>JANRMT010062829.1:26020795-26059377 GCA_026402145.1 Polypterus bichir lapradei
AGGGTGGCTATTTTGAAGAAACTAGAATATAAAACATGTTTTCAGTTATTTCACCTTTTTTTGTTAAGTACATAACTTCACATGTGTTCATTCATAGTTTTGATGCCTTCAGTCATGAAAATAAAGAAAACACATTGAATGAGGAGGTGTGTCCAAACTTTTGGCCTGTACTGTACATACACACTATGGTCTGAACACATTCACCAGAATGACTCAAAAAGAAGAAAATTTTAAAAAGAAAACGTCTGACTTGGCAGTCACAGTCTTAGTGAGCCATTATGCAAGCGTATTGCTGTTGGTAGAAAAGATAATTGAGGAAATAATTATATTTATATAAATGTATATAATTATATGTATACTGTATATATACTATATGTTTTTTATATAGTATATATATATATATATATATATATATATATATATATATATATATATCACATTCTTAGTTCTGAATTGCAGTCTGATTATATAGGTGGTTACCTTCCAGGTAACGCTTATGGTTGGTCGGCCAGTCAACTAACATCCGCCACAGCCTCCCAGTTGCAAGAAGCAGATCATAGATATTTGATACAGTATCTGGCAAACAGTACAAACAGTACACTACACATGTTTTACCCTTATTGGGGCTTGTCAGGTGTATGCACTTTTGAATCTTTTACTCCGATCTTCACCCTATTAAATAAGCAAACCAACCACCGTGACGCAGTGTCAGAAACTTTGCCTCAAGTGCTGATGTCAGAGGTTCAATCCCTGTAAGGGGATGCAAAAGTACACCTGATGAATCCCAATAAGGTTGAAACATGTGTCATGTACTCTTTGTATTATTTGGTAGTAACTGTATCACACACACACTTTATATATAATATTATACCCTTTAGTACATTGCTGATGAGCTACAACTGACCCAGGCTGCATCTTACCCATACTCATCATACATCTATACTAAAAGACACATACTGTATTTCAATTACTACCCGCCCAGTACTATACCCACTGATGATAGTGTTAGTGAAAATATGTTATTTAAAAAAGTTAATCGTCCTTGGTATAAGTAACATCCAAAGTGTATATTCTTTCCATATTTTGATCAATATCATCATTGTGCTGTTAACACTGACTATTTGTTCCTCACCACAAACTGTGTTTTTCTTTGTGGATGGCCTTTTTGTTAGTTTGTGTTATGGTGCCAACCTGTGGCAGGAAACGGAATAACAGTCTTTTGCTGGAAAGGTGAAACTTCTCCCTGCAGAAGAAAAATTGCCTAACATGATAAGCAGTAAGAGCATTAATATTCTGTCAAGTCTTAATGAAATCCTGCATATGTATACATATATATTGACAAAAAAATAGGAATAGAAATTAATCTTGAGTTATCTTTCAAAATAATCAAGGTTAAATACATTTTATGAAAAAGAATCAAAGAACCTGAAATAAAAAATGAATGCTTTTAAAAGGTGAAATAAACAAAACCAGTTGGCATTGTTAACTTGTATTGGAGTACTGCTTTAAGTTTCCTTGTATGTGTTGCTTTACTTACAGGAGTTCATTGTTGGGGGTGAATGCAGGAATTAACCAAGCCCTCATGGCTAACAACCCTCTGGCCACCATCCAAGGTTTGTGGAAATCCATGGTGGCATCTCTCATTTCACCTCCCCCTAGCCCTGTCTGTGAGACCATTCTGTCATATCCAGACATATAGCATATACAGTTTACAGATCAGCATATATTTTGTCTCCCTGCTGCTGCTTGGCTGTGTTTGTATTCTGTATGCATATTTCATCTCCCTTTTCATTTTTGAAGGTCTTCTATGCATTTGTTCTCACACACTTATAAATCCACCTTATTTTTTTTTTTCTCCAAACAGCCCTGGCGGCAACTGGTGGCCAACTGCCCATTACCAGCCTTGATGCAAGTGGTAACCTGGTCCTAGGCACTGCTGCAGGGGGTAGTTCTGGCACACAGAGTATTGTGTCCTCACCTTTGTTCCTGAATCATGGAGGACTGCCTTTGCTGGGCTCAAACACAGGTGTTGGATTGGTCTCCGTTGCTGCCAAAGCCGCTGCTGCAACTCTTCCTGCTGCTGCCTCCAACTTGAGCTCCTCCTCTTCCTGTTCAGGCTCCTCATCTTCTTCTTCTTCCTCTTCCAGCAGCAGCAGCGAATCAGCACAGAGTCCTCCTATGCTGGGTCTGGGAGGGGCTAAGCCAGAGTGATGGAGCTCCAGGCCCCCTTTTCCAAGCCCTGTCCAGTCCTTTCCTCCCTTTAACCCAGCACCCTCAAGGTGTGTGCAAGGTGAGGGAGGATGAGACCAACATGGTAGGAGCTAAGAATTCTGGAAAAAAAAAAAAAAACAAACCTCGTTTTATCATTTACAAATAAAGATGCAGAAGATTCCAAAATGGAAAAAAAAAAATAATATTGCTGTTAGCAAGAGGACTAGAAAACCAAGGAGAAAAAAACACAGGCGGAAATTTCACACCAAAAAACAGCTTTACCCAAAGGTTCTGTACATAGTCAACCCGACGCCAGAGGAAAAACTTTATCGTATTCTTTTTTCTTTTTCTTTTTTTTTTTTTTTTTTTTTTTGTTTTTTTTTTTTTTGTTTGTTTATAGAAATTCAGTTTGAATTTTTTAATATATATTGTACAAGTTGAGGAAAGCTGAGCCGTTTGAGGTTAGACCTCCTATTTTTTTATATTTTTCTATATTTTAAAAAATGTTTATTCTTTTTTATTATTTTGATAGTTCTGTTGAGTATCATGTTTAAAAAGGTTAAATGTAAAGGAATTCCTAAAGTTCAAAAGTTTTATTTAATTTCTTTAATTTATTCATCTTTTTTATTTTTATTTTTTTACTTTTATTTTGCTTAAAATATCCCGACGACGGGGGAAAAAAACCAAACCAAGATTTTGCTGCACTTGGCTTCTGTACTTGTTCTTACTTTAAATAGTGCCTGCTGCATCAGGACTCAATCAACCACCACCAGAACACGTGTCAACGCCTAGAAATGTGTGTGTGAACAAGGCTGGGATGCTTGAATGGCTATCTTCTCTCTCTGTTAAATGAATACCTCACAGTGTTACCTTTCAGAAGCCAGCAACATTTATATATATATATCAGTCGTACTATACATATATATATAAATTACCAAGGGAGGCAGTTTCTTTCAAAGAGCAAAGACAAAGTACCTGCATTTTTAAGAAGATTTGCCTCTCTGCTTCTTAGAGCTTTACTTGGCTTCTTGAAGAGACAAACTACAGAAAAAGCCCAGTGTTTTTATCTGCTGATTTGTTTGATTGCTGTATTGTACCACTGTTTTGTTGCGTTCTGAGTGTTATTTAATTTCATTTCCTCTTTGAATACCAAAGCTTTCTTCAAACACAGAGAAAGAAGCATTGTGCCATAACAATGATGGAGAAGAACAAAAAGAGACAGCTTCACACAAAACAGTGAATATATGGGAGTACTGCAAAAAAAAAAAAAAAAGCCAAACCAAAACAAAATGATTCAAAAACCAAAAACAGCAAACCAAAAATGTCAAAAGAGAAGTGGATCTTCAACTCTTGACTTTGCTTTCATTCCTCGACAGGAATATTTATTGACCTCACAATTTCTTCAGATGTTGCTTTGTTTAGTTGTGCTAGATATCAGGTGGTTGGAAATACTGTGAAACCTAGCTTTTGATTTTAGATTTATGAAAAGAAGCAAACTAAGGACTGTAAAACCTAAAAGCTTTAGAGGCCTGCACTCTGCTGAGGCCGGATTTGATTGTTTCAGAGGGGTTTGGTCTAAGGAGAGAACTTCTCCCTACCCCTTCTCAACCAGCTGGAAAAGCAAAGCAGGTTGCTTTGAAACAAAACAAAAAAAAAGGGGGAAAACGAATACTAACTTCTCAACATAACTTTAGACGGAATGTAACTGTTAGTGCTTACTTAGTTTTTATAGAAAGAATCTATGTTCTTCTGCTTATTGCTAATGTAAAAAAAGATAATGACTTGATTTTAGACCAAAAATTTAACTATCTCTCGATTTTTCTAACGAAGTGGTGAGGCAAAATAAGGGAGAAGTGCTGATCTAGGTTCTAGGGACTCAGCATCTGTTTGCTGAAATACAGAACCCTGGGCTGGGAAGTGCTTTAAAGGACTTGAAATCTTCTTCCAACTCCAGAACACCATGCTTGCCTAACTCCAAGGTCAACAGCCCCCCCTCCCCGTCCGAAATCACAAGTGAAATAAGTTGGTCAAACGACCGCATTCTTTCTATTGAATGCTCCTTGTCTATTAAAAGTCTCATTTTTAAAAAAGCCTTTCAGAGATAAGCCACCGCTTGTCTGGCTGCTCTCAACTGATGTGTGAGCTCATTTGCAATTTGCAGCAGCACGGCTGAGACTTTCCAATTCAGGCTGGCAGGAAAGAGGGGAAGAAACAGAATCAAGTAATGTAAGTGGACAGCAGCCACGCATGCTGAGGTACCAAAAAACAAATAAGTAAACAGTATGAATAACTCTTTAACTTCCATAACACAACAAAGCGCCTACCATTGACTAGGCTTGACTTCTGTTTACAAAATGAAAAGCTTTAAACAGCTATAAAACCAAAAATATGCCTGTTGATGAGACCTTGATGAGAAAAGCCTGGCAGCTTTCTTTCCAAAAGCCTTCTCCAATGCCCACCATGGAAAGTGTGAGAGAGAGAGATGGTCCATCATATACCTCATGTACCTTGATGACAAACCAAATAGTAGAAATGCTTTAAAATGGGACGCAGGGTGGCGCTGAGCGGCCAGGTGGCGAATTCCAGCAAGGTGTGTGGCTGCAGGATCCAGGCTGTGAACATCCAGGACAATTTATGGGTGGCCTACTGCGTTGAGTAGGATCCAGCAGTGTCCTAGCGTTAGGCTGGAATCCTCTAATGTGACCGGTTCTCCTCTATCAGAGGACACACTCGTCTCATCTGTAGCAATGAAAAAAGAACCGAAACCAGTAGCATTACCAGAAGTACATTTCTACTCCTGGCTGTCGCATGGAATTAAAGAAAGAACTGACAGCAACAGTTAAACAGTCTGGGTCCTTGCATCCTCACATTTTTGTTTGAAACAACCCCCTCTGCGGTTTAACTGGGTCGCAATCACCACACAGCTATGTTATAGGGCTTCCCTCAGACCTGAAGAAAAACGCAAACATTGTATCGTCTGTAGAGAACCGGAGAGAGCAGCAGAAATCTTACCAAAGTTCACCGTTTTTGTTTCGTTTTTTTCTTTTCAATTTTTGAAAACAAGCAAATTTTGCTCAGGAACTAACAAGTCTGGGTGGAGGCCTAGATTGAACATTATGAACAAGTAATACTGTGCCAGAGTGACAAAGTGGCTTTAACTACACTCTGTTGACCAGCAGACAGCTCAAGGGAGAGGATGTGGGCCTGACTGAGCCGAGCTCCGCAATAAGAAAAGCCAAGTGGTCTCGGTGCGCCAATGCACTGTAACCCGGAGCAGCGCCCCTCGTAGAATTGACTGCAGAATACAACAACAGTGCTGGCCTGAACGACTCGGTTCTCAGTGTGTCGTGGTCATCAGAGCCCCTGTGATGAACTGTAGTCATAGCCCCTGGCAAATCAAGTGCGACAACTGCCTGAGCAACCTTTGCTATAAAGTCATTAGTTTTTGTAGATTTTTTATTTTCACATGCTGTTTGCGGTGAACTAGGACTGATAATAATCTGGTACAGTATTATTTACGGACACGGTAGTAGTGTTGTTAATCCATATTGGTTTTTGTTTTTTGTTTCTTTTTTGTTTTGTTTTTTTTATCAACAACCAAAGACTAGCTGAGGAGAATTGTGGCAGTTTAAGACATGTGTATGAGCCCCGGTTTCAACAGACAGGATGTCACCATCTGGGCTCCTGCCTTTTGGAAGCTCGCTAAGGGGCAATTCATTATGTGGGTTGTGGGGGATGGCCTGCTTCAGGGAACCTCACACAGAGGGGTGGCTCAGATAAGACCACTGAGCAACATGGCTGGCTGCACTGTGCTGCTGGATTATTTCAATTGGCCTTCCTACAGTACATGATTTCAAGTGTCGGGTGGTTCGATGGTAGACTGTTGTATCCTCTTGGTGTTGTTTCCAAAGAGAAAGAGTTGACGTCTCTGCCATACAGTAGCTTTCTCAGTATCAGACTCTGGGGGGCTATACCCAAGAGTTGTATTCTGATTCCAGTAATACGCCTGAGGTTCAGTGTAGGGAAACAGACATTTTCATGTGCTGGTATTTCAGGGTGAAGTGAAGAACCGGGAGCAGGATACCTTTTAACATTCTAAGCAGCCTGGGGTCCACGGGGTCCTTTTGGTATACATGTGTATGCACTGTATGCTGAGGAGACATCCAAGCAATCAGAGCTCCGCTCGACTTTATGCAGGCCTTTGTGGATTCTGGTTCATGGCTTGTATCTATCAGTTATTTCAAGTTTAGACTAGAGCACAGAATTTGAGGAAACGACTTAAGATATTTGTATGAAAGCAGTTTGTATTTCTACTGGCTTGACATTATTACAGAATAGCACAATCAAGATATATACTTGCTCCATACGAGCACAAAACCCCTTTCTCTCTTAATGCCCCCAAGTTCATGCTCTTCCCTCCCTGGCTAATCAATACAGTAAAGAAAGACAAGGATGATACACTGTACTGTGGACCTCCAAGGCACACCACGATCATCGCCAGGCAGGAGGTCAAAAAAAAAAAGCGTGTCCCTGTGCAAATAGCTCAGGAAGATCTGAACACGGGAAATGGAATTGTTTAAACAAAGCACCTCTTGATTTACGTTCTAAGTGCCAAAGGTTATGCACATAGCCTTTTTTCTGTCCTCCAAGCATCAAAATCACATTCCTCAGTTAAACGTAGGTTGTCTCTTGACAGTGCATTCAGGTATCAGGGCTGGGTGTAAAGTGAGACGTGTGTGTCATCGCTTCTTTACAACCGATGGCTTTATGAAGAGTGCAAAGTGGCTGAATGCTGCTCTGTGCAGGTGCTTGTGAAGCAGGCCTGCCCCCCACAGGTAACAGATGGCAGTGCAGGTGATTGCTGGCTTTTAGACTGAGGGGAGAATCACTCACTGCTGGGTGATTGGAATTTACGCACCTCTAAGCGATAGGGGAGACTGGGGGTCGGCGAATGCTGCAAAGGAGGGTGTGCTATCTTCTCAAAACTCTCTCTTTTTCAGAGTAACAGTAGGTTATGGAAAAGCTTCTTTTTTTCGTACCGTAATAGAGTACAGAACTAACAAATGGTGGTGGGACTTTCACTAATCAGTGCAGCTTGTGAACAGAAGTTCTGTAATCGCTCAGGTCACGTCGCAGTTTGTTCCTTCATTTTCCACTAAAGCGTAACCAGTGTGATACCAAAGTAATGTAAATAAATCGTTTTACTGGACAGTGAAGTTCAAACTGCTCTCGTGAAAGCAGAATTGTTTCTTTTCTAAGTGTTTAGTGTTGATCATTATCGGCAGTGCATCTCTTAGCTGATCGATGCTTGGTTTCTGATATTTTCTCATTTTACCACAACCACAATGTTCCAAGAATCCTCGACGGTCTCTTAAAGGAGCTGCTTGGAAAGAGAGAGAGTTTTAGGCTTCCTTCTCCACCCCCTTCCCCCTAAATAGGACCCCTGCCCATTCAATACAGCTTGAATCCAAAGGTATAACCAAGTGAATAAAGTTTAGTAACTTTTACGAAAGATGAAACCAAAGATCTCCATTAACTAGTTGCCACTAGAACACACAACGCCGCCACCTTGACACACTGTCTTGTGTTTAAATGGCAGTTACCCAGCATGGTGAACTTGTAACCTTTGACCTCAGCAATCCAAAGCGAAAAAAAATAAATTGTATATTTTTAACTATTTGTCATTGGAAAATTTTAGCTTCTCGTAAATATGATGATGATGATGATGATGATAATAATCGTAAATGTAACTTTACTCTTTATCTTTGTTTGTGCTGCCAAGATTTTGTCAATACAAGGGACAGAGAACTAAAAACAACCAAAAAAAAAAACAAACCAGTTTTGCTTTAGGGACTATAGAACAACTTTTTGGCGTCTGTATTTTTCTATGTGTCTTAGCGTCTTTGTAAGAAAAACAAATAAATTAGGATTTCAGGATTTTAAAAGGGTTAATTTCCTCTTATTTGGAACTGATGTCTAGAGAATGAACATGTCAAGAATGTGGAGGCCAGTTCTAGGTGGCCATGAAAACTGCTTTCATTCTGCTCACTTATATTTGAACATCGGGGCTGTAAAGTGTTGGGCAATATCAGCCTTTACTTGGCAGTATTCTCGCCTCCCTAATGAGGGTGTGCCCACTGGTCCAGTGCCCATTTGAGCTGCCGTCAGTCTATAGAGAGAGAGTGCAGGTGTTCACTGTTAGCCAACTCCAGCAGCTCAGTGAAATAAAGTCTTTACAGACCCATCTATCTTGGCATATAGTGTGTCGGGCCATTGGATGAGCAGCGAGCAGATTGCAGTTTCCATAACCGCACGTGAACTGAGCCTCGGTGAACTGGACATCAAACAAACCCGTCTGTTCTTTATTTCTTTTTTAAGTCTTAAACCAACCCATGTAAAACCTGACAGACTGATCTGGGGAGCTGCCATCCATAATCCACGCCAACAGCTTTCACTAAGAAACTTTTTAGTTATCGATTATGGTTCCTCATTAGGCTCAGTGTTTTCCTGAGAGGTCATAGGTGCCGAACTCCATGCCAAATGTCGTGTCTGTTTTGGGTCCCACAGCACAATGTCTGCTGGGAATCTGAAGTAACACACACGCACTCACACATTTTATTTTATTTTTTTTTTGATTGTGCTTTATGAATGGCTGCTGAATTGTCTTGCCTTGAGAAAGTGGCTATTCCAAAACTTGTGGAGAACTCGAGATTGTTGGGTTTTCCATTTTAATGGACAGTGGAAGGCAACAGTGAAACGCATCCGAATTCTGTCAAAGAGTCACTTAGTGCAGAGCATTTGAAACTAAACTGGCCTCCAGGTAAACGAGGCTCATTGAATGTCCGCTCGCTCCTCCCTAACACTTGCACCAATCTGATTTCGTTTTTTTTTCACCAAACAGTAGCATAAATAACGGATGCTGCACACTTTCCACCGTCCATCAGGTTAAGGACTCCTCTTCAGTGTCTTACAAATAATAAAATTGGTGATGTCTGTCAGCAGGGTGATTTTTTTCATCTACATTCAGCTCATTCTCACTGACATTTCGGCACTCCATATTTTTGTATAGAGAATGTAGTCCACTAAATGGAAAAAAAAAACTCAAAAACATGTTCTCCTCCAAAAAAACAAAGGAATGCCAGTAGCCCTGTCTAAACTGAATGCCCACTTCCATTAAATGAGGACAGTGGCCCGGGTAGCAGACCTCCTGGATCTGATGACCTGAAGCCCTAAATAGCACATCCACTTGGCCTCCGGGGTTTAAGGAGACCCTAAAAAGGCAAACCTGCCACTCTCTTTTAAAGTCTGGCTACTAAATGTGGCCTTTCCCATATTCTGGAACCAGAGGTTCAGATTGTCAGAACATTGAAAACATCGAGTCCTTTGATCTTTTTGCTATCATTTGAAACCCTTCTTTGTTTTTCTCAGCCATTGACTTTTACAGTTCAGTTTAATGTCACAGCACCAATGAGGCCTAAACTTTCATTACATTTTAATTTTCTACGACTCTCTTGGAAGAGGAAAACATGTTTTTTAGTTACTCCTGTTGTCATAAATTGAATGTTGCTATCAGCAAAAAAATAAAAGCTGTAACCTACCTGGCAGGTTAAAAGAAAAGAAAAAAAAAAAGATCTTTGAATGTGAACAAAGGCCAAAAGGTTTATGAGATAAATAGAGGCCCACCTCACGGCACATGAGCAAGACGCAGTTTGTGGCACCTCTGGAGAGCCAGAGAGACTTTGAACTGAACGTCTTCCTCATTTTGGAGCAACTTAAGTTCCTTACCCTGTTCTACTATCCCTCTTTATTGAAAACAATGTCCAAAAGAGTCTTGTTAGTGAAGACAAAGCGTGAGTGCAGCTTGCCAACTACCCCAACCCCTCCATAACCATCCCCACTGATTTCATTTGCCATCCCGGCTTCATCTTCATTTGCACTCTGTCTCTTCTGCTGTGATTAGTCTTCTTCCTTCCTTCTTTGTGGTAGCAGGTTAGCTTATCAGTGTACTTATCTTGAAAACAAACTGCTTGTTCATTGTACAGTGTTGTTCTTTTAAAAAGTCTTTTTTGTAACTTAAAGTGTTTCATTCATCAAAATAAAAAAAAAAAAACTGTACAGTCATAAAGCTCCCCGCCCGGTTATTTGTCTTAAAGTTATGTGCTGGGGCCGCAGCCCTGACTTGCTGATGGAGAGGAGCTCGATAAAGTGACTTCAAATTCCCTGCGAGTTCAGAGGTCACATTAGCGACTGCCTTGCTAACGTAAAGCGATCCACTCGAGGGTGAACTGCTGTCTCACAGAACATTCACACAAAGCAGTTGAACCTTTCATTATGTAAAGAGATCCCTAGAGGGCTTAGATAAACTCATCTCCACATCAGAGAGCTCCAAGTGTCACTGTGTCCTGTTGATCTGCCCCTACTAGTTTTGCAATCAAGATTTCCTAAATCGTAACACTTGACATCAGAAAGAAAAGTGCAATAAAAAGAATTTGTCTTTGTATGAACCACAGCTCGGCTGTAGCCTACAGACTGAGATATAAAATACACCCGCCATTAACTGTCCAGCCCGGAGGAATTTGGGACTTTTATGTTTCGCAAGCCAGTGTGCTATGGAGGTAGGACGGTTTATTTTAGGGCTAGGAAATCATCATTTAAAACCCAGCTGGCACAATAGAGTTGCACCAGTAAAAGTGATGCCTTCTCGGTCCTGTAGACGTCAAGGGGCCTGGTGGCACAGGCTTATTTGGAGCCGCTCGCCCTGTGTGATGTCTGCTCATTCTCCCCATGTCTGCAATTTTTTCCTTTTGGAATTTTGGTTTTCATCCTATATTCCAAAGATGGTCATTTAATTGATGACTACAAATTGGCCCAGTGTGAGTGAGTGAGTGAGTGTCTCTGTAACTGAAATCCCCCTTCGCTTTGTAACAACACAAAATGAATCATTCAAAATTCCTATACATCTGTAGTCTGGTTTTCCTCCCACATTCCCAGAGATATGCAAGTTAGCTCAATTGGCAAGTCAAAGTCTTGTGCCATTTGGGACTGGACAGCTGGCTTCTGCTTTGAACCCAGCACTGCTGGCACGGGCTCCAGCCTCCACCCACCTGTGTAGATCATTCATTCATGCAGGAATGTTGTCAGGATGAATCAGGACTAGAAGATAGTTGGATGGACGGATGTCTAACATGTTATTGACACGACTGTAAAAGCTGCTGGACATAACATTTTATATCAAAAATGTGTGCATCCAAAACGCCACATACTGAACACTTTGTAGTTTCATATAAAAATAAAAATATTTACTTAATGCAGACTTTGGCACGTCATATTTAACTTTTCGCAATGGCCAACAATCATTTACAATCTCCAAATACACTCAGACACATGGCAATATTCACCACAACAATATTTCTGCTCATACAAACAAGACACCACCAAATGTGGGCACTATGCACACTCCAAGTGTACCTGGATGACATGTAGCAGTTGGCACTGCAGCTCCAGAATCCTCGATTCCTAGGCCTGTCTGCGCAGACATTGAAAAATGGACACCAGGAGAATGAGCAAAGACGTGGCGCTAGAATGACCTAAAGTGGCCTACTGTATACAGGTGAGGGAGAGTGGGCATGACATTCACACTTATTGCCCACTTTAGATACTGGGATGGGTTGTTCTGTCTTGTCTGATCATAAGGGCAGAATGAGTGCAGACAGGCCTGCTACAGATGTGTGCACAGTGGACTGGCATGGATATATCGGCCTGTTTATTAAATAATTTGAGCTTCAATGTAGTTAAGTTAAAATGTGAAAAGCTTTTTACGGAAGGAACTGTACACACATAAATGGAAGCCACTGCAGCACGAAAAACATAACCCTAAGTGCAAGGTAAAAATTGTGTTTTGTACATATTTCTTTAACCAAATCTTGGATGCTTATATATAGAGAGAGGGAGAGAGCCTTGAACAAGTCTGTTTTTATTAAATAACATTTCCTACCCTGACATTTTTAATTTCAAAGAACTGAAAGTCCAAATTCATTCCATTGCACGCTGGTGTCTGTCTATTTCATACACTTTAATAATTGGTGACATCTTTGTTGTCCTGCAGACACTTTGCTCACAAAAGCACACACTGCCCTTTGGTTCGTGCCCAGCATTCTAGTGTCTCCTTGGATTCTGTCTGTGTTTGTTCACCATAATTTCTTTTTTCTGTCTCTGCAGATCAGGACAACATATTCATGGACGTCACCAAGAACATATATATATCTCTATCTCTCTCTCTCTATATATATATATCTGCAGATCAGGACAACATATTCATGGACATCACCAAGAACATATCTATATCTCTATCTCTCTCTCTCTCTATATATATATATATATATATATATATTTATTTATTTATTTTCACTAACTTCCTACAGGGATTTTTTTTATTTCAATCTTTTTAATCCTGTTCCTAGTAGCAGTTCTCTGTTACCTCCAGTGACCAGGCACCTCCTCAATAGTCCCTGTGGCTACTGAGGGGTTATCAGCTTCTTCACAGGTAAACAATTCCAAAAAATAGTCATTAAGAGTGCTTTCAGATTATGTGTACTTAATTTCACTGTTACTGTTCCTAATATACTTCACTTGAGCATGGAAAAGGTTATATATAAATAAAATGTATTATTATTATTACTTCCTCCTTAACCTTTCTCTTACTACTAAAATATTGAAAGACGTCCTGATATTAAGACGGCAGCAACTGTGTTATGGGTGACTGGAAGTGTTTACTACAATGGAGACTCCAGTCCATCTAGCAGCAGAGCAGAAGCCCTTGTTGACAAACCTGACTCAGCAATAAATCAGGCATTTCATAAGCACAAGGGTGGGCACACTCAGCTTTGAAAGGCCACTGCAGTGACGGAACAGTACGAGTAATTCTATCGCTCTACCTATACTTGCAGAGACCAAAATAAACCAAAAAAAAATAATTACATAAACTTCTCAGAAATAATCAACACAGGCTTTATGTGTTTGAATCACAAGACCACATTTACTTTGTAGAACCGTTTTCTTCCCCACAGCCCACACATTGCCAGGTTAAGAGTACCCTGAGGTGAACTGGTGCCACACTATGGGGTGCTTCTCATTGTGAACCCACTGCTCCAGGCGTAGGCATTGCGTGGCATTGCAGAACGCCACTTGTGATAAGTGCATGTGTTTGAGCACTTTAATAATCATTTCTGCTGTAGATCCTTTATAGAATTGTTTCAGAAACTCAAGGTTGGACTTGTAATAAAAGACTAAAAACAGCCCATTAATGTGAAAAAGTCATTTATCTCACATCAGAAATAATAACTTAAAAAAGGCCACGTGAAACAAGGATCCCATCGTTAAGTTAAAGCAGGTTTGATCTCCCATCTAATCTTTAGCCTTGTCAGAATGTGAACATGGGGGGAATGCTTCTGACTAATTTAAATACGCAAACAAACAAGAGTACTGTAAAAGGGAACAGGAATTAAAAAACAGAAGAATTGCGAGTGTGAATAAATATGTCACAAAATATATTTTGGGTGCTTCTTTCTTTAATTTTTTCATTTATTTATTTCAGTGACACGCATGCAACATGAAATTACCAATAAAGTGAAAACTGTCAAAGCTGGGAGGGCAGGCGGGCTCTAGCGAGTGCTGTTTTTTTGATTGTTGAATCATCTGCAGACTGAACATATGCACTTGCGGCTCCAGCACACGCTCAGAAGTTGTCACTGTATGCATTGGGTGAGCGTTCAACAATAATATTGCCCCAAGCCATTTGTGCAAAGTGGATACTATAATTCAAGAAACTCTGCACCTGAAGTGTCTGCTATGGATGTGACTCTTGATGGCCGAAGGTTTATGTGCGTCCTACCAACGATTATCCAATCAAAATCCATTCCCTGCTAGAACCCACCCTCTCAGCTTTGATGAGCGATAGTGCCAGTTTGATTTCAGGGCTTAGTTCATGTTGTGCATGTGTCAAATGTGTCATAAATAAACGAATTAATTAACTACATAAAGAAATAAGCAACAAAAGTACCTTATTGTGTTACACCTTTAATTAATTAATTATACTTACATGTCACAGTACCATCTACTGTATTTAATTTTGTCCAACATGTTCCTCCCATCTATGAAAGCCTTTGGCCACCAGAGTGAACTCAGCCAAACTTGGTAATCCTTGGCGAAGAACGATAGATCCTCTATCCATTCATTTTATAATAAATGAATATCAGGCTAGGAGGGACCTGAGCCGGTCCCAGCTGCATAAAACATAAAAGAGGGACAAACCCAGGACTGGGTGCCAGTCAAAGATTGAAGGGGCCTTCTACTCACCCTTACAGAGTACCAGTACTCCGGATTAAGCAGCAGTGTTAGCACGTGTACCGGTATTCCTCAAACCTCAACCCATCCGCAAGCCCATCAATCAAATGTTAGTGTAGGGCAGCGTTTGAATCCCCAAAGGGGACACCTGCCCCCGATTCGATTAATAATCTCAACCGGAGAGTTCTGCCACTTATGTATATCAACTTCGAACACTGGTACAGTAGCAGCAGTCTTAGGGGCCCAATGACTCTTCCAGGACCAGCTCAGAGTTGTCACTTGGCCCAAACTGGATGTCTCCGAGCACAAACAAAAGTCTCTGTAGAAATAATGAGAGAAAAGAAAGGAACCAAAGCTCTGTACTAACATTAAGCAGTCCTCGAAATAGTTTGGGGCCTTCTTGAGATGGTCGAATATAAAATCACAATGCTGAACTACCCAACAACTAACTAAAAGAAACCCCACATAGTCCTGAATAATGCTGAACACCATAAAACCTGACACAAACAAGTCAAAGCTCCACAACCATACGGAAAGCCAGTGCCCCGGACCAGTCCAATTCGAGAAGGCGGCCAACAGAAACGGCACGCATCGCGGTCCCTTGCTGCCACCTAGCGCCCACTCTAATCGCAAGTGTTTATATGGATATCTTCAGATCCCCCTAAATACACACAGCGCCCCTAAATTCATATTTGCATGCAACACAACGTGTCTACGGTGTACATGCGGAGTAACACGTGGCGGTTAATGTCGCCGCTAAGACGCAATTAGATCCAAGATGGCCATCGCTCCGGCTGTGCAAGAGCCAACATGGATGCTACTGCATTGCCACCGGAGCTACCATAAGGTGTCACTGTTGGCTTAAGGCTGACACCTCTCCACTACGCTGTAATCAGGAGGGCTGCAGGTCAGCTTCCGTTCAGGCACTGATCCGGCAGTCTTTGCCGCCGAACGAGTTGCTCGTCTTTGCGGACGTGGTTTAAGCCGAAGACGCGATAGAAGTTACAGGGTCGGAATGTGAAGCACGTGGACTTGGAGAGCTAGGCGAGGCGGATGTGGCCGGCTGCGAGGCTCGCGGTCGGTGCGCCTCGTGAGTTTTCAGAAAGCAGGATCCAGGCGGAGGCGGGGAATTCCACGAAAGCGCGTGCTGTTGCGTGCAGGGGCGGGGCGACAGGATGAGGTTAAGGCCGCGGCAGACGCTCTCACTTTCTCCCGCCCAGCGCGCCGAGCTGCTGCTGCTCTTAACCGCTACAGGTGAGCCAGTCAAGCGCCTCATACCGACGACTCCGCCCCTTAGTCGGGGGCCACAGGCACCGCTTAGTAAAAATTCAGGTTCTTGCAAAACGGAAACTTGCAGCAAACTTCAACAAGTCTTTTCGTGTTCCTGCCTCTCCACCTGCCTTCACGTGGGAAAAAAAAACAAAACACGCCGTGGGGTCACATCCACTAACGCCGTGTTCGGAGCGTCAGACTACAGTAACACACATCGTTCAAGCCAGGGCTTTTAAACCAATTTTAATGACCCAGATTACAATTTAATTACAAGGCAAAAAGGCGAAAAATAAAACAAACGCATAGTTGCGTCACCTCAAGGTTATGTTACAGCTATTAACAATAATAGACTTCAATTTGGAAATGCCCGACAAAATGGGCTTCTGGGTGAAGCTTCAAATTCCCAAAATATTTTACTTTTGTTTAAAAAAATAAAAACAACAACATATACCCAGAGCATAAATCCATTAACACAAAAAAGACAAAAATGACAAAGGGAAATAGAAACCCCCATAAAGGCCATTATTTACTATTTAAAAACACAACTTAAAACACACACAAAAACAGAATGAGACAAAGACGGAGACAAAAATCAATTACATAATGTGAAAGGCAAGAGACTTGCGTTATAAAATAAACCCTCTGAGATTAAGGCAGCGATCAAAAGGATACGAGTAACAGATACAATTCTCATTGTGTTTTTGTTTTTTTTGTTTTTTTTATTTAAAATAATATTCACCCACCCCAAACTAACAGCACACCGCTGAACCTGCATTGTGAGGAAACTTGCTTAAAACTCCATTATTTCAATATATATAGATATATTTTCCATGATAAAAAAAACAAACAGGTTCAATAGTTTTAAAACTGAGGTGACTGGGCTGGGGGGGTCGAATAAACGTTTCCTCCTTTTCAATTAAAATGTCCATCCAGTTGTGTTAGGTGCATCTTAGACCAGGGCGGTCACTTTTGTTGTCTTAGCTGCAGTTTCTGATTCCCATTCATTGGAGGAATCTCGTCATGAACTGAACTCCTTGCTTATCTAATATTTCACATCTAAAAGTACATTACAAGGTATGCTTTGCTCTTTTAAATGTTTTTTTTTGTTTTTTTTTTTTTATTCTGGACATTTACCTGAAGATTTTGGACGTGTATAGTGTGTGTCATCCCAAAGGGGCATGTGGAAAAGAAGGTGGGAGAAATCTGCACTTAGCATCTGGTAACCCTGTTAATGTCTCCTATTTTAGACAGCAAAGAGATTGTCATTTGCACCTTTTTTTTTTAAAAAAGCCTTATGAACAATTCAGAGTGCAATACACATTTATAGGATTAAAAATGTTTGGAGAGTCCAGAGTCTGCTTTAAGGAGTTCAATTAAAGACAACCTCCTCTCATTGTGGATTTGGTTAGAATAAAAATCAGCAGCCAATATGGCTGTGCAGGATTGGGACTTACCCACCCCTGGCCTAGAGCCAGTCAAGGCACAGCAATGTTCAGCCTTAGGACCCCCTTGGGTATAGTCTGTAAGCAAGAGTCCACTGTCTGCCATGGAGGCTGTTGCTGACCAAATGCCTAGCAACACACACAAGATGCCTAAAATGTGCACAATTAGTGTTTTAATAGGACTTTTTTTGGAGAGTGAGCCAGAGACTGCATTCCAAGTGCAGGCACCTCTGAAAATGCTGGTCATAAATCCGGGTTCTGGGACAACAGGGCCTACTGCATCCCGAAGGCTGGTCTGGTTAGTTTAAGGCACCAACTAGAAGGGTGAAACAAACCCCTCCAGTGCTTTTGGGGCAAGCAGTGTGAGATAAGGGTCAGGGTACAATAGAATTAATAAACGTCATGCTGCTTTGCCAAGATTAATAGGTTTGGGGGGGAGTGGGACTCTAGAAGATTGACTTTCATCATTATAAAACATAGGCATCATAAGTACAAAAGTCCTGAGCAGGTTTGGGGAGACGCCCCATGATCTGAGTCCCTTTACCATCTAAGTTCCACAGGACACTGTGTGTCCACTCATCCACAACATAAATGGATGATATTAGGTGGATGTATCGCAGCATTAGGCAGGGGGTTTTCTGCAAGTAGACGATAATTTAAAATTGCTCCCTCCAACCATGTCTAGGGAGATGCCTTCTTAAAAAAATAAAAAATAAGCCCTGGACTGGCTCAGAAAGATGGAACATTCAGAAAATGTTAATTACTGCCTTTCAAACACATTACCTGGGTGCCCCCATCAATATGTTCACATCTGACTGTACCCTGTACTGAAAACCAGATTGACAAGTTAAGTGCAGGTGCAGAATTGAGGTGGACCCAGCCAGGCCTAGAGAGAGAGGGGAGTCAAAACAGGACCATCCATTGGAGAATGAATGGCGTACATAATAGAGAAGCTTTGGACCAGAGTTGCCGAGTGTGTGCAAAGCAAAAGCAGAGCTTAGTACAAGCAAGCTTGGAACACACACACACACACGAAGAAAGAAAGGGGAAAAAAAACAGCACTCCAGCAGAGGAATTGGATTTAGAGCATGAATGTAACCAGGCCAGGCTAGATTGGGCCAGAGAGGGTCTGCACACACTGTGGTAAACGCATGTTTTGAAAGAACCATCAAAAATTTCAGGATACAAGTTAAACCAGGGCTTGCTCTATTCTACAACTGGCACTGCTCTAGAACATGCCATTCACCAGCCCAGCACAATCAGTTCATGTTGATGCATGTGTGCCCTTTACAAAAAGGGCAATTTGCAGGCCACCAGGCAAATCAGGAATCCCTGTTTTCTAGGCTTAGTTGGGCAGTAGCTCTATGCAAGTCTGTGGTGACTCTGCGGGCTGGGCCCAGTTCTTCCTCCTGATTAGGTTCGGGGGTTCGGTTATACTTGTCATCAGCCAGAATTACCTCATCCAGTTCTTGATGGGGACTGTCTTTTTCTGCCCTCACCTTCTTGTCATCCAGTTCCTCAGCACATGCTTCCATTTTCTGATCTTCACTCCATCGTCTTTTGAAGCGCAGTTTAAGGGGAATACATTTACTGGTATTGCCAGCAGCGGCTGGTGTTCCAGGACTCTGAGGGATGCTTCCAAAGGAAAGCGCTGGGGTTGTCTGAAGCTCCATGTCCACAGGTTCTACCTTAGGCAATTTTGGCAGTCCAGGTTTGCCTGACATTGTAGACATTCCACTGTTAACCTTCACACTACATCCTCCAGCTTGGCTAGAAGATTGGGTGTTTTGCAACTGAGAGTTTTGGATTCTCCCATCCTGTTGTGTTATTTGCATCCCACACTGAAGAGGAAGATTAGGAGTCTTAAAGACATCTTCATCCAGATCCTCATCACCAAAATCATCCTCCTCTCCATTTCGCGAGAGTTCATCCTCACTTATGTCTGTTACTTCTACGTCTTCCTCAGATTCAATGTCAGAAATAGGTTCTACTTTTATCTGGGGAACACTGCCACTGCCACCACTCAATGACCCTGCTGATGAGCTGGACACCATACCACCCACAGAGCTAGCATCACTTGCTGTACCATCCACTGTGCCACTTGGCAAACTGTTTCCATTACGATCACGATTTCTTTTACCCAGGGGTGGCGGCTGAAGCTTAAACTTAAACGGAGAGAGGTGATCTTCAGCTGGAGCAGGTAACTGACCACCTTGAGGCTGGCTGTGTAGACTATGCAGCTGGTGCTGTCCTTGGGCTCCAATGGCCTTGTCAGGTCGCTGAGGCTGAGGCACAATGATGTTGGGGTAGTGCAGGAAAGCCCGTGGGCTGAGGTGGTAGTTGTAGACACTCTGAGTATGCGCCTGCAGATAGCGCTTCATGTCCTCAGGATTAAAAGAGAAATGGCTATTATACATTGGACTCAGTGTTGGTGATGGAGTGTAGTTCACATGGCTTGGGGTCATTGGCAAAGCTGGAGAAAGCTGAGGCGCAAGGAGTGACCCACCAGGGCCAGGTAATGGTGAAACAGGGAACGGACTGAGAGGATCCGGGTGTACTCGATGTGGCCGACTATGACCTGGGTAAACTCTGAACAAGGATTCAGGTGCCAGTCGTGGGTGAAGAGGAGGGATAGCCCGAAATCCACTGGGAGCAGACATTTCTCTTCCTCGATCATCAGGGGCTGCACCACTAACACCCCCTCCACCTCCTCCAAGCCCCTCATCAATTTCAGAGTTGACAGAGGTGCCATCACTGCAGTCACTCACTGATCCTCGTGCCATGCGCCGTGCCACAGTAGAAAAGACATTAGGACTCCGCAAATCATCGTTTGGAGAGAGCACATCAGATGGTGTGGAGGGCGGAAATCTGAAGTGAGGTCCTCCAGAGGGCACAGGTGGAGCACTTTGAGGCACTCCACTACCTGCAAGAGTCAGAAATTGGGTTACTACACCTCTGAGAAGTCACAAGAGCATTTCATGAGTTCAAACATAAGGTGGTATGCACAGAGTTTACAGTTGCAGAGCCAACTAGATCAAGCTTACATCAAAACAATGAGTTTCATCAGTACATCTTCCTACCCAAACTACAGGCTACCAGACAGCAAGAGATACTAGTTAAACACAGAACCCTCCCAGCAGAGCAGAACTGTCAGGGGATGCTCGCTCTGCTTTTCCCACTTCTGCTTTGCTGTACTAAGCCCAAGCAGCACTAAAGCTCCCTGCTGGGAAGGCCCTTGACAAACCTGAGAAAAGTGGAAACAACAACTCTGTGTGCTTTGCCAGCAGAATTTCAACACAGCACTTTCACACCAGGTTTAAGACAACTCGCTGAATTGTTCTGGATAGTAATACACGATTATAAAAGGATGAAAAGTCTAGCAAGACAAAAAACAAAAAGTGACCATTTATGCTTCAGTCACAGTGCACTTGCCTCCATTTCCCATGTCAATGAAGGGGTAGTTGACAAGAACTAGCTTGTTGAAGTTGAATTTATAGGTGAATCGTTTTCCTTTGGTCTTGTGAAGGATCCGCTTGTTGTAGTAATACCTATGATTTAAAAAAAAAAAAAAAACTTTAATTTAACTTAATATGCTGAGGTTCAGTTTAATGAGGTACACACATAAAATGAGGCTTGCACAGTACAGTTCAGTGAGAATTAAAGGGAAATTGATCAATGTTGCCCAATTATGGCATAATGATAATAATTTGGGGTGTGCAACTTCTATATTGAAGACGGTGTCTTAGACTTCCACTGGACTTAAATGGAGACTCAAATAGTGAAACTAGTTTCAAAATAATACATTGTAGATTTATTCTGGAGAACAAGAGCAAGTTGTCCAAACTGGCTTCTCAACCATAAATCAATGTATGCTCTGGGTGCTAAGCTATCTTGCAGCTGTGATGCTGGAAAGGTACTTTGAAGAGCCGATGAATAAAGATCAAAGCAATCAGTTGAAAAGGCCCAGGTTCACTGAGGAATTCTGACTAACAAAGTCAGCAGGGATGCCAGTTTACGCCAAGTCATTTTTCTCCCCCACGTCCCTGGATACATGTGCAATGCAGCAACCAGTTCTAGCAAGAGACATTCAGCACCAAATATATGAAGAAAGCAGGGCTTCTGGAAGCATCAAGGAAGATAGCCATAACTGCTCCATAACCAACATTTCAGCATTCCACACTGGCAAACTACATTTCTGCATGAAGAAGCACCCCCCTCCGCATATTCAGTCTATATACTGAGGCTACAGCGACATGTCAACCCCCCCCCCCCCCCCGCCCAACATGGAGGACACTACTTGTTTGTAAACATCACAATGAGGATTTGTTGAAGTCCAGCTGCAGTATGCCAAGTATGAGCTATTACAACTTGACCAAGAAGACAAAAAAGGCACACTTCAAAAGAGAAAGGCCAACACAACAGGCATTCACAGCAGAGTCAGGCACTATATATATAGCCCAGTATTCAGGGAACAAAGCCGTGCTATTGCACACAGATTAAAAAGATGACAGCAAAATGTGGGTTTCTTGCTGAATGGCTGGTCATTTAACTGTACACACAAAGTCAAAGTTCTACATCACACCATTTTTAACAGTGCCCACTCTGTTAAATGTGTCACATCTGACCTGAGCGCTCGACTGAGCTTGTCATAGTTCATCTGCGGCTTGCACTTCCTTGCACCCCAAAGACGGGCCACCTCGTCAGGATCTTTGATGACGAACTCTCCATAATCGCCCTGCCAGGCAATGACATCATGGTACTCCTCCTTTCGCAGCAACTCCAAAATGAAATGCCACAGCTGGATTTGCCTTGAGCCTGGGCTTGACTCTGGTTTGTAGGCCCAATCTGGGAATGCAAACCCTGTCAGAAAGAAAAAGAAATTAGTGAGTGGGGAAAAATTATTTTAAAATATAAACATGTGCAACCCAGAAAAAAGACAGTCACAACCGAATTAATTTTTAGGTTATATGGGCAACGCATACATCCACCAAGGTGACCCAAACCCCAAAAACAACTTTCTGAATATTTAAAAGGAGGGAAAAATAATAAAACTGTGTATGATCACCCAGAGTAGGCTCCCTTACTCCTCTTCGCACGGAAATGTGCACAAAACTGACAGGTGCCTTACACACCTGCGTCACTCTTTCCAGAGGCACAGAGTCCTTGCCCACGCTGCAAGGAAACCCCCAGCCCATTCATTTCTTAAAATGACAGCTTTCTGATAAAAACAGCTTCTATCACCAAACCTCCATCCTACTGAACACCATCATCGCCTGAAACTAACACCACCATCCCAGTAAGTCTGTCTCAGAAGTGGCAGCCTAGCAACTTTTATGTCAAGCGCTAAAAATCAGCAGAGGAGCCCACACTTTTCATATTAAACAAGGGAAGCTCTCCTTGACCTCAATGACCTCATTCCAAGTCAAAATGCTAACCCTCTGGGACAGCCTATAATCTCAATTACAGCTCCTAAACAGACCAATCAGGGCTCATTAAAAATTTAGATAAAAGCGTGATGGGTAATGTCTGTCCAGAGAGTAACCGATGAGGTAACCGTCTCTGGTGGGGCTGCAGTTTTGTTTTTTTTTTCCCCCTTCCGTTAATCAAAAAGGCAACAAAACATATTAAAGAAAGATACTTGTAAATTCAAAATTAATACAAAAAGAGACAAAATGTTCCACTAACCAAAAAAAAAATTCTTTGCACCTTTCAACAGTGTATGTGGGGCTAAGTTGGGGCAGAGTGAAAGACATCCTATCCAGGGCATCTGATCTCACAGAGCAAGTTGACAGGCACCAGGTCTGATTGAATGAAATATTCATCTGCAGTCTGTGCGCACAAGACATCCTTTCTTAAAAGCAGACCGAGTACAAGTCAGTTAAATAGATTACCTTTCCAGTTCATACGAAGCCCCCTAAATCCCAACATCCATGCGACATCCAATCCAACACATAAACCTTGAATCTAATGCAGACACCTCTCTAACAAAATTGCAGGCAGAATCAATTGCCACACAGATGGGTCATAAGTGTAGACAATTCCTTCAGCTGGCCAGCACACAGGCTTTTGTCTGAAAAGCACTTTTACGTCAAGATCTCTTCTTGCACTAAAGAGTGGCTGGCCTTGGAAAGTCAAAAATAACCAAGAAAAATAGTAACAGCCCATTGTATGCCAGGCATGCACAGCTCTTGCTAGAATAGACATAGCTCCTTCATCTCCAAGACTGAAGGACAAAGCCATACTGCAGCTAGCTACCTACCCAAGTGGCACAAAGCATGGCCTCTTTCAGTATATCAATGACTGCTCACACTCCCAATTCTCAATTGATTCCAACAGACACATCCACCTCATCAATCCCTCTGGTTAACAATCACACTCTTAATGAACCATTAGCAGATCACCTGCTATTACAAGCTCCCCTTTGAGAAAGGCCTGCCCCAAGGCCTATATCATGTTGCTCAACCTGAGGTGAACATCAAGGACACAGGGGTTCACCGTAGGACCGTGCATGTACGAGGCTAGTCTAGCTTTGTAAGAAACCCAGACTCTGCCCGTATTAGCAATCAAATAAAGTGCTGGGTCCCGCTAGCAGCATTAAAAACCTGTCATGTGCTACAGCCTGCCAGCTTGTTCCTCACAGCAGACAAGCTGTTTGTAGCATAACTGTGCACCCAGGTGCAGGGGCAGGACTTCCTGGATTTTCAAGTTGAACTGGTCTCAGCAGGAAGTCACTATTGTTGTATAAAACCACATCCCAAAGCCCGCACTTCCTGTCTGAATAGAGGCTCTGAATAAAGTGCATAAGCCATGTTCTACCACAGGAACTTAAAGAGCAGAACAAAACCCCATCCCCTCTGGCAAACCACTGCTACCACCCTCCTATTAAATCTACCCATCCATCACCTCCACAACAGACTGAATGGATTCCATGTCCTTGTCAAAATCCTAAAACAAAAAATAAGAGAAGTAGTATGAAGTGAAAAGAACGGGTCACTTGTGTTGCTGCATCGTAGTGGATCAAGTGTGAAATTGGGTTACCTTTACTACTGGGGCAGTCCAGACTTACACATGGTGCTTAAGTCAAAGCAGACAAGTAAAACCTCAGAGGAACAAGATGCTGGGTGCCAGTGTCTGAATGTAAAAACCACAGGCATGCATGTCTGCTGCCGAAAGGAGGTAGAGCAGGTTCAGCCATGCCCCAAAAGCAAAACCAAAAAAAAAAATACATGCAAGGACAGCTGAAAGAGTGGAGCCTTTAAATGTAAAAATGTATATTTAATTCACAGGCACCTGTAATACCATGCTTGCCACCAGTATAGTGGAGCTCAAGAACCCAGGCACAACTTGCACACTAGTCTCAGAGGGCCAAAGTTACATGAGACAGATCGATCTCAGTCTTCTAGTCTGATGATTCCCACACTCTAGCAGGCATTTTCCCAAAACATGAAGGCTTAATCTTGAAGGACAAGCTGTTCCTTCCCAATCGGAAGACGGGGTCTTCACCCAAATGACATTATGTGTCCACCAATGCCTTCCCCGAAATGAGCCCACTTTCAGTGCTACCCAAAGGGTGTGTGTGTAGCAGGACTCGCACCACTTTTCAGAAGACTGAGATTGTGCATCGGTCAGACTTCACAACAAACTGTTGACACAAACACACTTCTGCTCCCCCTCTCCCTTCTCTGGTCTCTGGAAGCCAGTCTCTTAGCAACCGGTCTGCTTCAGAACTAAAAATAAAACCCAGAACGCAGAAGAATCAGAGAAAGTAAATGACAATTAATCCTTTAAAACTGTGAGCACACCAGGAAGGCACAATAACTTCGGGTTCCTGTCCGGCAAAGACCCCTTTTCTTTGCACTCATCATGCCGTTTACCCTTGGGCCAGACGGAGTGAACAGGAACCCAAAAGGAGAAGTAAAAGATGTGGTAGGGCCGTACAAGAGTTTGGCACATGAAAGTTGTGTCACTAGTTGGGAGAAAGGAAAAAAAAGGCAAGGAACATTTGTCACCCAGTGTTTTAGTTTTAACATGGGGCACGCACTGTGTAAACACATGAAGATCACTGCCACCAGCATCGGCTTGAAAACGCTGTCCACCCTGCCAATCACCGTCCTAAGATTTAAAACGTCATTTAGGTGGAATCCAGTGTGCATCAAATTCACTTGCCAGCCCAATGCAGCAGTGACCTGGAAGTAGAAACAGCTAGCATCATACAATCCTCCCTTTTATTAAACCTCTCTCTCTCTCTTTCAAAGCTGATTAACTCCAAAAGATCGTTATGTAACGCCATCCTCGGCTTCTGCAAGCACTAAAGGAGAGATGAAAGGGACTTTTTTGGACATTGTTCCTCCCTGCAAAACCCCCACATATGAGCAAAATATGAGTGCCAGCAAACAGAAGGTGTGATAAGGCATTGGATGGCTTTAATCAGAAGGATCAACAGATTACGTAGAAGGATAGGATGAAGTATTCTCACAAACGATAGCCAGAGATGATAAAAAAAAAACAGGGGGGGGGCATAGGTACAGAGAAAATTATTACTTAGTCACAACTTTCAGCTGCATGTGGATTTGACATTCAGTGCCAATCGATAAGACAAGGGGGTCAGCACCTCACTTTTGTTGAGTGCTCCTAACCTTGTCAGATCTTCAATAATCCCAGCTGGAGAGTTTAACCAAGGGTGACTGCTTACATAAGGACAAGTGATGTAACTTTTCTGAAGCCAGGCGACATTAGAGCTGTTTTTAGCTTGTCCAGTGCACATATCTACAAAGTTAGCGTACCCACTTTTATTTACTTCCACTCAAGTCCCGAAAGTAAGGCAAAGCATTTATTTGAGAAAGGACAGACACGCTCACACATGCCAGGCTAACAATCAGCCAGCTGCACATGGGCTGAGACTGAACGAGACACCATTTAAAAAAAAAAAAAAAAAGCTGAGTGCTAGCTTAGGAGCATTACATCATTAAGAGCCGATCGATGGTCAGGCTCTCAGACGGCTGGTTTTAAACACACTGACGCGCACACTTTAAAAATCCAATCACCCATCCCCCAACATACACACACACCCACTCATTTCTTTTTAGAAGGGGTTTGGATTAAAATAGTAAGCCGCCACCACCACCCGAAAAAACATGACATCACCAGCATACCCACTTCAGTGTGGCAGCCCCCAGTTATTCAACAGTCTGGGATCCTCACCCATCTTGCATACCCACAGAGATGCTGTGTGCACAAACCTCAAATGAGGTTACTCAAATTTTCCAAAAACCACAAGCCTTCAGCTAAAAGCAAGCTCTGTGGTCTCTTGGCTTGAGCAGCTTGGGCTATATCGGAAATTCCTTCTGGGCAAATGTTACCTTGAGTGAGACTAATCAGGATCAAAATACTCCACCTCCAAAGTGCAACCTCAGGTAGAACCTGAACCTAACTATGTCTGGGTAACGTGTGAGCTGGGAATGATCTAAATGGCCCCCAGGTTAAGGCAACAGTAACCGATTTGAGCAAAAAGGAAAAATGCTTTCCTCTCCAGCAAACCTCTGCACACCTGAAGAAACGTACGTGGAAAGTTCACACCGGATTTTATAGCCAGTATTAAGGAACAAGAGTGTCTGGGAACTGTGGAGAGTGGATGGGGTTCCTTGGATAGCCTCTGAAGCCCACAACATTCCAGCTTCCCAACAAAATTGTAGGGAACATTCAGCAAAAACATCAATACAAATTGTAATTCTTTAAAATTAAAACATATAACAAATAAAAGTAAACTTCAAAATGCCACCAAAACCCTACAGGAACAAAACAAAGAAAAAATGTTTTTTGCATAAAACTAAGTTTCCCATCAACTTGTTACACTAGACCATATCATAAAACGACATTAACAAATAGTAAAAGGCACAAAAGTCCCACAAATCACAACGTTGGTGTCTCTTTGGTAATTGAGGGTTTTACAGGACTGTCTTGCTGACAGACCAGGACACGTTTTAACAGCAAGTGGGACTTGAAAGGGGCATTTAAATTCCTGATGGGGAAGTGCCCAGTAGGAGAGGACCAGTTAAGGTGGAGCTGGAGTGATTGCTGGGAAAAGGTGGGCTGAGACACCCCAGTGCCAACAGGTTAACAAAACTACAAGGCTAAAGAGCCAGGGTCACAATTCACAGCAATGTAGAAACAGTGGCACCAACCCGCCGCCCCCCCCGACCCCCGCCCCCAAACTTGTAAACTATTTATTACAAGATCACACTAGAGCAAGACAAAACATTTCACATGGTGGAAAATTATACAAATCTTTCCAACAACTAAACTAGTGTTATCAGTTATATATATAAAAAAAGCATGTGTGCCTACCAGTTAATCCAATCCACACATTAAATTTACGATCTCAACAACAGCAATGCATTAGATTATCAAAAATGTACCACCATTGGGAAGACACAACAACAAAAGCAGCAAAAGCGCTGGGAAAAGGAAAAGCAAGCAGCTAAAAAAGGTCAAACTGATATGCTATATTCCCAATGCATCTTAAGACTGATCTCATGTTTGTTTGAAGTGGTTTTGCTAGCTGCCCTAGCATTCCACTTTGACCAGATCTCAACCGTCAATCCCTCTTTATGTTTACAGGGTTTTGTGCTATTTTTCAAGCCAACAATCAACACAACAACATGGCCCCTCCATCCAAACATTAAGTGATATTTACAGCAGCTAAAAGGTGAGCATACTACTATCACTCAGTCTTCACAAATCCTAAGTTTTCATGCCTGAACCATTTTGTCTTGCAGTTTTGTGCTACAGGTAAGGTTTTAATGCATATATTTATGAACGCTGAAAATCTAGAGCAAAAGAAAAGTGCTTCGCAATTTATACCACCTGTACTTGTAAAAACGGTCTTTGGCGGAGTGGTGGCTCTGAGGCGAGGGATCTGCACTGGCAATCGGAAGGTTGCTGGTTTGAATCATGTAAATGCCAATTTGGACTCTGCTCTGTTGGGCCCTTGAG
Source organism: Polypterus bichir lapradei (assembly GCA_026402145.1). Classification (NCBI taxonomy): domain Eukaryota; kingdom Metazoa; phylum Chordata; class Cladistia; order Polypteriformes; family Polypteridae; genus Polypterus; species Polypterus bichir. The sequence goes on from JANRMT010062829.1 coordinate 26,049,055, forward strand.
CTGCAATTGCTGAGCATTCTGAGTAGTGAGAAAAGTGCTATATAAATGCAAAGAATTATTATTATTATTAGCAATATGAAAGGTGCTTTGTACATTGACTGCAGGATGGATGTTAAACTGTGTTGAGCCAATGGAACAGTTACAAAAGCTACATGTCAGACATGGGTAAATGTTTATTTTTGACATGCTGCTCCTTAGGAATTGTGCTAAATCAAAAACTGACTTGCTTACTAAAATGGACGAAGATTGAAAAACACTTAAATGAACTGCCAACGATCGTGTTAAAGTGTTGTTCAAAGTGCCCTGTGCCAAAGCTCTCTGAACTCATCTTGCTTTTCAACGCTAAAACTGCATGAGAGGTTTGTACTGATAGTATCTACAAGTCCCTAGGTCCACCTTTGACTGCTTGTCACCTTTTACATCATAAACCAGCTCTGTGTTTATGATCTTACAGTAACTACCATATGATTCTAACTGTGCTGTTCCACCTATGAACATTTACGATTAGTAACATGAAGATCCCCCAGTTTTGGGGCAAAAACTGTAGGCTTACTCCACTTATATTAGGTTAATAACGGCCTTGTATAAATTCTAATTTGAATAGGATTGAAAAGAAATTGTAATCAACTATTTAGTGAAAGACGTTATATGAAATTAAAAAAAAAATGACGAAACGTTACAGCAATCGCAGAGCTTTGATAAGGCTCATCAAACAAAACAAAAAATTGACAAAACTCCGGACGGAATTCGATGGATGTACTTAAACGAATTGACCTCGAGTAACTCAAATAAGAAGCAAAGAAAGACGATTCTGCCCACTGCTCGACCGGACACCCTTGACCGCTATCTAGTTAATGGTCTCCTAAATGGATGCGACTTGTTTATATTAATGTACGCTTTACGCGTAAGACCACCCGCCCGCCCCCCCTTCTTTGCCCCCCACGTGAGCAAAGAGCGCAACACCAACTAAAACAGCCACCACCCCGATCGCGACACATTCCTTTACTTTTTCCCGGGTTAATGTTAATCTGATCAATGGAAGCAGTAGCCGGGACACACCGCTATCTCCCTTGGTCCACCTTAACACCACGTTGTTTTTCGGAAACAAAAAGTTTCTCTGTGCAACAAAGTCTGGCCAGACTCCGTGGAGGGGGAGGGGAGGCGAAAAAGAAAATCGAGACACACACACAATAAAGTTAGAGGCCTGGGCGCGACAGGCTTTGCGCGGCTAAAACGAGGCGATCGGTGCGCCGCGCTGCAGCCCCGCACGAGAGCTCCACGTCCTCAACTGAACGTAGACAAAGGGACGCAGCCGGGCACTGCCAACGACTTAACTTTGAAAAGTTGCCGCAGGGGCCGGCGGACTGCGGGGTGCCGGAGTAGGGAGACAGCAGCAATCGATGTGTGAAGATACAGCACACTTTCACTTTCATTGTAAAACAAAGCGACCCCTACCTCCCGTGGTTCAGGTTCAATGCTACCTTACTATCATCTTAGAAAAAGAAAGGAGATAGAGATCGTTTATCAGAATCGGGTTAACTAATAAACATGGCGCCGGAGAAAGGCAAAGGAGCCCTGCCATAAGACCCTTTCCGACACGATATCCCAGCAGAGCGATTCAATGCAAATGGTTTTCCTTTCTTCCTCTTAATCATTCCCAAATCTCTCCGCCTTCTCGGACTGATAAAAGCACTGTGTTAATCACGAGATTTCTAGGAAGCCCCCCCACCAACTTTTTTCAACTTTAACCAACAGGTTAAGTGTTAACAGACGAGAACCGACCGAACTGGGGCGGGGGCGGTAAGGGGGCGCCGGGGTGCCTTGGCACCCCTCCCCCTCCCGTAACTTGAATGGTCCTCCGTGGCAGGCCCAACGTGATCAAAGCTGCTCGTATTTATTTTAAGGGCTTCTTGATCAATAGAGAAAAGCAGCCCTGAAGGACGTCAGACTTTGGTCAGGAAACTTTAGTGGGTACACCTCTCCCTCCTCGTCTAACTAGTATAATTCCACATTTAGCAAGGTCTGCAACTATCTCTATAATTAGGAATTTGCTCATACACGCTCATCCCTCATCTATGTATGAAAAGCAATCATTTCAGGTCTTGCTGCCCGCGGGGGGGGGGGGGGCAGCTTCACGGGTTCTGGGTTGAGAGCAGCGCTGTGATTTCGGACCCATGTCCGACTCGAGAAAGTTAACTGGCGAAGGCTTCTTTGTACACCCCGGTTCCCGAGTTGGGAGTTTCTCAATATCGCCTCCCACAGACAATCAGACAGGGAAGAAGTTAAAAAAAAGTTAAGAGAATAAGCCATACACGCCGACCAGACCAGAGTGGACCTGGACGTACTTCACACAAGTCGCTTCGGACGTTCAACTTCCGGAAATCATTTACTGATTTAATTACAGCACGATCCACGCGCGACACACTCCTCTCGGGCAGGACTTCAAATAGCTCTTTATAAACTTTTTTTGTCCGCCCCCCTGCTCTTTAGAAAAGAACACTCCATATATATAGGCACTCCAATCTGTAAACCACGCAACGATTAAACTTAAAAACCCAGCCGATCGGGCCGACTGCTCAACAGGTCCTGTACTGAGGCGCCTCAGGCAGCAATCGTTCGTTCAGCGAAATAGTTTAACACCCCTCCATATATCTGAGCCCTGTGGCCGAAGAGACCCACTTCGAATATGTCGAACGAGTTTAGGTCCCCTTTCCCTCCCTCTTTCTTTCCTTCATTTCTTCCTTCCTTCCTTTTCCCTCCTCTCCAACAGGAGACTGGAAGCTCCTGGCCCTGACCCGGGAGCGGAGGGGTCTTTGGTTTCGCTCTTTTACCAAAACAAACACATAACACATGAAACAGAAACCGAACCTGTTTCTCCCGGGGTCTTCATGTCGACAGGATCTTTGGGGAAAGTCTCTCTTCTTAATCCCTTCCTTTCTTCGCGTGTGTTGAGAGTGAGTAAGCGCTTGGAAAGTTTGCCCCCTCCCTGTGCGGCGCTTGGCTGCTCGCTTTGCTCCGTTCTCCTTCGGCTGTCCGTGTCGGCTCGCGCTCCGGGATGTACTCCCCGCTCGGCTCAGCACGGCACGGATCCGTGTCTCTTCACTGCGGACTTGCGGACATTCTCCAAGCCGTGTCTCAGTTTGTGCGGCTCCGCACTCCAACCTCTCTCCACTCAGCTTCCTCCCCCTCCTCGCCTCCTCCTCGACTCCGGTTTAATGTTTCACTCCACGGGGCCGCCCACGCTGGGAGGGGGGGCGCATACACGCTCTCTCTTTCTATCTCTCTCTCCCCCCTCTCTCTCACACACACTGACACACAACTACTGACGACACACTCCCCGCCTACAGCCTGCGTCACCATGGAGACCACACAGCGCCGTCAGCTAGCGTGGCGCCGTACGTGCGTGCGTACGTGCGTGCGTGGCGCCGACCCGCCTCCTTCCTACGCCACGGAGTCGCTCGTGTGTATTTTCGTCGAGGAGCACAGGAAGCGAGATTGGAAGGGCGGGTACAGGAGATGGTTGGCAAAAACAGGGATTGGCGCGGGGCAGAGAGCCTAAGTGACAAGGAAGAAAAGTTTTATGCCATGAGTGGCTTTGGTTTTGTAATGAGTTTTTGTAAGGACCGTTTGTAGGACCTTGGAGGCGTACCCTCGTTTGGAAACTAGCTCAACGCAAAACATCTGGAGGTGTTGACTTTATTGAGTCAAATACAAATATGGCCAAGTAAGACATCATATGGAGTGGTGGGAATTTATGGGATCCTGTCAGTAGCATTAAATTTAAAACTTGTGCAAGCTCTACTCAGTGTTTTAGTTAGGTCTTGCAGTACCATCATTTCGTTTCGTGTTTTCAATTCCCCAGTTTCTCATTTATGCCCGCTTGTGAAGTTTCCACAGTCCTTTTTTCAGAAATTCCGTTTTGGAGCTACTTGAAAAGGTCTAATTTCTGGACCCAGCTTTTTCCTCTCTAAGGGTGTGTACATCTCCAGCTACATTCTGGGGGGAGAATACTGCCATTGTGTGGGCTTTGCGTCAGACACTTGAGTGCCAGAGAGGAAGGGAGGATGAAAGATATGAAAGAAAAAAACAGAACCAATCAGGTCATATTTTTAAGAATTGTTAACCAGGGAGATCCAAACAGTTTTAAGACATGAGCAGAATCACTCACTTATCATAATTCTGATGCTCTGCTTCAGATAAATGCAGTGGTCAAGTAATGACCAGAGCACTTATTTATTAAGCATCTCAGTGTAGGAAAACAGCCCTGAATGTCTCAAAAGTTGGAGTGATGTAAATGTCGTCCTTTCCTCTTAGGATTAGGAGTAATAGTACTTTATCGACTTTATTAATTTAGGAAACTACTAACCTAGCCAGGATTTAGGAGCACCTTTGAGCTGTTCTAACTCTCTAGGAGCTGCCAGAAGATGGCATTCAGGCAGATATCAGCACACACATTTTTGGAAAGGAGGAGTGTTTTGGAAATGCTAAACAACAGTTAACTCATAAAAGATACAGATTTGACAGAGGTGGAAGACTATTAGTAACAAATCTTGCGTGTCACGTGGTCACTCCATCTACGCAAAGAAGACGTGCGCTGTCATCCAGAATGAAAGTGTTGGTAATGTGTTTTGGCCACAGGGAAAATGCAGCTTTGCAATAGTGATGATTTGGGTATGTATCAACCAACCATTTCTGGAACTTTGCACCAAATGCATGAGGTCATACACAAATGTATACATTTTATCATCTCCATGTGAGGTAATGTTAAAACAACCTGTAGTTATGCAAATAATTGGTTTTCCTGGAGTTGTTGTGATTGATGACATGCATAAAGATCATTGTCCAAAGTGTGGATGAGCACGCATTTGTGAATTGCAAGAGATTCCACTGTATCAACAAGCAGGTGGCCATGGATTCAAACTGTATTGTAGTAATTAGTATATAATCCTAAAGATATTTCGGGCTGGATGTCAGTGAAATGTCACAGGTATGCTGTGACAAAGCTCTGGGACATTTGTATTGTACTTTACAAATCCAGGAAGGTTCATGGAGGCAGGGCATTGGGTAAATAGTGCATTGCTGAAGATAAGGGGGAATCATGGAAACAGACAGACGTGTCAAGAGACTCTGGAAGAAGAGTGAACACTACTTTAGAAACCTCAATAATACCCATGACTTGCTTCAGTTACTGTTTTTTTACAAGGTATTTACCGCGGCCATAACAGTAGGAAGATGATTCATCTGAAAGTACAGCTGAAAATCATTTATTGTTAAATAAATATGCACATTATCAGCCTTAACTATTATTTTGTGTGCGTTTCTCAGTCTTTCCATCTCGGTGCTCATTACAGAATTATTCTTGATGTTGTGAAGTGACCTAGTTCGATGCTTGATTCCAGAGCACTTCATGAAAGTGTCCTAAATCTTCTATTTGAACGTAGTCATGTCCCTTTGAATGTTATCTTTGTGGTGAAGCCTTAGTGTTAGTATCAGAAAACTACAAAGAATCTATAAAACACCTTCACGAATGCCACTTTGAGGCTTGGGGTACCATAAAATTGTGACATCATTCATTCTCCAATGTGAACTCCTATTCCTGGCTGGGCATGGATGTAGGACGCTTCATAACTACTTCTTATGTCCCCCTTCTTATCTTAGACCTCTAGTGCAATTCGTAACAGTAATTCTGAGAGGCTTCATAAATAGGAGTACCGTTGTGCCTCTTGCAGTATCACCTCAGACCCTAGTCTAACAAGAAGAAGCACCAACCAAGCTGTGAAGTTATCTAAAACATGCCTACAGCAGAAGGTGCACACATAGTTGCACACGCTGAATGTAGCAGATGTAATAACAGGGTTTTAATTTGCATACCTGCCTCTGCATTCTTTTGGTGCTTAAAGGAAATTGTTTTTTGCAGGTGATTTCCCTGTCATATAAATATTAAAAAACTATCAGAATTGTGTGTATTTAAACAAACAATCGCCTGAAAGATCTGTATTGCTCAGAAAACATTAATGTTGTGTGATTGTGCTGATAGCAAAACTAAACAGTCTTCTTTATTGTTAACTAACTCAGTGAAAGACAAGGTTTGGAGACAGGAAGTCATTTTAATGAGGCCATCGGCATTGGTTTTATTTTATTTTCAGCTGCACCTAGCATGGTTTGGTCCCTGGCCCTACATGAATGAGACATACACTTGGGGTGATGAAGGCACTTCACACTCTGGGTTTAAAAAATAAATGAGTCATTAGTCTTCTTTACACCCATCTCCCAAAACTTATCAGGATGTGGCACTCACTGCCCCATCACAGCCTTTCAATGTAAACCTGTCCCTTCTCATAATTCTGTTATACACAGAAATACAGTTGACTCCAGGATCTCAATATCAAAGGTGATCATCTGCTAAAATGGTTACTGCCTTCACCAAAGGGAACTAGAGAAGGGAAATATAATGCCAAACATAAGACACCTCCATCATTCATCTGAAAGCTTCAGGTGGAAACAAAGAACCCTTCAGTGAGTATCAGTAGGCTCTTGTTTAAACGTTAGCTGTCAGGAAATAGCTGAACGGTGCCATATTCTGGACAATGGATATGCCATGAACATGTAATGCTGATGCTTCTGAAATCCTGTAGAGCAGGGTAAACTGTCATTTCTCCAAATGTTTTTGATTTATTGTCTTACTGGATTAATTGGTCAGGGAATCCTAAAATAAGAACAGGCTTTGACAGTTGCTGAATGCAGTTTCTAATAATGCACACCTTGTAAATTTCAAATCAAACTGGTATCTCTGCTAAGTATTGCCTAGACAAGATGATTATGCATAGGAGTAAAACAGGGGATCCAGCAGCCACCACCATAGAAGCAAGATAAGCAGCTGCATGGACCAGAACAGAAAGATCGTCAGCTCTGTTTACAACCACCTAATGAGAGCTGGGAGCAGTCTTGAGTGGTTCTCTCCTATTCTGGAGAGGCCAGGGGCGGTTCAAGTATCCTCAGGCTAGATGCCCACCACCCTCTTCAGGGAGAGAGAGAGAAAGGGATTTTAAAGGGTGAAGGTATGGACTGGGGATTAGAGATGAAAGATTGGAGAGAAAAAGGAAGAACTCTGACAGGCCTCCAGCAGATACAGTACATAACCTAATGCCTGTTGTTTCTAAAGATGCTGACCTGTCATTCAGAAGGTATTGTTGTGACACTTTTTTTTATCACAGAACTTATTTCCAAGTTTAAGACCGAGTTGGTTCATGCATTCAGTGTATCAGCAGGAGTGTATATAAAAATGTACATCTTGTGCCATTCAAATAATTCAATGAAACAAGCCCAACATCTACAAGAGTAAAAGAGAAAGTGTTTCATAGACATTTATTGCCAATAAATAAAACAGTAAGTCCACCCATCCATCAGCCCACCCTGCCATTCTTTGAAAGAGTTTGCAGTGACAAGCTTCAGGTGAGCTGGCTTCTGTCCTTTCACCATGGTGCACAATGCAAGTGCCAATCCATTTATTTGGGATGTTTGGATGAAGCTAAAATGGGGTCAAGTGTAATGTGCCTCACTTGTGAAATGCTTTTATTTGCTTAATCTGAAAGTATTATTTATTTTAAAGTTACAGTTATAACATATCCTGACGGCATAGTTATAACGCTCACTGGAAATCTAGTTTAAAGGGATAACTTCACTGGTCATGTGGTAACAGTAAGGCCTCTAATTAGTTCAACGTGAAGCCTTATGTTTGAACAGTGCACAACAGGAAAAATATTTCAGTGTCCAATCTAAAACAATTACAACATTCTATAACCTACTTTAATTTAATTCAGGATTGCAGGAAGCCAGAGACTATCTTGGCAGTATGAGACACAAAGCAGGAACCAACCTTGGGCAGGAATGCCAGTTCATCACTGGAAAATCATGCTAGTAAGGTAATAAGCACCACTGAAGTGACTCCAGTCTGTCCAGCTTTAAGTCTTAGCCTTAAAAGTGAATAGGCTCGCTAGAGAAATCCTACAGGATATAACCATAATAACAGTCGTGATCCTACAAACCTATAAGCAATATAAGGGTTGTTTTTGAAATGATTTGAAGTTGAAGTCTATCCAATTTGAAATGTTGGATTCATAAGTATTATGGGTTATAGGTCATAAGGGAAATTTTCAGGTCTGTTCGTGCAATATATTCAAATGTTCAATAAATTGTTTTATGATTACTCTTGACATTTATGCATTTTAATAATACTTATTGGTCATGGAGAGTGGCATTGTGTTGCATGTTGCTTGGACATGCAAGTAAGGATTTCACTGTACTGTGTGAGTGAGAACACTAATACAGCTACTGTAAAATGACACAATATAATATTGCTCTCTCTGGCCAGTCTATAGATAAAACCTCAGAGGTTATAAGTTTGATCCATGAGGTGTTCCACTTGGTCCAGGCTAATAACCAGCAGCTTGCTCAAGTCTGTGCAGTCCGAAGATTTAAATGTATAATGAGGTGAATCACAGGGGACATACTCAAGTATGCAATTCACTCTACTCAATATCCATAAGATGAGACCGTATCTAACAGAGTATACAGCACAACTCCTGGTCCAGGCTTTGGTCTTGTCACGTCTGGTTTACTGCAGCTCTCTGCTGGCATGTGTCATCAAGCTACTGCAGGTGATTCAAAATGCAGTGGCACGTCTGTTGTTGAATCAGTCTAGGCGGGCACATGTCACTCCTCTCTTCAGATCACTACATTGGCACCCTGGAGTGGCACATATTAAGTTCAAATCCTTGATGCTTGCCTACAGAGTAGTTAGTGATTCAGCGCCTATGTATATGGAGACATTTGTGAGGTCCTGTGCTCCTTCTCGACCACTCAGGTCTGCTGATGAATGGCGTTTGGTGATGCCACCTCTGCATAGTATTAAATATCAATCCAGAATCTTTTCACATGTAGCTCCTAGCTGGTGGAATGAGCTGCCTACCTCCATTCACAATTAAGACTCCCTCAATGTATTTATGAAGCATTTGAAGACTGTGTTCTTTGGTGTATTCTGTCTAACTGATATTGGCTGTTAAGTTTTTATTATCTTGAAATTGCAACTAGCATGTGTTTTGTTTGGTGCTGTTTACCTTTTCCTGTAACACTTGTTTGCCGATCAGTCTCCAGACTGATGTTTACTCGATTATGTTGACTTCTACAGTCGTGTAGCACACATGTACATAGGAGACAGTTTAAGGGCTTCAGTGATGGTATTTCTCACACCTGGACTTCGAGAGCCTGGATATCAGAGGCCGAGACCTGAATGATCGCTGGTCCATCTTGCTGTTCGGTCATGTTGCAGTCCCTTGAGAATCCTGCCGACTACGCCACTGTAAGAACAAGAAAAACAAGGCCAGAATGTTGGGGCGCCTTTCAGCAATCACCATATAATTGAAGGATCTTTAAATCAAAAAGAAACACATGTAAAATGGAAAAACAGTCTTTTCAAATGCAAGCCTCTTTTGTCAAACGAGAAGCTTCTCCAGGCTGTTCATTAAAGTCATAATCTTAATGATGGCATTCTACACTGAGTAAGGAGTCTAGTTTCTCCAGTTAGAATTTTTCAGATTGTAATTAATATGGCTTTTGAGAGAAATGCTCTAATCTACCCAATGTAAAAGCATTATGTTAAAGAGAAAACAACTACCAAAGAAAAGACTCCAGTGTAAAACTGTAACCTTAATAGCATAAAGTTAATTGATAAAATGTAATCAGTTCAAGCTGAAGTTTTCATTGTAAAGGCTCACAGGGGGAAAAGCTGCAGCCTCTCCTTTATGAAATCACTTTTTTTATTGGTAAAGTGACTCATCAAAGAGAGTACATTACCTTAAAGATGCCATTTTAGGTTCCTGTCGGCCCAATATGAAGATTTAAGATTAAAGGTGAGATGAGTCCATGAGGAAAAGCTGCGGTCTGTCCAAACTGAATGTTTAAGTGTGAGGAGGATACAGTTTGCTCCCACCACGCCCTTCCTCTGTCTGATCTAATTACTGGTATAGTGTGTCTCACCAGTTAAATGCAGAGTCTATTTCCAGAGCACTGCTTTAAGCTATCTACCTTACTGGTCATGGATCATGGGTGGCATGCATCCCTTGTGTTTTGATGATCTCAAGACTTGAATTCAAGTCTGATATAACCCTGCCTGATTTTAAGAACTCAGGTTCACAAATGACTTTGCTCATTAGTTTTTGGAAGAAATGGTCTGCAGCACTTATGTGAGTTCAGGAACCGGATGGACGGACGGACAGGCAGATAGATAGATAGATAGATAGATAGATAGATAGATAGATAGATAGA
>JANRMT010062829.1:26059387-26096809 GCA_026402145.1 Polypterus bichir lapradei
GATAGATAGATAGATAGATAGATAGATAGATAGATAGATAGATAGATTTATGTATTTGTCTCAAGAGGGAAATTTAGCAATGTATAAAAGCTGGGTTAGTTGTCCGATGCCTTAAGAAGTGTAAACTCTGAAAATGCTCAATAAAATAGATGATGAAGTCAATCAAATACATAGAGTGGAGTAAATTCCATGGAGGATACAAATGTCAACTGAGCAGCAAATCAGTCTCAAGCGCATAGTTAGCATGCATTAAGGACATTTTTAATGAATTTCTACCCAATTAGGAAACATTTGGAGATTGTAGAAGTCAGAAGGAAGTTTACTTTCAGCGAGACACTTCTTAGAGACTGGCGGGATCTGCAGAGTGTGAGCTTTATCAGCAGAGCTGGCAAGCTAGTGCTTCTGGGGACATGCTGTCAAGCCACACACGCTCAGATCCAGGCCAAGCCTGCACCCCCCCATCCCCCTCCTACTTTCTCAAAGATCTCTTTGTCCACCAGTTTGTTTATGCTACTGATCTGAGTGAGATTACTCAGTCCTTCTGCCCACCTGGGGGATAGCTGGGAGGGCCTTACAAATCGTTACACCTCTTCAAGTCACAACTGTGAATATTCACAGGACAATAAATGAGACGTTTGAAAATTCATAGTTTATATTTCATGCGATCAAAGTACCCCCCCCCCCCCCCCATTCTGAAAACAACCCTTTTGTCCGATGCTACAATAGAGTCCCTTGTTGTGAACGTGGGCAGCGCTTCAGGCCACTTACTGGTTAAAAAGAAATGCTGGAGAAAAGGAGGATTTGAAGCATTTTCAGGCAGCAGAGGGCACTCTCGGCGACGACCACAGACTGTCCTGTTATCACCAAACGCACTGGCCGGAGAGGAGCCAAAACCCCCCCTTAACCCACCCCCCCACTCCCCCACATTCCCCTCTTGCACAACTTGCAGCTGCAGGTCTCTAATAAGATTAGCATGGCCGCTCTGTGGCACAAGGGTCTGGCTGACAGCTGCTGAAAGAGAGCGCCGTAACGCAAGACCAGCCTTGTCATACCTGTCATGCCAATAAAGAAAGAGCCTGGGGGAGGGAAGGGCGTCTGCACTAATCAGGGGAGGCTGGGGACCTGACAAGCTGCCAAGAGGAAAAGTTTGTTCCTGAGTCAGAAATTAGCAGCCTGAGTCTAAAAGCAGCCATCTCAATATAGAAGGTCTGTAGTGAGCCAAGATGACCTGCCACTCCGCTGACCTGCCCTCGGTCTTTCGGCTCGGTGGCTCTGCCTCCCAACCTGTCCTCTGTGACCTACCACTACTCTCCTGTCAAATCTGCTGGGTGCGCAGTCCTCCCATCTGTCTTGTCATTTTATCGCTTGGCCGAGCAATGCCCTGCTCCGTTGCCCGGTCACTTCCCTTGCCTTTTTTTCCATCACAATGATTGTCCATCCTTGCTTCTGAACTTGTCCTCCAATACCCATTTATGTGACCTAACCCAGTGTTCTCAGCAGGACAGCTCTAACCAGAAGTGTGACTTGCTTTATTTTTTTCTAACATGACAACATTGTTGAGTGCCTGCTCTTCTCCTACATTAAGTATCCCCCTGCCGTCCATTCAGCTACCGACCCAGCAGCGACCAACCCACACGCGCACACACACACACACACACACACGCTGTACTATATCAGTCAAAGCGGCCAAACAAACCCTTCTGAGCTGGGAGAAGGAAGCTGTGCAGAGATGTTTAACAGCCTCCCACTTTGTAACAGGGAGCTATGAAATCATCGCACTGTTTACTGAATCTCTGCCAGACACCTCCGAGATCTCGGCTGCTTTTTATCTTTAGAATTTCTACTCTAACATTTCGGAAACAAGCCGTTTTAGAGTCAAGGCTGCATCCTCATCTTTTACAGTAGCAAGCTGACAGCACCTTATTTTACACTGAGATCTTTGTTGCTGTGAACCGTCTCTAAGTTTGTCATTCGTACCAGTTTTATCTCCCTCATTGTCTTCCCTCTTTCTTTTGTCGTAGTTTGTCCTCTCTTAACAGCCCAGTTCTCTACTCCTGATTTCCTTTTACTCTCTGGGATTATAATGCAGCCGTCATACTTTTCTGATATTAAAACATGTTTTAGTTTTGTGGCCTTGTTAATACCATTAACCAATGCATAACAAAATTAGATGTGTCTAAGGCCTAGCAGCATCAGGTGTTAGGTATGGTCCAGCCCCGGAGAGGGCAACACACCAACACTCCATCACCACAAACAAATCTAACGTGCACATATTTGAAATGTGGGAGAAAAAAAAATACATAGGGACAACATCCACTTTCTACAGAAAATTGGTAATCGATTCCAGGTCACTGCAGAGGAAAAGCAGCCACTCGAACCCCATCTGTGGCTTCTTGTAACAATGGAAAGGTTAGCTAGCCTTGTGTCGTTCTGTTTGGTGTGAAGATCTTCACTTGGGATTTTATAACATTCTCCTGTAGCACTCGTTCTAAAACAGTCCTCTGGATTGAAGTTCACTCGCTTTGTCGCTTTGGATAAAAGTGCCTACTAAGTGAATAAATGTAAATGCGAAATGTAAAGTAGTGTGCCGCCTTGCTACCCAGTGAAAACCTACTCAACATGATCATGCTGACTGACTATGGCCAATTGTTAACAGGTAATAGCGAACATCTGCCTACAAGATGTGAACTAGATACCTGACTTTGGTCATGTTAGCCAGACATTAAAAGAAAAGATGACTTAGGATAACTATATCTAGTAGTAAAATGGTGACTTACAAGTGTTTACAGGGAATCTTATTAGGGGAGGGGAGGCAAAATTGGGTGGTTGTGGGGTGGCAGCAGGCTTTATACATCCCATCCAATGCCTGTATTGTAATTGTAACACTGCAGTCAGAAAAATATAATAGTCATTGGTGGCTGCTCACATTTGGAAATGCAGAATGTTACTGAAAATCCAAACCTCTAGAGTGGTATTATTTCTCTTCTCCTGTATAGGAAGATGAATTCTAGAAAAAAAAAAACAAATAATATTAACCATTGTGGTGTACGGCCGGCCGTTCATCCCGGCCAATACCCCCAAGCCGCCAGGTGGCGCCCTCCCTGCAGTATGGAGGTGCCCCAAAGACCAGCAGGGCATCCTGGATATTGGAGTTTTTATACACAGCCCTGCTGGATACCATGGGGGCCACTAGGAGACGCTGCAGGGAGGAATGAAGGTTATTTGCCTTACGCCCCGGAAGTACGTCCGAGTCACATGGACAAGGGGAATGACGTGCTTCCGGGGTGAAGAAAAGAACTTTTTATCTGACCCGGAAGTGATAAGAGATCACATGGACTGGGGATTGGAACACTTCCGGGTCAGGGAATATAAAAGGATTGTGGGAGCTCCCAGACGGCGAGCTGAGCTGGGTGGAAGGGTGGCAACGCGTCTGGGAGTGGATGATTGTTTATTAGTGATTATTGGTTAATGAGTATTGTGGAGAGGAGGGTGCTTTGTGCACTGCTGTTAATTAATAAAGTCAACTTTTGGACTTTTATCTGGTGTCTAGCATCTTGGACAAGGGTTCAAGGGAGCGATAGCACCCCCAATCTGTCACATCATATATTTAAAACATTTTGACACTGAACCTGAAAAGGGTTGGATTTTATAAGTGGCTAAATATTCACTCCTGTGTGCGCTAAAATATGTGAATTCTAAGTTTTGCACATTTGCAGTCTATCGTGTATGTTTCTTGTTTCAGAACCAAGTCAACGTGTTATATCACATACCATGATAACGTGCAGTGAATACACTTGACTTGAGCATTCCTAGTTTTCATCCTCTTTCTCTTTCTCTGTACGTTTAGCATGCATTTGCTCAGAGGTTGATGCGCTCGCTGCTTCCTGAGCAGCTCTCCTTTTCTCCACCCTAGCGGCTCGCTTCTTCACTTCTTTCGTCTGCATCTTTTCGCGTTAAAACTGATTACGTCAGTGTTTGTGTTTCAATTACTTAGTATGTTCTCTTTAATTTTTCACTTAAGCTGGCACTTAAGTCTTCAATCTGCCTCAAGAATGATTTAAGATATGAAGAGGTAGGGGAATTGACGACGAAGATGATAGAGATGAGAACAGCGCCCGTACAAATGCGCCACACTTCTGAGAGTTGATTCTACAATAAAATATAAATAAAAAGAGGAATAACTTTGGAGGTCAATCATCACCCCAAAAATGGATAGTAGACGTCACGTAGTATATGTGTACCAAATTTTAGGTCACTAGGTCAAATGGTTTGCGAGCTACAGGTGATTTAAAATCCTGGACAGACAAACAGACAGCCATGGTAGCGTATTATAGAAGAAGATTGCGCTGTCTTTGAATTTCTAATCCTAGACAACAATGCACTTTCGCCTTCAATCTCGCCCAATTCATTGTGTGCCAGAACTGGTCCACCTCATATGCCACAGTGGAGAGATGGGCTGCCGGTGGCCGGTCCTGTGTATCTCCTCCCTGGCAGTTTCAGCCTTATGACGTTCCAGTCTTTACAAGAACATTTTCATCTCTCTGGTCCCAGTTCAACTCCAATCAGTGCTCAGAACAAGTGGGGTTTCCCTAACTACCCCCCTACCAAATCACTCATTGTACTCTCTGTTTTGTTCTTTCTCTCCCAAGAAAAATCCTGTCTGTACCCTTTGCAGAGCGTCCTATGAACCTGTGCCCTTGATTTCTCTTTGCTTCAGAGATATTTCTCCTCTCCCTTCATCCCTTTCATGGTACACCATTCTCTCCAATGTAAGGTTTTGTTCTAGAAACCCAAACTAGCAGCGCACCCAATTCTAAATTCTACTCAACTCCCCACAAGCCTCACTGGTGATCCTGTCTGTCAGTTAGGTTTCCTTGGCTTACCTGGCACATGTTCTGGCACTTCCTCCTGTCTTTTCCTTTCGGACATACATATGTCACCTACTGTCTTCTTTTCTTTCCTGCAGTATTCCTCTGTTACCTGAAACTGTTGTTCTTTGAGACCTTCTTAAGCTTCTGCTCAAAGTCTCTGAATGCAAGTTATTCTGTCTGGGGTACCCAGGCAGCCTCCCACTGGAGGACACCTGAATGCATCACTGTCCACAACTGGCAGTCCTCCTTCTACAACTTCATACATTTTCAGTTGTCTGCAAGCGTGGATTAATGGTGCTTCCAGTCATGTCATTGAATCCTGGTCTGCTCAATTGTGTGAATCTCGGCTTTTGACTCCTTGATTTTGTTTTTGTGCCTTTGGGTCAGACTGGGTGGCAGAGGGTTGTTAGGGTTACTCTGTGTGCTATGTCCGTAGCCTGTCAATTTGTCTTTACTTCATAAAAGTTGACCACAACAAAAAAAAAAAAAGAGAGAGAGATGGGCTGCAGAATTCCATCATGGCAGGATACCGAAAGAGATGAGCCAAGGCCTGGCTGGCCTTTAGCATCAATGACGACTAAAGGAAGTGTTTTCACCGGGAAGTGAATCATAAGAGAGAATCAAAGCATTTTAGTGCATGAGGTTGCAGATACTTTAGGAATTAGTAATGGGTCAGTTGAATCCATACCTTATGCACAAACATGAGCAAGGCCTGGAATGTTGACCCCTGACATGAAGCATCACTACATCCAATGTTTAAAGAAGAATCTTAACCGATATAAAGAGTGGTGTTCCATTAATCACAACTGGACTTTAATACATCACTATGACCCCAACAACAATCAAAGCAAAGTAAGCGTGACGATTCTTCAAAACCAAAGTAATTCAAGATCCGAGCCAGTGGCAGAAACATCCTGTGCACAATTTACTATGATGTTGAAGGTGTAGTCCGTATGGGTTATGTGCCTACAAATTCCCACATTCCTGGCCAAATGTACTGATTTGCTTTGGCATTGCCAACAGTCAGTGAGGTACAAGTACAAAGCAAAGTTGTCAAGCCTTCCCCTTCACCCTCATGGTAATGGCGCTGCTCACAGTCAATGAAAGGCTGCTCTGTAAAACTGTGGATTCAAGAGGCCACACTTAGCAGATTCTCCGGATGTGGCCCTGTCTAACTAGTCTACTCTCCAGTCTGAAGGAGTGCCTGTTAGGGATGCCAATGATGAAGAAGTCGAGTAAATCATGTAACCTCTGTGAGCGTTATAACAAGTGTGTATGGGAGGAGGATGAAACATAAAACTTACTTAGCTTTACTGGTGTTTTTCCTAATAGTTTCAGCTCAAGACTTTTCATCACCCTTTAAAACCAGTAATTTTCAATAAAGCCTGGTACATGGCATCGTGCCACTAAAGGACTGAGTTCTCAGAGGAGGACAGTCCTTCACTGGGACTGATAGTCAGCAGATCCAGCCTCATCTAAATGTCCTTAAATCTGTTTTAATAGTCACTATTTGATTCTAAGTTAACACTACATTTATATATCGCATGCCTGCGACTAAGACATCTGTCTGCCTGAATGGTGAATGAAAACTGGCTGCTTAAATCTCAAGTCCAGCAGCACCAGACTTCCTGCTTAAGTTTTTCTGAAGTTTTCCAAAACCAAACATGAAACTTTAGGGTTAGGTTCATTTACCTTTTGGACAACGGCTATCCCTTGGAACTCAGTCCATGGATGTGTCCCCTTTGTCCCCACTCAGGCCCACCCTATATTTAATTTCACCTCTCGGCTTCTCTCCATTCACCCCGTTACTTTTCACATCTTTCTAAGGGCAGGTTTTTGTAACTTGGGATGCTGGTCTGTCTATTGTTTCTAGAATTGCATTTTTTTGTTTATTGGTACCAAACATCTAACCGCTTTTAGGGTTAGGGTGAGGGTAGAGGAGATTTCTAGACGCACAGGTACGCTGATTCAACTATTAAACTTAATTTTAAATGATCCTAAAACCATCCAACTTAATTTACACCTTAAAATTCCATAAACCAAAAAATGGTTTAAATTGTAGGCAAATCCATCTACACAGTTAAAACTATGCTCATTCAATTCTACTTAAAAATCGCATTAAAAATATTAGCAATAAATAATTTTAAAATACATTTGGGGTGCAAATAGCGCCCCCTATTGAAGAATTTTAAAAATTGCTCTGAAAATTAATTTACAATTATTTTTAAGATTACTAATAAAAGACCTGTGTTTATACTGTAAAAAAATGGATCAAAAACCCACAACGAACCCCTAATAAATTTAGATAAAGTTAAAAAAGAATTACATAAATAAATAAAATAAAGGACAAAGAAGGGGGGTTAACTATTACCTTAGACAAGAATTTTAAAATATTTTAGAGTTAGGGGTAGGGTTAGGGTTAGGGTTAGGGTTATTCTCTATGGCATCTCAAAAGGCCTACCTGAGAACATTGCGGTCACTGATTACTTTTTTAGTTTGCATCAACGTGCAGATAATAAGTGTTGTTATTTTGTATGCCATCTTTAAGCACTTGGTTTAGTTATTTGGATTTATCTGGGAAGCACTTATGTTTTAAATAAAACAGAGCAACATTTGAGTTAGACCACAGATGAGGTGCAAGTGGTGGTCGACAATATTCAATGGAATTTGGAAAACTGTATCCAGGCAGTAAATAGATGTGCTGTATATGAGAAATGATGGCCGAAACGTCATCATGCACAGTGTGAAACAATGGCAGTCGAAATGAGGCAATGGTATAAAAAAGCAGCAGAGAGAACAATTAGCACTACAATAATCTCCATGCTAAATGTGAGAGCAAGCACTTGAGTAGCTGTCACCTATAGCTTCAGAGTTGTCAAGTGAAATGGCAAACACACCTGACCCACCGGCCATCTTCCTCATTCTGCTTCTAGGTATTGCGGCACTATAAAACTGGGATCTGCAGAATATACTTGAATAGAAAATCTTTTAATTCAGGTGTCTTTGTAAAAGGACAGTTAATCATTTTTCTTGTTGAAAGTATAAAAAGATACCTGTAATTATAGTAGCGTCACTTTGTTTTGGTGTTTGTTTATTTTTTAATTACTAAAATCTCATTTATGATGAGAAACTCTTCTTTGTGATATTGGTGCTATGTCCCATTTTTACGTATGTTTGTAAATATTTATTCCCTTTTTACAGTTGAACCTCTATTGCATCTTTTTGATTTGTCTTAAGTTGACTTACTCTTTTTTTTTTTTTTTTACACTCGGCTGTTAACTAAGTAAAGAGGACTTCCGTGCAGCCGTGAGCCTGGAAAATATAAAAACCCAACACCCCCCCAGACATGTCCCAGAAGATCTGCTGCCCTCTGCTTTTAAAGCATCTGGGCATATGGCTCGGAAATAACTCTCAACTACTGAAGAACTGGGAGGAGTTCCTTGAGAAGTTTCAAAGCAGGATGAGAAGGTGCCACCAGCTGAGATCTCGGGCCTGCCCTAATAGTCAAGTATTAGCTATTAACTACTTGGCTCTGAGACTGCGTTTTATTGTTTGATCTCTGGTGGTTAAACCGGAGCCAGTTTGAAGATTTCTCCCTTTCTTTCTGCTATGAAGGGTTCCATAAAAACAATTTTAAAAAAATAAATAAAAAAATGAAGTCACCAGCTGGCACATTTTTTAACCCACTGGTTTGTTAATGGTATGTCCGGCCTTTTTCATAGGCAGCTGGAGCTTCTACTGACAGCAGTGGGCCCAAATCAAACCCCCACCCCAGTCGCAATGCCAGTCCATTACAGGTCAAACCCGTGCTCATTCATAAATGAACAGTTTACAGCTGCCGGTTACTCTGACTTGCACGTCTTTGGAAGGAGTGTCTGGAGAAGCATATGTGGCCTTGGGAAGGGTGGGTGCTCAGCAGGGATTTTAAACCAGACCCCCGAGAAGTGAGATAAGAGAGCTGGCCTGTGTGTCCCAGAGCCATCTGATGCATGGCCACCTTATTCCATCTAATCACCCATTTCCTGAACCCTCTTCTTTAGGGTCCTGGCAGCGTCAGGTGCTTAGGACACACAAGCATCACATCGCATGTGCATATTGGGGGCTGTCTTTAGAAAAACACACAGGGAGAGCGTGCAGGATCGGTTCAGCCTGTGCATTAGTTTACATTTTGTGATGGAGTGATGTTTTTATTTAATATCATTTTAATTATTTTTTTTGTTAAAAATGTTATTTTTTTATTAATGAGAGACAGAGAGGGGTTGGGAGCACACGCTAATACAGCGCATTGCCGCACCCAGCACACGACAAACCAACTCAGGATCCCAGATTAAGACCCGAGTGCAGCCAAGCAATGGGTGACACCTCAGCACCACACTAGTTCAGATGGAGTGGAACCAGTGGGAGGTTTGTTATGGTGGCTGGAGTGCCAATTCTGCCACCAACCCCCAGGTTTATTCCCTGCCTACATGCAGGGCTGGATTAACGTCATACCCAGGACGGATCAATTGAAGGTTAAGGGCCCAACAGAGCAGAGTCCCTTTTGGCATTTACGGGATTCGAACCGGCAACCTTCTGATTACCAGTGCAGATCCCTAGCCTCCGAGCCACCACTCCACTCACTCCATTATTAATGAGCATCTTTCAAAATTGTTTTGATGTCCAAATATCTGTAGCCATCTGCAACTAATCCAGCCTGGCCTGGCACTGTCTGTGTGGAGTTTGCATGTTCTCCCTGTGTCCACATGGATTTTATTTGGTCGTCTGGTTTCCTCCCACATCCCAAAGGTTAAGCCTGGAATTACAGGAGGAGAATGAGTGTGTCCAAGACTGAGATCCTGTGCAGGGCGGGTCCTCCGCACTCCAGTGATGGATACATGGAAAAATGAATGAGTGTTCTTCATTACTAAAGTTGTTTTATTTGTGTTTTACCAGGTAAGCCAACTGCTGTCTACTGCAGTGAAGAAGGGAAGTGGCTTGCTCTGGGTCACCGTCATGGATTGAAGATTTCACACAAAGCTACAGTATTCCCAGGTTGGCAGAAACATCTGTGTGTTTTATATTGACTAAACAATTTCTTGGCAGCACAGTGATGGAGCGGTTGGCACCACTGCCTGCCAGCTCCTGGATCCTGAGGTTGATTCGCAGTCTGGCACTTTCTGCGCAGAGTTTGCATGTTCTTCCTATGCCTGTCTGTTTTTCTGTCCCCCCTACCTCCCCTATATTGTTGTTGGTCAAAGAGGACCCCGTAAAGTGGATTAAATGGGTTTCAAAATGGGTGGAAGAAACACATTCATTTCTAGTTATTGTGTTTCGCTCTTCTCTCTTTTTCCAGACCCTGTCTCCGTCTCCCTCTTTCCTGTCTTTGCCAGTTTGCCCTTCTCTTTTGCCTGCTCTGATTCCGTCTCATCCCCCATTTGTTTTCTCTGGCTCTTTGTCTTTCTTGCTCTCTCTTTCTCTTTCTCTTCTCTTTTCTGTACCCGCCTTCTCTTTTTTTTTTTTGTCCCCCCACATATTTCTCTTTTCCTGCCCCTGCCTTCCTCTGTCTGCCATCCACCTCTCGCTCACTCTTTCCGTCTTTTTTTTCGTGCCGGCTCTCTGCCCTCTGTCTTTTTCTGCATCCCTTCTTGCTGCACAGAGTCCAAAGATTTTTTTTTCTGGTCCATGTCTCAGTTTCTTCAGAACTTGGCCTCCATCCCATAAACAAACACTTACGTGTGACCCCTTTTAACCAGAGCTGTGCGCTGGAGCACAATTAGCTATTAATTAGCTCTAATTAGACCCAGAACTCTTCAAAGTTCTTAATAAAAAAAAGTTGTTGAGCTGTGCCCAGCACTCTGATCGGTCCCAGCAGCACCACAATAAAGACAGCACTCGGTTATAAAAATTAAATGAAAATAAGAAGTTAATTTTCCTTCTGGTGAGAAAAAGATTAAAACCAATCTTTGGTTTTCACTTAAATTGTTTAAAGTCTCATGCCACTTCAAAAAGAATCTTTTAATAGTTTTTGAGCAGACGCTCTCGAGATTGGCTGTTTCCTATTACTTAACAGCATGTGAAGTCTGCTCGCCGTGGGCCCCCCACCCAGTCTCCGTCTCTCAGGCGATACGACCAGCCCTGCACTGGGGTGCCAGCCACCCTGCTCTTTAGCTCAATCTCTTCATCATGTTCGCTTCAGAGGCTTTCACAGTTTGATCCTACATACAGTACAGTATGTATCCAAACACTGCAGACATCCTTGAATGCATAAATGAGAGATCATCGACGCTGTTGGGTCTGAGGACAGAAGACTTCATCATCTCCCCACCCCAAAGTCGTTCCTGGAGGGCGGCAGTGGCTGCAGGTTTTTGTTCCAACCCAAATGTTTAATAAGAAGCACCTATTGCTCAAGTAACACTTCTGCTTCATTTTAATTGTCTTAAAGAGTTGTGTCCTCAGCTTTTAATTGCCCCTTATTAGCAATAAGATGCAAATGACCAAAGAAACCAGCATATTTCCATTTAGCTTGTTTCCAACCACACTTGCTTGTATTGATCGTCCACTATTTAATTTAATTAAATACTTGAAAGGAAAGTGAAGAGAAGAAAGTGAAGGACCCAGTGGCGTAGCATGGGTCTCAGCCGTCCGGGGCAGAGGAAAATTTCGCCGCCCCCTTATTTAGGTATTTCAGTTTAAAAGACTAAAATATACAGTAATTCTTTGCCGCCCCCTAAAAGTGCCGCCCGGGGCGGGCCGCCCCTGCCGCCCCCACTATGCTACGCCACTGGAAGGACCGAGAATTACTCATCCGTTTCAGACTTCAGATCATTTATATGATATTCTTATAAAGGAAAAAAAAAAAATTCTAGGATATTGGAATGAGTTGACATGGCAGAGTTAAAGCCAGGAAATTCAATTATTGGCAAGGACAGTTTTCTAATTAAGTAACTGGGTTGGAACAAAAACCTGGGGTCACTACAGCCCTCCAGGACTGACTTTGCCCACCCCTGCCCCACCCTATACCTGATCTCTGTTTGCAATTGCACCCCCCTACCTATTCAATGTGTCACTGCAGTCCCTCTTCTCCCTCTGGTCTAACCCACTCAGAACGCCCCAGGCTTGACCTGAGCACCTCACAGCAGGATTAAGGCCACTAAACTCATGTCTGGGAACCTGGCAAGTTGGCAGCTGATTCAAGTCAATTTAGTCGCTGCTTCTCTTTTCCTTCTTGGTTTCTTCCTGGGTGGGAGCAAGTTAAAGGGGGGTGTCAACAAAGCCCAGCAGAGTCAGTTCTGGTCCAATCACGTTAACCCTGCCTTATGTGATGTAGCACTTATCAAACATGACCCTGGTGTTGTCAGAGCAGGCTACAGCCTGCGGTAAGCCTCTGATATGATCAAGCCAGTGCTGGGGCAGCTGCTGGGATTTGACCTGACCACAGGCAGACTTAGATTATTTACTTAGCAGACCTGACTCAGCTAGAATTGAGAGAACCAGTAAAAGAAGAATGTGCTGTTATCTGACCAGAACATAGCCAGAAACGAGTGACTGACATGATCAGATCACAGAGTCAAAGCAGAAGAAGATGTGACTGAACTGAACCCTTCTGGGAAGTGACCAGGCCGTAGCCAGAGGTCTTTTACTTAGCAATCCTCACCACCTGAAATAAGGGTAATTATAACCAATCTGAACTCTATTGTCATCCGAGTAGAATACAGCCAGAAGGGGACCACCAACATGATAATGCCATGGACAGTGCAGCGTTAACTGATGTGACCCATCCTAGATGAAGAGTAAAATGGCTTTTACTCACCAGACCTGACTGTGCTCCAGAAAACCACTAACTAGACTGGGTCCTGCTGTCAAGTAAGCAAAAGGTCAACCACTGACTTAAGAGACGAGAGGCAGAAGAGAGAAACTGACATGACCAGACCCTGCTGAGATTTGACCTATACACAGCTATAGTGATGGCATTCACATACCAGATTTAACCAAGATTGGAGAAAAACAGTAACCAGACTGGATCCTGCTGTTATATGACCAGAGTGCAGGCAAAGGTGAACTACAGTCATGACCACAGCAGTGCTAGAGAAGAGTGACCAAGCCTGCTGGGATTTGACCGAATCAAAGCCATAAACATAGCACACACTTACCAGGCCTGGCCATGCTTGGTAAAACCCGTAACTAAATTGGACTGTGCTCTCATTTAACCAGAGACAAGTCTGTGTGTCAACCACAGACGAGAGACCAAGAAGAGGAGCTGACATGACCAAACCCTGCTTGCATCTGACCTTATGAAATCCATAGACTTGGCAGTAATTAAGTAAAAAAAATAAACTTAGTGGACTGACTGATATGATCAGAACCTGCCAGGATGCGACTTGATCCCAGCTGGAGAGATGACGCACACTTATCGTGCCCGGCAGTGGTCAGGAAAAGCAATAACCTAACTGGATCTTGCTGTCATGTGACATATTGACAAGACCAGATCAGAGTCGGGGGAGCAGGCATGGCTGAACTCCATACTGGATGTTAGTATGACTCAAAATCAAATCGGCTGAGCAGCACTTTGAACCTTTGTCCAATGTTCAGATGGTGAACATTTAGATCACTGTAGAGCAGGGGTGTCGAACTCCAGTCCTGGAGGGCCGCAGTGGCTGCAGGTTTTCATTCTAACCATCTTCTTAATTAGTGACCAGTTTTTGATGCGAATTAACTTCTTTAGCCTCAACTTTAATTAGCTTGTCTCAGGTCCCTTAGTTGTTTTTTCCTTAATTAGCAGCCGGACAGTAATGAGACATAAAACAAGCAGGACATGACCAACTCACCTGTACCCATCAAACAAAATCTGAAAATAAAGATGAAGGTCTCAGTAAGGTTGAAAAAAACAGAATATCAACAGTTTTGGAAATGTCTGCTGTGGCAAAAAGAGAGCAGCAACAAGCCATGGAATTGAATAACGGGTTTAATTAACAGCAAGAATCAGCTTCTCATTAAGGAACTGGAAGCCCCAATTTAGCTGGTCATCTGTTGGATTGTTTCATGTCTCATTTCTGTTTGGCTGTCATTGAATGAAGAAAAGAATCAATTCAGAAGACTTACTCCTTAAAAACAGGGCTATTAAAATAGAGGGAAAGAAGTTAATTAGCAGTGAAAACTGGAAACTGATTAGGAAAAGGGTTAGAAAGAAAACCTGCACCCACTGCGGCCCTCCAGGCCTGGAGTTTGACACCCGTGCTGTAGAGTGTAAAAGTATAAAATATCAGCCTTTATTTAGTATGGAGAATCTGAGCAATTGTTTTCAGCAGGTATCGTAAAGGTCCATTTGCTATAAGATATCACAGATTAGCTCAATCACGTGGGGTCTTTAGGGCTTGGCTCCTGCTGAGAGATCACTCAGGTCTGTCGGTGTGTGAGACCAGCAGCTCAGCCAACACATTATCAGCTCCTTCGCCACTCAGAGATCCAACAACATAGTCACACCCTCCGACTCATAATGAATCAGTGGAAACACCTTGAAGTTAAGGGAGGAGAGCAGCCTGTCATTGTTTGCTTATCAAAGTGACATTCCGCAATGCGCCCACACTTAGGGAGGAGTGTGGTGCAAAGACCCCACTTTGATATGACAGGCTTATAAGAAAGAGCTCCATGTAGATGGAGGAGTGGGCTGCAGGATCTTGGTTAGATAAGATAGCAGAAGGAAGTGAAGGAAGTGTGTCGAGGTGCTCACTTTGATTCTGGGCATTAACGACACTGTGAGAATGATGAGGAAGTATGGTGCAGGGAACAAAAGAAAATATCTGTGAGGAGCGTGTGTGTATTACATATCAAAGCACGGCAACTCTATACTGACTTGGAATGCAGACATGAGGCAGATGGAAGGAGTAAAGGGAGGGGGGCCTCTTACTTGGGACACTGTGACTTACCTAACAACCCAAACGGATCCTAGTTCTCCAGGATTTTAGGGTGCTGGCGATAGTGTGTGGCAAACAAATGCTGCTCCTATTCAGCAATGAACTTTCTACTGTATAAATGCTGCCTCCACCAGCTGAGGGATCTGGATGCCCCCTGTTGGGGAGCCAAACTGCCACAGTACATGTGTTTTCACTCAGCTACAGGCTCCCAGCAGACTGTGTCTGCGGTCCACAGGCCCGTCTTGGAGTGTGCAGATTTGGTTGTTGGAGACGGCACTGTGCCCCCGACAATGACTCAACACTAAGCACGCCAAGGGATATGGTTTCAATAAAGCCAAGTGCTAAATGGGAATAGATCTACATGTGGCAGAAAGATGGGAGGGGCGCCTCCAGTGGCCTTCAGTGAGAGGCCCTGCAGCACGTCAAAAACAAACCTGCCTAGTTTCGAACACAATTTGTCTTCTTTTATTGCATCAGTTGGTGTCAGAGTTTTAAGCTCTCGGCGAACACAAAACTTCATTTTCACAGTTTGTTCTCAGTTAGGTCAGAAACCCTTAGCTTCACTGTGCTGTAATCATATTAAACCCTGACTCACTTACTTCTAACCTTGAGCCTAGCTGGACTCCAATTACCTCTAGGTTCTAATCAAACGTAAATCCTGTCTCTCATTTAACTTTATTTACTTCTTAAACCTTGGGTCCAAGTGGACTCCAACCAAGTCTAAACCCTGGACCACACTGGATTCCAGTTGCTTACCAGCATATTAATCCTGTTAGACCTCAGTGCAGTATTTGAAACTGTGAAGCATGACATTCTACTGTCCAGAATGGAGGACATTCTGCTGAGGATCTCTGGCAGTGCCCTCCAGTGGTTTAACTCTTATCTGACTGATAGGCAAGACTTTGTTTGTCTTGGCAACAGCAGGTCACACAAGGAGTCCCTCAGGGCTCAGTTCCCAGCCCTCTGCTGTTCTGCATCTTCATGCCCCCCCCCCCCCAATACTCAGATCTGTTGCATGTGTGAAAAGTGAAAGTTCATCAGAACTTCCTCAGCTCACACAAATTGCCTCAGTGAAATTAAAACCTGAATGGAATAGAACTCTGTAAACTGAAACTGTAACAAAACTGAAGTCGTGCTCGTTGGCACTAAAGCTCAACTTAAGAACATGAGCCTCTCCGTCATCATGCTGGTGACGACATCACACCATCTTCTTCTTCTACTAGGAATCCTGCTGTCGTTTTTGATTCCCCCATTTCTTATTCCAACCACATTCCTCACTTTAAAAAAAGCTTCCTACGTTTACCTTCATAACATATCCAGAGTTTGCTCATTACTCTCCTTTTCCAGTGCTGAGAAGCTTGTCCGTGCTTTTGTGACATCCCACATTGATCACCGTAACTCCCTAATGGCAGGCGCACCTTGTAATCCGTTAGCACAGCTTCAATTGGATCAGAACTCTGCTGCTTGAGTCCTTACACAGACCTGCAACAGCAGGCCCAGCACACCCATCCTGCTCCACTTCACTGGCTCTCTGTGTCTTACAGGATTGAGTATAAAATTCTATTTAGTAAACTATAAAGCTGTAAATGGCCTTTCAATGGACTACATCAGTAACCTCCTCCATCACTATCCTCCTGTCCACCCACCAAGGTCCGCTTGACGTGCCCTACACTAACCTGTGCTCTAGGGCAGGGGTTGCCAGCTCTGGTCCTGGAGGACCACCGTGACTGTAGGTTTTCATTCTAACCCTTTTCTTAATGAGTGTCCTGTTTTTGCTGCTAATTAACTTCTTTTGAACTACTGTAATTTGAATTGACTTGTTCTTGAAGACTCAGACCCCTTAATTGTTTCTTTTTCCTTAATTAGCAACCAAACAATAATGAGATACAAAATGAGCCAAAACAACTGGTGTCCATCGTACGATATCACAAAATAAAGAAACGTGAAGGTCTCAGGAATGCTGATCTGCTCAGGTCCCCAAAACATTTCGACAGTGCTGCTCTTAGAAAAGAGAAAATCAGCAATTTCAGAAATGTCTGGTAATGCACCACGAGAGCAGCAACAAGCCACGCAATTAAAGAACGAGTTTAATTAACGACCAGAATTGGCACCTCATTCAGCAGCTGGTTGGAGTTTGAGGCCCTGACTAAGTTGGTCTTCTTTTGGCTCCCTCACTTCACATTTCATTTCTGTTTGGGTGCCATTTAAGGAAAGAAATGAAGCAACTGAAAGGAACGATGAAGCAATTCAGAGGTACAAATCTTAAAAAAGCAAGTCAATTAAAATTTATTCACAAGAAGTTAACTAGCAGCACAAACAGGGCACTCATTTAAAAAAAAAAAAGGGTTAGAATGAAAACCTGCAGCCACAGTGGTCCTCCAGGACCGGAGTGGGCGACCCCTGCTCTTGGGTGACAGAGCCTTCAGTTCTATAGCAGGGGTTCTCAAACTCGGTCCTGGGGGGCGCACTGCGGCTGAAGGTTTTTGTTCCAACCAGATTCCTAATCAGTGACAACACCTGATAGCACTGATCTCTTTTAATTAGCTGGTTTTATTTATATTTTATTCTACATTCAGAAAAGCACAGCAGCATGATTTTTACATTTATAAGAAACATTTCTTATAAATATTTCTGTTTTTGCTATGAATTTAAATGCTTAACTCTCTTTTTATTATATTTCACCCTTTCTCTGTGCAGTTTGCTCCCTTCATTGAATCTTAATAATGACAATTAAAAACAAGCAAAGCAGAAACCCAAGCAAACAACACTCGATCGTGAAAGGCTGCAACTAATTTAACGTCAGCCCCACAAAGTAGTAAATAACAGATTAATTAAACAATAAGAACACCTAGAATGACAATCAAGACGAAAAAACTGTTAAAAAGAAAAAAAATACATATAACTGCTTAGTACATTTTACTACTTTTTTTTTTTACCAAACTTAGTTTTCTAATTTGTATATTTTTCCCAAAACAGGGAATCTGGGAAACAACAGTTCACTTAATTAGCACAGGAGTTCAATTAAAAACAGAGGCTGGTTGGAACAAAAACCTGCAGCCACAGTGGTCCCCAGGACTGAGTTTAAGAACCCCTGATCTACAGCATCCACACTTTGGAAAGACCTCCCGAAATTAACGAGGTCAACCGACTCAATTAATTCTTTCAAAAAACAACTTAAACCTCATTTGTTCAGGAAGGCCTTTAACTTACCCTGATATTCTGACCCTTCTTTCAGTTTATAGAATTCTGTCCGGATGTCCATTACGATTTCAGTGCTTTGTTTTAGGACCGGAGTTGTCGACCCCTGGTTTAGAGCACTGCGTCTCCTTACACACAATAAATCGAGTGGTGCTAATGATTCAGAAGGAGTTATGGTTCAGAGAGGCAGAATATTTAGAAGCAAATGTAATCCAGGAGGGCATCATATAGCGCAGGGGTGGGCAGATTCAGTCCTGGTGGGCCGCAGTGGCTACAGGTTTTTGCTCCAACCCAATTGCTTAATAAGAAGCATTTATCGCTCAAGTGACACTTCTGCTTCACTTTAGTTGTCTTGCTCGTTAAGATTTTGAACGCTTATTGCTTATTTTAGTCTTAAACAGCTGTAGTCTTGGTTTTTAATTGCTCCTTATTAGCAATAAGATGTAAATGACAAAGGAAACCAGCATTTCTCCATTTACTGTGTTTCCATTTACACCTCTGTGTGTATTTATCAGGCACTATTGGGTTTAATTAAATACTTGGAAGGAAAGTGAAGAGAAAAAAGTGAAGGACTGAGAATAACTTATCTGTTTTAGACTTCAAATCATTTGGATGATATACTTAGAAAGGAAAATTAATCTAGGATATGTGAATGACCTAACGTGGCAGAGTTAATGTACTAACAAGCCATGAAATTAAATAATTGACAAGGATTGGTTTTTAATTAAGCAACTGGGTTGGAACAAAAACCTGCAACCACTGCGGCCCTCCAGGACTGACTTTGCCCACCCGTGATGTAGAGGGCACTGATGTTCAGAGAAGTTATGGATCTGGAAGTGATGGAGACCATTGAGTGACAACACATCTTGAGTAACTGGAGCTCAGTGAGCTGCAGTATTTGGAAGTAATTAGAGTACAAAAGTTGAGAAGTCATTGGGGGTCCCATGAGATGCGGGGCTTTGAAGTGATTGATCCGTGTATTGACTTTCATGGTGTAGAAATAACCAAGGTTCTGTGAGGCACAAGATGAAGTGTCAACTAAAATGCTTTGAGGTGTGTCATTTAGACCCAAGTGCCTTGCACTGAGACAGAACAGATTAAACTGAACCAGAATTAAATGAGGCCACAGGCTTAAAAGTAACTGGGGCTCAGGGAGGCACTGTGTGTATGCAGGACTGGAGTTTAGTCAGCACCTTAGATAAGTAAAAATGCATACCAGGAAAGCTCAGAGTTTAGTTGTAGCCTGGCAGGGATGCAGGTGTGAATGAAAGTCCAGCAAGGTCTGCATGCCACTGCAGTCCAGTGAACACTTGGGGATTAGACATGAAAGAATCAGCTTAGATCAGGGTCTGGCATACAGGAAGATGCAGCCCAGTAAAGGTAATCTTCTAGCCCACAAGTGGCGCAGAAACATAGCCTCTTATATAATTACCATTCATTATGGATTCAGGCACATCACAGGTCTAAACAGATGTCTATGTTTTTACAAGTGTTACGAAGGTGTCCACCACCACGGACATGCAAAACAAGAAGCTGGCCTGCATTCATACTATATTTTGCTCTCCTATGTTAGGCTAAGAGCTAATAGTGTTGTTAAGTGCAGTAAGAGATTCAGAAGTGATGAAGTCCAGTAACATCCATGGTGTGGAAAGGATGGAGCCGAGGGATACGTAGTGTTTAGGCCTGTAGGCCGTCTACTGAGGATAAGAGATTTTAATAAGTGAGTTCAAAAATGCTAGTTTGACAGATAAGAGTCCAAAGAGGCCCAGAAGTTAGGGGTAGCTGCTTTCAACGTAAGGTGGTGCAGTCGAAAAGTGTTCAGCTCTGCTGCCTTACAGCTCTAAGCGACACGCTGCGTATCCTGGCCCTGATACGGTATGCATGGAGTTTGTGTGCTCTCCTCGTGCTTGTTTCAGTTTTTCTCCCACAAACCAAAGACATGCATGTCAGGTTAATCAATAACTCTAATTTGGCCCCAGTGTGTGCGAGTGTGCCCCGTGCCGGACTTGGGCGACAACTACGGTTGTTTCCTATTTTAAACCCAGTGCTATTGCTGTGTTCATATTTTCCAGCCTTCACAGCCCCGAAGTGGATAGACACATTAGAAAACAGATGGATAAATTGTGAAGGAACTCCACACCATGCGACCCTCATTTAATGTTGAACGTGTTTTAAAGCTGGTGGATGGATGGATTCCAGTGACGGTGAGAGCTAACAACTGAGTGAGTGCACTGATGTGCAAAGCTTAAAGTTTACTGGACTCCAGTGAGACTCAGTACTTGGGAGAGGCAGGATTTACAACATATTGAAGTCTAGACAAACCCAGCATTTAAAAAAAAATGAAATCAGTGACTCACAGGATTTAGAAATGATGTCCAGTGAAACTTTGAATTTAGAAGCAGCTGGCACCCTGTGAGATAAAGCAATAAAAATAATTAGAGTTCACTGAAGTTCAGGGCTTTCCTCCCACATTCTAGAAAGGTGAATGTTACACTAATTGGTGTCTTTTAATTGGCCGGTTTGGGTGTGCACTGGTATGTGCGTGCTCTTCTGCATTGCAACGAAATGGAATGCTGTCAAGGATTAGGGCCTGCCTTACACCCTCTGCTGCTGGGATATGCTCTAGACTTAGGAGATCCTTTATTGGAATACCTGGAATCAGAAAACGGATGGACACAGTATGGCCAGCGTTTATAATAATAATAATAATAATAGTAAAGTTGAATTAGCATAAGCCGTCCTAATTTAGGGTATTCATAAGAAATGCAGTGATGAAGTAGAACTATGTAGCTATGAAAGAGAAGTGAAGTAAAATAATAAATAAGAATGTTTTTTTCTTTAAATATTTGAAATATTAAAATGTGTGCTTCAATTTAACTGTTTAAAGTCCAAATATCCTCAATTGTAATCAACTTTTGTCATTTTTCACCATCTTATGGGGTGCCATAAAGGCTAAATCCCTAATAAAGAATTGAAATTAACATCCTATTCATTATCCCTTACCTTGAAATAGTCTAAAATGATACCCCAC
This sequence comes from Polypterus bichir lapradei, assembly GCA_026402145.1. Classification (NCBI taxonomy): domain Eukaryota; kingdom Metazoa; phylum Chordata; class Cladistia; order Polypteriformes; family Polypteridae; genus Polypterus; species Polypterus bichir. The sequence goes on from JANRMT010062829.1 coordinate 26,080,378, forward strand.
ATGCTTATGTTTGAAATCTGTCATTTTTAACCTTCCTGGAGTGCCCTCTTAGAGGCCTAGGACCACTGGTAAAGAATCAATATCAAAAATATAATATCTGTGATCAGCAATCTCAAAATAGCAAAAAAAAAAAAAAACAAACAACACTTCACATGCCTATATTACCAATTTTTTGGAATTTGTGTGAAAAGGAGTAATTTTGACCCCTCATATCCCAAATAGGATTGAACCCCCGTGGTCAGTTGATGTCGCTTGCACAACTTCAAGTCCTTCTGATCATTTTCATTGAAGACACCTAGTAGTTTACTGTTTATCATAAGAGTATAAATTCCTGCACACAATATCACCCAAAGATGTCGAAACCAACCCCAAAAGCTCAACATCTTGTATAACTAGACATTAGGGTGAGTCGGATGGTATTTAATATGTAGTGGTTTTCTTTTACTGGTTAGTCAGGAGTCACCAGACCAAAAAAAAAACTCAAGTGGTTTCAAAGCATTCATAAACAATTCTTATGAACACAATAATTAAATACAGCATTAAAAAAATATATGGCTTTTCTAGCTACTCAAAGCACTTTACATAGACAGTGGGAAACCACTTCAACCATCACCAATGTGTAGCATCCAGCTGGAAGATGTGACAGAAGTACGCTCACCGCCCATTAGCTATTAGGAAGTGAAGGGATGAGAGAAATAGTTAGTTAGAAATGGGATGATTAGGGGCCAGAATGACCAGGACATGATGGGGAATTTAGCCAGGACATCAGGAAACACCATCCCCTTTTCAAAAGATGCCCAGGGAGTCAGGACCTCGGTTTTACATCTCATCCAAAGGATGGCACCAACTGGAACATTGGGGTCCGCACACAGACCACAGGTTGAGCACCTCTTCAAACAGCATGCCAAACCGCATATCTGTTGGGAGCCCAAGAAGGTGTATGATTTAGATGTCACTGGGGACCATTGAAGCCCAGAGCTTAGAAGCAATTAGAATCCAGTGAGGCCATAAGGTTCAGAAGTATTTGGAGTCTCCTGAGTTTCTGGGTTTTGACTTGATTGTCCAGGGAGCCCCTGCCTGTTTTGATTTGGCCGTGTTGAACCATGCTTGTTTCAATTTAGTGCATTTCCTTGTTATTTGTATTCATTTTTACTTTGAGATTATACATATTTTTTAACATTTCTGCCTCACCACCTTGGCCTATTTTTTTGTGGGCACCACAACTTTGTGTCTCATAATTGTTGGCACATAACCCCGTGGCTTGCAGAAGTTGTGTCACGTGACATCGGTGGGCCAATGTTATTTAAGATAGCATCACAATAGCTCGGATGTACAGGTTGTTCAACTGTAAACAGCAGCTAGCAATGAAATCTTATTAGGGAGTTAAGTCTTTTTGATTTCAATTTTTGATTTACTATAAATTTTAAGACTTGGTATTTAGTTATTTCGAGACTTCCTCACTTTTAACACCCTGCTTGTCCCTGGTTATTATTTCTCTTCCATGTCTAGGTCCCGAATCGTGCCGCCACTTTGGCCTGACATGAGGTTTTAGAGGTCATTGGAATCTGAGAATGCTCAAGGCTTAGACGTGATTCAAATCTACTGACGTCTGGGATTTAGACTTTATTGAAATCGAGTGAGAACAAACACTGAGAAGTTATTCAAGTCCACTGGGGACCTTGGTTTAGATGTATTAGAGTCTAGTGAGGCTGAGTAGAGAAGGCATTGGAGTTTAGAAATCCAGTAATTACGGTCCAGTAAGACTCTGGGTTTAGATGTAACTGGATTCCATTGAGGTTCAAAATTTCGGAATCACTGGAGTCCAATGAGCCTAAGAGTCCAGAGGCCATAGAGATTAGAAGGATTCAGGATTCTGACGCAACAGGAGGTCAGTGAGATCCAGGATTTAAACCTGGTTGGAGTGAAGTGAATGAAGTCAAGAGTTCAGAAGTCAGTGATGTCCTACTAGGCACAGGGGTTTAGATTTGATTGTTGTCCTGTAAGGCCTTGAGGTTAGTAGTAATAATAATAATAATACATTTTATTTATATAGCACCTTTCCCTTGTGCAAAGCGTTTCACAGAAATTCAGAAAGTGCAACAGGGAATATACAACACAGGATACTAAATAAAGATAAATACAGGAAATACAAAGCACTGAAATCTTAATGGACATCTGCACATAATTCTATAAACTGAAAGAAGGGTCAGAATATCAGGGTAAGTTAAAAGCCTTCCTGAACAAATGAGGTTTAAGTTGTTTTTTGAAAGAAATAATTGAGTCGGTTGACCTCGTTAATTTCGGGAGGTCTTTCCAAAGTGTGGATGCTGTAGAACTGAAGGCTCTGTCACTCAAGAACAGGGGGTCGCCCACTCCGGTCCTGGAGGACCACTGTGGCTGCAGGTTTTCATTCTAACCCTTTTTTTAATGAGTGCCCTGTTTGTGCTGCTAGTTAACTTCCTGTGAATAAATTTTAATTGACTTGCTTTTTGCCTCTACTAGGAATCCTGCTGTCGTTTTTGATTCCCCCATTTCTTATTCCAACCACATTCCTCACTTTAAAAAAGCTTCCTACTTCTACCTTCATAACATATCCAGAGTTTGCTCATTACTCTCCTTTTCCAGTGCTGAGAAGCTTGTCCGTGCTTTCGTGACATCCCACATTGATCACCGTAACTCCCTAATGGCAGGTGCACCTTAATCCGTTAGCACAGCTTCAGTTGGATCAGAACTCTGCTGCTTGAGTCCTTACACAGACATGCAACAGCAGGCCCAGCACACCCATCCTGCTCCACTTCACTGGCTCTCTGTGTCTTACAGGATTGAGTATAACATTCTATTTAGTAAACTATAAAGCTGTAAATGGCCTTTCAATGGACTACATCAGTAACCTCCTCCATCACTATCCTCCTGTCCACCCACCAAGGTCCGCTGATTCTGGCAATCTTGACGTGCCCTACACTAACCTGTGCTCTAGGGCAGGGGTCGCCCACTCCGGTCCTGGAGGACAACTGTGGCTGCAGGTTTTCATTCTAACCCTTTTTTTTAAATGAGTGCCCTGTTTGTACTGCTAGTTAACTTCTTGTGAATAAATTTTAATTGACTTGCTTTTTTAAGATTTGTACCTCTGAATTGCTTCATCGTTCCTTTCAGTTGCTTCATTTCTTTCCTTAAATGGCACCCAAACAGAAATGAAATGTGAAGTGAGGGAGCCAACAGAAGACCAACTTAGTCAGGGCCTCAAACTCCAACCAGCTGCTGAATGAGGTGCCAATTCTGGTCGTTAATTAAACTCGTTCTTTAATTGCGTGGCTTGTTGCTGCTCTCATGGTGCATTACCAGACATTTCTGAAATTGTTGATTTTCTCTTTTCTAAGAGCAGCACTGTCGAAATGTTTTGGGGACCTGAGAAGATCAGCATTCCTGAGACGTTCATCTTTCTTTATTTTCAGATATTGTACGATGGACACCAGTTGTTTTGGCTCATTTTGTATTTCATTATTGTTTGGCTGCTAATTAAGGAAAAAGAAACAATTATGGAGTCTGAGTCTTCAAGAACAAGTCAATTCAAATTAGTTCAAAAGAAGTTTATTAGCAGCAAAAACAGGACACTCATTAAGAAAAGGGTTAGAATGAAAACCTGCAGCCACGGTGGTCCTCCAGGACCGGAGCTGGCAACCCCTGCTCTACACAACAGTCTCAATAGCTTATATTATTGTTCTTACAACTTTAATCATCCAAAGGTCCAACCATAAAGGACAAGAAAATGAATGCCAGACCCTTTTGCAACTCAAAAAATGTGTTTACTTTATTTGTTCATTTTAAACTCTTCTGGGTGTTTTTGTGCTCAGTACCAAACTGTCGGGCACATAACAGTCAGCTCAGTTACGCTAAGACCCATCAGTTCATATCCTGGTAGCCTTACCTGTCAGCCTTTGTCAGTATAATTTGCCATTTCTGGTGGCCCGTTGTAGGGGAGTACTTCTCCAGACACACTTTACAGCATGGGTGTCCAACTCTAGTCCTGGTGGGCCGCAGTGGTGGCAGGTTTTCATTCTAATCATCTTCTTAATTAGTGAGCCGTTTTTTGCTGCTAATTAACTTGTCTTGCCTTAGTTTTAATTGACATGACTCCGACCCCTTAGTTGTTTCTGTTTCCTTAATGAGCAGCCAAACAATAATGAGACACAAAACAAGCCACTACATGACCTACTAACCTAAAAATAAATAAAGGTGAAGGTCTCTGTCATGTTGGTCTGCTCAGGTCACCAAAACATCTTGATGGTGGTCTTAGAAAAAACAGAACATCAGCAGTCTGCTGTGGCAGAATGAGAGCAGCAACAAGTCATGATATTCAATAACAGCTTTAATTAACAGCTTCTTATTAAGAAACTGGTTGGAGTGAAATTGGCTGGAGTTTGACTTTTCAATTTAACTGGTCATCCGTTGGCTCGTTTCACATCTCATTTGTGTTTGGCTGCCATTTAATGATGAAACGAATCAATTCAGAGGACCGAATCCTTAAAAGCAGGGCTACTAAAATGAAGGGAAAAGGAGTTAATTAGCAATGAAAACTGCTCGCTGATTAGGAAAAGGGTTAGAATGAAAACCTGCAGCCACTGCGGCCCACCAGGACCAGGGTTGGAGACCCCTGCTTTACGGGATACGTGGCTCAGTTTTGGGATTCTACGGGTCTTAAGTGATTATCTTCCCAGACTATGCATAAATCAGTTGGTCCAACCTCGATTTCAGATTATAAATATTAAACATGCTCAATATTTATGACTCCAAATGTTGTAGTATTGGGTTGGGGCACCAGGTGTTTATATGTAGTGCATCTTGGTGTCACATGTGAAACACGGATAGCCTATGAGAGACGAGTGGAAGAACTCAAATAAGGATTGAAGCAAAGTAGAGGGGCTTTTTCTCCCAAACAAGGTGGATTCTTAATTCTTTTCAATTTTTTTTCTCTACAAAATAACTCAAACTATTGCAGCAATCTAAAATTGGTTGTCATCTACCATGTTTTTTTTTTAAAGTCTACTTTTTGTTGATATGAAACTCGCAGGTTCAGAGAGTCAAGACTCCCCCAGATTGTGAGTTGTGGTAGATAGGGGGCGCTGTCGTCCCCTTGAACCATCAGAGTTGACTCCAGACACCAGGTAAAAGTCCAAAGTTTGGATTTATTACAATAATCAAGTGCACAAAGCACCCTACACTCCACTATATTCATACACCAATACACTATACAATAATCAATAAACAAATCAATCCTCCTACTCCCAGACGCATTGCCACCCTTCCTCCCGACTCAGCTCACCCATCTGGGTTTCCCACAATCCTTTATACTGTTCAACCCGGAAGTACGTCGGTCCTTCCATCCCCATGACTATGACGTAGTTCCGGATTGTAGTAAACCCCAATGTCTCTGGGCCTCCCAGCAGCGCCTCCTGGTGGCCCCCACGTTATTCAGCAGGGTTGCACTGGAAGACTCCAATTCCTATGAGTCCCTGATGGAGTTTGGGGCCCCTTCATGATGCAGGGATGGCTCCACCTGCCAGCCTGGGGGTATTGGCCGGGATGACTGGCCGGCCATATCTCACAAAGTGTAATTCAGTTAATGTGCAATGTTCTTGGTGAGCATAATATTCTGTTGTGTGTTTCAGTAACTAAAGACATAGTACAGGAGAAAGAATTGGTGAATTATGTCATTATGTGTGGGGTCTCTCACATTTTCAGCAATGGTGTGATTTAAGAAATCTAGTCTATGGTTGTTCTATATGCATATATCACTATATAACCATGATAAAGGTGATGCACAAAAATAAAGGCCGACTGTTTAAAAGACTATTCCCATCACGAAGCTGCACAAACATCACAGCTGTAATCACAAAGCCTCATTGCCTTCATCAACCAGGTTCAGACTTGAAAATTCCCCATCAGCAGAAGTTAAGACTTCCACTTCCATCATTCTGCAGCAGACAATAAGCCTCACTGCCTCAATCGAAATGATGAACAAACTACCCCTTCACGTATAAATCACTCAGTTTCAGACACTAAGTAAAACTGCTTCAGTCTCATCAAATTAGAACTCAACTCTGATGGAAAGATGCAGTCCTAAAGCTACAGAATTCAGGGCAGCGCTGTGTTGTTCAGCTGCATTAATAAAAACTCACTGCCTTCTTCACAAAGCTGGAGACCCAGATTAGGCTTCAGAAACGAGCTGATCAAACACAAGCAATCTGAAATATTTGAAATATTTATGGATCCTTGTAATTGCAGTTGAATTCATGGACATAAAGTATAGTGATAGGGCAATACCAGAATCCATGAAGTGCTCTTCACGGTGGAAACGTGTCAGACAATCCACTAACTAGTTGCCTTGTACTGTAAGTATCAAAGTGGAAAGATATCTTCTTCTCAATGCAAGCAATACCCCTTTGTCAAACATTAGCAGTCGGGTCACTCTTAGTTATTTTGCCACAGTTACTTTATGTACACATTTCCTGACTCTCTAGTATTAAAAAACATCTTGTGTATGCAGTGGAAAGAAATTCAACAAATTACAGCAACACTATAATGGTCTTTTTTCATATGAAGAAAAGAGAAATTGCATGCGTCACTAAAGGTGGGTCAGTATTTACAAGACTTAATAATCGTGTTTTTTATTTTTTGTTTTCTGATTTCAATATCATTTAAACTATTTCGATGAATACAACATGAATTTGTAATGGGTTGCACGGCTTTTTAGTCAGCCTACACTAAATCACTTGACTCATAATTCAGATATAAATACACAGCTTCATGGCTTCCACCACCCAGCTACAGAAACTGAGATTCACCTGACGATGGTAAACTTGTCAGCTCTATCAGTCAGCTCATTGTTCCAACCATACAGTTGTAGATACTACAATTATTTACTTCCATTTTTCAATTATGTTCACTAAGACATGTGGATTACTAAGCAAGCTAAGTTCTTTAATATTAATCTAAAGATATTAAGCGTTTTGGACTTTGTCACTCAGCTACAGATAAAGAGGAGCATGGCTTCCTGTACTGAAATATTGGCCTTCAAATATTAAATATATTGAACTAATGGATACAATCCACTTCACACAATGAACCTGTTGGTCTCCATCATTCAGTGTCATATGTAGAGCGTCTATCTCAATCACTTGTTTCCCTAAATTAGGCCTTCTGGTCTCCACCGCTTAGCTCAGACAGCGAAACCCATGGTCTCCATCATCCAGCTTAACACTGAGCCTTATGATGTCTACTTCTCGGCTTTGGATACACCGTTTCATGTACAGAGCATCAATAACAAATACATATATTTAATTTCAGATACTAAGTCTTTATGCCTCACTCAGTTTGCTACAGATACATAAAGATAAAAACCATGGCCCGGCCTTGACCAATCAGCTACACTACTGAGCAACATGCCTTCATTCCCTCAGCTAGAGAAGGTGAACTCATTGCATCCATATACTGTTAAATCTTAATAAAGTCATGCAAGTCTCCTTTAATCAGGTACAGTAAAATAAGATACTAAACCTTGTGATTTCCCTCAATTAGACACAGAATTACTGTCAGCCTCACTGCCTCAACCACTAAGTATTGTCAGCTTAATGTTAGTAACATCAATTAAGCTTCATGGACTCCATCCCTGAGCTAAAGATAATAAGACTAACTGCCTACCTCCATCATTCAGTTGCAGACACTAAGCCTCTTGAACTCCATCAGTCAGCCACAAATACTGTGCCTAACAGCCTCCATCACTCAGCTGCAAAAACTGCTTCAGCAAGAAGATCAGAGTAATGGCCTCCGTTACTCAGCTCCAAATATTGAGCCTTATGGTCTTCATCACTCAGCTGCAGAAACTGCAATTCACTGTCTTTATTACTTTTTCCACAAGTGAATCTTAATTACTTCAGGTATATCGCCTAGCTTCCAGAAAATGAGTGCTGTGGCCTTCATCTTTCACTTAGAAAAAAACCCCATAAATTTAGATGTAGATATTAAGCAACATATTCTGTACCACTCAGCTGCAGTAACTATGACTCACTGCCTCCATCACATTGTGTCAGCTGCTGAATGTTAGCTGGACCAGGTAAGCTGCGTTGCCCTCTGTATCCAAGGCACAGATACTAATACTCATTGCTTTCCTCTGTCACTCAACCTTAGGGTCCAAGCTTTATTACCTCCATCATATTATTGCCTAACTGAACACAATGGTCATGTACCCTTCATGAGTGAGTGTTTCCCTGTCCAAGGCTAGCTACTTATTTGAACCCAGTGCTGTCTGGATAGAGTCCACCAAACTGAATTGGATACAAAAGTTAAAATTTCATGGAAGGATGATGGTGCAAGTTTGCATTCCATTCCCTGTATTACTTATCTGCAGTCACTAACTACCTCCATCCTACATGTGAAAGCTATAGTATTGCTGCTCTCTTTTAGCGCAACCTTAAATTCATATCGCTCACTGCTTTCTTAGCGCAGATTTAAGCCCCGTGTCTCGTTTTGATTGCTAAACTTATTTAAAGCGTAAAGAATTTAGACTCACTCGTCCTCTTCTCTTTAAGTACCCTGATTTGACTCTCCCCTTTTTTTCTGGTGTGGCTCAGCTGGTCCATTGCTTTATTCACACCCTTTTCTCTGTCTTATTGAATTCGACAGACACCCCCCCCCCCCCCCGTTTAACTTGTGGTAGCAGCGTTATATAAGCGCGCCAACAGCTGTACAGGGTATGTCGGTAGAATGAAGACCCCGCCCACGGTGCACAGCTGGTGGCAACACGCGCACTGACATCATCGGTTCGCCCTGTCATTGGTCCCAACTTGGACCAATCCGCAATCAGAGTAATGACGTCAGTTTCAAAGGTTTCGTCCCGGCTGGCTCAGGAGTAGAGGGGCGTAGTTTAAAGTGTTGATGTCATGGAGAGGGAAAGGGAGGGTGTTGTCTGATTGGTCGAGCGGAGTCAGGAAAACGAGTTCTGTTGCCGAGAGAGAAACAGCGCAAGAGAAAAAACAAGACTGGAGTTAAAAAAAAAATCTAACTTTAAAAAAAAAAAAAAAAATCGGCAGCTCAACGAACGACTGGTAAGTTTCGAAGTTTCAACACAATGTCCTTTCAGTTAACATGTACTTAAATTCCGAATAATTATGATATAGAGATGTATCTAGGTAAACCTTGTGCAATAAACTCGGATCGTTATTTAATCATATAGAAAGTGTAAAGAGTTTTCAAACTCCCCCACCCCCTCCCCTTAACTGTCTTCCTCTACGTTAGATTGTGGACTTCTCGTTCATCAGATGCTTGGAAGCAAGGGAGAGGGAGGGCTGTAGTTTTTATAGCCTGCCTCAAGAAATAAGTTCTGCGCGACAAAAACAGTTAACAAACTACAACTACCACAATTTCCTACCCGGTATTTTTGTTGCGCATGCGCTTTCTGTACTGGTAAACAAGCGCCGTATAATCAAGCTCTGTGGCACTGATTGGGCCTTTTTTGAGCTATCTCTGGTGAAAACTTTCTGACAGGTTACTGTACCTGCCAATCTTGATGAGACTAGAAGAGAGGCACGCTCCGCCTATCCTCTATTCCTTTGATTGGTTCTTATGCTCTGCCTGGGTGCCTGACTTTGACAGCTAGCTCCGCCCTTCCTTCTTCCACACGCCACTTATTGGCTACTGTACCTGTCAGTGACTGCTGATTGGCTGTTCTGCCCAGCTGTTAGAGTTTCATTCACCATTTTGTGTCTGTAGAGTAAAACAGACAGGGAGAGTTTTGGTCTGTTGTTGTTGTTATTCTTCCGTATAATTTTATTTATTTTAGTCTTTTCCATGAAGAAAAACAGAAGAACACGTCACAACAAAGAAGGAATGGGTCAAATCGCTGTTCTGACAGTGTATCGATGATCGGAAGGCGCTGATTTCGGCTCAGAGTGAGTAGTTTGCACCGCTGCCCGGGGAAAGGCTGGCTGTAGTACTGGAGTACAAGAGGGAGGGAGGAGGGAGCTGTGGCAATGAAGTGGGGATTTCTGGAGTAAACGAAGGCGGAAGGGGAGGCTAGAACAACTAGGGTGAGTCTTTGGTTGTACGAGGAGAAGGCAATAGTAAGGCAGAGTGTGAAAGTGAGGATTCTAGTGTGCAAGAGGCAAGTCTGAGTGGGCTGCTTAATCTGAATGGGGGGTTTCTGCAGTACTTAAGTGTGACAGGGAGGTTCTGGGGGTGCAATGAGGGCTGCTAGAATAAGAGGCATAAAGCATGGGACAGGAGCAGTCTGGCTGAATGCAGATAGGAAGAGGTGTAGAGTGAAAAGGCTGCAAGGAAGCCTTCTACGATAATTGGTCAGGAGAAGTGGTCTTGTGCATTGAAGCAAGTGTTTCTAGAATAAGAAGAAGCCACACAGAGGCTGAAGCAGTGAAATGATATTATAAGACAATGGAATGAAGTAAGGGCTTCTAAAGGAAAAGTAAGAAGCAGTAGTGTAGCTCTAGATAGAAGAAAGAGGACAAAAATAAGTGAACAGTCTAGCCGACAGTGAAAGATAAGATAGTCTTGAGGTAAAGAAAAGCTTGAAGACAGTAGTAGTAGTAGTAGTAGTAGTAGTAACATGAAGGGGTACATAGTATTAAAGTGAAAGCTTTTAAGCATCTACACAGCAGCTGAAGCAGAAGTCTAAAGTATTAAAGGTCAGTTAAAGTGAGCTGCACAAAATGGATGAGGGATTTGAATATATGACCTTTTGGCACAAGGCTGTGAAGTGAAGAATTGTGAGCTTGTAGAGTAAATAGCAGAAAGCACAAGTATATGGAAACCTTTCTAGGGGTAAGTAGATACCATATGGAGTGAAAAGCTGCAAAGAAGTCCCCGTTATATAAAAGTGAGCCTTCTGTAGTGAGAGCTCCTAGAATATAAACCACTTGAAAAGATGGTCTAGAGCAATAGTGGGGACGGCCATCATAAATAGTGAAGATGGACTTTTAAATTGGATGGGACTGTGTGGTATTGTTGAGTATTATGTTTAGGTGGGAATGAACTTGAGACTGACTGTTTTCTACAGTAATGGAGTATGACAGGATGCTGAAAAAGGTAAAACATTGAAATAAGGATGAAATCTGGATTCTGGTGAAGATGACAGAATTGTAGGCAGTGCAATCTGAAAAGACTGCAAGCAAGAGTCAGTGTAGTCACATGTGGACTTCTAGAATAAGATATCTGTAAAGAAGCTTCAGGAGTAATGATGTGGGGACTTTAAACATAAACCAGGAGCTACAATGAGTTATAGAGAAGCCAGAATAGGCTGCAGATTTCAGTTTAGGGCTTTAGCAGGACTGATATGTTTATGAGACACACAGGAGTGGTGCAGTGGAGAGAGCGCTTATAGAGTTAAAGAAGGAAATGAAGGTCACGTAATATGAAAGACTGTAGTAAAGAAATTGAGTTCTGATAGTAGCCAGAGATTTACTATGGAACAACTAGAGCTCCAGAATGGACAGAAACTACTAAAATGCAGCAAAGATGATTATAGACAGGAACTTTTAAAGCATTGCAACTAAATGGTTAGCCTTCCAGCCAGAAGTCGTTGGCATAGCTGGACGTATCATCCCTTTGTCAAGAAGATGGGCTTAGTTTGGCATCTAAATTTAATGATGGAGACTCTGGTGTACTGGAATGATTGCTTTTAATAATGTAGCTGCAGATGAAACATACTAGGAAAAACATAATAGGAAGGCCCTAGTGTAGGAGAAATTGTATTAGCAGGAATGACTCAAGAGTGCATGCAGTCTGTTTGCAGTCTGCTCACAAAGTAAATAAGCCAGCTGTAAGTGTGCCGGGTTAGAACGTTAGCTCTGGTATAGGAATATGGAATAGAACAGGTCTGCTGGTTAAAGGAGTGTCTGTCTGATGTGTCTGGACATGTAAAGGCTCTGTTCAGATGTGCTTGGCCATGACAGAGGACACCAACAGCAATACAAATCTTGCACACGATCAGTCGGCTGTGGTGTGCTTATGGTGATGCAAATTAAGTCCAGGGCTATGGCCCAAATATTCTCCTTTCCCAGTCTGAAATTGCATTTTAGCTTGCCATTGCTGGCCGGTTCTGTAGGCTATTTGAATCTTGTGGTATTTCCACACAGCTGAATTTCTTTTCTTTTTCTTTTTAAACTAGGGTTTAAAAATAGGTGTAACAGGAAGGGTATTCGCCTGGTACACACTGAAAAATTAGCACAATGTGTGTGAAACTACTTGCATATGTGAGCATTATTATTTAGAGGCAGGAGAAGGTGAAGATATAATGTTCCCACTCTCGCAGGAACGGCTCCCTGCATTTTGTGGCTGTATTTAAACTCTGTCATTCTATGGCATTCGAGATAATTCTACAGAAGGCTATAAAATAGGAGCCTAGAAAATTCTAGGCCATTTATGAAGGCGTTAAGACTTACTGCCAATACCCTTTAAGTAACTTAGGGATTGAGTCTTTTGCTTGCTGCATTTAAACATTCTAAAGACAGTGTTACGGTGAGTGATGATATCATGGCATCATTTAGTCTTAATAAAATAAACAGTAATTGTGCAGCATACAGCTCTGAACTGTACAACCTCTAGAGTGAAAGGCAGCAGTCGAACTGTCTTAGAAGACTTATAGAGAACCATACCAAGCCATAATCTGACACCATGCAGTGCCTTTGTGTGGGGAAAAGACATGTTTAATTAATGTCTCACAAAACCCGTACAGAGACGAAATCACAAGCTTGTGCCAGCAACACCTTTTCCTTGGTGTTGGATTCTGAGATCTAATTTAATGATGATGATAATAATAATAATAATAATTTGTGATGGACTGATACCCCCTACACTGTGGGAGCCTGCCTTGCACCTATTGCTGGTAGAATGGGCTGCAGAGGAGGGTATGCTGAAACGGGGAAAAAGCCGACACAAGAATTAGAAGGATAATGAATGATAATAATACCCATGATCCTGAATTGGGTTAAGTAGGTTAGAGAATATTGATGATGATAATAATAGTTATTCATTTTTAATTCCATATTCTGATTAAGGATATTAGGGTTTAACAAAACAGTAGAGGAATTCACTATGGTTTCATATGTCAGTATTAGATTATTTGGAAAATAATACATCTCATGATGCAGTTTTGCTGTCAAGAGAGTAGAATCTGTATACACGCAATGGACATACAGGGTGAGCCAAAATGAAGTACCACATTTGTCAAGGTCGTTGCGTGAGGTAGAGGCAGCCGAGTGGGTTGTAGTGGGGGTCCTGTGATAGGCGATCCCTTGTAGTTTTCAGACTTTCGCTGTCGAAGTGTTATTCAAAAACTACAAATCCATCATCACTACTCAACTTCTGAACGCACTTCAGCATTCCTCCTAGCGGTGACGTCACAAATTGGAAAACAATTCTTGAGTGGGTGGCTAAATTTAGACAGACGGGTACAACATTGGACACAAAATCTCCAGGCCGTCCTCAGACTATATGAACGCCTGAAAACATCCAAGCTATAAGGGTATGAATTTTGTAGTTTCCTAGACGTTCAGTGCACAAACATGCCCTTAGGCATTTCCAGCACATCTATAAGGAGGGTTTTGCATGAGGGCCTTAATTTCCATCCATACAAAATGGTGGTAGTGCAGGAACTCACTGAGAGAGACTGGGAGAGCCACAGAGACTTTTGCACGAACATTCTGCATACTGGTCATCGAGATGCCATCATCATGTGCAGTGATCAGGCACATTTTCATTTGAATGTTTGCATAAATAAGCAAAACTTTCACTATTGGGCTGAAACAAACCCTCGTTAACTTCATCAGAGACCCCTGCACAGTGAGCCTGTTACAGTTTGGTGTGCCGTTGCAGAATTTGGCATTGTAGGCCCTTACTTTTTTGAGAAGGTGGGAGCAAAAAAGAAAAAAATCAATTTTGTATACCCTTTCTTGAGTCGTAAATAAATTTATTTTATCTGGTAGTGTTTTTGCAGAATAAATGTTTGAAATGTGGTACTTGTTTTTGGCTCACCCTGTATTTATCTGACACAGATGACATTTGCAGTCCTAAATGCAATTTTGATGTGCAGGGGGCCAGGGCCTGTTTGTGCAGCACCTGGCACAAGGCAGGGAACAATCCTGGGTGGTGTGCCAATTTCAAATTGCCAGTTCATCGAAGGTGCACATCTGTGGGATGAGGGTGAAAAGCCAGAGCATCTGGGGAGAAAAATCACAAAGACAATGTAGGAATCTCCTGACTTACTTTAAACGAGCCATGATGGCGATATGTTGGTGGAGATTAATAAATCAGTGAGAGGATAAAATTATTAAACGTTTAGACAGATTTGAATTTCGGCTATTTTTCAAAAAATGCTTTGTTTTGGATTGGGGTGTTTTTATTGCTAACAGTATCCCATGATATAACTTTACTGTGATATCTGGGCTATCCTGATATTTGAAAGATTCAAGTAGGTTGTTAGGTGAACAATAAAGAGAGTTTACTTTTGCTTTTTCATGAATTCCTTGCTGCTGTGTTCCCCAAGCAGTCGGGATAGGCTCTGCTTCACTGTGACTCTAAAATGTTTCAATAACTACTAGCTCAACAATATGCAGAAACTGCTTCAAGTAGCTCTTTTGATTATACGTTTTATTTATTATTTGTGGTTAAATATGTACATAGACAACGCACATACTTTATACAGACACTGGTTGTAATTTAATTTCCAAACAGGCATATTATGTAACTCCAGACAGCGTGCATCTGAATCTGCCTTGCATGTCATCATCCGCATTGACCAGCATTATGTGTTCTCCTGAAAAAAAAAACTGATTATCGGTTTTATTTCTGGCACCTATTTTATCAGAAAAATGGTTGAGCCTTGATAAATAGTAATTAGGGGAGCCAATGAAGAAAGAAAGGCTTCCTTTCCCACTGCTTAGGTGACGCTTTCTGCCTGTTCTGCATTATGATCATAAAGGCCTTGGCTGTCGAGCTACATTAGAGACAATTTGAAAGATTCCATATCATTTGAAATCATTAAAAAAAGTGTAGATTTTCTAAATTTTGCAGAACAGTAATGAGTTTTGGCTAGTATGGTTGAGCCAACCCTGCACCAGGGATGGGTCAGACAGGAAAAGAACATTTTTGCTCTGGCCTTTGTCATTTCACCTCGGGAATTCCATTTATAGTGGTATGCAGTACTATGAAGCACTAAAATGTAGGAGGTTTTGTCTTGCTGTTCTGTGTTAGGCCGCCTGCTGATATAAACAAGTGCAGAAATTCCCTTGTTCAGTTAGCAGGCCAGTGTACTTTTCAATCTAATGTGTGTAAAAATGAAGGAGGGCCACTTTAAAAACTATCAAGACAAATCCTAGCTGAATAATGTGTTTCAGCAAAGAAGATTTTTGGTTTGAAAAGACCTCAAAGATAATAAAGCTCCCTGTAATGGTGGCAATGCAGTGGCACACTGTGCTCCTTGATATGTTCACCTAGTATAATGTCTTGCCTTTAGTTTTATTGGGCTCCGTTGCACCGCATTTGTCTCTGAACCTCATTCCATGACACACTTTCTTGTTATTTACCACTCGCATTTTTTTTCGCTGTTTACGTCTAAGGCTCTATTGCAGCGTAGAAGAGTTTAGGTAGGACATTGCTGTTTGCTGACTAGAAGGAGACAATTCCAGTTTAGCATGCCTGGTCATTCTGAAGACGTGCTCTGGCATGCTTTAGATCCACATTCTGGAACAAGGTGGACAGATAAGCTATCCTTGCATCTTAAAATTCAAATTTAAACACAATGTGTGCTAACAATGACACTTTCGTGTTATTGTTTTATAATGGCAGTCATTCTGAGACATTTTTATTAATGGTTTATTTTAATGGAGCCCTTGCTAGGATGGCTTTACGTGACGACGTCTGTGAGGGAGACGCATTTGTTGATGTCTGGAGGTATAATACAGTATGTGGCTATCGGTAGTCCTTCAGGAGCTCTCGTGAAGCATGGCAAAGGCAGTCCTGATAATGCTCCCTGAGCCCGGAAGGTAGTGATATCACACACATTTGAGTTACTCCTTTGAATCATTCAGGAAAGGAGCTTCTGTGTTTCTTTACAATGGAAAGTTTCAGCGGAGCAGTGCGAATTGCACAGAAAGACAGGGAAAGGATCTAGAAATGAACCCTACACCTGCAGTGATGAGAGTCTTACAGCAGAATATCTGATTCTAGCGGCAGCTTCCTTGGTTTGAATTGAACATCTGGATCTTGCAGGTTCTCCCTGGGTATGCACAAGTTTTCCTCTCTCTGTACTGCAGTTGTCCTCCCATATCCCCAGAAATGTGTAAGTTGGGTCCATTTCACATTTGTGCTCCTGTAGGGGAGTGTGTGTGTGTGTGTGTGTGTGTGTGTGTGTGTGTGTGTGTGTGTG
>JANRMT010062829.1:26096819-26239064 GCA_026402145.1 Polypterus bichir lapradei
GTGTGTGTGTGTGTGTGTGTGTGTGTGTGTGTGTGTGTGTGTGTGTGGGTGGGTGGGTGAATTTGCCTGGCCCTCTGTCTGTGGCCACTTCCTGTCTTTTGTCCAGTGATGCCAGGCCCTAGTGATCCTGAATTGTATTAATTGGGATTGAGAATGTAATGAGACTGCAGTATGACCGGTTCCTCCATTACTGTGAAGTACTGCACAGCACTATATTTTGGACAGGCTAGAATAGTAACACAAAAATCTCATATTATAGCAATCATGGTGGGAAGGCACATATACCAACCCACTGTACCTTATCTTTCATACCCATGTGTCCAGATTAAAAAATCTATATTGTAGACTTTGGCATTTACGAGCCAGCAGCTCAATGTACACACAGCTTCTGGCATCTTGGAGGAACAAGCATACTGTATGCTAATCTACAAGATTCCAGTATCCGTGAGGTAAACGGTTCTTCTTGTAGCGCGTAGAGAGTCTACTCTGCAGCGTTCTTGTGAGTTGGACGCATTCCTCAGCTAATGTACTGCCACCCAAACATCTGGAATGTAAATACATGGGCGCTAATTTTAATTCAGTGTGTGTTCACCATATTGCTCTCATTGCACATCTCAGCTCTAATAACACTTTGAGGGACATGCTGTTATTGTTCGTTACTAAATGCCACTGCTACTGCATTCAGTTCAATACTAACCAATGTTAGTTCCTGGATGGTGGCCTGTTGTACAGGTAGGACTCCTAAACCCCTTACCTCTGCGGCTAACTAGCATTGAACTGTGAACCACATGTTCACTCCACGGGGCGTTAGAAGTATGACACCAATTATGTAACATTACAGTGCTTAAAAACATAACAAAGACAGAATCCAGAGTGATTATATCTTGAAAAAGAGTACTTTAGGACTAAATGGCCCTTTAGCTCCATTAAGAGAGGTCAGTTTGTCTTTGTTTTGATAGGGTAAGCCCTTAGGTGCTGGGTGCAGAGTGAGCTCCTTTTAGGATGGTGGCTTAGGTATTTAAAATACTATTGCTTGTGCTTACATAAGACGTTATGCCATGACGTGCCTTTGTCCAGTCATTGTGGTTATATGCATACAAACATGGCTTCTCATGGTAAAGGTGCTGTCTATTCTGAACGTGTGCAGTCGTGTCCGGTACTTGGCAGCAGCTGAGGACAGAGTGGAACAACTCATTTACCTGCCACTCTACTTGTACTTAGGATTAGAGGCAAAGTTCAGCTAGTGTGTCTTCCAGCTTGGCAGAAGCCTGCTGAATGGAGTCAGTTCTGATCTCAGATTCACCGTCTCGCTTGGCTTTGAGGGACTGAACTGTAGGCTTGAAGTGATACCCCGTCACATTAGCTATCTGGCGCACAGAATTCAAAACAAATCCCCCCATTTTACCTTTCAGCCTCCTGGCTTACAATAAACAATGCAGTTTTATAATTAGACGTCAGACTGAGTTAGTATCCTGAACCAGTCGCTATCTCTTATTGGTGTATATGTATCCGCCCAGTTACTCTGGTTTTCCTCCCACACCCTCAAGACTGGCATATTAGGTTGACTGACAACGGTAAACTGTACCGTTGTATGTGAGTGAATGTGCCCTACAGTGCAGTGGCTTCCTTTGTAGGGCTGGATACTTTGAGGTGGTCTGTGACTCATTGGGGGCCCTATAACAAAAAATTGGTGACAGAGCAGTGAAAACATGGAAACTGAGTCGGATGGCCAGAGTGACGCTGGGAGTTATGGGTTGAAGGAAAAACTAAACAGTGTAATATTTCCCTTGTTCTTATTCTTTAAGTATCAAATCACTTACCCGTTAAACCCCAGTTAGTCGTCATACTGACACTGCACAACACTGCCAGTGAGATCACGCGCATGGCTTGCATTTTACAGCTTTAATCAAAAAATCAGGTCAAAATGATTTATTATTATTGTTTGTATTTATTTGGCAGAAGCCTTTAGCCAAGGCAACTTACTAATACAAATCTGTTTACTTGTGGGGCAGTGTACAGTACCAGGCTACAAGGAAATACAGAACACATTTTAAAGTAGACCACACAACACTGAGCGCTACAGTTAGTACAAAAATGAGCAGCCTACCAAAACCAGTTAGCTCTCGGCTGATTGGCCCGAGACAACTGAAGATTTCCAGCAGGAGAGTGGAAGGATAGAAAGCTTGACCAGTCCCAAAATGATTTGTAGAGAAGGGGTATCAACTGTGCCACTGGATTGCCATTATATATATAAACGTCTGCACGTGGAAGTGTGTGTGTCTGTCTGGCCTGGAAGTGAGAGGTGGAGTCTGGGTAAGGACTTTGCCTCCGAGGAAACTGAAAACTCGCTTAGCAGCTAATAACACAATTGGGTCCATCTCATTAGCAAAACGAAACCTCCGAAGAAAGACAAAGTCGCTTAGCCACTAACATCGGAAAAATGGTATCCCTTTTACTTTCCCTCCCGCCACTAATGCACAAGCGAGGCGAGCACGTCGGCAAAACGAATCCTCCTAGGAGAGAGGTGCCCAGAGTAGTTCTTTTCAATTACCTGACATCTCTACATTTCAGTTTTTTTCCTGATGATTTCAAGAGTTTCTAGGACCCCGGACTTTTTACAGCACAGGCTTACACAGCCAGTAGTTAAATGTGTTTCATGCCGAAGGTTGTACTCTTGGGCTCTGTTAGTGTGGGGTGCTTACAGGTGCACACACACACACACACACATCTTACTATCCAGTCCCATCTTGGACTTCATGCACTGATATGGCAACATAATTGGCATTCTGAAGCCTGGTAATGTTGGGCACTGAGGTAGGAAGATAAACTGCTGACAAACCCTAGGACTGGATCCTGTAGATGGTAGGCTGTTGACTTTTTACTGCTGATAGGAGCAGACCGCTTCTGCCTGCTCAGGGTCAGCCTGTAAGTCAGGAAGGCTGCAGGCTCATGAAATATGAGAGGGTCGGGTGTACAAGTGCCACGACTGCATTCTGCTGCAGTCCGAATGGGTCTGTGTCTGCAGTGACAGTAACAAGGTGAACTTACAGTACCTTTATTGAACTGAGCTCATCCACACTCGAAGCTGTGCTGTCTTGAGACTTGACCAGGTGAAGGGTCAGACATAAACCCAAAACGACTTGGACTTTGTGCTAGTAAGGCTGTAATCTCTTGTCTTCACAAAGAGGTTTAAGTATGGCAAAGCCTGCTACTTTTAAGAGCCAACTAGAGCAGTTTATGAGGTAGTAATACTGCAGGCTTAATACCACTCCATTTTTTAACCAGGTTTGTGGGATTCCGTTGTGCATGAAGCCTCTTTGTCTGTTACAGCGATGAGATCTGTTCTGATTATCTATGTTGGAAACTCTGATTTTTCTCGGAGCAGATGAGGGGGAGTGAGAAAGAGAACTGTGGAGGTGATAAGGTCACAAGATCAACATACTCAATTCTCCGAAGCACTAGCTCACACCTAGGTCTCCTGCTGTTTCTTCAGGAGTCTTTAAGCAGTAGGAAAATGAAGCGTTTTTAGTAAGACCAGAAAAACAGATCAGAGCAGCCCTATCAAGAGTCCTTTTACTGGCTGGGCTGACTTGCTGTTGCTTGAATATGGTTGCTGTGGTATTTGAGTGAGTGCTCTTCTTTATCTCTGGGTCTTTACAAATCTGGTATAGCATTTCCATTCTTGGCCCAAATCCTGCCCCTGGACTTGTCCTTGTGTAGCTTACACATTATTTCTTTGTCTACTTGGGTTATCCTCCATTGTTTCTCCCACATCCTCAAAGACATGCAAGTGAGGTTAACTGTCAATTGTGTGTGTGGTTGTGTGTGTAAGTGGGCTCTGCAGTGGGCTGCCACTCTGTCCAGGGTTGTTTCTTGACATGTGCCCTGTGGTGCTGGGATAGACACTAGCCTCCATGGCCCTGAAGTGGATTTACTGATTTAAGAATCTTATTTAATGATTTCTATCCTTTTCTTCTAATGAAGCAATGTGCCTGCTGCTTTTCGTTTCAACACCGTTCCTAACCAATGAACGCATTTCTAGACTGAACTCAGAAATGGCTTGACTCAGACTTTCTAATTGTTTTTAATAACATTGATTTATGTCTGAGACTACAGCTTTGAGTTTCTGTCTGACGTGGCTCATTTGATAACGAAACGATAGGTGCCGTGCCATTCGATTTGCAGAAAGTTGGTCCTAGAGCACAGAGGTGAATTTGTATCATTGACACATACGGCAAGACTGCTTAGGTAATGTTCAAGTGACGGTTGGGTGGCATACCAATCAATGGGCGCCAATTTGTCTGCTTCTCACTTTTTCCCTCAGATGTGAATGCACAAAGGAAGTTAAAAACAATTAAAGTATCTGAATCATGCCAATTCTAATTTTAATAAAGGACATAGTTCTGAAATGAAAAAACAGTGTTGAAATAAACAGCAAGCATGATGCCTCGTTGGGATTAGGACTGTGAAGGCTGCCGTGAACGTGCCATTTGGAGCCTGTGTCTTCATGGTGACTCACAGCCTGTGTTCTGTTATTGACACTCACCAGATCGGTGCTTTTTAAAGTTAGTTTCCTGTAATGTAGCACAGCTAGAATGCTCAACAGTGTATTGTGTGCTAAAGTTTTGCCTACGTTATATTTTGGTATTTGATACACTAGAACTGATTATGAAATTTTCTGCTTTTTTTCAGATTGCCAAGATCATCAAAGGGGAGGTCATCCCGGCCACGTTTAAGATCCAATAGAGGTAAGCCAGTGCTGGAGGAAGACACACAGGATGAAGCCAGTGAGACGGCAGGGAGGGCGCTCGCCACTCTCATTGAGGGCCAAAAGTAACAAGAGAAAGCCAACGGCAAGCCAGGGACCTTCAAATACATCCCAACTGTCCTTGGATAACCAAACAGAGATGGGGGAGATGGAGACACAAGAACAGAAACAGGAAGATTCTCGTAGTTCACCCACAGACATCGACCCAACAGACACTCAGGAGTTAGAGAGCATCAGTCAAGCCACTGGGGTCCCCGTTAATAAGGGACAAAGCTCAAGGATCAGGGAAGTGCGCAACTGGAAATTAAGAGATCACTCTTTGCTTTTGGACAGTAAAGAAGGTGTAGTTGAGAGCAGTCCCTCCAGAGACCATCACAAAGGCCACGAGTCATTGCCTTCAAGAGCAGTCGGTGAAGATGACAGTGGGAAAGAGGAGTCCTCGTCTGGAAGCAGCAACCATCCACCATCTAGTCGCAAAACTGCCACATTCAAGTCGAAGGCACCCAAGAAGAAATATATGTTTGACCACCACAGCAGCAGCATGACCAGTGGTCACCTTCAAAGCACAGAAAACTTTGAGAGTGTTGGCTCCTCATCTGGGGAGCTGATATCTGGTGGTAGCGTAGTCTCTTCTGAAACGAGCAACAGCAGTCGGGAGGACTGTGATGGCACTTCTCACAGCAACAACAGCCTCACTTACAGCAAAGAGGACAAGCAATCTGCTGAGTCAAATTTGGAGGAAGCCCCCGATTTTTCAGGTGGGACACCAGTGGCATCAGCCAGCACTTCTGAATTGCACGATGGTAATAATGAACGAGAAGGTATCTGCAGCTTGCTTTCAGTGCGCTCCTCAAGTACGGACACTGCCAGTGAACACTCCGCTGACTCTGACATTGATGCCGGCCCTGCCACCAGCACTTTAACCTCATGTGGTATCGATGCAGAAGGCAGATGTCTGGATAAAGAAATAAAGCATGATTTAGACTGCTCCAGAGACAAAGAGAAGCAGCGGCCTTTCTGGTATGACTTGCGACACCTCAAATCCAAGCGAGTTTTGGCTCGACGCAGTCATGACTCAGCTGGGGATGGCACGTCCTTTTTCCAGTCTGGTGTAGTGAAGCAAATTCGTCGGAGCAGTGATTTAGGAATTCAGTTTTCTGGTGAGCGCTCTTTAATATACTACGAAGGAGGAATGTCTTTTGGAGGAGCATGTGGTCCTTCAAGTTCAGCAGTGGATGTGATCCTTGATGTCGTTCCTCCCCCTAGCGCAGTGGCGGTTGGAACTCGGGTTTGTGTTTGCATCAGTCCAAATGAGACAATCTACAGAGAGGGAATGGTTCTGGAAATTAACCCCAAGCCAGTTTCATATCGGGTATTATTGGATGGAGCCTCCAAGTCTTCAGGGAACCATGAGGAGACTGGTGTGGGTGCAAAGAAGGACAATGACTCTGTGTGGGTGTCACTGTCAAGTCTGCGGCTCCTCCATTCCCCATGGATTAAGGAAGACAGTTCTGATTCTGCTTTCACTGAAGAGGAAAATGGAGCACTTGGAGGAGGGTGCAATGCAGGCAAGGAAAAATGCAAAAAGATGGTTAATGATGCTCCTGTAGACCGGGACTTGGAGAAAGAAAAATGTGACAGTGGCACAGTGGTGCATACTATATCCCCATTTTTGTCCAAGTCCCGGCCGCTTATCACACCTCTAACTTCTAACCCTGCTCCGGGTGTCTTTCTTGTAAAGCCAGATTTGGGGACAGAAGGGGACACCCCACGATCCCAATACCAACAGACTCCTCCAGAGGATGTGGAAGTTTCCAAAATCAGCTTTCCCATGGACTCTACCCCCAAGGCTGACAGTGTGGCGCTGATGTTCCCTGGGGAAGAAAAGGGACAAAGCAGTGCACTGTCTGGACTCCCCATTCAGCGACAGATATTATCCCCTACAAAGTCTCCGGGATACACACAGCTGGTTGTGGGCCCAAGTACGGGGATGCTGCCCCTTGTCCTGGCGGGAAGTAGTACTCTTGCTTCATCTAGCCGTTGTTTAATAGAACCGCCCACTTCTCTTCTCTGCCAGGAAGTGACCTCCTCTGCCACAGGGAGTGGACGTAGCAGCACTAGCAGCCTGTCTTTAGAAAAAGGCAACAGCCAGGGAGGAAGTGGGTGCACGACTCCAGCTGCTGGCTCCACTTCTCGCTCACGTACTCCTCTGACTGCTGCCCAGCAAAAGTACAAGAAAGGAGATGTAGTATGCACCCCAAATGGAATCCGGAAAAAGTTCAATGGCAAGCAGTGGCGGCGGCTGTGCTCCCGTGATAGCTGCATGAAGGAATCCCAGAGGCGAGGATACTGTTCACGCCATCTCTCCATGCGCACTAAGGAGATGGAGAACAATGGGGCAAATCTACCATCGGATACATTCTCAGGTCTTGGCTCTGGGTCCCGCTCCAGCAGGCTGGACGGCCGGGCGAGCAGTGAATTTGACTGGGACGACACATCCAGGGATAGCAGTGAGGCAAGCAGTCGTACTGACTCTCGCCCTCGGCTTGCGCTTTCTTCTCAGGCCATGATAGCTGCTGCATGTGCCACACAGGACTTGTCTCGATTTGACTTTGATGAATGTGAGGCTGCCAACATGTTAGTCTCCTTGGGAAGTTCGCGCTCGGGAACACCTTCCTTTTCACCCGTCTCCAACCAGTCGCCTTTCTCGCCTGCACCCTCCCCTTCACCTTCTCCTCTCTTTGGGTTCCGACCAGCTAACTTCAGCCCTATAACAGCCTCTCCTGTTATTCAGAGAATAGCGGGACAAAGCAGGCATGCAACGGCCAGCACCCCAAAAGTAGTTCCATTAGGAGCTCAGGCCCTGGAAGGGATTGGCGGGTCACAGCACAGTGGGGGTACTCCACACCGAGAACGGCACATTTCGGGGATCCAGCCCACATTCCAGGCAAACCTGACATTCACAGTACCGATGAGCCCCAACAAGCGCAAGTCGGACTCTCACTGCCCTGCCTCAACTGGGAACAGCATGTCTATTACAACCCCAATAGCTGGTGGCAGTGGCAGTACCAGTTCATCCTGCTCAACAGCTCCGGATTTTCAAAAGAGTGATAGCCTGGACTCTGGTGTTGACTCCATTTCTCATACTCCCACATTGCCATCCACCCCAGCAGGATTTAGAGCAATGTCCCCAGCCAGCCAGTTCCCAGGTTCCCAACAGGCTTCACCTCTTCCACTACTATCACCTACACCTTCTGCCATGACCTCTGATCCCTGTACCACTGTACGACGGGTACCAGCACAGCAGCACCAGCAAAGAGACTCGCCAGTTATTGTTAGAAACCCAGATGTTCCTTTACCAGCCAAATTCACAGAAAAGCCCTTGGGAATTGGGAACATTGGGGTGGACCCTCACAATGGTGGCTCGGCTAGTCCGAGGACACCAAGATTTACTGGTACTAAAGAAGGTGGATTAGTAGGAAATGTGGCAGGAACTAATGCCAGGGCAAAAGTGACCGGCCTGCAAATACCTGTACCAATCAATGCCAACCAGCTTGGCGTGGGTGCAAATGCTGCCAACGGTATAAGTCGCAGTTTACAGATGGGTGTGTCTTCTGCAAGCAGCAGCACTCAATCAGAACAGTCTGCCGTCAGCAGTGCTACTCAGACCCATGCTACTGACTCTGTGGCACGTGGCACTGTGGGAAACCCAGCTGTGGGAGGTGTGGGTGCAGTGGGCTTTGGAGGAGTCGTCACACCATTACCTTACCATCCTGCTCCCACCGCCCTACTGCCAGTCATTGTTCCTTCAGAGTTCTCACACCCAGTACCACGCAAAGACATCATCATGGGCAGGCCAGGCACAGGTAAGGCATTTGTGGGAGTTTTGAATTTGGGTTTGGGAAGATCAGATGGTTGGTTTTGGTGAAAGTGGTCTCATCCTGACAGGTTAGCTGAATCAGGGATTTTAGATTAAATATTCAGTATTCAGTCTGAGGGTCTTTATGGAAAACAAAGAAAATTTTAAATCAGCATTTTGCCAAATAAGGCTTTCTTGTAAAAATATGCCCTTGATTTCGTAAATGTTTCCTTCCGTTTGCCTTTTTCCATTTACTTTTTAAATATATATTGTCTCGAACAGAACGGTAGATAGTGGATGCTCCACGTGTTAAAGTGGCAGAGAGGAGGTCATATAAGTTGAGATAATGGTTTTATTAAAGCAAAAAAAAGGACAGAGTTTAAAAATAAATACAAATTTATTAAACATTGTTTTTAACAATCATTAGCTGAATGAACCCAGGCATTGTTGTCTTCTGCTTTCCATGGCCTTGGAATTCCCTTGGACACAGACTCATTCTTCTCACACTTTTGTCACCACTTCTCTCCTATTCTTCTTTTGCCTTCCTCTTGGTCCTAATCCCTTACCTTTGTGAGTACAAAATAAACACAAAACTAAACCACACCCTGCTGCCCCAGTGGACCTTCCTCTAAATGATTTCATAAGTCTTCCTAATTGGTCAGCTTACCTACTTGAAAACACCCCAAAACCAACACAGCTTTTGTCTTTTTTTGAGTCTTTGGCAGGTTAGTAGAGAGTTAAATTCTATGCTGGGGTTACCTTGGCAGCAACTTTCAAGTATCTGGTGACTTTTCCTATGAAGTCAGTAGACGGATTGGGAGAGCATGGGGGGTCATGAGGTCGCTGGAAAGGGAAGGTCCAAGTCTTTAAAGTCCTGGTGCTTCCTATCTTGCTATATGGTTGCGAGACATGGACGCTATCCAGTGACCTGAGACGAAGACTGGACTCCTTCAGTACTGTGTCTCTTCAGAGAATCCTTGCGTACTACTGGTTTGACTTTGTGTCGAATGAGCCTTTGCTCACGGAGTCCCGAATGAGGCACATTACCTGCATTGTGAGGAAGCATTATTTACAGCACGGCAGCCATGTGGCGCGATTCCCAGAAGGTGATCCGACTAGCAGGATCCTCATTGTTGAGGGCCCAAGTGGCTCGACCAGACCAAGGGGATGTCATGTAATACCTGGCTGCGGCAGATAGTCCAGTCACACCCTCGGAAATAACCATCTGTGTGTCAACCACCCAGGATCCCAAGCTGTTTTGTCATATGGTGGGTGCGGCAACATGCTGTACCAGTGCATGCTCCTCAACCTGACCTGACCTGGTTACCACTGGCTAGCGAAAGAATCATTACTAAGATCTGAGAATCGCCAAGCCAGAGTTCCTGCTGGGAACCAAAGGTTTCACTGCACCCTTGAGCTTTGAATTCCATTTAAACTTTAAGCTTGTTCTAGTCTTGGCAGCAATAGTCTCCTTTTCTTATGTCATCTGTTAGGTAAAGAGATGGAAGCCAGGATCTTTCAATCCCTCACATCACCAGTCTTCACCTTCCTGAGTTACATTTATGCAGCTTGCTTGCTATGGGGGGTCTTTATCTGCCCACACAGTTGTATAGCGAGGTCTGCAGTCAACATCATGTGCATTTCTTATCTGTATTTCTCTGGAAGTGGAGCTTTAAACCGTAGCCTGCTCTTAGTACCTAATGCAGTCTCATGCTAGTGTATCTCTCCAGTACATTTTATAATTGTAAAATTTTTATAAACGTGTTATTTAGGAATGAGTACTATTAAATTAAAGTGTATAATCTTTGGTTTAAAAATGTCAATAACGTTGGGTATCCCCTTTTGGATCTGACAGATTTCAAATGCACAACTTTTCGCGTTGTTCTTTCAAATGATTTTTCAGCCGTACTTGTTGTGGGCAGCTGCAGAGTCATGTGTCTTTAAAAACATCCAGATAATTTTGTGTTTGTTTCATATGCCTAAATGTGAAAAATGTTTTAACTCTAAGGCATGGTGTTTTTCATATGCGGAATTGCTTCCCATAATAAAGTACTTTCAAAGTGGTAGGATCTCTGACTTAAATAAGGACTGAAATCCTGATGTAACTCTTATGGTTAAACAATTACACTGAAACATACAATAAAATGTGCACTTGCTATAGGTGTAAACTCTTTTGATTGTGAATAAAAATTGTTATCTTTGGATTTGGTATGTATGGTAAATATCGTTTAGGGCTGCACATTGGTAAATCAGGTAACATTGGCACCTCACAGTATTTTGGGCCTAGTTTGATTCCTGGCTACATTACTCTCGGCTAAGCTAGTGTACCTTCTCACTGTGTTTGCACAGCTTTACATT
The DNA here is from genome assembly GCA_026402145.1 of Polypterus bichir lapradei. Lineage (NCBI taxonomy): Eukaryota > Metazoa > Chordata > Cladistia > Polypteriformes > Polypteridae > Polypterus > Polypterus bichir. Next base: position 26,107,805 of record JANRMT010062829.1, read on the forward strand.
CTCAGTTCTGGTTTCTTCCACCCCGAGTTTTCAGAAAATGTCATATTTTTATGATAGGTCTTTTAGGGGAGGCATGCGACTTTTTATACTGAAATATCTTTATAAGTAATGTCAGAGACAGCTTCAAGTAAAACAGAGTAGATGAGCCTGTAGAAAGAAAATGTAGAGAGGTAAACCATGGAAGGAAACTTCATTGTCGGCATTTGTTTTAGATTTTACGTGTGTAGCATACACAATACACTTGTTACATGACATGTATCATATATGAGTAGGCTGACCAGGTTTTCGTTGTTCCAAAATGGGACACAACTCCTTATTCCAGCAAGTGTGATGGTCGTACAGTACAGGCCAAAAGTTTGGACACACCTCCTCATTCAATGCGTTTTCTTTATTTTCATGACTGAAGGCATCAAAACTATGAATGAACACATGTGGAGTTATGTACTTAACAAAAAAAGGTGAAATAACTGAAAACATGTTTTATATTCTAGTTTCTTCAAAATAGCCACCCTTTGCTCTGATTACTGCTTTGCACACTCTTGGCATTCTCTCGATGAGCTTCAACAGGTAGTCACCTGAAATGGTTTTCTCTTCACAGGTGTGCCTTATCAGGGTTATTTAGTGGAATTTCTTGCTTTATCAATGGGGTTGGGACCAGCAGTTGTGTTGTGCAGAAGTCAGGTTAGTTGGATGATCATTTATTTTTCAACAGGACAATGACCCCAAACACACCTCCAGGCTGTGTAAGGGCTATTTGACCAAGAAGGAGAGTGATGGAGTGCTGTAAATGGTCATGAAAATAAAGAAAACACATTGAATGAGGAGGTGTGTCCAAACTTTTGGCCTGTACTGTACATTAAGATAGATAGATAGATACTTTATTCATCCCAAGGGGAAATTCACATACTCCAACAGCAGCATACTGATAAAAAACAATATAAAATTAAAGAGTGATAAAAATGCAAGTAAAAACAGACAATAACTTTTAATAATTTTAACGTTTACCCCCCCCAAGTGGAATCAAAGAGTCACATAGTGTAGGGGAGGAAAGATCTCCTCAGTCTATCAGTAAGGCAGGACAGTGACAGCAGTCTGTCGCTGAAGCTGCTCCTCTTTCTGGAGGTAATACTGTTTAGTGGATGCAGTGGATTCTCCATAATTGATAGGAGCCTGCTGAGCGCCCGTTGCTCTGCCACGGATGTCAAACTGTCCAGCTCGAAGAAGAACTCGAAGAACAGGGTGTTCAGGGAGATTGGTTCTCCCTTAGAGTTGCAGTACTTTTGTTGCATTCAGGGAAGGAAGGCATAAAGACTTGATCCATTAAATTGGACTGTACTGGAAGAAAATGTGGATTATTGTGAGCAGCAAAAAGACAAGGAGTTGATTTTGTCAGACAGGGACATCACAGGATCAAAACCTGAGAAATCAAAATAATCAGGTAACCAAAAATCAAAGCTCCAAATGTTAATCTGGAGTTGAAGGCAAAACGAAAGTAAGAAATTAATCCACCGCTAGGTCCTACTTGGTATATATGCTAAAAAGAAGTGAAGTGTAGAATATTAGCTGAGGGGTAACACATGGTAAAGCCATTGCTGTTATGAGTGTACTCATTATTACATTTTGGTAGGACTTTTAGTCCTGTTTTTTACGAACTTTTTTAGCTATCAGGGGTTTTTAAGTACATATTAATCCATATTAAATCCATATTAAAAGTCAGTTTTGAGATTCCTTGTTTAAAGTCATGGAAATTACTTTTCAGTATTTTTGAGGCCGTTTTGTTTTGACATAGGACACAGCCATTTTTTTTGAGTGCCACTGTTAGGACGCTGCTCCTGGTTGCCAGGGACATGGTGTCTGAGTCATGATGAGTGAAAAGGTGAGTGCTGATGACCATCCTCCATCTGAGATTGTGGGCAGAATGACTCTTGGCTACTAAATTCATTCTGAAACTCCTTTTTGGTTTTTGATCTTGTTGCTCTGAAATTTATACCTCAATTTTTTATTTTTATTTATTTATTTTTTTTAATGTTTTGGCCTTGTCAGTTATTTTTGAGTACACTGTTTTTGTCTCTGGCTTTGCTCTCATAGGTCACCTCTTCTGATCCTTCCTTCTCCTTTAATTTTGCTAGTGTGACTTGTCTGCAGCATAAGAGTTGTTTAATTATAATGTCAATGATGTCAAAAGTACAGCAACTGAAGTTACATGACATATCATGACACCGAACAATCAAAGAAAATCAAGAGAGTAACAAAGTTAAACTTTTTCCAAAAATAACTCAGAAATTAAACCTTAAAAAAAGGAATCTACAGGTCAAAAAATTAATATATTTAAAAACGCACATTAAAAAAGTGTCTAAAACCACAACACCGAGGTTGAGAGGCTTATGATGGGTATGAATAAGTAAGTTTATAGGGTCACACTTGTCATGTGTACAGAGTACCGTGAAATTTTGACTTGCGTGCGTTAATCAACACTGAACATGTTCACCACCCTCTGAGTCCTTAGTTAGCACTACATTACCTCGAATCTCCTGGATTCCTCACATGAAAACTCTCATTTCACACTCAGGATCTCCACTGGCTTAATCCATATGGGTGTAACAGTACGAAGAGTATGCGCCGTTAATACCTCTGTTTGAATCATGATATTAAATTCATTCCGTATTGCTGTAATATCAAAAAAAATTAAAACTAAAACAAAACTAGGGCTACACAGTATAACATATTTAATCCAGAATGTAAAATATTGTAAAAAATGTAAAGGAGAAGATGATTTGAAAATACACCTAAACAGCGAGCTAATAACTAAATTTGCAGGTATAGAACCCAAATATGGAGTAGTTGCAAAGGCTAAATGCAGTAGCAGATGTTATTTATTTATTTATTATTTTTTTAATTCAGCTATCCCATAACAGTTAGTGTGTACATGCTATTTTTGAGGAGCACTGAAATATGGACATGTGCTTTTATACTCAAATACATTTAGATTGTCTGCCTTTTTACTGGCATAAAAATAATGGATAAGGTTGGAAGTTGTTCTTATTAGTCTGAGGCATAAAACTGTTTATTTTGATACTCGCCTTCAAATTTATTGAGTTTTATATATAGTACAGGACAGTAGATAGCAAGCTTTTGTTTTTTGCTATTATAAAGGCCAAAATCAAGACAAAAAGCAAACAGATTTTTTTTGAAAAATAATGAAACATAAAGAAAAGTAATTGCCTTGATTAGATAATTGTACTTATTGTGGATGCACATCTGTACTTTACATTTGTTCAGTTGAGCACACAATGACTTTGTAATTTTATCCCACTCTGCTTTGAAATACAAGGTTGGTCCAGATCTAATTATGCAGATCCAGTTCGTCTGGATGACTTTGATTTATGCGGGGATGATTACAGTTAGGTGTGAAAACAATTCTTCATGTCGTCAGTTCGCACACTTCTTGATGGTCCGGGATTTTTCGGGTGATTTTCTATGTAAAACACTTAATAAGTTATAGTGTAATGAAAATTGCATAATTAGATCTGGACCACCCTATAAAGTGCAACTCCCCAGTCAGATTGTGAGGGGTCTTGGGTGCACAATCCTCTTTAGGTGAGACCACAGAATTTCTACAGGATTGCAGTCTGGGCCATTCTCGGACAGTGACTGTATTTATTTATTTTTCACCATACTTTGCATTTATTGCTGTATTCTGTGGATATTGTCATGCTGAAAGATTAAATCATTTTTAACCTGATGGAGACCACCAGGTTATGGAGCTATTAATGTTCTGCTCTATCCATACCAGTTCTGTGGGGCATGAAATGTGCTGCCTTCACGTGAAATAAATCTTTGGCAATTAAAGCAAAAAGATTCCACCTTGATCTTAACAAACCATAAGACATTTTCCTACATTATTTTGTTGGATTGAGTTAAGAAATGTATGTGAGCTCTGGAGTTATTTTTGTGATAAACGGCTTCCATTTTCCTGTCCCACAGCTTAGACTTATGGAGAATGCATGAAATGGTTAAAATATGCAGGAAATGTCAGGTTACTGCTCTAAATTCCTGTAGTTGCTTGAAGATTACCGTTGTCCTCTTGGTAGCCCATGATGAACGTTTTGCTTAGTTAGGCCATCAGTTTTGAAGGGCTGTAATAGTGAAGTCATGTTTCCGCTACTTCTTTGAGATAGACTTCACAGTATAGATAATGCCTTCAGAATTTCTTTATGTCCTTCTTCCAATCTGTTGTAGTAATTAATAAGCTCCCTCTGATTTTTAGCTGTTTGTGGACAGTCCCTCCACTGTGCAAACAAGAAGTTCAAGGAATCCACAGGTGCAGAGGATTTTATTTCAGGCCGATTAGCATTATATCACCTGATGTTAGAAGAAAGCAAGTACCTTTGTACAACATTTGGAATGTGATTGGTTGAATTTGAAGTTGGAACACAGTTACAACCTTCAGTAGAAAATGTACAAACATAAGAGAGGGTTGCACTACACAACTTTGAGTGGCAGGGCGTGTCAAGCTTAATGGCTGTAGTGGCTGGATCTAACGCAATGAGCAGACTCAGGAGGTAACAGATTACACAATTCCCTCATGACTTCACAGCGCAGTTACACAGTGCAAGAGAACATTTTCACGAGATCAAACACTTTGGCAGCCGATGAACATGGAAGACAAAAGAATAAAAATTGGGGCAGCATGCTAAAGAAAACAAAATTGAGGATAACCAGGTAGAAGTTGCTACTGCTGTTCTTGTTTTAGCTTTCCGTTGTAATGAGAACAAAAGAAGAGGATAAATGGTAAAACCTGGAGAAGGCCGCTGGTGTGGTCGAGCGAGGGAACACACAAGTCCAAAATAAATGTTGGGGTGCCAACCAGGTCGCCTCTTTTAATCATAATGCCATTAAGGCAAATCAAACAAGTGCACAGTAGCACAAAAGAGAACAGTTATTAGGCTGTGGGTGCATGAAAAATGACTTAAGTGACTCTGAAGAGTGGTCAGCACCTAGGTAGAAACTCCATCCAGTGTTCTGTTCCTTCTCAAATAAGATGCTATCCTCCAGGAGCATCTCGGTCTAACAGGCCTCACACAGGAAGGGGTGGAGTCAGTTGCCCTCATTGGGCATCTTCTTGGAGCTGTGGGTGGTGTGGCCACCAGAGGGCGATCCAGCTGACCAAACCCCAACACACGTTTAGCGCTTTTTTGCTTGCTCCCCACAACACAGCACAGTTCCCAAGCATCGAAGTACAATAGAACAACTCGGTACAAGTACATTCAAAAGCAAAGCTCTCAAAACCCTCTCTCTCTTCCTCATTCTGCCTCTACTCCCCCCTCTGGCAAGCTTCGTCCTCTTCCTCCCGACTCTGGCTCCCTCAGGAGTGAGGCAACTCCTTTTATGCAGCTCCTGAGAGTGCTCCAGGGGTCTGGAGTGGTGGAAGTCCAAAGCAGGGCTCTGCAGCTTCCCCTAGTGACCCCCACCGAACCTAACAGGGCTGTAACAAACTCCAACTCTCCTGAAGTCCTGCAGATATCCGTTGAGCCACAGCAACCCAGGAGACCTGCCCTCTAATGATCCGTTGGAGGCAGCGTTCTGTACACATCTGCTTCCCTCCCGGCCAGGCAAGGGCAGCAGCCATCCATCACAGTAAAAACAAAATGACAATATTATCAGAGATGCTGTTTCCTTGTGTCCCAGGAGATGACCCTCAGACGGGCATGCGTGACACTGGGCACACTTTAGTTTCTCCCCATGACTTTTGACATTGTTGTGGGTAGTCGGATAGCTCTATGACCGAGTCACTAAGGACTGAAAAACGCTGAAAAAGCTGTGTAATGTAACAGAGACTTTACCAAACCAAGAGTTTTTTTCTTTTTTTTTATTATTATTTTGCCATAAAGGTCCATTTGGTTTTTCACCAAGATCTTATTGAAGGTGATTTCAGCATTAACATTAAGAACATAAAAGATTACATTTCAATAGAAGTGTATACTGTAGACTGTAGAAATTAAATAAAACTTTTAGTGAAAGATGCCCTGCAGTAGCAGGAAGGTAGCAAACGTACAGTAGGTACCAACAGAACTTGGAACAAGAATGTAGCCTGGGAAAACGCAGAGCTTCAGGGTTTAGTTGTGTTTATAAATTTTGATGGAAAGTGCTGGTATGGATAGAGACACAGCCTCACATCATTTAAAGCACCGTTGGTCCACATTGAATGGAAGCTCACATCCAGGCTGAACAAGTGGAATAGACAGCAGATGATGTGAAGCTAAAGCAGGAGTGACTGTTAGTATTGCATATGACAGGCTGTGTGGATTTTTCTTTGGCATGTGTGCTTTTCCTGCTACTTCCCAGAAATGTGCAGATTAGTTTTAATTGGAGATGTTTCATTTGGCGGTCATGAGCAAGTGTAGCCATGTCTATAGGAGTGGCACTTTTAGTTCCTGCCTGGGATAGGATCTGACTGCCCGTGACTCTCAAGCGGGACAAAATGGTTGCAGAAAATGCAAGGACAGAAGGCTGACTTTAGATCCCTGCTACAGGGAAAGGGTGTGTTGTACGTGCATTTCTTAAACTCCTTGTAAAGTTTCTAGTTTGATATCAAAATCAGTAAACTGTTGGAAATATTCATTAAATTGAGAAGGCTTAGTTTCTGCTCTGCATCTGAGGTTGCTGAGATGGGCTTCAGCTCTTCACAAATCTTTACTGGAAAGAAGTGTTTTTAGAAAATAGATGTTGCTAAAGAAAAGAGGAACTAATAGATGAATGGACAATATTAAACACATAGCCAGCACTGGATATTATACAGTAAATGTAGGAACACTTTTTGCTTGTCATGTAAGCAAATATTTACCAATTAGGTCTCCCACCCTTCTTTGTTTCCCTGCCACTGGTCAATCATATCTTCTTTAGATGCAGAAAAATCACCTAAATGAGTGTAAATAGAAATATCAAACATCAAAGTACTTGCAGATCAGAGGTAGCTCAAAGAGTACTGACAAGAACAACAAAGACCGAGTGAGGAGTGTTTAAAAGTGTGGAGCACAGCCTACGTGAAAGCAAAAAACTGAAAAAAGAAATACCCACTGCTTCATTTTCATAGGTCACAGAATCATTTGACTCAAGTTGGAGAAGAAAACGCCAGCCAGCAATTACACAGAACAATATGTGAGTGGGAGTGCAGAATGAGAGTTTAATGCACACCATTGCAGTGGGCAGCTTTTTGTAAAGCATCCCACAACCCAGACGTGAATTGAATTCTCGTTCCACAGGCCCAGTCACGCATTGTTCTGTAAGATGTACCTGGGTGTTACCGCCCTGTAGTCCTCTTCACGCAGAGTGGGGTTGCAGTGGGTGCTGTGCATATTACATTTTAGTGGATCTGTAATTGTGTGTTGTACAAGTGGAGCAGCTGTGCTTTTGCTAATGGTCATAATGTGCTGAGGCAAAATTGCAATTTTATCTTTGTCAGAACCACATAAAAAGGATAAAAAAAACTGCACAGATATTTTACAATAAATCCCACAGACCTCCTTTTAATGCTGTTTACCAAAAACAAATTGCCAATGTATATATTTGATCTCTATGTTAAAGAGCAGCAGTTCATTTTTCTTTTTAAATGATTTCTTCACTAATTAATTATTTCTACTTGAAACAAGTATAGTACTGAATAAAAACCGTTTACCTCCCTGAAAACAGTCACAATAAAGTTTTGAGTGCTTCAGGTAACTTAATCCTCTGATAATAATTTCTCATTGGTCCTCGGGCACCACCCCTTTGATTTTGTATGAAATTTTGTGTATCTTTTGCAATAAAACAGACTTTTGGAGCTGCACAGCTTAATTGTAACAAAGCCAAAATCAGATTTTTTGCTTAACACCTTCCTGCCTGCTGAATTTCATTTTCCTTGATGATGAGGAAATACATATTTCCTGTAGTAAATTGCCAAAAGACTTAAGGCATCAACTAACTTTGGAAATGGTTATTTCCTTTTTCTCATCAGCTTGGATTTTGAATTATGTAATGGAATTACAATACAGGTCAAAAGTTTTAGAACACCTCAGTTTTTCTTCAGATTTAATCAGTTGAAATGTAATGAAGGACCTAAAATGGTGAAAAGGTAAGCAGTAAGCTGCCAGAGGTTTCAATTTAAAGTTTATGTTAGCAAAAACTGAAAACAAAGGACATTTCAGACTACTGTATTACAAATGGGCCTTCCGTCTGAAGGGTATCAACTAATAGGTTACAACCTACCGATGTTCTGCAGCAATGAAAGTAAATTAAGCCTTGTAAGTTGAAGCAAACAGTTTGCACAGGTGTCCCCACTCCTGACGATTACTTAAAAACCGCCTGTGTGTCTTAAAGCAGAGTTGGAACAGACTGTGTTACTACACCCTCTGAAGTACTACTTCAGAGAAAAACTAAAATGTTCTAAAGCTTTTGACCGGTAGTGTACAGGGTGGTCCAGATCTACTTATGCAGATCCAGATCGTCTGGATGACTTTGATTTATGCGGGGACGATTCAAGTTCGGCGTGAAGACGATTCTTCATGTCGTCAGTTCGCACACTTCTCGATGGTCCGGGATTTTTCTGGGTGATTTTCTATGTAATAAACTTAATAAGTTATAGTTTAATGAAAATTGCATAATTTGATCTGGACCACCCTATACTTCCATTAATTAAGAAAAAAAAACGTCTTTTGTATTGCTTCAATATTGTGTAGTTAAGCTAAATTAGGTGTAACTAGAAGCAACTTGCTAGTGCTTGTCACTCTTAGGGGCCCAATTGCATTTTGGTTCTATTTTATGTCTTGTGCTGAAAAATCCTCCAAATGAAAGTTATATATATATATATAAAATTTTCCCCAAGATGCCTATGTCAACATCGTAGGACGCAAGGCATTAACCAGCGCTCAACAGTTAGTCACTTTACTCACATGAGAACACTTCTGAATCACCAAGTAATGTAATCTGCAAGCCTTTGTGATGTGGGAGGAAAACTGGACTGCCTGGCGAAAAGTGCCATGTACACATGGGGGAAAGTCTAGACAGAGACAGTGACCAGATATGGAGTACAAACCCAGGACATTGGATGCTTGAGTATAAAACAGCCAGTAAAAATTGTATCTTGAGAAAATAAGCTACAAGTGAAATGGCAGGGAATTTCAACAGGGTCAGGTTATTTTTTTTGTTGTTTCTAAAAATGTTTTATTTGCAGACTGTATTAAGGTCTTGTCCAAGTGACTTAGTCTTCCTGATTTTTTTCTAGATGGTTTGGCTCTTCATTGAACTCTACTAAGGTTATGTAGAAGTCAGCTGAGCCCAGCCTGAGTTTTCCTGGCCACGTCAGAAATATTTTCTGTGCTTTTTGTTTGACTAAACTAGCTCTCTGATGTTGTTCCTGTCTTGTCTCTCTTGATGTATACAGTTCGCTTTCTGACTGAACATGTAGTGAACGCGTTATGGCTTTGCTCGGACATACTCTATTTGTAGATCACCTGCACAAATCCTGACTCTGTCTTAAGTCGATGTCCTGTTCTCTTAAGATGTAAATTATATTCAGAATTTTCCCAGGTAACTATCTTAGTAGTCTGATGGTATGTTTGTAGTTTCTTGTGTGCAACGTGTTATCAATAGGACATCTAAATGGCATCTATCTGTATTCAGCTTATACTTAGGTACTGTTGTGTTTGGAGCTAGCCTGTGTTTAGTTGGTGTCCAGGAATCTTTACAGTTTTTATTTAATTTGAGCCCAGCTAAATATAATGTATGTTCTAAGCAATCTGTATTTAGCCTTAACCACAGCTTATGTCAAGGTGATATTCTACTCATAAGCATCTTGTGTTGTGTTTGGAAGATGGGCTTTCTTAAAGAAATTTAGAATGACTCACCCATTTCAGTTTTTTAATACTCTTTCTAATTTCTTCTTTGATCATTTACTCTTTGGCTTTCTTCTGTAATTAACTGATTTTTTTTTTTAAGAATTGCAACAGTTAACAACACAGGATTACAACATGCACCACAAAATAATTCAAAGAAAAATCTTGAGACTATGTAAAGAGTGCAAACATCCTCTCATCGAGTCAGTAAATTTAGACCTGTTAACCGTGCACTTATTTAAATACACTCATTCATACTTTCTATGAAATCTTAGTGTTGGTGGATTTGTAAATTCAGATTCTTGGTTTATATTATATGAGAAGAGCTGATATTCAGGTGAGACCTGGCCTAAACACCAGCTTCTCACTTCTGGTTCTGTTCACATGGGTACCAGACAAGGACGGCCTACTTATAGAGAACATCACCCCACTGAGGTTACAGCAAGTACAAGTCCCTGATCCTTCCCGTTAATGTGAAAACATTCAAAACATAGTCCTCTGTAGAGTAAGATATACTGTTACAAGAGGTACCCTGACGTCACACTCTTATTCTTCTCAAAACATTAGGGGTTAGCTCCAACGCAGTTGGTGTCAGTTTAGCTTGATGGTGTTAACGTTGTACTGAATTCCTGTGTGAACTGCTGCACAGTAGCCAAGATAGTGTTAATCTGTCTCTCTTTGTATGTGAATTTACCACAGAGCTAAACATTCCAACATGGAGATCTGTGCCTGGACATGTTGAATAGAAGTTGGGTGGGAGGGACTGAGCACAACACCCAGAATAGAGCAAACTTGTTGTCATTATTTGTTACCAGGCTACAAGAGGCGTCTTCTCTGCTGTACCTGTATCTACATGTGCCCCACCTGGCAGCTGGATTCTGTTGCTTTACTAGTTCCATGCTTTTCTCAGAATTTGTTTCAAATGGGCCTAATTCACTGCAGGAGAGATATCAAGTATACAGTATGGGGGTCCTAATCCCCACACTTTTTTTCTGTTGTGCTCTACTGAGCTAGATTGCCTAGCCAGTTTCCTTTTCTTATATCAGGAAGGGAACAAATGAGCAAAGGTCATGTGTCTCAGTGCAGAAATGTGTGACGTAAGTGGTGAAAGACAGACTGAAAATAAAACGGGCAAGATCTGCTATACCAACACGATGCGTTTTCCATGTAAGACTGTGTAAACAACAACAATTTGAATTTTATATATAGTATAGTGTTGTGCTGTATTTCACGGCTATGATGGCTAAGCACACAGACTACCAAACCCAGCCATCAGTAAGTTAATAAATGAAACCTCACATAGAAAAAATGAGTAGTAGATATTCTGAACGTTGCATAGCTGGGTTTGCAGCTGAGAAGACAGTCAGAGGAGAAAGCTCCACCCTGTTGTGAACCGAGAAAACCAAACACTTTTGGGCTTACAGCTCTTACGTGTAGAAAAAGCCTTACAGTTATAATCCACCTTGTTACGCAATCCCTTCTCAGCCATTCTTCCAAGAAATACTCTGCCAAATCTGGCCAGGTAACCATTCAAGTATGTTCCTGAGTTGTCTGACGCAAGAAGGAGACCCAACTCAGATAGTGAGATAGTAATATCAAATTATATGCTAACACATGTTTCATGGGTAGGAGAACACACTTACCAATAGATGAAAACTGAGGAAAAATACAGCAGAAACCAGGGAACATGATAATGACAGATAGAGGGGGAAAAAGTACACAAAAAGATAATAAGCCAGTTTAGCATATAATGATGAGGTAGGCTGGTCTGCTGTCTGAAAGTCATAAATGCTACAAAGATGCCAGCCATAGGCGATCATTGCAAAGTACCGTACACAAATGTACACCTTAACATTAACTGAGTGAGCATCCTAATTGACGTTCTAATAACGAGAACAGGAGATGCTGTAAGGTTTGGGGGTGTCCACCCCATATACTGAAAATGGCAAAAAAATAAACATGTTGTTACAAAACAGAGTTCAAAACAGAACTCAGGGTGATACAGAGACATTTATATGGCTGAAACAGGAAGGGGATGGATCAGGGTAGCCGGACGTGGAAGTGATGTCTTCCGTAGGTGGGTTCTGAAGAGGAAGTTGTCATCATGGGTGTATGGAAGTGATGTCATCAGAGGGTGGTTGATGGTGATGTCATTATTTGGGCGGTTCTTCAGCTGATCTGCAGAGGAACAAAAGGAGAAAGGATCAGGTGACAGTGCCACCCCCCGGTCTGCCTGAGAAGTAACACCATTTGAGCCCATCAACCTTCTCCCAAGTGCATGTGTGTGACAACACACAAAATAAGGGCTAACCTGGCAAAAGTCAATATATACTTGACAAACTAAAAGTTATCACTGCTTCTGCATATCTAAGTGACACTTGACTAGATCTACACATTTAGGTAGTTAGGCTGTTCTCGATGGCTATCTGTCAACTAACAACAATTTGGGAATGGGCTTCACTCAGTACAGTTTGAAAAGTGGCAACAGATCTAGATATAATGAACTGTGTGGTCGTATGGCTCAAAAAATGATATGGAATTTTTCTTCACTAGGGTCTAGGGAGGTGAGACTTATTGCAGGCCAGAATTTGGAGAGAAAAAGTTGGTGAAACAGAGAATGGGACTGCGCTTCAGAGTGTGAATGTGTAGGATGGACAGAAAATGTGCGTCACAGTTTTTCTGTGCATGTTGTCATGGCCACTGCTTTTCTGTCTTTAACCATACTCTCTGAGAGGGAGCTAGCCACAGAGAGGCCTGCAGTGTACATGGAGACAAGAAGAGGAGGTTGTAGGTATGTCTGACCACACATTCATCTTATGCTTTGAAACACATAGCCATTTTTCTTTAGAACTGTGTGAGACTCCTAACAATAAACTTGAACTTGACTAGAAAACTAAAAATCTGCAGGGAAAGTACTAGCAAACTGCAAAGCAGGGGACTCTGGTGGAGTACTAGTAATTGCCGGGGTGGGGAACTACAGAGCAGTGTGCGAAGATCATGTTAGAGGCTCTTATTTTGTGTACCAAGAGTGCTGAGAACATGTTTTATGCTCCATTGGAGAAACAGAAAACAGAAAAGATGATGTATTGTAATCGGCCAGATTGTGATGAACACACTTGGTAGTAGCAAGGTGAAATGCTTTGAAGGAGCAACATATCAGCAGCAGAGAAGCAAATTGGTATCATTAAAGAGAAATGACAGCATGCAACAAGTGATGTGGACCAGCTGTGATGATTTATTGGGAGTTGGGATGAATGTGAAGAGGCCAGATAACATGTCATACAATGGCAGCGGGATCATTTCTGATGTGACGGCCAGGGTGCTTACTCTGGAGCCGAGAGTGAAGCATAGAAGCTCTGTGTAAACTGGACCCAGCAGTAGTTAAAACACTGCACAAACTGGGATTTTCCCCCAAGATGATGTAAAGGGTGGGAAAAAGACTTAGTGAGTATTAAGTAATATTGGAGCCTAAAGCAAGGAACATCTGTGTGGAAAATAATACGAGTACTGGAGAACAGCAAGGTTTTGCAAACTTGACTCTTGTCTGCCAGGGTGCTGCTGTATCTCTGCTCTTGTGCACTGATGCCGCCCCCATGTGGCTCTGCCTGGTATTATGTCCAGTAGTGTTCAGGGAAATAACAAAAGGGCGAGTGTCAACAGAACAGAGCTCTCTTTCTTCCCCATCCCCCCAGAATAAAATCAGATGAATATAATCAGCTCTCTCTCACCCTATTCCCAAAATAGCTTGGTGCCGTCATTTTACTGGTCTGGAACATGAGTCACTTACAATAACAGAAACACACTTCACTTCACGCGCATTCATATAGAGGAACTCACACACACACACAACACCCCCACCCACAGAAGCTGACAAAAATGAGGAAACACACACATTCAGACTCACAACTGAATTGGAGCCAGAGTCGAATAAAAAAACCTCACGGCTGCATGCATACAAATAATAACACAAGCTTGTACACATGGGGGCAGCTGTAGTTTTGTCGTCACTTTTTTAAGTCTGACTCTACTAAAAGAAATATGCATGCCAGATGAAAGGTGATAATAAAAACGGACATCACTTAATTTCATTTTTAGTTCATTTTCCTTCTGTGGGCAGCAGACTGGCAAAGCAAGACATGCCACCTCTTTACAGCTCTGGTACTTTGGTTCAGTTTTGGGTTTGGGTTGCTTTTTGTGTTGAGTTTTTTCCCTCCGCTGTTGTTGGCATCACTTTTTCACTGGCCTGAATGAAGGAGGGTATGTGGGATTGATGCCCATACAGGGAGAAAGACTCCAGCTTCAGAACTCTTGAAGGCCATTAAAAATGGCATTACAATGTGAGCACACACATTACTTTATTTATTTCACCTTCTTGTTGATTCTGCATTTGTTCTTTCCAACAAAAAAAATCCACTTTTAAAAAAAGTAAAAACAAATTGCATGAGGACATTTGTAATCAAGTATTACTGGCCCCACAGTGGAGAGATGATTTACTACAAGTCTGCAGCGCCCTTTTATCAAGACTGACTTAGTGGATTGTGCGATTTCTTCAAAGTTTCTGCAGTTAGTGTGTTGGACAGTTTAATGAGTTACTTCGAGACAGAGTCAGTGGTGGGAGATGAACTGGCACCCTTGTGCTGTTACGTCCAGTTCCATCGGTGTTAAGATGGAGTACTCAATTTCAGTCCAAAAGGAGCAAATTGGCAGTAGGTTTTCATTGCAACCAATAATTGGACTTGCAGCTCAGATAAACATGCTTTTAATTCCAGTTACTGTATTCGTTGTGTCAGTCCAAAAATTCTTATCAGGGGTTATTCACTTTTTGCAAGATTTTAACAAGTGTGAATTTTTTTTCGCTAGGTTTTCTCCTGATATGTCTTGGTTATTTGAGCTTTAGCTTGCTAATGAATGCACAACTGCTAATGACACTTTTCCGCTATTTGGACACAATTAATGATCTTAAATTGGTCCTTACTGGTATGCTTCTGCTTTCATTCTGTAGTTAATGTGATCTGTATTGCTTTTTTAGTTGTTGGATTTTTTTTTCCCCTGGAGAGTCTGTTCTTTTAATTGCATTGAAATAGTCAAAATCTACAAAGAATATAATCAGATGGAAATAATCATTAGTAAGTAAATGCTTAAATATCCAAAACATTAAAGAAAATCTTCACAAGCGCAATCAATAAAAGATAGTCGTACTTGGTAGATTCCTATACAAAGTGGATGAATTTATTGTTATTGCTTAGTCTGAGACATTAAAGACAGAATCTAAGACCTACAAGCGTGCTTAACAAAGAATGATATTAATACAAGTAAGAACTGATTAAAATGTTACTTTATAGGACTAGGATTCAGTACCCATGTTCATGACCGCTCCACTTGGTCTGTTTGGTATGAAAGACACTTTGTCAATAGAATAATTAGCTTGTGTCAGATTATAAGGATTTTGTATTGATCCATCCATTTTCTTAATTGTTTATTCCAAGATAGGCTCAAAGGAAGCCATCGCTTTGAAAACATGATGCATGTCCACACTCACTCATACAAGGACAAGTAGAGTCACCAGTTAATAATAATAAATAATTCTTTGCATTTATATAGCGCTTTTCCCACTACTCAAAGCGCTCAGCAATTGCAGGTTAAGGGCCTTGCTCAAGGGCCCAACAGAGCAGAGTCCCTTTTGGCATTTACGGGATTTGAACCAGCAACCTTCCAATTGCCAGTGCAGATCCCTAGCCTCAGAGCCAGTATCTTTGGGACATGGCAGTACACTGGAGAAGGCCAGGTTGCAGATGCAAGGAGAATATTCAAACCTCACCAAAACTGAACCAGCCTACTAGAGCTGTGTGGTACTACCATTGTTTATAATTCTGCTCTTTTATTTGTTTCTTAATTGTTCTGCATCTTCCATCCATCCATTTTCCAACTCGCTGAATCCGAACACAGGGTCACGGGGGTCTGCTGGAGCCAATCCCAGCCAACACAGGGCACAAGGCAGGAACCAATCCCGGGCAGGGTGCCAACCCACCGCAGGATACACACAAACACACCCAGCACACACTAGGGACAATTTAGAATCGCCAATCCACCTAACCTGCATGTGTTTGGACTGTGGGAGAAAACCAGAGCGCCCGGAGGAAACCCACGCAGACACGGGGAGAACATGCAAACTCCACGCAGGGAGGACCCAGGTCTCCTAACTGCGAGGCAGCAGTGCTACCCACTGCGCCACTGTGCCGATGTTCTGCATCTTGCACATTTAAACGTAAAAAAAAAAAATATTGACCAATAAATAAAAACATTCTTCAATTAATTTTGTAATCTTCATTTTCTAACCTGCTTATCCAGTTCAGGGTTGTTGAGTGGCACTGGGTGCAAAGCAGAAACCAAATTTGCACAGAGCACACACACACACACACGGTTAATTTAGAGTTACCAGTTAACCTAACCTAAATGTCTTTGGGATATGTCAGGAAAATAGGAATACACTGAGAAAAAGCCACACAGCTACAGGAAGAACATGTAAAGTATACTGTGCTGCTATAAATGAAAATATGAGTTGAATAGATATTTTAATCACAAATTGGTATGTTGAATTCATGTTAATTTATAGCTTAGATGTAAGTTTTCAAGCTGTAGTGAAGCTATTTAAATTTGAAATGATCTGCCATTACATTGTTACTTCATTATTTGCAGCTTCTAATTTTTTTTACATGATCACTCAAGGCTTTAGAAAGAAAGAGAGAAAGAAAGAAAGAAAGAAAGAGAAAGAAAATGACAATGGAGTTTGGGCTTTGGTTTTGAATATACTTGTACTGAGTTGTTTATGCACTTATAAATATAGAGCAGGTAAAAGTCTTTTTGAGAGTCAAAAAATGTCTTGCTGGTTTCGGTCTTTCTATTGGTGGAGAGCTATGGTAAACACATTCTGTTTTATTTTATTTTTTGATACTTCACAGACCTTGACCGACAGTTGCCTTATTTGCATTGTGCTGTCTGCTTCTGATAGAAGTTGATTTTATTCTGTACAGTACGTCTAGTTGATTACTATATCTTGTAGAACAAAGACTTTAGAAGGGGAATACTTATTGAAGTTTCTTATCTTGACTTTCATAGGTTAGTGATGTTGTGTGACAAAACACAGACTTTTTCTTTCTTTTTTTTTTTTTGGCACATCCCTGGGAGGACATGCTGAGCCATGACCTCAACTAAGTGCACTACATGTCCAGGGACAGAAATGCCCAAAAGAATGCAGGGTAGGAGCAAGGTCTGGTAAAGGCCATTTAATGTACAGTAAGTAGTGGTAATCATTGTTTATTGCAGAGGTTGTCTAAAAAAGTAAAAAAAAAAAAAAAGAAGCTATGGTGGACTGGATGGAAGCCAAATATACTAACAGGTAGCAGCATGTTAACCCCACCTCAGACTTGTTTATTAAATTAAGGCAAGAAGACAAGAGCTTTTAAGGACACCTGACCCTTTAAATGATAATGGATGAGGTACGCAGTGTTTGCAGAGAACCATCAATGAGAACTGTGCACTGGTGACCTTGGGTACATTGACCCCAAATGTATCCAGAGACTGTGATTTAAGTAGTTGTCTTAGCCAGCTGCTCTTTAACTTACCAAATATAGAGTCTGAAGGTGAACAGAAAAAAAGGTACAACTAGTCAGGAGGTTGAGGGGATGAATAAAGCATCTCTCTCTCTTTCTCTCTCTCTCTCTCTCTAGTAAAATGTCAGTGATAGATACTAGAGGGTATTGTTTTGAGGTAAGAAAATGAGCTGGCCACCCCCAGTTCAGCCTCGGCCTTTTTGCAGCATGTCACTTGTTTGCTGTCAGGCAAGATGTGTGGAACAAAAGCACATATCTTTTGGCTTCTCCTACACTATAATAACTGTACTGCAGTTCTGTTATCGAGTCCTACATAATATACTGTAAATGCTTCTCTTGTTCTGTTTGTCCTAGAAGTGGGGTAGGACATTAAGAAGCAGGATGAAAAGCTCTTTAATGTTCTCTTTCTTAGCAGCTGACTGAACCTTGCATGTGTCCCAAAGTATTCCCTTGGATGGAGGTGTTGTCTTTATTGATGCAGACAGGATGACTAACTATATTATGCCTAGAATGGTGTGGGAAACAAGTGTTTGTAGAGACCATTGTGTTGCACTGGATATGCTGTGTATTTGGACAGTTTCTGGGTGGGCCCATGTTGTAGCCATGGCACAAAGAAAATGCTTTTACTGTCATTCATAGTGTAATTTTGTGGCTCGGAGATCCATATGGATATTGTCTTTTAGGGCACTGGTGCTCTGGACTTTGCTGGCACAGACATTTTTCTCAAAATTCCACACCTACTTGATGTAGTTTATGCAGTATTTGAGTGCCATCTTTGCATCTAGTGAGTATTTTATTTTGTTCTTTCTGTGTAACAAAAAATTGGAATATAATCGTAAGAATTTGCATTCTTTTACAATATTGAGTATAAGTTATATATTGCCCTGTACAAGCCTTGTTCTTGAAGAATTGTATATATATTGGATATAATAATTTCATATTATAACTAACTTAACCTTTTTTAATTGATTTTATAGCTAAAATTAATGCTGTAAAAGCAGGAGGCTTACGTTCAAATGTTTTTCAGGTATCTATTCATGGAGAAAAAAAAGCACTGACCAACCGTTGTAAAATAAGAGGCTGATATAAATCATTCTTCCGTCCTTTTTCTAAATCTGATTATTTTTTTTTCACTCAAGGTGATGTGGTGTGCCAGAGCCCTAGGCTAACACAAGACACACTCATGCATACAGCCACACTTGCTGTTATTACTGTCCCTTTAAGGCAGTTAATTAACTAGAGATGCATTTATTTGGGATATGAGAATAAACCATAGTACTAGGAAGAACCCCACATACTTGTCAAAGAAAATAAGCTAATTCCACACAGGCAGTAACTAGATAGGGAATGAAAACCAGGTCACTGAATGTGTAAAGTTGCAGGTCAAAACACTGTGCCACATAATGACTTGGTTTATAACTGTTTTTGTCATTGGATGTGAACTCATACTGACCTTGTCTAGATCTAGAATGGAGGCTGACATTGCCAGTTAAGTCTGGTTGAGGAAACAGACTCTTCATCTAAGAAGTACTTTACATATGACAGTATATGCTGCTCTCTTATTGTACAGCATTTAAATAAGCTCTAACACTTAAACATTCTGTACAACATGATGTAAGTGTGTACCTCCTGTTTTTGGCACACGTGAATCTCAACACAATTCAATGCTCCCTGCACCCAGACAGCAGGCATTTCCTAATACTTGGAACCCACAGTAGACTAGTTTTGCCTCTCTAGGTCACTAATGCATTCATTCATCTGTTATGCAAAACAGTCACCAAAATCAGAAGGCGATATGTAGCATCTATTTATGCTGCAGATTGTCTGCCTACAGGGAATGCCAAATGCAGCCGCCGCTCCCAGACTCTGTTGTGGAGGATTGCTGTGGTTGCTGGTGGTTTTAACCAAGGAATTTAAATAAAGGAACAACTGTTTGCTATTGTAACCATTCCTCAATTAAAGTTCTTCTTAGTATATTTCCTTTGTGACCAGTAGGGGGCATTACAGAACCTCAAACCCTTGACACAACCTCACAGACACAAGTCCTGGGTGCAGATGTTTATTGTAAAGAAGAATCTTTAAAAAAAAAAAAAAAAAAAAAAAAAAGGCTTCTTTGTAATAATAAAGACAAGCACAACTCTTCTCCTTTTCTCTTCCTTCTTCTACTCCTCTGCTCCTCCAGGAAAGCTTTGTCCTTCTTCTACCCGCTTCAGCTTGCCTGGGTGAGATCAAGTGGCTTCTTTTATCTTGGACCCACAATTATTTCTAGTACTAGGGCATCACCCGTTGGCAGTACTTCTGGGTCAAACAGAAGTCCCAACAAGGTAGGGATCACAGATCCTTGCAGCAGCCCCAGTGGCACCCACAGAACCCAACAAGGCTGGCCCACAGGACTACAGTCTCCAGCATGACTTACAGGTATCTATACAGGTAGCATCACCCAGGGATGCTGTCACCTAGCATGTCGGTGAAGCATGTAGCACTGACTGGTTGTCTCTCCTTGTCCTTCCATCACACTGGCCTCCCAGCCAGGTATTGTTCCTCAGTCCAACAATGCTGGGACATCAGCGTACCCACTTCTACCCTGGCATCTCCTGCCTACCCCTTGGCTGAGGCAGGACTATTCTTGCCTTCTTTCTTGTGCCTCCAAAGGGCTGGTCTCCTGTCCAGGTAAAGAACTCTGCCCCCTCCTCATCAGGATGTCCACCCACCCATTCATCACACCTTCTTTCATACATCTAATGTTTCACCTCGGTAAACTACTGTGAAACTTTTTTACTTTTCTTACAGTCATGTGAAAAAGTATGTTTTCCTTGTGAAACAGTCTTTCTGTTGTATTGTCTTAGATAAAGGTGTTGTCGTTTACAAAAAAACAATGAAAATTGGTGTTTGTAATCATTTATACAATGAAAAAGATACACTACTTCTGGCTTTAATAACTGGTATCCTCCCTTTGACAGACACCACTTTGAAGTAAGCATTTCCTATAACTGTCTGCCAGTTTCCTGACCGTTCAGGGGCAACTGGGCAACAGACAACTCGGCGACAGATAACTCGGCGAAAGGACAACTCTGTGAAAAGACAACCCATGAAAAGACAACTCGCTGACATCCTTTACCAGTTAGGTAATAGTTAGGTTCAAAGAGATTTTTTAATGATATTTAAATGACAACGTAGGGCGCCGGAAAATCCACAGAGTCACCTGCTTTATGAGAGTCCCTATACGTCTCGAGTAAAGATATTCCTTAAGCCGTACTCGCATGTCACCTTTTGTATTCTAAATATTGTTGTCATGCAATTACAAGCAATACAATTTATAGTATAAAGGATTAGCAATTTTGGCTGCAGAAGACAATATAAGATAGAGTTTGTTCCATCTGCAGAATAAAGTACGTTTGTCAATTATATAAATTTATTTTCAACATTTTAAATCACAGTGTCATTTAAATATAATTAAAAAATCTCTTTGAACCTAACTGTTACCTAACTGGTAAAGGATGTCGCCGAGTTGTATTTTGCTAAGTTGTTTCTTCGCCGAGTTGTCTTTTCGCCGAGTTGTCTTTTCACTGGGTTGTCTTTTGCCGAGTCGACTGTCGCCTGGTTGCCACCGAACCATTTCTGACATTGAATGGGAGGAATTTTGTCCTATTAATCCATGAAGAATTATTTCAGTTGTGCCATGCTTGAAGAGTGTCTTGGGTGTACAGCCTGTTTGACCTCCCTCACAGCATCTCAAGAAGATAACGATCTGGGCTTTGACTTGGCCATGCCAGAGCCTTCCATTTCTTTCTTTTCAGCCATTTCATGGTGGATTTACTGGTATGTTTAGAGTCATAGTCATGTTACAAGGTCAACTTTCATTTGAGCTTCAGTCTTCTGACAGATGGATATATATTTTCCTCAAGAACCCCCTGGTACAATGCAGAATTCATACTGGATTATATGATGTTGAGCTGCCCAGACCCTGATGCAGGAAAGCAGCCTCAAACCGTAACATCCCCACCACCTTACTTTACAGAGGGTATCAGGTTCTTATGCTCAAATGCACCCTTTGGTTTTTGCCAAACATGTCTTCTGGTACTGTTGCCAAGTAACTCTTTTATCTTTGTCTTGTCTGTCCAGAGCACATTTTTCCAGAGAACCTGGTCTTTGCCTAGGTTAGTCTTTCTGGGCAACAAAGGTTTCCTCTTGGCATATTTCCTATGTAGAACTAATTTGTGTGGCCTGTTTCTAATGTTGGACTCAAGCATTTCGTCATAAACAGTGGCATCTACTACCTGTAGGTCCCATGATGAAGTTCTGGGGTTTGTAGAGACATCATTTAGCATCTTGTGTTCTGCTCACTGGTTGAACTTGCTGGGCTGGCCTGGCTAAGTTGACTGTTGTTTGAAATTGTGTCCACTTCGAGATGATCTTGGAATGGTTGGTTTCAAGTTGTATGGAGAGCCTTTTCAATCCCTTCCTAGACACTTAAGCATCTATCACTTTCTTTCCGAAGTCCTCAGTGAGTTAGTTCTTTTGATCTAGCCATGGTGATAACACACACTTCAACAACAAAGGCAAGCCAAACTAAATGTTTGAAGTTTAAATAAGGCCGGTTTCTCCAAAATAAATAATTCTTCTAATTATTTGCGCCTGATGTGGTGCACTTGAGTGTAATTTTAGGTGTTTTAGGTTTAGGTAAATTTATGGGTGTATTTACTTTTTCCACATGTGAAATTTGTATTTATGTTTATTTAAATGATACAATGGAATACAAAATGTAAATGTGGCATGATTTTTGTTATCTTGTATTGGCTTTATCAATGATAATGTTTCAATAAACATCAAATCTTGAGATGTACACAAATGTTTAAAAAATGCATTTCAGGGGGAGTAATTTCTTTTTCACATGACTGTATGAACATTAGCAAGAGTTTGAGTATTGGAATCCCTTTTTGGTTTACTTTTTAAGATTTTTCCATTTATATCTTTCAAAATGTCTGTTTTAAAAACAGTCATTTGAAGATGAATGTAGAGTAGTGAAAGGAATTGCATTAACAGCTCCTGTTTCTGACATTGTCACATATGTCAGTACTTGCTGTTTAATTGTCATTTCTAATTTAAACTATTTAAAGGGAATTAAGATAGCAAATAATTAACAAAAAGTGAAGTTGTAAAATGACAACAGAATGGAAAAAGAAGGAAAAGAGTCTTTGTGATAAAACCTAGGACAAAACTTTGGTCTTTTTCTTTTGTCTGTAACTATTCATATCATTTGGGTTTCTGTATTTGCAACAAAGCCAAATCACACATCGAGGGTTATTTTTAACTGCAAAATGAAAGATGGAATAAGTCAGCTAATTAAACAATGGCATGAATTACACACTGGAGCCAACCTCTTAATACAAATTATAATTCAAGATAAACTATCAGGCATAGTGGATCACATCAAGAACATGTCTGGTTGGGAACCCCTGTGCTATTATATGTAATTGCTTAGGGTGGCCAGCTCATGCTGTTTTTTTGTTTTTTTTTCTTTTCCCAACTCAGAACACAAAATTATTCTCATTTGAGAAAAACATTGGGGGGACCTTTAATTTTTTTGTAGTCGCTTTGAAGACCTATTCCATAAATTTAAAAAAAAAAAGTAGTTTAATTTAGTAGAATGAATGGGGTCCATTGTTTAACTTCCTGCTAGCAGCAGTTTTTCCATGGTGGGAGGCAACACGAGTTTTGTGTGTTTATTTTGGTCACCCTGTTCTATGCACCTACAAAATGTCTGGAATTGAGGAGGTTAACAATAGCATAGTGTCGTCTTCCATCCACAAGACTTATGAAGCGGACTATCTAGTAAACGGTTATTGCTGACAGAAAGACAGAAGCTTCTGTGATTTTGACTCTGGCAAAAACTGTGTAAATAGTTCAGCAGTGAGATCATGTGATTGCATGGCAAAAGGAAAAAAAAAAAGCAATGTCAGGATATTTGAAAAAGAAATAGCATTTTCTCTTCCTGCCCCCATTGACTCACCGGTGGCCAGCAAAGAGCAGGGCTAGGTGAGACAGTGTCTGAGTCTGCCTCGGAACAAGTCCGCTATTAAGGAGACACAGTTCGGCGGGAGGAAATGGGCAGAGTTAGTCTGTGGCAGTGTGTGTGTGTGTCTTTGTGTTCCTTTGACTGAGTGAAGCAAGAAAGTGTCTTTGTAAAGGCATACATATGTCAGAAGAGTGTGTACGTGTGTATGTCCCAGCATTTATGTATGTGTTCTTTGCTAGCCCCTCCTCTTGCTGATCTCACTGCAGTCTGGCTAATGGACTGTGAGTCACCCAGCCAGGGCAGAATGGATTCGATTTCTACATGGCAGCACCCCTCCCCCTCTGTTTTTAACGTCTACAGTATCTGCGCAGGTTCTCTGCAGCTCTCTCTCCTTGAAACCACAATAAAGTCACACAGCATCAGTGAAAAAAGAAAATTAAAGGGTACTTTGGGCATCAGTTTCCTATTTTTGCTTGTTTTCATTCAGGCAGCTAGCTGGTCACTTCCTGTCCCGTTTTCCTGTTCAGTGTCTGGGGACAAATGAAAGTTCAAAACAGAGTGTAACCAACTTGTTGAAGTGTAGTAGGGGAGGGGAGGAGAGGGGTGGGGTGGGGTGGGTTCAGAGGCACCATCCAGGGGAGAGTGGTGCTGAACAAAGAAGAATGAAGCAGCCATTGGTATTGTATTGCATGGTAGGGCAATTTGCCAGACACCTGGGTGTGTGCCATAGAAAGGTAGAGTAACTGCTCGCAGCCCTGAGGATCATGTTATAGAGAAAAGGCTGTGGTAATGCATAAAACAATCTGCTGCAGTCTGCACTACTATGGATCGGTCCCAAGACTGATATATTATATAAATATAACAAGTTATTTTGGTGTAGGAGGGTAGATGGAGAGGAATAGGTGAGATTGCTTTCATGACCTCCTGATCACTAATTCAAAGCCTGTTCTTAGATACTTTTCCTTTGGTTTCTTGGTCATCTCCTACCCCATTGATAGTGTGCTTAATTTGCCCAGAAACCTTACAAGAGATGATGTTATTTGCAGTAGCAGCTGAGACAACAATTTGACACCTACTGCAACAGCGCTATCCAAGGGTGTGTGCTACAGGCATCACCAGTTTGGCATATGCCTTGGATATGTGTTACATTTCAGGTTAAATATATGCAAGTGTAACCATGAAAAAATGCACAAAAATCCTGGTGAATTTAATAAAATAACAGAAAATGCTGAAAAATTTGAAATGGCTGTTAGAAGAACTGCACTGTATATCTTTAGCTAGAACAGCACCTGCCTTAAGGGTATTTATTATCATTGTGTATAATGTGGTAACCGGTTTCTGTCTGATTCTTTCTAACTCAGTGTAGTAATAATTTATAACATGAATTAATAGTAATGAAAGAGCCAGTCTAACAGCACCATAGCTTTAGGTTTATGACATTTGAAACCTACTCTGCACACCATGGAGACCCCTAGGGCATTCTCATGAGTTTTGCTTTTTCATGGATGCTGTATTGCTAGTGTTTTTATATTTATTTTTTATCCAGATAATCTGTAAGAAGGCATCTGACGCATGCTCATTATCTGTAGACCTGACACATTTTAGATTAGTAGCATTAAGACTACTTGAAACGTTTGTACAGTTGTATTCTGGTGGAGATTGTAGTGTAACTCTTTCACCTTTAAATCAACAATAGCTGTACATCCATGCAGCAGTCACTTTTATTAATTTACCCGGAGTGGGAAGCCATGGTTCTAACCTGCTCTCACATTTTAATCACTTGAGATACTTAAGTTCATTTGCTAAACGTACACATGTTAATTTGTGGAGTTAAGTGAATATTTATTCTTGTTGGTAAAGTGCCCAGTGAGGCTGTGCATAAAATGTGGCCTTGTAATGACATTGCCCTGTCCAGGGTTGATTCCTGCCTTGTGCCTGGTGCTGCTGAGATAGGCCCCTGGGGGGGGGGGGGGGGGGGGTTCTGAACTATTTTAAGTAGGTTTAAGAATGTTATCATACTCCATTGTTTTGTAGGCGTGGGGGAGAAGTTGAAGTCCCAGTAATTAGGTACTGTATGGTCAGTCACATTAACCTCACAAAATTAAATTTGGATTAAAATTACACACATGGACCATTTTTTTCCAAATCACTTCTCATGTGGCAGTGCTTACTTGAATCATTCTAATGAAGTAGCTTTGATCCACTTCTAGCGCAAAATATGGTACTAAGTCATATCTTGGTATGCACTGCAAACATCCAGCTCTCCTTTCATTTATTTTTTCCTGGGCGGAGTTGTGGCTCTGAGGTAGGGATCTGAACTGGTAATCGGAAGGTTCAAATCCCGTAAACGCCCAAAGTGACTCTACTCCGTTGGGCCCCTGAGCAAGGCCCTTAACCTGCAATTGCTTTGTCCTGGGTATGACGTTAATCTGCATCCAGCCCTGCATGTAGGCCCTCCAACCTGCAGAGAAAACCTTGGGCTTCGTGGCAGAATTGGCACTCCAGCCATCACAAAAAACCTCACACTGTTCCACTCCATCTGAACTGTAGTGTGGTGCTGAGATGTCACCCATTGCATGGCTGCACTTGGGTCCTAATCTGGGATCCTGAGTTGGTTTGTCATGTGGTGGGTGCAGCAATGCGCCATATCAGTGCGTGCTCCTAACCTCTCTCCTCTAATTGAAAACTTTCCACAGAGCACAAAAGTTCCTAAATTGCATTTGACTTTTTTTTTATTTTAACAATGGAAATATATGGAAAAGCCAGACGTGCCAGAGTCACCATAGCACAAATACCAGTGCCTCATCCAGCAGTGGCAAACAACTATCCTTGCTTTAATTCCCAACCCTACTGTTAGAGACAGTTATTTTGAAATTATGGTTGTGACTTGCCTTGGCTCTCCTTGCCTACGTAATTTTAACATGCTTGATGTTGTTCACCTGCTACACATCTAATCCACACGGGCATTAACGCTAATTATGTGTTATGGATTTTGCAGGTCTTCTCTGTTAAGTACTCAAAAATATATCAAGTCTATGAAATCAAATATAAGATTCACCATCACCAGACTGCATATTTTCAGGCTAATCAGTATGCTCATGGGAACTCAATCAGCTTGATGAGCACAGACCACTTTCTAAAAAACACACATTTTCTGCTTATGTAGTCTTTAGCAAAGTAGCTTTGGACCTAGATAAGCTCTCATATATAAGATCTGATTATTTTGTATGTCATTCTTCTGTCAAAATTTAAAGTTGCTTATTGTATCTAAAGTAACAGAAAAGATCTGCTGGAGCCAATCCCAGCCAGCACAGGGCACAAGGCAGGAACAAAGCCTGGGCAGGGCACACACACCCCCACACACCAAGCACACACAAGGGACAATTTAGGATTACCAAGGCACCTAACCTGCATGTCTTTGGACTGTGGGAGGAAACCCATGTGATCATGGGGAGAACATGCAAACTCCACGCAGGGAAGACCCGGGAAGTGAACCCAGGTCTCCTTACTGCGAGACAGAAGCGCTACCACTGCACCACCGTGCCGCCCACCTTACAATGCATTGCCTGATTATTAATAATCTAAAGTGTATAGAGAAATTTAATGTAAACTATATTGACTACATACAGCAGGCAACACATTCAATGTTAGCGACACCAGGCTGTTGTGGATACTTTGACATAAAAATGCTGTTTGATGTTTAACAGCTTGATGCTGAATTAAGTGCTGTGCTTCAGTGTAGTGCAATCTGTCCAGCCTAGGGAATGCTTTCCTTTGTAGCGGGTAATAGTGCTAAAGTTACATATTATGGTGAATGCCAGGGAAGTACTACACATTGTGAGAATCTGCTCATGAACACTGCACAGGACTATTTAGAAATCCTGTTAGAGTTCTGTAATATGCAAGTAATAGTGGCTCGGACCCAGAACCCTGGTACGGTCTGTTAAAATGCCCACTTTTGTTTTAACTTGTAGTCATGTATGTTTTTGCATAGTGATTTTTATAAATTTTTTACTCAGTTACCACTAATACTAAGCAGGCCCATTAGGCACATGAAGAATACTGCAATTGTTGTTTAAATCCATTCTCATTTAGCAGTTGTTGGACTTTACCCTATTTAAGCCTCTTCCACACAATGTGGAAAAGCTGGATTATAACCTTTTTTTTCTTTTTCAACCCTGCTATTTACCTGGGTGTTTAATAGCATATTTAACAAATGTAGTTGGCACTCCTGAATAACCAGAGAGTTCCGAGTTCAAAGCCTCTCTCAGGACGTGTCTATGAGAAGTTTGAATATTGTCTTTCAGCTTGTGTTTTCTCTCAGTGCTCTGGTTATTTCTTCTAACCCCTAAACGTGTAATTTTGGTTGATTAGGGTCACTTAATTGGACTATTGGGCGAGTGTGGCTGGCCCATTTAGGGTTGGTTTCTGCCTTGTGTCCGATGCTTCTGGGATAATTTTCATCCCCATTAATGTTGTATTGTGAGAAATAATTTCAAAATATGGAAGAATAGATGATTGAGCACTCTGTAATGGTTGACCAGGTATATCAAATTGTCTTCAGTCCAAATGCTACCAGTAGTTGGTATAAGTTTCAATAGAACTGAAATCTCACAATGAAGCCTCAACAGATGTCTGGTTGTGGAATGATGTTAAAACTTTTGTGAAGTATTTTTTTGTGCATTGTGTGATCTCCTCTGCACATACCCATGCCACCTGCACTTCAGAACAGCGATTTAATCTGAAGCTAAGCATGTCTGAGCCCAGCCAGTACTTGGATGGGAGACCATGTAGGAAAAGCTTGGGTTGCTGTTGGACGAGCTTTTGCTGAGATTACACTTTGGTCTGTGTGTGGATCCCAGTGCCTCAGTACAGTGAGGAGGACACCGTGCTGTGAAAACTGACGCCTCCTTTGGGATAAGATATAAAACCAAGTTCTTCACACCCTGTGGTCATGGGCATCTTTCGAAAAGAGTAGGGTGTTTCCCAATGTCCCGGAGAAATTACCCACTATGGCCTGGTCATTCTGTCCCACTATTAATTCTTTGTCCCTTATTGGCTAGCTATGTCTCTCACACCTGAACCACTTAATAGCTAATATTGGTGAGCAATCTGGTGCAAGAATGGCTGGTGACGCATCATCCATGTGGGTGCTACACATTGGTGGTGGTTGAAGTGATTCTGTACTATCTATGTAAAGTGATTTGAGAAGGTTAGAAAAGCCTTATATACTTGTTGTTGTTGTTATTATTATTACTGTTATTATTATCATAGTGCTTCTCACATCACTTACCTGTGCTAACCCAGTGAAGCACTTTTGTAGTAGATGCGGTTACCTGTTCTGAAAAAGTGAATGTCTATATAAAGTATTTTATCTTTAACTAGAATAATTATTATTATTATTACAATAATAAAAGGAGTGTCCTTAACTTTAACAGTAATTTGTAGTGGAAAAATTACTTTAGTGGCAAAAGTCCATCAAAAAAATCTAAGACAGTTAACAATTTAAGGAGAGAAAGGAAATAGCTTTGTAGATTTTACACTTCTTACTTGATGTTTACAGGGCAAATCATCTTGTGATGGTGCCTAGTGTTAATTGTGCTACTGTACGCTGTAATAAAACACTAATGTGTGTGTGTGTCTGTCCTTGTGTCCGATCCCCATAAGCAATCTGATTGGTCACTTTGGCTTAGGATTGTGAAGTTCAATTTCGGATTGTGGTAATATTTTTTTCTTGTTTACAAAAAAGGAGTTAAAATGGAGCATTTCAATGACTATAAAGCAAATAACTTACTGAGTAATGTCGTTATATAATAAGAAGGGGCAACTCGAGAGTCGCCTTAAGAACAGGACATATTTACAATACAAATGTTTTCACAGTGATAAGCAGAGGCCATTTAACATTGGTGGTAGTCAAAAATCACACTGGAAATGAGCAAGGCAACTCAAAATGACAGAGTCTGAGAAGCAGGCTTTACAGGAATGTGATGGAGATGGAGCACTTGGCCAGACAGATTGAGAGACAACAGGATACCGAGGAAAGGCATAGGAGGGACTCAGGTATGTATTCAGGTACCCAAAGCTACTTCAGTTTCCCAGTTGTAAAAACACATCAGGTTGATCATAATTTTCAATTAGTCAGAGGCTGTTTTTCAAAGCATTTAGATCCTTTTTATGAAATATCCTGAAAGTGCGGTATACAGTACCATAATTTAGTTATACAACTATTCTATACAGAACAGCTTTGATTCACCAATTGACCATGTTATTGTAGTTCCATTGAATATATATTGTGTAATAATGCTTGAAAACTTTCTTTAAAATAAAACTGTTGACTTGGGACTTAGGCTTAGAGCATTTTATAAGAATTGGTTGTGCAGAAACATTTCGGAAAGGATATTGATGTAAAGTTGAATTGTCCAAGACAGACTTACAAATTTAAAGTACACCTTCATTTTGTTTGCAACTACTGGAGAGTTTACATGGTGCAAATCAAGTTTATCTATTACAATATCTCATGAATTACTGTAATTGGTTGTGCTGGAAAAATAACCATATGTCTCGTACTTGCTTCACGGGTGAAAACAAACTTGTCAGTTGTTTTGGTTGATTCTTTCATTTTGACTGTGCAATTTAGCTGTCTGGGATTAGATACATTATGTGAACCAGATTACATTCTTGTTGAAAAAAGTAAAAGCTCCTAATTGAAGGTGGTTTAGTTTTTCAAGAAATGTATTTTAACTTACAAATGATTCAAGTCACTCGCAAACTGCACTGGCATCCTTGAATTGGTACTTGAATAATTAGTCCTAGCATTGCAGTCATTAGACTGCTGCTTCTTACAAACCTGGCCAGAGAAACTGTGTAGATTTTGATCATGCAGGTACTAATACTGAATGTGGGATGCCTTTAGTGACACTTGCAGCGTGATCATCTCCATTACTCACTTTTAAATGTGTTAGAGATAATGACACTTGTCGCTTATTGTGTTAAATTATTAATCTGTGAAACTGGGCTCGTGCATTACAAAGAATGCTCAGTTTTGAATAGGTTTTCCAAGTTGCCATTTTCATTTGCTGCATGGCACTATGCTTAAATAAGGTATGGTGTGTCAATGTATTCTTCTTCTTTCGGCTGCTCCATTTAGGGGTTGCCACAGAGGATCATCTTCTTCCATATCTTTCTGTCCTCTGGTTCTATTAAAGTGTGTCAATGTATGCTGCATTATAAACCTATACAACCATTCCTCTACGCTAGAAAATGTTGTGTTACTCGATAGTACATCACACTAAGACACAGAAACTGACATGCGAAAGCACCGCTGTAAGAGTTGTAGTGAGCACGTATTTCAAGTGTGTATATATATATATATATATATACAGTGTATATATATATTATATATACTGTATATATATTTTTTTACAAAGCTAATGATGCTTTGTTAGGAAACATTGCCATTTACAACGCCTGTAATGTAATACTCTTGTAAAGTAAAGGTGACTAGCGCACATTTTATATCGACTTTATCGTTTTCCGAACACGTATGGTAATGGCTGCACCAATCACCGATATCTTTCAGATGGTGGCGGCAACAGTCTGGACTACACCTCTACTACGGCCTTGTTCGCTTCATCTCGAGCTCTCTCATGCGATTGGCTGTCCTAGATTTTTTTTCTACGCGAACCATTGGCTCGTGCCGACATCACGCTCAAATCAGGTTAGTGTTTTGTGGCTGGCTGGGGAAAGATAAGGCGGGGTACAGAAAGATGCTAATTTAATGACTGCAATCCGAATCGTGTTGTTAGGTGCCGGCCAATCACTTTTCCACAAATAAAACGTCACAATGGGTGTCTTGAGCCTTCCAACCAATGAGTGGGTAACACCCCCGTAGGCGGGAGAATTATATTTGCATAAAAGCCCCCATGGGTCCAATGGGAAGCCTGAGAACAATTTTGCAAGCGTTTTGCATATGACTGACATTCCATTGCTATCAGGAGCCAATAAACGTGAAGAAGGGCCGTTGAAGCTGTTGTAATAGTGCTTTCATTCAGCCAATGGCATGAGAGGACTGGAAAAGAGGGCTGGCCGTGGCGTCGGCCCAGCCTGGTGTTGTTGAGGGCCTGGGAGTCTACTGCAGGGCTGGGGGAGGAGGGGGAATATGAGCGCAAGAAAGAAGGAGGGGGGGGGGGTATGAGTAGTGAATGGCTCTGATACGCACGACGTTACAACGAACTGCTTAATACAAACAAGACGCCTCTCCCGCCGTTGCAAGCTGGGAACTGCTTAAAAGACCACAGTGCAAATAAGGAACCCTGCCCAGATTAAAAGGCTACGGCTCTTCAGAATCCTGGGTTCTTATTTAGATTATTATTTGTACTACTACGACGCCCCAAACTGATGGAGAAGAATAGACAGACACCTTCCTGATAATCGAAGAAACGTAAAGGAAATAAAAGCTTGTGTGCTGAATGCAAAACAAACTCCACACTTACAGATGATCGCCAGCGTGTTTTCAGCTTTAAATACAAGACAGAGACTGAAGACAAAAAAGCGGAAATACTGACGAGGATCCTTGCTTTTTCCAAAACCTGCGTTTTTTTTTTTTTTTTTTTTTTTTTTGTTTTTTTTTTTTTTAAAGTCCGTGCCTGACCCGAGGAGAAGCCTGGGCGGTGAAGAGGAAGAGCCAAGCCGGTCTGTGGAGAAGCTCGCCAGAAGAGCAGCGGGCGGCCATCACTTTGATACCGTAAACCTGATTGAATCGTGCCGTCGGAGCATCCTCCTGTTGGCATTAGACCAGACTGTGCTGAGTTGGAATGCCAAGCGCCACTGCCTTGTTTTGCCCCCCCACCTGCCTAGCGTTTCCATGAAGGCTTCGCAGATTTGTTCAGAATCTGAAGATCTGGTTTGCATATTCATGTAACTTATTTTGGATGAGGTCGGGAAGAACAGACAGCCAAGCAAGGTGCCGCTAGTAAAAGCTGTCAGCTGCGAGCAGAGTTCATTTGTGGTCACTTGTACTGACTTCCTGACACCAGCCACGAGTCCAGCAGAGAACTGACAAACTCCTAAGAAAGAAGAAAAAAACATTTTCGTAATCTGCCAGTAAGCCTTCAAAAGAACTGTGGACGTTAAGAGTGGGTGACAACCAAGGAGGCGTGTTGACAAGGGAGAGAGCAGTTGGGGACAAATGCATACGTCGGAGTCAGACAAGGGCGGCTGGCATTGACATATTGCTTGACATCCCCCCATTGTGACAGTTATGCCTGGCACCCAGCTCACCCACACGAAGGAACAGCTTGTTATCCTTGCACGTAAGCTGGGAATTGTGAGGCCCTGGTCTTCCTTCTAGCTTGACTGCACATTCAAGGGTGTGCCGGGGGGGTGCAAAATCATAGGCGGCCCCATTACCTGATCAAATTTGATTTTTGGATTACGATGGACCTATCACGACTGGTCAACATCAGTTGCTTTTATGACTTCATTTAGATTCAACTTTAACTGTTCATCTCACACCAGTTGTCTATAACGCAGCTGGAAAGATTCTGACAGGACTTCATGGCACCCTGTTACTTGCATAGGTTGCATCCAAAAGTACTGGGCAAGGCATCTCACGACTGCTTAGGGGCTTCTTCCTGATTGTTTATTATTATTATTATTTTTTACATAAACCCAACGTTATGTGAGAGAGATCCATTCAGTAAAAGGGACTTTATTCCTGTAGTGGCCCGGCTCCGCTTCATGACGGTGTCCAGGGTACTACGCGAGGCCGAGGATGATATCACGGCCTATTGAGCAGAAGGGGTTAAAACAACGTAACAAATGAATTGGTTGAGGAGGACACCGGTTATTATACATAGGCGATCTAAACGGTTTTGTTTAATGTCTGATACAAGAGACGGCAAAAGGTTACGTGGTGACAATACACGTAACATCGCGTTTGATCGAAAGAAAATGAAGATTAAAGAAATCCACTCAGTCCGACTCGAATTTGTATTTCGGAGCGGCTATCCATGCTTAGCGGCGGACCATAGGCCTTCGTGTGACGAGCCAAATTAAAGGGGGAAAAAGGAAAAACAATAATCACGCCTTTTGTTTCGAATCTCCTATTTGAATGGACGCTTGTATCCTGCGGGGCGCTGTCTTTCTCAGAGACTGATCCACAGCAACTGGTGAGGCGCGGACACCAGGATGTATTCTTCTGAGGCCCCTCCATTCCTCCGCCAGGGAATCAGCATGTTTGGTTAGTATGGTAGTTACTTGTTAGGAGTCATATCAACCACTGTTCAAGGGGGTGGGGTTATAGACCTCTGTATCATCCGCACCCTTATTTAGAAAAGCAACCTGATAGTTAATGTGTTCATCAATATTTTTCCTTCCAAGAGTTCTGACTGCTAGGATGCTTCAGCTGGTACACCTGATGATTACTGATTCCAGATTAACACCCTGTATCCTTTGTTCTCTCCAGTTTGAAACAGAAGTGGGTGCATGGATATCCATTATTCTCCCGTTGAACCCGTTTTCACTTTAAGAGGGTGTCCATTATTAGACCCGTTCGCGCTTTCATTATTCAGCTTCCTGTTGTTTATTTCAAATAGTGTGAATTAGAAGTTTTCCTCAGATTATTACTGCTTGCACTCCTTTGCTCCTGATTACTTCAGATTTTACTCCCAAGTCAAAGCTGAGTGATTGGCCCTGGTTTTTTGCCTGTATGTTTATCAGGCAAACAGTTGAGCAGACTAAAGTATTCCAGATGTGTTAAGAGTCAGTTCAAATAATGTACAGGATTGTAACCTAAAGGCTTGCCTGAGCTACTAATTTATAGTTATCGCTAATAATTGTTGAATTCAGTATAGGATACAGCTAGTGCATTTTGACTGAACCCTCAAATGTTGCATTAACTAGTGCTCATTGAGTTGTGGAGGGTTCACGAAAGTGTGAACCTGTGATTTATCCTAAACTTACCATTATTCTCCTTTTCTTTTACAGGAAAAGGTAGATAGCTGTGTTAATTAAGATGATTAAGGATGTTTTCACATATTAAAAAGGTCTAACAAAGATGCATGTTTTTGTACAGAATACAATTTGATACCACATTTTTATTAATCACCAGCATTTATGTAGCATGATTCACTATGCTCCACCACAACAGTTAAACTGCTGCAGTAAAACGTACTAACTCACAGCCAGAGTTCAATTAAATTTGTACCATAAGCAGTAACTATACTGTATTTTTCACTGCTACAAGAAGTATGGAAAAGAATATATCTTGAGCATTGGTATAATGCTTTAAAACTAGAAAAATGAGAGCATGAGAATAGTTGAAGTGTCAATTTCAGAAACTTTGTGTTAGATGACTAGTTTTAAAATGTACAGGAACAGATAGCTTTTTTGTATTTGAAGAACTGAGAAAAGCTTCCACAGTCAAACCTATTTGGAAAGGTGTTTTTGAGATGGAGCCAGAAATGAAAATTAATATTCTTTTAAGTTGTGTGTGTAATCTTCAAGGGATGATGAGAAGAGCAAGAATGATATACATGTAGTAAGTAGTTAGTTAGCTGTACTACCTCAAGGATCCAACATCCGGAGTTCAGATCTCATTGTTGGTTATTGTCCAGGTGGAGTTTGCTTGTTCTCCCCATCTTAGCTTTTGGTTTTTTTTCTGTAGGTAGTCTAGTTTTCCTCCCATGTCGTTAAAGACACATGCTATTTAAATGACAATTTCAGGTTGGTTATGGTTATAAACATGAGTTGGATTATGTGTGTTTGAGAATGTTCTACAATTTTGAACAACAGAGGTACAGATTTTGGATAGAAGGGTTAAACTGACAGAAAAAAATTTCCACAGTAATATGAAACCAGGCAGATCTGACTTTTATTTCTGCCCAAACAACCCCTAACTGAATAGTTTTTCCCCTTGTGAAACTGCTCTAAAAGTTAGCAGTGCAGGTTTCTTCTACTGTTTATCTAGATTTGTGCAGTACATTATGATTCTTGTAGGTATAGTCTGATACTTATATTGAGCAGAGTCTAACCATCAGGGTAGTTGTGTGTCTTTATCACTTAGTTTTAAAGTTATATGCTTTCCCCATTAACTAGTAACTTTGGTGTTTATTGAAAAAGGAGGATGTTTTTTTTAGAATGGGGCATCAGTGGTTTAAATTTTTTCTTGCAGTTTTTGATTTGAAAATTCAGCCAAAAAACCGTGTTTTATCATTAGTCACAATGATTTTTACAGTAAGGTTCTTAATGTGAGAGAAGTGTGTCTGTGTGCAAGAGCCTGCAGTGAACTGGCACTTAACCCAAAGTGACATCCTGCCTTGCATCAGATTCTGATGGAATAGGCTCTGGCGATGACAAACCTGAACTGGCTGAATTAAGCAGGTTAGAAAATGGATAAATGGAAGCGTGTTTTCAACTCGGTGTTAGTTACATTTTTTAGCTTGTTTATTCATATTTTAAGACTAAGATTTGTTAGGAGTATAAAAAACATTTACAAGGGTTAGTTAAATATTAGTTGAGCATTGCAATTTTTTAAAGTAATAATTTGAACATCTGTGTGGCATTGTGATATGGCACAGCGGTTGGGGTTGTCACACAACTGGTCCTGTGGCTTTTCTCTGTATTGTTTTCTTCCAGCATCCTGAAAAAGTGAACTCTAAAGTGTATTTTGCTTGTACATATGTGTTGCACGTACCAATAATGGATTTACTTTTTTTTTGTTTTTTGTTAGTTATTGGTTTTATATTAATACTCTTTTTGGAAGACCTGTAAGTAGGAATTTTACTGTACTATACATATGCTGTGTGTGCGTATTTATATAAAAAAAAAACAAACCCAAGCTGAACTCCATTTTACCTGTTGTGGGTGTGCATATGTTGGGTAGACCTTAAGACATGTATTAATTTTGATTACAATATTTTTTCTTTAATGATGTTATCTAAATAAGGGCATTGAGGGTTGTTTTTGTAATTATAACATGTTTACCTAATAGTATTTGAAAATTAATTCCACCTCTCCATGATTCTGAATTAGATGAAGGGACTATGGACTGAGCCACCAGTATTATGTAGCACACACTGGGGCATAGTGAATAAGAGTGTGACAGTGGGCCATTTCAGAGCCTGCCATATAAGCTAACCCTCACATCTTTGGGGTATGGGAGGAAAACCTATATTGACACGGAGAGAACTTGAAAACTTTACAAAGATGTTGTCTGGATCTTGCTACTTCACCACAGTGCTCTTCCTTGTTCAGTACTACATTTTTTTAGAAATAATTTGGCATTTCAACTTTCTTAATATGTAGTCTGTTTTAACTTTCTTTGGGCTTTAATCTATTTTAATTTACAGTATTTATTAACATGCTAGTACAATGTTGTAGCATGTGCATGATGCAAGAAAAAAATATAATGAATCGGTAATTAAGATATTAATTGCTGCCTAGTTTGTAGTTTTTATTACACATTAATCTGTGAAATGCAGATATGAACATCAGCAGATGCAGTGTCACAAAGCTGTCTGTGAAATAACTCACTTTTTGCACTCATATACATTTTTATACAGTAAGCTAGTTTTTTTTTTCTTTTATATTAAGCTTGTTTCGGAGTCTGAATTTAACACAGTATTTGGTAGCTTGAAGGACTAGTAGGATGAAAAATGTACTTGTGGCAAATCTGTACTAGTCCTTTTTGTAACATAAAACATCATGATGAACAAAAATTCTATTTTGAAGTGAAACTCTCACACTGTTGCAGAGTTTAAATTAACTAAGCAGCACTTTATTAAAATCTAGACCCATTTCTTGAATTAGTTCACAATCTTTAAAGTTGCATGCATATATCTAACAGTATAGGAATCGGCAAAAGATTTTACTTTTTATATTCATGCAAATTCCTATTTTCAATATCTGCCGTTATCCTTTAAGTTTAATGTAAACTAGCCAAAAAGTATGTTTTAATGTGTTTGGATTAAAGGAATGTAAAATGTAATTTATATGCTTAAATTGCAAAAGTAATTAAGTTATAATGTAAATGAAGGTGTCATTTTAATACTTCAATATGGAAATAGATATCTCTAATTAAATACTATAGATTTCAATGAGGAGATCAAGGGCATATAATGGGGTGGCCAACTCTGATACTGGAGAGCCACAGTGGCTACAGGTTTTCATTCAATTTATTAATTAGTGACTAGTTTTTGCTACTAATTAACTTAATTTCTTTTATTTGCTATTTAAGCCTCTGCTCAGCCCAACGTCCGTCCTGGAGGGCCTCAGTGGCTTCACGTTTTTCTTCCAACCCAATTGCTTCATGAGAAATCACTCATTGCTGATAAAGCACTTATTGCTCAAGTGACATTTTTCTGCTTCATTTTAGTGGTCTCACTTGTTAAGATTTTGAACCCTGAATCGGTTATTTTAGTTTTCAGTAAGTTGTATTTATTGTTTTAGCAGCAGTTCTCCATCTAGCTTGTCTCCATTTTCACCCGTGTGTATTCATCATTCACTGTTTGATTTAAATTAAGTACTCAGAAGGAAACGGAAGAGAAAGTGAGGAACTGAAAATTACCATTCGTTTTAGGCTTCAAAACACTTGGATTACACGTGTATCATTAGAAAGGAAAAAAAAATCTATGATTTAAGAATAAACTGACATGGTTGGGTTAAAACACTAGCAAGAAATT
The DNA here is from genome assembly GCA_026402145.1 of Polypterus bichir lapradei. Lineage (NCBI taxonomy): Eukaryota > Metazoa > Chordata > Cladistia > Polypteriformes > Polypteridae > Polypterus > Polypterus bichir. The sequence continues at coordinate 26,145,981 of JANRMT010062829.1, forward strand.
AAATGAGATCTGTTATTGGTGAGCAAGTGAGTTGGAACACAAAACCAGCAGCCACTGCAGCTTTCCAAGATCGGAGTTGGCCACCCCTGGCATATAACAAGCTGTTTTAATGGTATGTTTTCCTTGGACAAGTCATAATTAAATTAGAGATATTTATAAAATGTTTCACAGTATATACAACTGAGAGGCACTTCTCTTTTATCTATGGAGTTTTCAATTTTACAAATCTCTAATTTGCATTTTGACAATTGGCTTGAATCCAAGATCTCTTAAACTCATTTTGACTAGTAACAAATATAGTAAATATCTGAATTCTCATTTGTCAAAATTATTCTGTAGATATCTACAAAATAATCTTGATTTGTCACAATATAATTGTAACTAGTCAAAGTAAGGTATTAAAAGTTGAAATGACTTGGCTTAAGTTAAGGCATTGTTGTAAAGCAGAAAAGTCAGCCCTTTTTTGTCTCCTGAAATTACTGTTGAATGCCGACCAGACCACGGATCATCTTCAGGAGACATTCTAGCACAGTGTCATTTTGCAGGTCCTCTCTTGTGATTGGTATATGCTGGGAACTGGTCCTTTTACATAATGACTAGGTGACAATAAATCTATAACTTCATATTGTTTTCTTGTGTTAGAAATTCAATGGTGGCATAATACTTAATTTTGCCATTTTCTGCCTCCATGTTGACTTAATTCTGAAATGAGTAGTATACACTATAAACCAGAAATTTTAGAATTAAGATATTTTAGTACCCAGGAGCTAATCTTTGGTTGGTTGCAAAGTTAGGACTATGGAATACCTCTTTCAAGTTCACCTCTAATACAAGTCCTCTTGGGTGTATTTAGTGTGTAGTTTATTTGCTGTATTTGTATTCAAATCTGTTTCTAATTCAAAAACATGCTAGACTAACATCAAGTTCAAGATTGATTTAATACACAGACTACATAATATATCTTTATGTAGTGAATACATTTGTTAGGTATTTTAAAAAATAATACAGAACAATTGTCTTCTACATGTGAATTGGCAGTTGAAGAGACCAGCACAGGCTTAATCATTAAGGCCCTGGGAGGGATTTGAACAGCAGTCTTCTGTTCTTTTGTGTCACAGCTGTTAGACCGCACTTTCTTTTGCTTGTTGCCACTTAGGTAGGGTTCTTTCTCTGTGATCCTACATATGAAAAAATGTAAGTGGTTGAATGATGTTTGGAAATGAGATCCAGCACCAAATATAAGTGCACACTTTGACTATGTGAACGTGCTATGCAGTGTTTTCCCCTGTACTAATAAAAAATATACTAATTGTGGTACTAATAAGAAAATTATTAAACGATCTTTGTACAGGAAAAAATGAATACATACTGTACAAGTCTTAAACTGAATTACAATTAAAGCATACCCATAATACAGGCATAGATGGTAATTTTAAACAAAATTGTATTCATAACTGTCATGCCCACTAGAAAGGCATACACATTTTTAATTTAATCACATATTCTAACATATTATAAGAAGTAGCAGTTGTTTGGTTTGTGTGACAGGTTAGATTATTGAAAGACCATGAGTTACAGAAAGGCAGAGGAAAAGGGAGGGGGTATCTTGCTATTCCATGAAGGCAGTGTCAGATTTTTCTCTCAAAACAGTTCACAAAGAGTTTTACGTAGAAGGCAAGTAACATTTAAGGACTGCAGTTGCTAAAATCTCACCACAGATCAGCGTCTAGAGTTGTCATCACAAGTGAATCACAGTGCATAACTAATTACAAGATTCCTTCTGAGTTTTCACACTGATTCTAAGGTTTACATTATGTTGCCAATGTAGCAGTAGATGAAGGTTACTTTTACATCCATTTGACAAAGAGGGCTTCATGTGAAGAGGAACACTACATTAAAGTAAATCATAAACACCTAGTCCACTTGGTTGCATTGTGCCTTTTTTAATTTACTTTAGCTAGATAAATGAATTAATTTTACTTTAAGATTGGATGCCACAGTGCCATTATACCTACCCTGGAGTCTGCTATTCGCGTGTTGTGGCGGTGGGGTTTGGGGTGGAGACTATGGCCGACTAATGTAAGTGGTAGGGGAACACTACTACGTAGTTAAAGTATTCTCTCTCTCTCCATCCACCCTTTTTCCTCAAGTATGTCAGTGGAATCTTTAATGAATTATCTCTGTTTTAACCACATTTCAGTTAAAATATTAACCATGGTTTGTAACTTTAAAGGCATAGCATAGTCTCATATGCTCTCTGAGGACGTTGAGTTATATTTGCTTTTGGGGTGTGAAATGCAGATATAAGTAATACCATGTTTTGCTTTCTCATGTGTTTGTGTTTTGTTTCCCATCCCTCTTCTTTAGTTTGGACAAATGTGGAGCCCAGGTCTGTGCCTGTGTTTCCCTGGCATTCTCTGGTCCCATTCCTTGCTCCCAGTCAGTCAGAGTCTTCTGTTCCTTCATCTGAGAGTCAGCAAGCTGTCGATCATCCTCCCATACCAAATCAAAATAAAGGTTAGTTAAAGTGCCCAGTGTGAATATCAAGATCTCTGTTGATGTATCTTTTTATAGAAACTTCTTTGATTCTGCAAAATATTAAGACTCCAAATTTTGTCTGGTTATTTATGTGTGGTTATATAATATAATGTGGAATAAATTGTGAAGTTTTATGTTGTTTTCTAGATCCTTCGCTTTCCTGTGTTGTCCCAGTTCCAGACTCCGGAAACAGTAGCTCAGGAGGTGACCCTGAGAAACCCACAGCACCCAGCCCCACACAGACTGAAGTCCCTCATGCAGGGGCAGCTATACCAGCCGAAGATCAGGCACCATTGGGAAGAGAGGGAGTCGTAGGTGGTGCAGACAGTGAGACTGAAAGTGATGTTGATGACCCGTAAGTATCCAATAATTACTGAAGAGCAAGCAATGATGATGATATTTTTGTGGTTTTTAGTATGCAGTGGTTTTGCACAGGAAGGGTAATCTGAGTTACACATCTTCATTTATCAGTTTAAATATGAATGCCCCGTGACCCTGAACTGGGTTAGTTTATTCAGTGTTTTTCTTTTTTATTCAGATTTTACCCAGCATTGATGTCTGAAGCACCAATATCTGTTTCTCCAGTAAAAAGGCGAACCCAGTCACTTAGTGCTTTGCCAAAGGATCGAGATATAGGATGTGACAAAGAGGGCCGAAGTCCAGGAAAGGTACATAGATAATGATAGTTTAGAAATGTGATTTGTTTTTTTGTAAATGTGATATGGTTTTGTGTAAGAGTATCATTTTCAAACTGACATCTGAATGAGAGCCTGTTTATTTGACTGTAGAGGGAGAAAGATCACATTCGTCGTCCTATGAATGCTTTCATGATCTTCAGTAAGCGGCATCGGGCTCTGGTCCATCAGAGGCACCCAAATCAAGACAATCGTACTGTTAGCAAGATCCTTGGAGAGTGGTGGTATGCACTGGGGCAGAAGGAGAAGCAAAAGTACCATGATCTGGCTTTTCAGGTAGGCTCATACATAAGTGGTGTAGTGCAGAATGAACATACATTTTATGTGCTTACATATACAGTAAGTGAAAAGTGTAAAAATATCCGTTTACGCTCTTAATCCTTGGAAACCAGATTTAGGTAAAGACGTTTGATGATGGATGAATAGATGGATTATTGGGTGATTGTTGTGCACTCTGTTTATTTCTAAAATACATTAGCCTAAATTTATTTGTAGTAATGATATTTTTAAGAGCACACCTTTTATTAAAGCCTGCTATAATGTGTTGTGTTCATGCTACTATCACTGGTTGGACTGCTTTGTTACTACCTACAGTGGGTATAGAAAAGAATCACCCCCTCCGAAATATTCCCATTATTTTTGCTTTACAACCTTAAATGAAAGCACACAAAAAAATACTTCTTCCCAGCTTTACTTGCTCAATGCAACCTATAATATCTAAGTGAAAGATATCACAGCTACATTTCAGAAAAATTATAAAAAATCGAAAACAAAACATACCAAGATTAATAAAAGGATCACCCTCCAATGTCAATGGTTTGTTGAACCACATTTTGCTTTACTGACAGCCTTGAGTCTGTTGCGATACTTCTCTATCAGCTTTACATATCTAGATTGAGCAATATTTCCCCCCTCTTGTTTACAGAACTGTTCAAGTTCGGTCAAATTGGATGGTGAGCATTGGTGGACTGCTATCTTCAAATCTTTCCACAGATTTTCAATCAGATTTAGGTCTGGGTTCTAGCTGACCCACACAAGGACATTCACTTTTTCTCTCCTTCAGCCACTGTGTGGTCAATTTTGAGGTGTGCTTTGGATCATTGTCGCATTGAAAGGTGAACATTCTGCCCATCTTCAACTTTCTGGCAGAGGGTAGCAGGTTTTCCTCAAGTATTTGACTATATTTTGCCCCATCCATTTTTCCTTTTACCCTAACGAGACCCCCAGGCCCTGCAGCAGAGAAACACCCCCACAACAGGATCCTGCCACCTCCATGCTTTACTGTGGGGATGGTGAGCTGCATTGGATTTCCACCAGTTGTAGCCTTTCTTGAGAAGTGGCTTTTTCATTGCTACCTTCCCGAACAAACCATTAAGTAATATTAGTTCTGTCTTTTTGACTGAAGTGAGCAAATGCATAGAATTTTGCACGGTTTGGCCAAATCCTGCATAGCAATGCCATTAAAAGCAACATCATGCAGGAATTTCTTTGAGTAAGGAAATATGTTTTTAAGTTTTGTAAATACAGTAACCAAACTGGTAGTCTAATAATCCAGTTTAAAATGTTATCTCAGATTGTCCATTCTTAGTGTATTGGTTTAAAAACAAAACTAGTCATCCAATCTGCTAAACCTGCATGTAGATTTTGACTTTTACTATTTGTACAAATTTTTGATGCCTGTCTTATTTCAGTTTTCTTTATTTGAGTCATGAATTGGCTGGTTGTAGTTATCATTAGAATACCTGCCTAATTCTTCTTTAAAATTTTTTTCAGTTTTATTACATTTTGTTTGTTAAATCTGATATTTGGGTTTGATTACGATGGATGTGAAGCTCAGTTAATAAACAAGCTTGTCTCCAGCTTAGCAAAAGCAGTAACGAAGACTATATTATTTATCCCAAAATATGTTTAGAACTATTATGCTTGTATCTGGATGGATCATATACAGTATTACTATTGATATTTAGGCTTCTGTCCCTAAAAAGTCATGTTTTTAGGTTTTGTTTTGTGAGTGGCATACTACATACACCTAGTAGTCAATTCACTTGTGTGGTTTAGCAATTGTATTTGTCTTTGTGTACGTTTTTTGTTAGCTGCAAGGAAAATACTATTTATGCTTATGAAGCTGTTTTTGCTTTGAGGCAATATTAAATGATACAGAGAATGACCTTGATGAAGGTTTGACAGGTCAAATTATGCCTTTTTAATTTTCATATGAAACTATTGTATCCACTATGTGTATCTAATCAGCATTTGTGTTGCATGTTTAGATGTCATTTTGGCTCATTTGAGTGGTAGTGTGCTGTCAGTCTAGGACAGATTGAATCTTTTTGGATACTTGGATCTATGTTTTTTTTTTTTTTTTTTTGTTTTTTTTTAATTGCTGCATTGTCTCCCTTCTTTGAAATGCAAATCCTGAGGAGAGATTATTTAAAGCAGCTATGTCACTACTAGCCCTATGCTGACATCTGTTGGCTTAAAGTAGTAAGACAATGTTGTACTTACGCAGTCATTCCTTGTGATTGCATGTAAAATGATCACTTCCTATGTTTTCTACTGCTGTAAAGTATTCATTGTCTGAACCATCTTATACTAACAAATGGTTATTTAAGCCCAAAAGTGTATTCCAAATTTGTCCTATATGACTATTTTATTTTTATTTTATGAATGTTTTATTTTAGAGCTTTAGTTGTTTGTTTTACTCTTGTCTTGATTTTTACACCTAACTGTAATTCTAATTTGACATCTTTAACAAGCACTTAGTTTATAAAATGTCTCTTCCTATAAGTGAAATTATCTTTTAAGTAAACAATGGTCAGTTGTTAATAATGGTAACCTTTACTTCACATTTGAATATTACATAGATTTTCTTGTTTTGATTTTAACAGACATTGTCATAAAAACTGTAAGACTTAAATGGTCAGCCATTCTGGAGTTGGGTGGTCATTTTTGAACTTCCACTCTAACTTACAGTAATTTATTCTTATACTCGTTAATGATAAACACTTAGCTATTTTTTATTCTGTACTGCTTATGTTTTTAATAAGACAACTAAATCATTCAGTAATTTTATAACTGTTATTGCAAAACATTTTGAGTGTTAAGGTAAAAAAAACTTTCAAATATAAGACAAGGATGTTTCATAATTAGAGCAGGGCTCCAGGTTAAGTTAGGTATTGAGTGCAAGAATTTTAGTCTAGAATTTTAAACTAGAACAGTTTTTTATATATAATATATATAAAAGCAGATATTTTGTTTTTCTTACAGCTACCTAAAAAGTGTAGAATTCACAAATAACTGTTTTACTTCAGTCGAAGAAACCCCAATGGATTACTTATGGGTTTAAGAGCTACCTGAATAGTCTGTATAACCCATTTATAATGCATTCATCACTCTTTGCATGCTTTCTGGTGTTAATATTCCAAGCAATATAATATCAACAGTTTTTAAAACAATGTAGTAATGTTCATTAGTATTGCGTGTACACAACTTGAAAGATGTTAGAGTCTGAGGAACAAGGTGGTGACTTTGCATTGTCAGTTTGGTTTATTAAACTGCATCAGTTTATTGTCAATCATTGTACTGTATATGAACTAAAGCTTTTTGTTTTAGAAAATATAGCATGTAAATTCAGAGCAAACCTCAAATGGAGAAGAAAATTACAGAAAATATAATAGTACCTCTTTAGTTGTGTAAGTCAAACAAAATTTGTGAGGGCTAACTGCTTTTTATTGAATCACAAGTAATAATTTGTTTTAGTAAGATTCATACTGAACTGCTGTACTAACCAAAGTGCAAACCATAAAATTATGCCAAGTTAGTATAAGACACAATAGTATTACATTCTCCAGATCCAAGTTAGATTTGAATTAAAAAAAAAAAAAAAAAAAAGTTAGCAAATCTGAGGATGCATGGAATAGGCAGTAATGTTATTAGCATATACACCTACACCTTGAAATTTCAAATGAATAATGTTGTCATTACTCTGTAAATAAATCTAATCTAGAAAGTTGCTTTTCCTTTGAGAATGCCATTAAAATGATTTAATTGTTTAGACACAACTTAACACATTGAAATATCGATTTTTTTTTTTTTTTTTTTTCTTGAGCTTATGTTTCTTATATATGAGAAGCAGTTTTAGTTTACAGTTAATTCACTGTTTAAGGGTTAGTGAAATCTGTGTAATTATGTTAAAAATTGGATTTGCATTGTTTTAGCCTTTTTAGCACTATTTTTTTTTCAGAATGGTTAGAAAGATATCCCTGCTTTTTGTGCTTTTTCAATGTTCCTGCAAATTTATTAGGTCAGACAACATAAATTCAAATTAGAAAAAAATCTTAGGAGGACCCTTTTGGTAAATTACTTTTTTTTTTATGCATATTTGTTGCATACCAGGTTAAAGAGGCCCATTTTAAGGCACACCCAGACTGGAAATGGTGTAACAAAGACAGAAAGAAATCCAGCTCTGATGTAAAGACGGCACTTGTGGGACCTGGAGGAGTGTCAAAGGACATTAGAGAGAGAAGTGTATCTGAGACTGGAACCGTTGGAGGCAAGTTTCAGAAATTGCTGGTGATATTAGAGGGCATCATGCTGTTTTGAAACATGTAACATTTTATTTTGTATAATTTATACAGAAGTTCTGATGTCTTCCCATGGTGCTACCTCAGGGACAGAGCAAAGGGGATGTCCTGGGGTTGCATCAGTAAATGAGCGACTTGGAGTAGATGGAACCCAGGCACAGTTGACACGACCCAGAGCTTTCTCTCACAGTGGGGTGCACAGTTTGGAAAGAGCTGACAGGAACAACACACAGACCTTAGTCGAGTTGGCACAGGTATATTTGGTATTTCATTAAACTTATAATACAGATATATTGTTAAGTATGATTTATCCTTTGTATCCTACATATTTTTTCTGTTTTCTTGTAGATGTGTGGCAGCACAGCCTCTCAGTTTTCTGGGACCTCTAGTGTAAGATTCTCGAATCCTAGGAGGTCCTATTCCCGTTCACAACGTGCAGCCAGTGAAGACATGACAAGTGATGAGGAGCGAATGGTCATCTGTGAGGAAGAAGGAGATGACGATGTCATAGGTGAGAAGCAGTACATAGAAAGGAGAAAACACTAGTCCTCATTGCAGTCTTTAATTACACATCTTCCCTTTTTGTATTTCCCCAGATGATTCCTTTCCCGCTGGGACCATTGATCTGAAATGTAAAGAAAGAGTAACAGAAAGTGATAGTGAAGGGGCCTCTGGGGAGGAGCCTGAAAGCAAGGTAGTTGCATTCTTACAAGATCTCTGGAGGTTGGTTTTCTTTTTTTCCATCTGTTATTAAATAATTACGTGCTCATTCTCTTTCCCCCAAACCCAACCCCCCCATTTCTTACAGAGAGCCTTTGCACCAGTAATTCGCTCTTCCTCTGCTGTTGTACCTTCATCCTCATCCTCCTCCATTTTTGCACATTGTCGTACTGGAAGTGATTTAAAATCTGATAAAATTACTGTTGAAGAAAAACAGAGCCTAATCCAGGAGCACCCAAGTTCTTCAGCAGTGCTCCAGCAGCAGCTTGGAATGGCTAACTTAGTCAGTTCACAGTCTGGTCAGCAACGCAGTGTTTCCTTGACCTTGTACCAGCCAAGCAATGCATACACTGTCTCAGGTGGAGTTAGCACTGGAGTTGGCAAACATTTCCCAGCAACTGGAGACATTAGTAGCAGTGAGAGCACAATGCAGGTTTTTGAAAGAAAGAGGAAGCGTGTTGAGAATAGTGGAATGGCAGTTCAATTGAAGGACCCCACAGCAGGGATTTCTGATTCACTTGCATATGGGACAAACGCTTCAGTGCCTCCTAATGTAAACCAGTCAGTAATTGCAAGTACTGTCAGCGTACTGCCCACATTAGTCTTCCCCCATTCTTCACCTGTGACTAACACCTCATGCATTTTCTCCACAAAGGCCTCAGTTGCTGCAAGCAGCACAGGTGTTCTTGGTACTAGCTTGGCACCGGTTATGGGGGCAACAAGAATGGCTTCCACTGTTGTGACTAGTGTGGTAAAGCCTGTGAGCAGTACGCCTGTACCTATTGCTAGTAAGCCTCCACAGTCTGCTGCTACAACAGTCGGGAGGGATTCAGCATCCACTTTAGGGGTCACACAAAGTGTTGTTTCTTCACTGGAACACCTGCATGGTGTACAGAATAGAGCGGTCATGACACCACCATTGAGCACAGCAAATAATGCAATTACAGTTGGTGCGGGCCGGATTTCAGGTTCTCCTCTACCCCAGGTAGGGGTGATTTACACTGAGAAACAGCAGCAGCAACCACAAATTCTTATTGGACAAGGAGCAAGCATTGGGGGTGTGGCTAAGCAACACTTTTCACCTAGCACATCTGCTGGTACCAGCACCCTCAATGTAGCAGCTGTGACCAACTTGGTTGTTGGTGGAGCGCACTCCTTTGGTAATTCAGGACAGACCATAAATTCCACTAGGCAGCCTGCTGCAGTTCAGCTTATAGCACAACCGCCTGGTGCCACTCCAGGAACCAGTAATAACGGTCCACTTCCTCTGGGTATCCTTCAGTCTCCAGCACAGTTCCTGTCCACTGCTGCATCCCCTGCTTGTGGGACAAAAGGGATAACACAAGTACAGTACATCTTACCAACCCTTTCTCCCCAGTCACTGAACAATGCTGCATCCTGTGGCAGTAATAAAATTGGTCCTGGGGGTCAAACTACTCTTCTACCCACTTCACACAATCATCACCCTCCTGTTGCTCAGCAACCAGCCAGCATACAGTTCACATTGCCAGCACCACCACCTGGTACTGGAGCAGCTAATGGAAAGGTTATTGCTACAGCAACAGGAGCATCACAAGCAATACCGATCATGCAACCCGGACCTGCTGCTAGCCCAACAATTGGTGTCGTTTCTCCAGGGCACAGAGGTAAGAAGCAATGACATATACTACAGGACATAAACTTTCAGTAGTTGTTTACTTTTATATCAGCAGAGACTTGCCTTTTAGTTGCATTTTACATTTAGCAATTACTCTATCTTTCCTTGTCTGCTTCTATAATTGCAGCTCAGTCTTTGTCTCCAGTACAAGCCCAATCTCCAGTACTTTCAAGCACGGTGCTGCAGCCTTCAAGCATTCTGACTCCAACAGGACCTGTTCAGGGCAAGATGTTGGTGCCTATGTCTGCAGTCAGGCCAGCAAATTCGGGTCAGCCTTCCCCTTTGCCAGTTGTTCCATCTCACCTTCCTGTACCTGTCCAAAATGGTGTACAGCCTAGCAAGGTGGGTAGCAAAATTTTGTTTGGATGGGGAGTTCTTGAATACCCAATTTATCCTTTCTCCTGACAAGCTGAATATGAGAAACTTATTAACTCAAATTCTTTATTACCATTAGATAATTCATATTGCATCAGTACCTGTTGTCCAGTCCCAGCTTTCTTCAACGGGTGCAGTGCAGGCTGGAAGTCACTTTCCAGTTACTATGGCAACTGCAGCAGTGATGACTCCTGGTTCATCACAACCACAGAAAGTCCTTCTGCCTTCTGCAACTGCTCGGTAAGATAGTCTTTTGAAAATAAACACCTGCTTTCATGATCAGTTTTCCCAAGCTATCAAACTAGTAGCCCCAAACAAATATTTTATATAGGAAGTGTTTCTTGAAAAAAGTAGGAAGTTAAGCTTATCAAATTCATCATTTTAGTGAAAAAGAGAAAAAAATATGTTGGATTGAGTTGATTTATATGTTTGTAATTGGTTGTGTACTGTCAAGGTTAAGAAGATAAATAGTGGTTAGTAGACAGATAAATGGGATTTATGAAAAAACACACTTTAACCAAAACTAAATTCCATTTTACCCAAATAACTACAACTTAACTCTATAAACTGTATTCACCAAGGCTGTAGCATTTGTTACTAAGTGCTTCTTGGGCTTTATAGTCCATACTATGCAGTTAAAAATGCACAGTGTAATGTACTGTATTTTGTGGGCAGAATGATACATGGATATATACTTTATGGCATGTTCCACCGACTGGGTAACCAAGATAGGCCTTCTGAATCCACTTGCCAATTTTAGAGTACAACCTTTTCCAAGTGAAACAAGCTGCCACAGAATTTTCTTATGGATTTTTTTGAGTTGAGTGCATATGTGAACAAAACTGGGTTAAGAATCCCAGTAAAATTAATTAGCATAATTAACTCCTAGGGCTTTTCTAAGAAATTATTGAGCAAAGCACACAGATCATTACCACGTTGTTATTTATGGCACTCTTATATTACTGTAAGAGATCCAGTCATATGAGACTTTGGTGATTATGAATTAAATTCTTACTTCATTCTTTAGCAGAATTTTGATTTTTAGGTTAGCTTTTTGCAAAGTGTCTAGGAAGTGGTCAAATTTTGAAATTGGAGGCAAGCAGAGGAAAAAATTGTTAAGCCTGCTTACCACCAGGAACATCCAAGTGCTTCCTTCATAGACACTGTGTGCCACCAGCAAATAGAGCAATCCCCTCTGATGGCAGCAAAGTTGGTGAGGTGTATGTCTTGCTGCACATTAAATGGAAACTTGGCTTAGTGTAGCGTTCTGTAACAATAAAAACCTAGTAGATTACTACTTTATATCCTTGCTTTTTCACATCTGACTCGACTGTTTTTTGCTTCTATTCAAAAGTGATGATGATGTGGTGTCTTAATTATTTGATCACATTATATTAAAAAAAAAAAAAGTACACTCTTTAGTATATTTTTAAGGACAGACAAAAAGCATAAGAATCTATGATGTGTAGTTCTGACATTTTGTGTTTGTTCTGTCAACCCAAGAATCTGCCAGGTGACCGTGGCATGTGTGAAGAAACAAATCACAGTAAATTCTTGGGATTATGTAGCAATTTCTAGGGTTGAAATTGTGTGAAAGGGTTTAAAGAAATCCCTTGTGAACACTGGGAGAATGTGTGAACATTACATTGATTGTGCCCAGGCAGGAATTTGGATACAGGGACTTTAAAACTGTGGTGATAAATGTGGTGCTAATGTACTCCAGTCTTCCAAAATGTATGTGTTCCCCAAACATAACTGATTTTGAAAAGATTACATTTTTAACAAAATCTTATTTGAGGTAAAAAAAAAAAAAAACTAAACATTTTAAGCTGAAGCATTTGTCAGGAGAAGCAGGTATTTTCTGGCTGAATAACTGCACCTGATGGTTACTTTTTATCTATTTTTCCGAATCTGATTTTTCTTAAATATATTCTGTTAATGCCTAAAAACACCAAAACTTAAAATTCCTGCATTTTTGCCTTTTTATGTATTCTTCTAAAGGATAAGTATGAAAAGTTTGCTGGTTTGATAATGGTCAGAGCATCTTGACAACACTCCTGCACGCACAGTCAATTGTGAAATCTTTCTCTTTAAAATGCAACACATTAAAACAATTTTTGTGGAATGTGAAATCAAGCATGTTAATGTGGGGTATGGTGAGCTGAATCAGTAACAACTAAGGTTATCCTGCAGCATGGTGAATCATGCTACAAGACTTGCATTTTAAGCACAGAGAGTCAGTCCACAAACTTTGAGCACTCACTTGATCGGTGCTGCAAGTAAACATTTGCCCAGCTCTTCTGATTCATATCAGTGGAGTAATCTGGCAAGAACTCTAAATTTTTTTTTTCAATTAAAAAGAGTAGAGAACCTTTAACGGTTGATGGGTTCTTTCTTTAAAGAACAAAGTAATGGTTATCCTGACAGAATACTGCCTAATTGAATGCATTTTTGATATTCCTTCTTGTGCTTTTTATTGTGTCTTATTCTTTTGCCCAACATTATCACAGAAATACTTGGTAGTAGTTATTTAAATGTTAATGTTTTCAACTGTATACCATCTTCATGTTTGTATTTCTGATTAAGTTTAGTGTAGATAACAAATATTATAACCAAAACAAAGTAAAAAAAGTTTGTGAATCAAAATAAAACTAAAGTATGACTAAAAACAAAAGCTAAACTGAAATTACAACTCCATACTTAAAACCTAACTGAGATAATATTTAAAATGAGTGGAAAACGAAAATGTGTTGTATCCATGTTATTAAATAAACCAGTTGCCAGTAGCTTTCTCGTCAATGTTCGTCCATCCATCCATCCTCTTCTGCTTATCCGAGGTCGGGTCGCGGGGGCAGCAACTTGAGCAGTGATGCCCAGACTTCCCTCTCCCCAGCTACTTCTTCTAGTTCTTCCAGGGGAATCCCGAGGCGTTCCCAGGCCAGCCGGGAGACACAGTCCCTCCAGCGTGTCCTGGGTCTTCCCCGGGGCCTCCTCCCGGTTGGACATGCCCGGAACACCTCACCAGGGAGGCGTCCAGCAGGCATTCTGATCAGATGCCCGAGCCACCTCATCTGACTCATGAAACTCATTTCAGCCGCTTGTATTCGCAATCTCTTTCTTTCGGTCACTACCCATAGCTCATAACCATAGGTGAGGGTAGGAACGTAAATCAACTGGTAAATTTTAGAACTTTGCCTTATGGCTCAGCTCCTTTTTCACTACGACAGACCGATGCAGAGCCTGGATCACTGCGGACGCCGCACTGATCCGCCTGTCGATCTTGCGTTCCATTCTTCCCTCACTCGTGAACAAGGCCCCAAGATACTTGAACTCCGTCACTTGGGGCAGGATCTTGCTCCCAACCCTGAGAGGGCACTCCACCCTTTTCCAGCTGAGGACCATGGTCTCGGATTTGGAGGTGCTGATTCCCATCCCAGCTGCTTCACACTCAGCTGTGAACCAATTCAGAGAGAGCGGTCTGATGAAGCAAACAGGAAAACATCATCTGCAAAAAGCAGTGACCCAATCCTGAGCCCACCAAACCGGACCCCCTCAACACCCTGGCTGCGCCTAGAAATTCTGTCCATAAAAGTTATGAACAGAATCAGTGACAAAGGGCAGCCACTGCGGAGTCCAACTCTCACTGGAAACGGGCTCGACTTACTGCCAGAAATGCGAACCAACCTCTGACACCTGTTGTACAGGGACCGAACAGCCCTTATCAGGGGGTCCGGTACCCCATATTCCCGGAGCACCCCCCACAGGATTCCCTGAGGGACATGGTCGAATGCCTTTTCCAAGTACACAAAACACATGTAGACTGGTTGAGCAAACTCCCATGCACCCTCCAGGATTCTGCTAAGGGTGTAGAGCTGGTCCGCAACCAGGACGAAAACCACACTGTTCCTCCTGAATCTGAGGTTCGACTGTCTGATGGACCCTCCCCTCCAGAACCCCCGAATAGACTTTTCCAGGAAGGCTGAGGAGTGTGATCCCTTGTAGTTGGAACACACCCACCAGTCCCCCTTCTTAAAGAGGGGGACCACCACCCCGGTCTGCCAATCCAGAGGCAATGTCCATGCGATGTTGCAGAGATGTGTCAACCAAGACAGTGCTACAACATCCAGAGCCTTGAACTCCGGGTGTATCTCATCCACCCCCAGGGCCCTGCCACCAAGGAGTTTTTTGACCACCTCGGTGACCTCAGCCCCAGAGATGGGGAAGCCCACCTCTGAGTCCCCAGGCTCTGCTTCCTCATTGGAAGGCATGTTAGTAGGATTGAGGAGGTCTTTTGAAGTACTCCCCCCACCGATCCACAATGTCCCGCGTCGAGGTCCGCAGCGTACCATCCCCACCATATACAGTGTTGACACTGCACTGCTTCCCCCTCCTGAGACGGTGGACCAGAATCTCCTCAAAGTCGTTCTCCATGGCCTCCCCAAACTCCTCCCATGCCAGAGTTTTTGCCTCTGCAACCACCGAAGCCACATTCCGCTTGGCCTGCCGGTACCTATTAGCTGCCTTCAGAGTCCCACAGGACAAAAGGGTCTGGTAGGACTCCTTTTTCAGCTTGATGGCATCCCTCACTGCTGGTGTCCACCAATGGGTTCGGGGATTGCTGCCACGACAGGCACCGACCACCTTACAGCCACAGCTCCGGTCAGCCACCTCAACAATAGAGGCACGGAACATGGCCCATTCGGACTTAATGTCCCCATCTCCCTCGAGACGTGGTCGGCCGGAGGTGGAAGTTGAAAAATGGAATGACTAGAAAACCCATAAGTGAATGCTTTGAAAGCTGACATTTAAGTCCAATCTTGTGCTGTTTTATCTAAAGTGTGTTAATTAACTGTAACTGTAGCTTTGGTGCTTAGTGAATTATGATTTGGCAATCAACTCGGCCAACTAATCGGACTAAAGCCAATATCACATTACGAGACTTGTTGGATATATCAGACTTGTCGACTGCAGTTTCTGATCTCCTCGCTGGATCATGTCAATTTACACGTCAGATTTAGCAAATGCATGCAAACCTTCCAGCACAGTCTTGCTCACCCCTTTTTGTGACTGTATGAAAGGTAGGTTAACAGCTACAGCAAGTTCAGCTGCAATCTCTGCCTTTCTTTGCTTCTTGCAATTCAGTTTTCTTACATAAAACAGAAGACATCAGACAGAAGAGCTTCTTCTGTTACAGAAGGTTGAAGTACTTGTGTTTCTTATTCCTCGTCACTGCATTTATATACAATTTATACTTCTGGGTTACCATTCATTGGTTGTCGGCTCTAATGCACACAGAGCCTGCCTTAAAGTCAAATTGAAACCAGTTAGATTTTGTCGCAATGAATCATGGACTAGTTGGAGTGGGGCACGCTGTGTGGCCTAGTGAGGATAAAAGTTGTCAGCTAAGTTTTTATAGATAAATGGATATTATACTTCTTATGTTTAGAGATATTATTGCAAATAAACAGTTATTTTTATGCACCCCCAAGGAGGTAGATTTCAATCTCTTCCAATTTCTTAATCTTTCTGCAGTATTACATATGTCCAGCCTGCACCTGGTGTACCCACACCAGTTTCTCTGGTCTCTTCAACTGTTACTTCATCCCAACAAGCTCAACATACTCAAGGGTCTGCATATGTTCCATCTCCTATGAGTACTCTAGGTTTTGCTGCTATTGCACCCTCTGGACAAACATTGGTTCAACCTATTATAACAGGTAAGGGGGTGGTGTGGTCATGGGTAAGCAGGGTGGAATTTACCTTGATCTGGATGGGTAATATGGCCTGCTGGGAGCATTGATCTTCAAACCTTATGGCTTCCTACTGATTTGCTGTGTAACCCTGAGTAAGTCGCACTTAACTACCTTGAGTGCAAATTTTAAAAACCTGCCATGTATAAATGATTGTATTTGATTTTTACTTCAAACATAGAACCTCAAGGTGGGGTTAATTTTTAAAGGTTTAATATAAAAGCAGATTTTCAATGTCATATTGGTTAAAAAAAAAGATTCCCATTTTGGTTTTCCATGTCCCTTTAGGTCAGCCCTCACTTCTAACCCCTGGACAATCTCAGTCTTGCCCTCAACTACCTCCACCAAATCCTCCCAGTTCTGGGGGTACAAGCCAGTTATTGACTGCGATCTACCCTTCTCCAGGTGTGGCTACTGCAGGTGTTGTGTCAGTTGCAACAGTGCCCCAAAGTGTAGTATACTCTGTGTCCAGTCCCTCTGCAGCTCACAGTACCTCTGCTCCAGGAGCATCCAATAGTTCTGTGGTATCAATGCAACAGCAGTCTTCTATCTACCAGTACTCCTCAGGCTCTGGACTAGCTCCAGTTCCAGCAATGTCAGGTCAGTCATAGTGCCTTCACTTTCACTGGTGTAAAGGAGGTGATGGATGTATTGAATGTTTTTGTATTCTGACTCTCTTTGATGTATTTAATCAGGCAGTGTACCAGTTGCACCAAAAGCTTCCCGGATGGCACCCTCCACACCTTCTGCATCTTCAGTGAAAACTCCACAAAAGGTGAAGGCCACACTAGCTAGTATTCCTGTGGGCAACTTTGAAGGTGTTCGGAGCAGTACCCCTAACAAGCCATCTGGATCAGGGGAGAGAGAGGTTACTACAGTAGTAGGGCCTCGGTTTCTGTTTGACAGTGATAAACCGAGCACTGGGAACTCTCCCACAACTCCTCACACTCAGTCTAGAAGGACAGAACCTGAGCTTGCGTGCCAGGTTGATCCAGCTGGGGAATCTCGGGACAGCAAATCGGATTTGGTTCGATCATCTGGGACACCTCCTACTGAGGATAAGCCAGCCACATCCGCCCAAAAATTACAGGAGAGCTGGGAGAACAGTGTAACCACAAATAATAAGAGTTGCAACAGTGCTGATGACAGAGGAGGAGCAGAAGGCCAGCTCACTTCAGGAGGAAACGGTGAAAATACATTGCAAAACACAGGATCTGCAGCATCTATAGGATCTGTTCGAGGCAAAGAAAGTGCTGCTCAGGTGAGAAAGATGGGGGGATTTTAAAATATTGTATATGTTGTACTGTACTCTACCCAATTCTGCTATAGTGTTTGTAAATTTAGTTTATGTATTTTAATCTCCAATGTGGATAATTTCAAATCATCTTAGCAAAAGCTGAGGAAGAGATGGCAAGAAATGTGAACTAATTACTACTGCAGTGAGCTTTAAATCACAATGTTTCTAGTTCAAACTTGTATCTGTCTTACTGCATGACACTGAACAAGTATTATCCAGAACATATAAGTGCTTAAGTTTTTTTCTTCTTTTTTTAAAGGTCCAGAGTGCAAGGAGGGGCCCAGTTTCAGAAAGTTCAACCGCTTGTCAGCAGTATGCTACCACTGCTATCACCACTTCCTCTTCATCATCCTCCCCCTCCTCTTCCTCCTCCTCTTCTACCTCGTCAGCCAACTCTACAGTAGTGGGAGGAACAGAAAATACAAAGACACTTCCTCCTCAGGTAGAAGAAAGAAAAGAACCACTACCTACAAAGAAAATAAAAGTGAGGCCACCACCTTTAAAAAAGACCTTTGACTCTGTGGACAAGTAAGTTTGAGGACAGTTATCTGTTCATGTTGACTTTTGAAATTGGATGATCAGTTTTGAAACAAAACCCCAGTGACAAAAGCTTTTCATTGCAAAGTGTTAAAGCAAAAATTAAACAGAAGCCACAAGCTACTGTGTGAAACATTTGTTCATAGGACTTTAATGACTGTCATTTAATTTTAAATAGTTTCTAAGGGGTGAATTAACAGAACAAGGTGGATGCAAATCATGTGGGTTTTTAGTCCTTCAAAGGATCAATACAGCAGTCATATATGTTTACTGAAATTGTCAGAAATTTTTTGGTAAACCTCTTCGATCAACATTATATAAGCAACCTAGATGACAACTCTTAGAATATTAAAAAAGAAAATAAAGGTCATATTGACACTTTTGATTTTTCTGTATTCACGTTCTACATACAAATTCAGAACAAGTAGTAGTCTAAGTAAAGATTTCAAGTCAAAGCAGAAAATCTGAACCCACCGTGACACTTCAAGATTGAGAGAGAGCCCCCAACCTGAAAAATGCAGAAAATAGTAATCAAGAAGTTAATTAAACTTGACGTTCAACTTGAAGATACAAACTAGCCTTTGATTTAGGGACTAGATTAAGTATTATTCTGCAGCCATCATAATCCATCTGCAGGGCTGAGAAAACTTACAATATCTATGTTCACAACCAAAAATAAACACCCTGGTTTAAAAGCTTTTTATGGTGCAAATTGTTTTACCCCTGTGTTTCTTCTTTTTGTACTTTCTCCCCAGGTGGCAAATATATATTTTTTTTGTTTTTGAATGCAATGCCTCTGTTTGAAGTCTTTGTCTTAATTTGTTTCAGGGTGTTGTCAAATGTGTATTTTGAGGAGCGTTTCGCAGAACTCCCAGAATTTAGACCTGAAGAAGTCCTGCCCTCTCCAACTCTGCAGAGCCTTGCCACTTCTCCCCGTGCAATTCTAGGCAGTTACCGCAAGAAAAGAAAAAATTCTACTGGTAAACTGACTATTTAAGTTCCTGAAATTTTAGTCATGGTTACAGCTACTTTACATCTGGACTTTCAAATTGCTGTCTTCTGCTCTTTGTTGTAATGATTTTAAATAGCTGTTTTTTAAGTTACAGCATTTGCCCTATTTTGCAGGAAAATAGGTTAATACTCGAAATGTCTCATGCCTTGGAGGGAATGCTACTGCTTTTGTTCAAGTGGTAGAGACATAATTGAAAAGAGCATAAGATGCATTTGTTTGAGGGGATTGGACTTAACCATTATTCTTTTATCCCTAGATCTTGATTCTTCAACGGAGGATCCAATATCTCCAAAACGAAAGATGCGTCGCAGGTCAAGTTGTAGTTCAGAGCCAAACACACCAAAGAGTGCAGCCAAGTGTGAGGGTGACATTTTCACCTTCGATCGTCCAGGTGAGACACAAGCCTCTGTCGTACCTGTCGGTTGCTACTTCTGGAGCTGTTTTATAAGTGTCTGATGCATACACACAATGTAGACATTAATTATATGGTGAAAACCTGTCTTACACACACAGGGACAGATTCTGAGGACATTTTAGGAGAGCTGGAGTTCGACAAGGTGCCATATTCCTCACTTCGTCGAACTCTAGACCAGAGGAGGGCATTGGTTATGCAGCTTTTCCAAGAACATGGGTTTTTCCCCTCGGGTAAGAGCTGGTTATCACAACCTTAGAATTTCATAATTGAATTTATTTTGCTTTTAATGTCAGGGAAACTACATTTGGTGTTATATTTTATTCTTCTAGAAAGTAAAATATCCCTCACATAAATGCATTCTTTTCAAAAGTTTTATCAATTATTGAATCCTGCGTTTTAGTTTTCTGTTTTGTGGAACGTGGATCTTCTTTTTATTGCAAGCTTGCTGAATTACTTGGTCATTTTAAATTGTGCCTCACATATTCTCTTGTGATCAGCATTTCTGTGTTTTGTAAAAATAGGAGTTCAGTTTCATTTAATTGTATGGCCTGGTAAGATAATATCAAAATTGATTTCCCAGTGTAACCTAGCTGTTTTGCACCTTTTTAAAAAAAAAAAAAAAAAAAACACCCAACTTTGTTATTTTGTGTCAGTGATACTGCAGTTTAACGTATTTCTCACTTTTTCTCATCACTCACAGCACAGGCGACAGCTGCCTTCCAGGCCCGTTTTGCTGACATCTTTCCTACAAAGGTGTGTTTGCAGCTAAAGATTCGAGAAGTGCGTCAGAAGATCATGCAGACTGCTACACCAACGGAAATGAGTATCCCAGGAAGTTCCCAAGACCAGCCAGCTAGTGTCCCTAGCACTCCTACTCTTATATTGGGTAGTGTTAGCAACTGCCAGCAAGGTGTTGAAGGTATATCTATTTCAGGCCAGTCTATTGAGGCTAGCCATTCCCATGACACACCAGAGCCAGGGGAACAAGAACAGACCAGCAGTCCCAGCTCCCAGCAGCATATGCACACATCCCAGGATTCCAGTAGGTGAAGAGTCAAGTGGAGGAAGGAAGGGTTGATGGAATCATGCATAGTCAGTCAGAGGGATGAGAGCTCCATTAATTCTGACTAGATTCTGTATCGAGGGGAAGAAACCTCCCTTCATCTGGGAGGTACAAGTATATCTTTGGAGAAACTTTCAGTCTTGGTCCCCAGTCTTTTTCAAAACTCAGAAAATGTTGACCCCTTTTCTCTTAAGTGGTACGTGGTAGCCTTCCACTGTTTATCACAGAGCACAGTGTACTGATCATGGCTGCTGAAGACTGATTGGAAGAGGGGGTCCATCTTAGGGAAACCCAGTGGAGTTGGGTTAAGAAGTACACTATAATTGGGTTTCAGTTTAATTTGCTGAAAGCTCTTCTGTCTGAAGCTGTTACAGAGGCAGCAACATAGTAGGCAGGATTTGCCACTTACTTTGCTATTATGTTCACTTTACCAGAGTTGGGTGGGCAGGGAGGTAATCATGATTTGATTTGCTCAAAAATTTAAATAATCCTGCTAGTTATTTTTAGCAGGTGCACATCGATACCTGCCATGCCAGTGGTGGTTGGAATCAATGCCTAAAAACATAACTTGTTGATCAAATTGCAATAGACAGACTGAGTCAATACATGTAGAATCATCAAGATTTTTGAAACCACTTTTTAATCATAGATATTGAGAAATGGCTTGTGGCCAGGGTGTCACTGTGGGGGGCCACTTGAAAGGAAGCACAAATGGAGCATACTCCTTTTAAAACTGCATCAATGTTTTAAATGTTTTTGGACATTTCCTGCTGTTTGATAATCTGTCTGTTTTGAAAGTGTTCTCCTGACACCTTCTGCACAGGACCCCCAGGAGCAGGGTCTGTACTTTCACACTAGCTGCCCTTTGATTGGGGCTGCAGTGTTCTTAAGACTGAGGAGTCATGGTGGTGTAAGGTAAAAGCAAGAAGTTAATGATCATGCAGTGGTTACTACTTCTGTTGACTCTAAGTAATGTACTGCAGCTTGCACAAAAGGGCAAGGAATCCTATGGAAATCCCTGACTAGAAAACCGAAGAAGAACCACGTGAAAGGATTTACAGTGGGCAGTGCTGCAGTCTCACTTCTAGGAGCTGCTTTACAATTTGATGAAAATACAGAGGCCTTTTGAGGGAAACTGCTTTGGCTTCACTTAGAAGCATAAATAGAACCGTCTGATCTGCAGACTGGGTTTATCGCTTGGTGAAGAACTGTCCTGTGAACTGAAGGGGATCCTGTTGGGAGGAGTAAAGGGGCGCTGGTCAGAGCAGCGTTTCCACAGTTACTAATATATTGATAAAGTGTCACACTTTTAACAGTAATAATGATATAAAATAATTTTATATTATATAAAATGCTTTTAAAATGGAAGGACTCATTTATTTCTTAGCTGGTTTGTGAAAAACCACAATGGTTTTGGTTTTTTTTTTCCTCTCTCTCTTTCTTTCTTTCTCACTCAATCTCTAGTACCACTCTGCCTCTCACACAGTTACCTGTAGATATTAACAAAATAACCGAAGTTTCAAAATTGTCCTATTTATATATAAAGAAAAGAAAAAAGTCACTTTAGAGATGACTAGTGGTTGTGACTTGATTTGATTTATTTCTTTTTCTTTTTTAAAGTTGTGCTGCTGCTGTCGAATGTCTGCTTATGAAAAGGCCACTGAAAGGATTACGGACATCTCCGAATGTGCCTTTTTTTTTTTTTTTTTTTCTGCCCCTAGACACTTGTGTCTAAAAAGTCCAACTTTGTTTCCCATTAACATTTTGCAGAGCTGATCTGGCAATTTTGCTCAGTTCTCCTGAACAGCAGCACCCTCTCAGAGACAGTTATCTTTGTTTTGATTAGAGATGATTTGTGATGGCCTTTACACGCTGGATATTATTTTAAAACCGTTTTTTTCTTTTTTTTTTCCTTTCTCAGTCACTTTTTCCCTCTTTGCACCACTCCATTTTAATGTAGCAGGGTCATTTTGGATCATGATAGTTTTACTTGAGCACTTTTTTTCTGTTTTGGAATCACTTATTACATTTGATTTGTCCAAGTTCTCAGATTTCACTGAACACCTATTGGACACCTTGTAAGCAACTGCTTTACGAGAGTGCAGTTGGGTCCTCAAGAACTGGCAGTAGAATTGGTACATAAAGAGATCTTGCAGACCGCATTCATCATGATTTCAGTGTTGGCAGAACTACCCTACACATTAAGGCAGTTCTTAAAATAGTCAGCCTGCAACGTGTAATGATGCGAGATGGGTCAGCAGCGTGGTATCAATAATGCCGGTTCAGTCAGTGTTGTTCTGCATGGCTTTAGTGAAACTAGTCATGCAGTTCTCGGGCTCAGTATGTAAGTGTAAAGTGAGTTTCAAATATTCAGTTATGCAATGAATAAACTTAATTCCTACTTGCTTGCAGATCCCATTTCCAAATTCTGTTTATCTGCTTAATAAGCAGTGTGAGTTTTTGCTTATTATAAAATGTATGTAAGTGGCTTGCTTTACATAAAAACTGAAAACAAAAAAAAAAAAAAAAGTCATTTTGTGTTTCTGGCCCAGAGGTCTGTAAATGCGATTTGAACTAAAAAGTCTTCTCTTTTCTGTTCAGTTTTTTTTTTTTTTTTTTTTAAATATCACTTGATATTCAAAAACGTAAACTCACCCATGTTCTTAAAAGAATCTGTTGTACTCTGCAGAAAAGAATAATCCCAGAGTTTGAACAAAACATGTTGATCATGTGCAATATTTCGTATTGTAATATTAAAATAATAAAACATGTTTAACACAAACCTTGTAATCACATTGATGTATTTTTATATTTTCGTTTTGTGCATTTTCATACCCGAGGGGATCAGTCTGTGACCTTTGCAGTCGTGGATTGAGGCTGCAGGGCTTAGAAGGCAGTAAAGTGCTGCTTCCTGTTTTGAAAGGGAAGGTCAGCAACTAGACTGCCATCTGCTCCCTCACCTTATCTTTTGTCCTTTTATAGTTAATCTGAAAAATAGAAGGATAAAGAAAAGGTTCAGTGTGCTGTGGGTATGACTGTAACTGAGAATGAAGAAACTGTTAAAAAAAAAAAAAACACACTTTTTTTTTGTTTTTGTTTTTTTTTTTGTTTTGAGCGTTCATAGTTGCTTTGAGCTGGTCAGTGTTCAAGATAAGATGTTTAGATGCATTCTCCATGTTAGATCAGCACTGGTTGTGTGCCTGTCTCTACTGTTGAACATCACATTCAATCACCGTTACATTTTAAGAATTGCTACCATGTATTTTAAAAAGATTGAAAGTAGATGCTTTATTTGATAGGAAAAGTATGGAGTACAGCTGATTGTTGTATTTTGTTGGTAAGGAATGTATATTCAATAAGTGTTGAGTACATACCATGTCTGCCTTCCCTGTCATCTAACTTCAGGTTTCTTCTGCAGTGCAGTTGTCTGTGGCGTCCTGTCTTAACAATTCAGCCTTGATTGCTTGCTTCACCAATTGGTCCTTTGACTATAAATATGATATTTCTACCCACTCCACCCCCTCATTCATAAACGATATCTCCCCACCTACAGATAAAGCGTGTTTTCAGTTGTAATTTTGTAAAAATGTAGCAGAGTTGGGGGAACTCCTCTGAGGTCAGAGACCAGCTACAGAAGCAACCACATCAAATGGTGATAGGAAGTCTCCAACAAACCAGACCAAGCGGAGATGTGGATGGGAAGGTACTCAACTGACCAAGACATCTACGTGACAAAGCTGGGTAGATCTTTCACAAGGAGCAGGTGCTTTGGAAGACATTAATGAAGATTAATCTGAGCTGAGAGGTATTTTTTTTTTTTAATAATTAAGCTCACTTCCTCACCAAAATAGTTGGTTGCTAGGTTAAGGTTTGTCTTGGGCAACTGGTTTAATTTGGCTACCAGTTTCCTTTCTGACCAAATTTTCCATCAAATTTACATTTCAGATAGGCATGCAAATCATTTTTAATTTGGGAACTCACTTTTCATAGCTTTTAGGTTCTCTGGCTTGTTTTATTGCTTGATTATAGCTTTGCTGTTAAATGTGTTAACTTGGTGGTGCTTGCTGAGCTCATGATATCTGTTGTAGTCTTCAGTACTTGATCATGATGCCACAGTTCGTGCCCCTCTTCCAGGGCTTTTGAGCAACTGGTGAGATTATACTTCAGTGTCCTGTCCTGAAACATTAGTAGCATACTGGTGTTCCAGCTTTGCCCTGCCTGTTGAGGTTAGATTCGAGGTTGATTGGCAATGGACTTCGGCCTTCCACCGCTCCACCCTAGATAATTTGGCAGTTCAATGTCTGATCCCATCTTCTCCATGATCCTTGTGGTTGCCTCTTCACCACTCTGCTGGCATGCAACACCCCCCACCCCAGCTCTCACTTTTTGCTAGACTTACCAGCATGGGCCTTTTTAGTAGCTGATAGTTGAAAAGCTATCCAACCTGGCTCATGTAGTTGCCACTTGCCCCGCTAGCTCCTTGTGATCCAGCTGTGCATCCATTTTCTCCTTGTCCAATCTTCGATCCTGACTTGAGAGGCTTTAGGGTTGCTGGACTCCTCATATTGTAACTTGTCTAACCATGAACTCCTTGGTCATGCTACTTAATAGAAACACCAGCATATTGCTCTGCCCGTACAATGCAATCCTGCTGAAAAACCTCAGCAGACCCGACCGCATGCACAGGTGCTGGTACACGTTCCTGTGGGAGCTCTGAACCATTGACACTGGAACCTCATACGCCAGTAAGGGCCACAAGATCCTTGTGAAAACTGCCTGGAAACCCCAACTTGTCTGTGCAGCCAGATGATTCTCCATCCTTTATCTTGATAGCTTCTCAGTACTTCAGGTCAGGGTAGGTAGCATGCACTGGTACAGCACATAGCCGTGCCAATCGCACAACAAAACAGCTTGGGATCCTGATTGGCAACCACCAAGTCAGACACGTGGTCCAGTACAACCCTCTGGAAATGACCATCTATCTGCTGCAGCCAGATGTTATGTGGGCGTCCCCTTGGCCTTGTCCAGCCACTTGGGATCCTGCTAGGCAGATCACCCTCAGGGAATCACACTACATGGCTACAGTGGCATAACTGGTGCTCCATCACAATGTAGATAATGTGCCTCATTCAGGACTCCGTAAGCAACCAATCATTTGACATAAAGTCAAACCAGCGGTACTCAAGGATTCTCCTAAGAGACCAAAGGAGTCCAGTCTTCATCTCAGGTCACTGGATAGCTTCCAAGTCTCACAACCATATAGCAAGACAGGAAGCACCAGGACTCTAAAGACTTGGACCTTCACCCCATACTGTACCAATCCGTCTACTGACTTCATAGGAAGGGTCACCAGAGACATGAATGTCACTGCTGAGGTAAGTAAACCTCTCGACAAGGTCGACACTCTCTCAGCAGACAGACACGCTGTTCTGCTAGTAATCTTATGTGACCACTATGGAGTGGTTACTTTGATAAAAAACAAAAAATGACAAAACACACAAATATAAATTATACGTAAAGACTGAAGAACAACAACAGAAATAATCCAGCTAGTTGTAAACAAAACTATTAAAAGCAAGATTAAATAAATAAAACAAACTTTGTATATAAGATCTAAGTATTTATGTGGAGATTTATTCATATCTCAGTCACAGCATTGGGTGCCACACAGCATGGTTTCCATATTAGAACACAAGTACTGTCAATGTTAATAAAGGTGGTATTGACTGATTTTTAGAAAACCAAAATTACTAAAAAAAAAAAAAACTGGACTTCATCTGAAACGGCAAACATCGATCTAAAACCTCTTCCTCAGTCTGACATTCAAAACGGTTACAGTGGATGTAGTCCCCCCAAGCCAATCTGAACTGTACACGTTGGAGAGATGTCAGTGCTAGCTCTGTGTCCATCATGGCATTTACAGACCACAACATGTCATATCATGAGATCTCGCCAGAAAGAAAGGCCCGTGTAGGAGAGCTCTCAGAGTTCAGACTCTGGGAGGTCCGCGGTGTGTGTACAGCTTTAATTGGAACTGGTCTGTTACTCGAATATGAAATTATTGTTTAAACCTGACGTGATGTTTTCATGTTGCCTACTGATTGCTTCATTTCTAAATAAATCTAGTTTACCTTTTTTTAATAGCACGACTCCGCCTTTGTGATTTTAAAATGAATATAGCTTTGGTCATGAGCAACCTGTTTCTTGCTTTTTTTTCCTGTTTCAAATCAGCATTAAGGGATGTTCTGTCTACAATTAACTGTAATGTTTAAAAATCCAATCGAGTCTATTTGTAGACCTCTGGAGAGTGCCGCAATTTAGGGGCTCCACTGAAAAGCCGATCAGATTGCATGTTTATGTCACTTGTTTTATTTAACAGTCATCAATACTTGAGTCATATAACCCTCTTACAGTCATCATCTTAATCATAATGCAACTGGGCATATCGCAGAAAACACCTCTGATGTGCAGTGCAAAGTGACAACCTTCACAACAGAGTGTCAGTCTGCAGGTCTGCAGCTAGACCCTTCTAAGAATCACCAGGTCAGTGTCAAACGTAAAAGTAGTGATTTTACTGCTCGGAATGCATTGTGTGTTCTGTGACTTACCTGTTATTACTCAACTCCTGATTCTCCATTACTCTTACACATTCAAAGCTGAAAGTGTGTTTGTCTGGTATGCAAATCCTCACTGTTGAACTTATCTCTTCCAAATTTCACACACATTCCCCATTTGTACAGATAAGACAATGGGCTATGCTTCATTCAAATTTTTTTTTTCCTTTTGGAGAACTTGTATTTTGTAATCTCACATGCACTTTATTAGATTACTATCCCAGGAGGCATTTTTCGGACTTGGCACAAGTACACAAGCTGTTTCTCACATTGGGTTTAGTCAGTGAAATTTTGCTTTGGGAATTTATATTTAGTCTCCACACCTGTAATTTATTCTATCCTGGGGATTCTAGGTACCCCTGCTACTGTTCTTAAAAATCAAGGCCTTGAGCAGTGGGCCAGGGACAAGAATTACTGTAGAAGCTGATCTATGGGACATTGTGATCTGTATCCACAGTTGTCCATCAGAATGTTGTTTTAAACCTTTTAAATAAAAACTGGACTTCTACTAATCAGCTCACATCACTACATTTTCATTTTAAAAATGCTGGCATTAGTCTACATTTTTGCCTTTCATCCACATTACCGAAAACTGAGACTTTTAAAAATACTCTTCAGAATGGTACACCTCTAAAAATGTTGGCTTGGAATTGCAATATGGATAGGTAAAAATATCGACTTTTTAAAAACACATAATCGAATCACACTCTGATTTGTTACTGCTTATTACGTGGCTGTTCCCTGATTAGATCCTATTCAACGTCTCATTCTCTGACTGGTCACCCTTCATGGAAGAAAGCCATAGTCCAGCATAGCAGATATAGAAGAGTTGCTTGTTTGATGTGCTCAGTCAACCTTCTCTAACCACCTTAATCCTGCACCCCATCCCCAGTCAGACCATTTTTTCTTCTTCAGATCTTCTTTGACTTTATCCATCCACCTTTGCTTTGGCCTTCCTCACTCTCTCTTCCTCTGAACATCCATTCCCATTACTCTTTTACCCACATATTCATTTTGTCTCCTCATGACATGTCCATACCACTTCAATGTACCTTCTTAGATATCTCTCCCTCGTGTGTTGTGTCTCTGATTGTCTCATTTCTTATTCTGTCCTTTTTTGTAACTCTATACATCCATCTCAACATTCTCATTTCTGCGACATCTAACTTGTCCTACATTTCCTTTACTGTCCAAGCCTCAGCTCAATGTATCATTGTTGGTCTTAACAACTGTTGTAAAAACCTTAACCTTGGACCATCACCTTAATTCTTTGATCACACAATACTCCTGATACCTTCTTTCAATTGCTCCATCCACACTGCACACTCTGAGTTATCTCCGTATCTAATTTTCCATCTTGGGCTACCACTGATCCTAGATATTTAAACTTTTCCATTCTTCTCAATAGCATGCAGGCTAACTTCTGAATCCTGACCATCATTAAACCTCACCTATTATGTCTTCTACTTCTTATCTTTAATCCTCTATCTTCCAAAGCCCTTCTCCATTCTTTCAGCTTCCTGTCCAGTTCCTCTTTTCTAATGCTATACAACACAAAAAAGCCTGCAGCAGGGGATTGGTCTTTAATCCATTGACTCAACAGATCCATAACCAAATCAATGAGGTATGTAAGGACTTAAAGAAGACCCCTGGTGCAGACCTCATCTAACTGGGATCCTATCTGTTACCCCAACACTGCTTTTAACCCAAGTCCTGGTGGCTCTGAGGCTGGGAAATCAGAAGGTTGCTAGTTCAAATCCCATAAGTGCCCGAAGTGACTCTACTCCATTGAGCCCCTGAGCAAGGCCCTTAACCTGCAATTGCTCCATCTTCAGTATGACGTTAATCTGCATCCAGCCCTGCATGTAAGCCCTCCAACCTGCAGGGAAAACCTGGGGGTTGGTGGCAGTACTGGCACTCCAGCCACCATAAAAAACCTCACGATGTTCCATTCCATCTGAAGTAGTGTGATGTTGAGGTGTCACCTGTTGCATGGCTGCAATTGGGTTCTAATCTGGGATACTGATGTAGTTTTTCATGTGGTGGGTGCGGTAACACACTGTGTCAGTGCATGCTGTTAACCTCCTCACTCCCTCATTCATATCCTGACAATCCTCACATACTTCTCTGGTGCCCCTTTCTCTCTCATGTGCCTCCAAACCTCTTGACATGGCATTCTGTCATAAGCCTTCTTCAAATTGGTAAACCCCTTATGTAAACATTTCTGTTTTTCCTATTTCTTCATTATGAACTATCTCAATACGAGGACATCGTTCCTCTCCCTGAAATAAAACCAAACTGCTCCTCCCCTGTGGTGGTCTCTTTCCTAAACCTTCTCTCTATATCTCTTTCCCAAATTTTCATTGTGAGTGCTTTCTCTCTCTATAGTTTCCACATCCCTGATTATCACCCTTCTCTATAGAAATGGATATAATCACACTGCTCCTCCACTCCTCTGGTATTCTCGAGCTCCTGCATTAGATCCCACAACTCTGTCTTCTCCTAAACTCTTCCACACCCCTGTACGACTGGGCACAGGATGTAAATCCATGAGGCGACAGCTTGTGCCACTGTAACGATGTGAAAATGTGTTCCTCACTACATTTGATTGCTTCATATTTATTGAGTCTGGTGAGAAAATGAGAAAAGCTGCCCAAAGTAAGAAATGAAGTTAAATGCGATTCAGAGATCCAAGAAACTCTTCCATCAACACTGGGCAAGAACATCTCACAAGGCCCTCTTACACATGCTAGGCCAGATTAAAGACTCCAATTTTCTCATCACACATTTCTTTGCGATGTGGTAGGAAATTAGATGACCCAAAGATGGCCATTGGGAGAACATTTGTATATTCAAAGAAAGGATTTGATCCCGGGGCTTAGGGGCTGTGAGGGACCAGGGTTAACTGTTGTGCTACAGTGTTGCTCTGGTTAGGAGATTATTTGGAATGAAAAAATTGGCTGCCACTGTTGCCGTCCAGAGCTAAATTATACACCTTGAAAGTGGACTGCTAATGAAGTCTCATGATAATAAAATGCTGACCTGTCCTGCCTGCTGAATTGAGGCAAGGGCCTCCGCATTGTTCAGCCCCCTGTTGTGTAAGTGGAAAGAGTAAGCACAGAACCATCACGCCCCCACGTCCGCAGTGAAGTCCCAGAGGTTGGCTGGTTGGTTGGTGTTCAATGTTTGTTTGGTGTGTTAGAAATCCACCCCCGGTCACACCTTCTAAGTGGAAAGGGGGATTTTAGGTTGGTTTAACTCTTCCACGGCTCACTAGTGTTCATGGTCTTCTAAGGGGGAAATTCGAACTTGTTTCCAGCTGAGAGTGGTTACACAGAATAAAACATGCAGTGGCAGAGCCACCTACGTCAGATAAGCTCAGTGCAGCTCACAATTGCTAAGACAGCACCGCCTTGCAGAGCTTCCTACTGTGCTCAGGATTCAAAATAAAAAAGAGATTGTTCTGCAAAGACATAACAAGAACTTCTACAAAGTGAAATCAGGAGAGTGGTATGGGAAAAAATGGGAGATTGTAGGAGGCTGTAATTCCTACCTTTTGATCTAAAGCTAGCTGGGCCCTGTAAAGTGATTTTAATTTTTTAAAAATAAATCAACCTATTAGAGAAATTGTGACATAGCAAGCAGCACTGTGTCCTCATTATGCTTAGCCCCAATATTAAATCCCAAACATTTTAGGTTACCTCTGGGGACTCCAGTGACCTGAGATGAAGACTGGACTCCTTCGGTACTGTGCCCCTTCAGAGAATCCTTGGGTGCCGCTGGTTTGACTTTGTGACAAATGGGAGGTTGCTCACAGAGTCCCAAATGAAGCACATCAACTGCATTGTGAGGGAGCGTCAGTTAAGGCAGTATGGCTATGTGGCGCGATGCCTCAGGGGTGATCCGGCTAACAGGATACTCATTGTTGAGGACCCAAGTGGCTGGACCAGGCCAAAGGGACACCCACGTAACACCTGGCTATAGCAGAGAGAGGGTCATTTCTGGAGGGTGGAATTGGACCGTGTGTCTGCCTGGGGGGCTTGCTAACCAGGATCCCAAGCTGTTCTGTCATGTGGTGGGTGCAGCAATGTGCTATATTAGTGTATGCTCCTCAACCTGACCTGACCTGATCTCTGGGGACTCCAGATAATTCTCAAAGATGCACTCTGGGGGTGATTGGCAACTCTAATTTGTCTTGACATGAGTGAATATCCAGTGCGCTCTGCGGTGCACCATTTATAAGTTTGTTTTGTTAGAGTGGGCTTAAACTTGCAATGAATGTTTTAAAGAAAATAATACCTTTTATTTTAATTATGTCCAAGTCGTATTATTAAGAATTCCCCGTCCATTCACATGTGTTAGATAATAGTGACATGATGAAAGAAAAGCTAATAGTAAAATAATGAAGCAAGGATTCATATGGCGAGTGGTGCATTGGATAACAGTGCTGCCCAAGTGCCCTTAGCGATGCTTTAATTGCCAATTAGGATGTGCTCTCCGTGGTCACATGACGGTCACATGGGTTTCCTCAGGGCATCCTGGCTTCCTCACAATCCAGAGACACACTCTTTAGTTAGCTGATGACTCCCTACAGGACAGGCATTACCAGATGTAGGATTGGGCTTTTATATGGCAAGCCAAATGAATATTTAGAGAGATCTTGAAATCAGCAATACAGTGTATTCAGATAGAATTCTTAAATGTCAGATATCAATTTTAGATTTTTAATAAATTTGCAAACCTTTCTGAAAACATGTTTTCACCTTATTATTATGGATTATTGAGTGAAAATTGATAGACAAAAATGTTAAATGTGTCCACTTAAAACTAAATCTACACAGTAAAGTGTGCAAAAGTGACAGTGAGTCCCACTGTAGACATCACCTAATATGACTATCTCAAGATATCACAAATGCATCTCATGATACATTAAAATGACATCCTGGTCACTTTGAGATGACACAAATGCATTTTGTGGTCTTTTAAATGTATTTTGATATTTGGAAATAACCCCCCATACATTTTCAGATATCTCAAACATATTTCACAATATGAGTATCTTAAGATATTTAAAATGTAATTGAAGATGTCTCAAGATCTTTAAAATGTTCTATGTTTTCAACAGAACTTATCTTCAAATGATAGGAAATAATTTATCAGGGCTTTCAGAACGCATTTGATAAGGTGCCACATGAGAGGTTGGGCATCAAACTAAAAGAAGTGGGAGTTCAGGGTGTGGTGTGTAGATGGGTGCAGAATTGGCTCAGACACAGGAAGCAGAGGGTGATGGTGTGAGGATCCTCATCAGAATTGGCTGACGTTAAGTGTGGTGTCCCTCAGAGGTCAGTGATAGGGCCGCTTCTCTATTTAAAACACATAAATGATTTGGATAGGAATATAAGTAACAAGCTGGTTAAGTTTGCAGATGATACCAAGATAGGTGGATTGGCAGATAATTTGGAATCCGTCAAATCATTACAGAACGACTTGGATAGCAGACAGGCTTGGGCAGATTTATGGCAGATGAAATTTAAACTCAGTAAATGTAAAGTATTACTCATAAGAATTAAAAATGTTAGGTTTGAATACACAACAGGAGGACTGAAGATCGAGAGTACACCTTTATGAGAAGGATTTAGGAGTCATAGTGGACTTCTCATTATCAACTCCCAGACAGTGTTCAGAAGTCATTAAGGAGGATAACAGAAAGTCAGGTTATATAGCACCCTGATGTGTGCAGTACAAGTCCAAGGAGGTTATGCTCAAATTTTATAACACACTGGTGAGGCCTCATCTGGAGTACCGTGTACAATGTTGGTCTCTAGGCTACAAAAAGGACGTAGCAGCACAAGAAAAGGTCCAAAGAAGAGCGACTAGGCTCATTCCAGGGCTACAGGGGTTGAATTATGAGGAAAGATTAAAAGAGCTGAGCTTTTTCAGGACATTAACAGGAAAATTGATCGAAGTGTTTAAAATTATGAAGGGCATTAGTCCAGTGGATTGTTATTTTAAATGAGTTCATCAAGAACACAGGGACACAGCTGAAAACTTAATGGTAAATTTCACACAAACATTAGAAAGTTTTTCTTTACACAGAGAACCACAGACACTTGGAATAAGTGACCAAGTAGTGTAGTAAACAGTAAGACTTTAGGGACTTTTAAAACCGAGACTTGATGTTATTTTAGAAGACGTCAGTGGCTAGGACTGGCGAGCTTTGTTAGACTGACTGGCCTGTTCTCATCTAAATTACCCTAAAGTTCCAATACCTTTAAATATGTTTTAAATACATTCTTCTCATTTATTCAATTTTAGTGTTATCTTAAATACATTTTACATATCTTAAAATGAGTTACCTTTTAAAGTATTGTAAGATTTTCAAAAAATATTTTAAGATTTTGTTTCAGAGAAAGCAAGTTATTTAATGATACCTGAATATTGTCTTGAGAAATCAAAAATACGGTTAAAGATTTCTTAAATGTGTCACAATCAGTCCTAATCCACTAACAGCTGTGTTTGGTGGGCTTACTGTGGAGGAGGACAAACAAACTATTAGCACGTAGACTTATCTTGCTCTACTGGATGAATCCCACCCCACCAGTTTCACGTCAGTGGGTAACTGATGTTGTATACTATCTGAAATTGGAAAAAGAAACAAATTCTCACTCAGAGGATCTGTTCAAAACGTTTTTTAAACTATGGCAGGATCTAATCAATAAGCTTCTATATCTGGGAAAAGGATGCTCTTCCTTCCTTGCTGCTTCAAAGGTTTGCCTTGTTGGCTGGCTCTCCTCAATTTCTTTTGGGTAGAGGTTGAATTTTGGTTTTATTAAGTTTGATTTGATTGTATGGATTGTTATTTGCCTTTAATTAAAATTAATAAAAAAAATTAAATGTGTTTCCAAATCTCTCAGACAAGCTTGAGATCAGTTTTGAGATACCTGAAGTGCATTACAAGATACCTACAAATGCCTTCCTCATTACGTTTATCTCATATTAGAGAGGAAGTCCTATAGAAACAATACAAAGTGTTGCTGTAAGTCATTTGGAGAAGTTTCGGAATCAATTTCAGACACCTTAAAGGGCACAGACCATCACATTATGATACCACTGATGTATTTGCAATTCCCTGAAATGCATCTGAGACATCTCAAACTGTATCGAAGATGTCTTAAAATGTAGTGGAATTTATTTTGAGCTATCTTATATCTTGGGACAGAGTGGTGGCTCGGTTCGAATCCCGTAAATGCCAAAAGGGACTCTGCTCTGTTGGGCTCTTGAGCAAGGCCCTTAACCTGCAATTGCTCCATCTTGGGTATGACGTTAATCTGCATCCATCCCTGCATGTAGGCCCTCCAACCTGCAGGGAGAACTTGGGGATTGGTGGCAGAATTGGCACTCCAGCCACCACAAAAAACCTCACACTGGTTCCACTTCATCTGAACTAGTGTGGTGCTGAGGTGTCACCCGTTGCATGGCTGCATTCGGGTCCTAATCTGGGATCCTGAGTTGGTTCGTCGTGTGGTGGGTGCGGCAATGCAAAGTATCAGCGCGTGTTCCTAACCTCTGTCTTATAAATGGATTTCAGATATGTGAAAAGCTGAACTGAATTTTTTGTATTCATTTTGAGATGTCTCTAATGATTAAGTTGGCATCTCATGCTGGGTTGTTTCTTCCTTGGTTCTTACTGCTGTTGAGGCATACCCTGTTCATGACTGCAAAATGGATAAAGAAAATTCAGAAGATGGAAGAAAGTAATTACAATCATCATTCTAAACCTGCTCAGTCCAGTTTTAGGTTACATGGATCTGAAGCCTATCCTGGCAGCTCTGGCCACAAGGCAGGCACCAGCCCAGGTTTGTCCATTGCAGAGCCCACTCACATATACAGAACTCACTCACGTTCCTGTTTGTGTGATTAACAAATTCTTTAATAGAACAGTAGAGCAGTCATGACAGAGAGAATGTTGTTAGAGGAACATCAGACTTACTCACTCCAGCTCAGGAAAAATCAAGTCAGTGTTTAGGAGACACACCTTTGCCAGCCATGACAGCCTTGAGTCGGTGTGCACAGGTCTCTATCCGCATATTAAATAATGACATCAAGAAACAGAATCTCTCACTTAGATGTTGCATTGTTTTAGTTGCAGGTCTGTGATGGCGTGTGCTGGGATGGGTCTGCAGATCTTTCAAAAGAAGACTCTTGCTGCTTTTGGCAGTCATGTTGGCCTTCAGCACCTTGTCTCAGAAGGACAGGCTGACAGGATCTAAAAAGACCTCAGGGTGCAGATACCAGGATAGCTCAGGAGACTAAGAAGAGAGTGTATTAGCAGCATATGTGCTGACCCATTCAGTCCATGATATTATTTTTGAGGGCAATAGTTGGCTATGGTATCCCTGGTCAGGACAGCCTGACCAAACGAGAGAAGAAAGATGGCAGCCTTGGTCGGAGGGCTTTGTGTGACCTCTCCACCAATGCAAAGGACGCAGCAACAGACCGATATCCCATTTGGCCAAATTTGTGTATGGTCCAGCTGTCAAATTTCCTCCAACCTTGATGTGTTAGAAGAGGCTGACAAACATGTTTTTGACACAGTGTCTGAACCCCCAACATTTGCAGGAAGAATATTCCAGATCTGGGGGCTTTGCACTCCTGCTCTCTTTTACCTTATTATTGATATTACTAGGAGACCACAATCTTTTTTTTTTTTTTTATTAATTTTATTGCAATCCATACAAAGCAATCAAGTTTTTACAAAAAGAAAAACTGAGTTAAGAACAGATCGAATCCCAACCCTTGAGAGAGAGAGCAAGCCAAACAGCGTAAAAATTTTTACGGCTTTTAAACATACCTAAATTAATAAATTCTCTGTGCTTCATGAACTTATTTTAAAATATTACTGATTAGATCCTGCCATGTTTTGAAAAAAGTCTGTACGGATCCTCTAACTGAGTATTTGATTTTTTCCAATTTCAAATAATATAACACATCGGTTTCCCACTGACTTAAAAGAGAAGAGTTTGGGTTCTTCCAGTTTATCAGAATAAGTCTGCGTGCCAAAAGTGTAGTGAATGCAATCACAATTTGTTTGTCTTTCTCCACTTTAAGCCCCTCTGGAAGAACCCCAAACACAGTTGTTAATGGGTTAGGAGGGATTGTGAGTCCAAGGCTGTCTGAAAGGTAATTAAAAATTTTTGTCCAGAATAGTGTTAATTTGGTGCAGGCCCAGAACATGTGACCTAGTGAGGCTGGGACTTGGTTGCAACGTTCGCAGGTTGGATCATGCCCTGGAAACATTTTGGAGAGTTTTAGTCGAGACAGATGTGCTCGATAAATAATTTTAAGTTGTATAATTGTATGCTTTGCGCATATGGAGCACAAGTGAATTCTCTGCATTGCTACTTTCCACTCCTTTTCTGATATATTGATTGAGAGATCTTTTTCCCAGTGTCCTCTTGGATATTTGAAAGGGAGGGATTGTAAAATGATTTTATATATTGTAGAGATGGATTCTAAGTCCTTGAGATTGAGCAATATTTTTTCCAGCATGGATGAGGGTGCAAGATGAGGAAAATCTGGAAGGTTCTGTTTAACAAAGTTCCTGATTTGAAGAAAGTGAAAGAAATATGTAGCTGGAATGTTAAATTTGGAATGTAATTGTTCATAGGATGCAAAGATGTTGTCTATATAAAGATCTCTAAGCAAGTTAATTCCAAATTTTTTCCAGATATTAAAAACTGCATATGTTTGTGAAGGTTGAAAGAGGTGGTTCTCTTGCAGAGGTGCCACAGATAGAAGCTTCTCTGTCTTAAAATGCTTTCTACATTGGTTCCAGATTCTAAGTGAGTGGAGCACAATTGGGTTATTAGTATATTGCCAATAACGTGTGTTTATTGGAGCACAGAGCAAGGAATACAAAGAAGTACTGCAGGATTTTACTTCTATTGCGGTCCATACCTGTGTATGTTCTTCTGTTTGTGTCCAGGTTCTTATCGCCTGTATATTTGCTGCCCAGTAATAAAACTGGAAGTTAGGTAGAGCCATGCCGCCTTCTGCCTTTTGTCTTTGTAGGGTCGCTCTTTTGATGCGTGGATGTTTTGAATTCCAAATAAATGAGGTTATTGTTGAATCTAATTGCCTAAAAAATTATTTATTAATGTATATTGGAATGTTTTGAAATAAAAAAAGGAGCTTAGGAAGAATATTCATCTTAACAGTGTTAATTCTTCCAGCTAGAGTGAGATGAAGGGTTGACCATCTATGCAAGTCTTGTTTAATTTTTTTCATGCAGACGGCGAAGTTTTGTTGATATAGAGCTTTATGTTTACTTGTGATGTTTACCCCTAGGTATTTAAACTGTTCTGCAATGATAAAAGGTAGGGTATCTAATCTAATATTATATGCTTGAGAATTCACTGGAAAGAGTACACTTTTATTCAGATTAATTCTGAGACCTTTTGAAATTCTTTTGAAATTCTGTGAGTGCTGTTAAGACTGCAGGCACAGAATTTTCTGGGTCCGATATATACAATACCATATCATCTGCATATAATGAGATTTTCTGTTCCAGTCCTTCTCTGCTAATCCCCTGTATCTGACCAGTGGTTCAATGGCAATCGCAAACAGCAGCGGTGACAAGGGGCATCCTTGTCTAGTGCCACATTCTAGTTTAAAGTAGTCTGAGCAAATGTTGTTGATGCAAACTGAAGCTACTGGGTTAGTATACAGTAATTTAATCCATGCACAAATGTTCGGGCCAAACCCAAACTTCTCCAATGTAGTAAAAAGGTATTTCCATTCAATCATGTCGAATGCTTTTTCTGCATCCAATGATGATAATATTTCTGGGGTGTTTGATTTAGTTGGTGAGAATAAATCCAGTTTGGTCTTGTGATATTACCGAGGGGAGCACTTTCTCCATCCTTCTAGCTATGATTTTAGAGAGTATTTTAACGTTGTTATTCAGAATTGAAATTGGTCTGTATGATGCACATTGTGATAAGTCCTTATTTTGTTTTGGAAAAACAGTGATTAGTGCTTGGCGAAAGGTTTGAGGAAGAGATTGGTTATCTTTGGCTTCTGTAAATGTTGCTAATAGGAGGGGAGCTAGCTGAGCGGAGAATTTCTTGTAAAATTCTGCAGGGTAGCCATCAGGGCCTGCTGCTTTCCCGCCTTGGAGTGACTTTATAGCATCTAGTAATTCTGATAACGCCAGAGGTTTATCAAGTTCCTCCGCACTAAAAGCGTCTATTTGTGGTATCTGTAATGTATCCAGAAATGTATTAGATTGTGTATTGTCTTCTTTAAACTCAGTAGTATATAGAGATTTATAGTAGTCTCTGAAAGTGTGCATTATATTTTTGTGTTCGACGATTTTATCTCCGTTCGTGTTGGTGATTACCGAGATTGCATTGCGCACTTCTTGCTTGTAAATTTGTTGAGCTAAAAGCTTATTAGCTTTCTCTCCATGTTCATAATAATGATGTCTGGATTTGTAGATTAGTTGTTCAGTTTCTTTAGTTGTCAAGAGGTTTAATTCCTAATGTAGAGCCTCCCTCCTCCGATGTAGAGTCTCGCTTGGTAGTCTGGCGTGTTCTTCATCTATGTTAGTAATTTCGCTTTTTATCTCTGCTACTTTCTTGGCTTCGGATTTATTTCTGTGGGAAAGATATGAGATAATCTGTCCTCTTAAGAAGGCCTTAAGAGTTTCCCAGAGTATTCCTGCAGAGATCTTGGGTGATGTATTTGTCTCTAGAAAGAATTTGATTTGTTTGGATATAAATTCCGTACAATTCTCGTCAGCTAATAGAAACGGGTTGAGGCGCCATCTGCGGGGTGAGTGTATGGTGCTTAGTAATTTTAGCTCCAAGATCGTAGGTGCATGGTCAGAAATAGCAATAGCATCGTATTTGCAAGATTTAATCATAGGCAAGAAGTTATCTATACTAATAAACGGCAAAGCCCTCACTCACTCACTGACTGACTGACTGACTGACTGACTGACTGACTCATCACTAATTCTCCAACTTCGTGTAGGTAGAAGGCTGAAATTTGGCAGGCTTATTCCTTACAGCTTCCTTACAAAAGTTGGGCAGGTTTTATTTCGAAATTCTACGTGTAATGGTCATAACTGGAAGCTGTTTTTCTCCATTTACTGTAATGGAGATGAGCTTGAAAGCCGTGGGGGCGGAGTTTGACATCATCACGCCTCCCACGTAATCACGCAGTACGTAGAAAACCAGGAAGAGCCCCAAAAAGCGCTGAAGAAAACATGCATTATATAATTGAGAAGGCAGCGAAACAATAAGAAGCGAGCGAGTGATATATACAACCATATTCATGAGTTCTGCTACTTCGGAAACAAAGCACAGTGTAAACCTACACTTTAAATTAAGTTCATAGACAGGCTGCCGCTGGCGTTTGTAATTTAGTGCCTGCCCATATAAGGCCGTCCGTCAGCGGCAATCCAATAGCAAACTGCCACGGGTAAATATTCACGGGTGAAGGACTGTGCTTATGCAGAGGAAGATGAGATGGTCAGGGTGGTGTTTGGCACAAACTCAGCGAAACTGCGAGAGAAAGTTTTAAGTACCGGGACTTCGGTAGCATTAGATACAGCCATGGACATAGCACGACATGGCAAGAGCACAGCTGGGAACCTTCGATGCATGTACACCGAGCGGCTCACGTGAACTGACGCAGTGCACAGACAAAAAGCAACAGTTCCGAAGAGCGCTGAACAAAAACCGAATTACACAATTGAAAAGGCAGCAAAAAAATATGAAGCGTCTGATAAATACAAGATAAGTATGTAATAAGTACAGCTACTGCAGAAACAAAGCACACGGTGGAAAAAGTGAATGTCCCGCTAAAGGAAGACAGTGTTAAAAAAAAAACCCGTGCATGCAGTGTGTCAGGTCTCAGATAAAGAAGAAGACGAGCTGTTTATTGATGCAGTAAGAAACGAATCTTTTTCATAGCTTATTTAACACACTACGTCTCCGCTGCGATACGCGGGTATATATATATGTATATATATATATACCCTGATCTACATACTCGAATAATGAATACTTTATTCGCAATCAATGATTGTTTTGGTAAAGCCATACTCAGTGTATTCATTAGATGAACGGTAAAAAAGTAAGAGCGAGGGGAGGGTCACTTATTGAGGCATGCAGGCAAAACCACATTAGCATGCGGGCTCGATGTACGAAAAAATATATCTTTTCAAGTTCTATTTAGTCCATATGTGTCAAATTCAAGGGCCACGGGCCACATCCGGCCCGGCGTGTAATTATATCCGGCCCGCGAGATCATTTTATATACTGTATTATTGTTATTAATGGCCCGGGTATATGAAGCGCTGGTAACACAATAAACTACAGATCCCATAATGCAGCGCTTCAGCTGCCTTGCCGAACACTTACCGCGTTAATCAAGTCTAGCTTGCAAGTTATTGCGAAGCTAGCCCACACGATGCTTAAGAGAAAAGTTGATTCTGAAAATAGAGCCTTTAAAAACCGATGGGAGGCTGAGTATATGTTTACTGACATTGCCGTTAAACCCGTGTGTCTCATTTGTGGAGCTAATGTGGCTGTAATTACAGAATTTAATCTAAGACGGCACTATGAGACAAAACATCAGGGTAACCTGAAAGACCTGAATGCAATGCAGAAGATACAGAAAGCAGAAGAATTAAATAAGAATCTGACACTTCAGCGGACGTTTTTACCCGTGCACAATCACAAAGTGATTTCAAGTGAAGCTGCTTTTATGGGAGACACAAATGCACCAGTGCAACTTGCCCCACTTTCCCTGTTGCCAAGTAATGTTGAACCAAGTCGTCACTACGGTGTTCCCAAATACGCACTTTGCTGATAAACTGAGCGCACGGCGCTTTGGTGACTTTGAAGAACAAAAAAAGTCCGTCTACATGCGGCTCGAACCTTGTGCATGTTTGGTAGCACATATCTGTGTGAGAAGCTCTTCTCAGTGATAAAGATTAACAAAACAGCACACAGGAATCGCCTCACTCATGAGCACCTGCAGTCCATCCTGAGAATCTCCACAACACAGAACCTCACACCAAACATAAACGAACTTGTTGCCAAAAAAAGATGCCAGGCGTCCAGCTCTAAAATGACATATGAGCAAAGACAACTGAATGATTTGATTTGTTATTGCTGAAAGGAACACATTTTATTTATATTTCCAGGTTTTGTTATGCAGCATGTTCATATTTGAATTTGTATAATTTTGACAGGATATATTTTTATGGAGAGCAAAATCTTTTGGGATATTTAAAATCTAAGTTTATTCTTTATATAAAATTACATAAGAGTAAAGAAATTTGAATGTTTGTTCTTTTAACGTTTACTTTATTTCTAACTTGTATAATTTAGACAGGATATATTTTTATGGAGAGCAAAATATTATAAGTTGTTTAAGGTTTGAGTTGATTTATTCAGGAATTATATTCCTGTCTGTTTTTACCATTCCTACCAAAGATATTTCTGTCGACTAAATAAAAATTCCTTCTATTTAAAATTTAAATAGAACTTGAACAAATACGATAGTTCATAATATCCACGCAGACTTGCATGTAAGAGCGGGAGTTATCCGTTTTAACAAGCAGCGTCTTGCACTGATACGAAATAGCTGTGTGTGTATATATGTAGATATGTATATGTATATTTATATGTATATATATGTTTATATATGTGTGTGTGTATGTATATATATATGTATTTGTGTGTATGTATGTGTGTAT
The DNA here is from genome assembly GCA_026402145.1 of Polypterus bichir lapradei. Taxonomy (NCBI): domain Eukaryota; kingdom Metazoa; phylum Chordata; class Cladistia; order Polypteriformes; family Polypteridae; genus Polypterus; species Polypterus bichir. Next base: position 26,188,010 of record JANRMT010062829.1, read on the forward strand.
GTATATGTATGTGTATATATGTAGATATATATATATGTATGTATATATATGTGTGTGTATATATATGTGTATATGTATAGATATGTATATATATATGTTTATGTGTGTGTGTGTAAATATATATATATATATATATATATATATGACAGCAACACTCATCACTCACAACAGTGACAAAACAATTACATTGACAATCATGTTACGTTATTTTCAAAATGTTTCCTTTTCTTTTTCATTGCTTCTTTAACACACTACTTCTCCGCTGCGAAGCGCGGGTATTTTGCTAGTTGTCTATAAAGAAGTAATCAATTCTTGAGTAGCAATGATGTACTGGTGAGTAGAAAGAATATGCTCTTGAATTTGGGTTTAAGAACCTCCAGGGGTCTGATAAGTTGTGATCAGTTATAAACTTTGTAATTATCTTTGAGGTGTTAGATGCCGTCCCCCCTGTGGAGGAAGTCCTATCTAAAAGTGGATTTAGAACACAATTAAAGTCCCCAGCCATTATAACTTTATGAGCGTTCAGATTGGAAATGGATGCAAATAAATTTTGTATAAATTCCTTATCATCAACATTAGGTGCATAAACATTTATCAAAATCATTTTACAGTTAGATAAGTCTCCCATGACCATTACATATCTCCCTTCAGGATCCAATACTACATCTGATGCTACAAATGGTACTGTTCTATGTATGAGAATTCCCACACCTCTAGTTTTCTTCGTAAAACTAGAATGGAACATTTGGCCAGTCCAGTCTTTTTGCAGCTGGAACCGATCCTTGCTTAGTAAGTGCGTCTCCTGTAAAAATACTATTTTAGCATTTAGACCTGTTAGGTGAGAGAGTACTTTCTTTCTCTTTAATTCGTGATTCAGGCCTTTAACATTCCAGCTTACGAAGTTAACTGTCCCATCATGGAGACACAGATTCTGAGTTTTTGATGTCATTTTATAGTCTTAACTGGAAGTGAGACAGCTTCGGCCTTAATTTCCTATTTCCCCTAGAGTTGTTGCCATGCAGCTTATTATTACGTTGGTAGTTATAATTATAAAGATTAATAGGATAGATTAGGTATCAAGCCCGCTCTCTTTCTTTCCCCCCCTTAACCCCCCACCCTCCCTTTTTGCCTCGCCAAGTGTGGCTAAAGCCCACTTCACACAGTCACAGTCCTCTGACATACCCAGCGACAGAGCACGTCCAAAGCAAAACAAACCACAATGCAGCGGCGTATTAGGGTTAAAAGATAGAGATATCTATTACCAATATAGTCTTTAAAAAAGAAAAAAAGAATTTTGCACTTAAAATATATATATAGTCTTCAGCAATTTTAGTGTATTAAGATGATACACCCAGATAATAAACCCGGGTGATGGTGTTAAAGATGTGTCCAGAATAAGCATAACAAGTCTTAATGCAGTAATAGCAATAACAATAAACCAAGGGTATGATATTGAACAGTCTCGTTTAGGGTTGAGATGAAATAATTAGGGAAAAAAAAAAAAGTAATTAAAAAAGAAAAAACAATAAAACATAAACAGATAGCGCCCTAGTAATACTAAGTAATAATGAGAATATATGAGAATATATGCTGATAAAAACCCGTATTTTAAAACAAATAGATCAGACAGTAGATTATTAATCCTTGCTTTATCATTAACTGCCATGACTCACTACTGTATTATGTATCAGAATAGTCCCGGGATCAGCTTTCTTAATTCCTTTTCTGCTTCTTCCTTGCTAGCGAAGACATATAATTGACCCTGCCATTCCACTTTTAAGTTTTGCAGGATACAAGAGGCTGTATTTGACGCTGGCTTGCCGTAACCGCTGTTTGATGTTGTAGAAGGCTATGCGTTTAGTAGCTGTTGCTGGAGAGAAGTCAGGGAAGATACGAATGTGGTTATTTTCAAATGTAATATCTTCCTTGTTTCTGAGGAGTGCCATCACCTCTAGCTTAAATGATAATCGTTCAAAGCGGACTATAAAAGACCTTGGTCTGGGTCTAACGGTGTTTGATCCGCGTACGCGGTAAGCCGCTGCTATCTCAGATTCTGCTTTAAAGTCGTCCCCGATTATTTTAGAAAAAAAGTTCAGCTGCGAATTTCACCGGGTTTGAACTTTCTCGATTCTCAGCAGACCTTCAATTCTGACATTATACCTTCTACTGCCATCTTCCAAAGCAGGCAGTCTGTCTCCGAGTTTTTTGCATTCGGAGCTGACATTTTCTGCTTTTTCTTCAGCACTGGTAGCTAAATTTTTCGGCTAATTCAATCCTAGTCGTAAATGTCTCCTTGAGATCCTCCAATTGATCAGTAAGCGTTTCAATTTTACCCAGCACCTGTTGCATCTCCACTTGGATTTCTTGTTGCAGCCTTTCATTTGCCTGTTGCAGCATCAGCCGCTGCGTTTCGTTTGCTTGTTGCAACTCTTGCCGCTGCGTTTCGTTTGCTTGCTGCCATTCCTGTTTCAATTCCAGTAACTCTTGTTTCAGCCTCTCATGTGCCTTTGCCCTTGCTTTCTCATTTGCCTTCTCAGTTTTCTTTATATCTTGTATGAGCTCAGCGAACATCACCTGCAGTTTAGACATTTCAATTGTGCTTTCTTGTACAGTAGGTGTAGCGTCAGGCTCTACTGTAGCCGGTGCCCCCGCTATTCCTGGCTCGCGTGGAGTAATTGAGATCGCAGACTGTAAGGCCTTTTCCAGTTTCAGGTGTTCTTCTCTGATCGGCGAGCTATCGAGATCTGCACTCACGATCATACATTCGCTCCCCTTTTCACTCTCAGCCGGCGACGATGTAGCGGACCTTGGTCCCGAACAGTCTGTACTTTCGCCCATCTGATCCAGGTCTCTCTTTGAAAGGCCGTATCTTGAGCTAGGGCTTGCTGATCTTAGCTTGGGTGCAGCTTTAGTTTTCGATTCTTTCGGACCCCCTTTCTTGCTGGCCATGTTTATATATGCTTACATATATACTGTAGCAGTCTCCTTGGGTTGAATAGATACAGGATATCTCAGGATAATAAGCAAATAATACAGTACAGTAAAAATAACACCGCTGCTAGCGGAGATCCACTTCAGACGTCCATCTCTCGCATCGGACAAGACCAAAGACCACAATCTTGAGAGCAAAGCTGTCATGGTGGACAGTATTTAAGTAGCAGGTCTCTTAAATATTCTGAAGCAAGTCCATTTATGGCTTTACAAATAAGGACTAGGATTTTATTATCACGACGAAATTTGACGAGTAACCAGTGAACGGCAGACAATACTGGGCTAATGTCAGCAAATTTTCTGGTTCCCGTGAGTATTCTGGCTGCTGCATTTTGAACTAACTAAAGTTTATTAATAGAAGCTGCTAGGCATTGAAGTAGTAGTGCATTGCAACAAGCAGTCAGTCAGTCATTTTCTAACCCGCTTAGTCCTGAACAGGGGTCTGCTGGAGCCTATCTCAGCTATCATAGGGAACAAGGCAGGAACAAACCCTGGACAGGGTGAACACACACACCCAGGTCAATTTAGGACCACCAATTCACCTAACCAGCATGTATTTGGACTGTGGAAGAAAACTGGAGCACCCAGAGGAAGCCCATGCAGATACGGTAAGAACATGTGTGACAGGTGTCAGGTCACACTTACAGGTAATCTAACTTAGACACCATTTAAATATCCGACTACGCCACCCAGTTTTATCAAGAGACTGGGAACTCCTGAAATTTACCAATATTAGCACACAGGTTTCTTTAAATTGGGCGGTGAGTAAACACACAATGAAAGACACAACAGTAATTTCAGGAAAAGCAACAGTAACTTCTATTACACCAGACAATAATAAGTACATTAAAAAGATAAATGAACATAAATCAAATCTAACAGTATCATGAAGAAAACTTCTTTTTTTAGAAAGGAAAGCACACAGTCCACACTCTAAAAGTGCATTAAAAACAAGAATTGGATGATACAACCTGTAGTGGTGCAAAGTCCAGTTTGTTCTCAGTGTTACCCCAACACTTAATTGTTCAACTGTCCACGGATACACTCTGTTCACCGGACACTCGTTCCCAAGAGAAGTTTTGTCAAAATCGTGGAATCCCTGTCGACGTCTCTTCGTTGTTCCCTTTTTTCCACCCTGGGCTCCTTGTATTGCTGTGAATTAGGCACGCCTTATTTCTTGTCTGCCAGCTTTGCTCGGTCCTTTCATGCGGCTTTCCTCTCTCGCTGGACCCACAACCGGCATCTCCTTGTAGAGCTGTCTCTTCCTCCCTGGAAGTATTGCCGTCCTTGTGCCTCACGTCGTGCCAGCCACGTACCCCAGTCTGCCAGTGAGCCCCTGTGCTCTCTGCGAGTCTTGGCAGCGTTCTCAGTGGACTGTCCCCCCTTGCCTTCTGCTGCCAGGAGTTTTTATCTACTTCAGTCCTTGCCATTATCAGTTCTGGACAATCAGATTAAACAATGGTACATCTGCATTTCCTGGGTTTAACAATTAGTGAAAACACAAGTTAAAAAAAAGGAATTGTTACCAATCATGAATAAGTACAGATATGCTGATTAGAAACCACTATTTCCAAGTCAGGTAAATACAGACATCCTCCAAGGCCAGACTTCAAAATGGGGACACCTTTGCAATACAGCCAATACCTACAATCTGCAGACAGCCTTTTAACTTCTTGCCCCCACTGCCAACAATGGGTGCCTATTTCCTGTTCATCTGCTGGGCTTTAAATGTAATATTTGCATGTTTCTTTTCCTAAGAGAGAAATGGAATGACCCAGTGTACAAAAATGTCCCCCCTCTGACACATGCAAACTCCACACATGTAGGACTCAGGGTGTGAACCCTAATCTCCTCACTGCAAGGCAGCAGTACTACCTCTGCACCACCGTGCACAGTAACAGTCTATTCTAAAAGTTATTAATGCACGTACAGGCTGTTCCTGCACCTTTCACAGTCAGAATCCATTTCACTTTTACGGTGTTACATAGATGGAAAAATGCTGTCTTACTAACATTACTTATGTGAGCATAAGTGATTGATAGATCAGCATTGATGATAAACCTCTAGCTGTAACACATGGTGTGTTTCTTTTGACTGAAAAATCAGACAGTCTATTCCTTACAACACTAAGGCCTAGTAGCAATATTTCAGTTTTCTTGGAATTTAAAATTAGAAAATTATTACTCATCCAATAATTAATATCTTTTATTCAGTGTTCTACTAGGGACAGTTACACAGAACATGAACTTAATCAACTTTCGTTAGAAAAACAAAATAAAATTTTAAAACAATTCTATGGAATACATGGTATCTAGCGAACGGTACATAGCACAGACAGATGTCGAATGCTAGAGTGATGACGCAGAGAACAAATGAAGAAGCAACTTGAGCAGAACACGCGACTGATTTGGCCAACTGTCTTTTCCGCTTAGATGGTTAAGAAGCGACTAGTACTGGCCTAAACATTCCTGAACATTATTTTCTTTTAAAATTATCAGATACACAGATGTGAAAAACACATCATTTGTTAACATAAGTATAAGCTATACATCTGAATTCTAAAGGTAAAAGTAACATTTTGTAGAAGGTGCCGTAAGATCAATGAAAATATTTCAAGCGTCATTGAGGCACTTATTGACAGAACAAACAACCAATCACCACACAATAACGGTGGCATTATACATGACGTCACAAGTTACCAAGGAAGCGGTGCGTGTATTGGCGCACGCAAGGAAGCGGGAGTCTGGAAGGCGGTACCAAAGATGTGCTGAATGCGTAGGAGAGAAAAATCGCGCTGTAGTATTTCGAGTTAAGCCAAAACTGTAAGAGCGTGCCGCGCCTCCGAGTTTTGGGTGGAGAAGTAGAAGCCAAGTAGCCTCCTAGTCAAAGCGAGTAAATATGCTTCTGGCAGAAACAGTAAGGATAATAGCATATACGCAATAAATCACTGAAAGTGGCCCTTTAAAAACTCACAGTAATTATAGGAGTTATTTTAACCCTTGCCTTACTAGTGTATAAGCATAACGCCCTGTGCTTTAGTTTATCCAGCTGAATACTGTATGTTTTATTTTTACGATGCAGCGGTGAGGGTGCATAGTCATCCACCCATCCATTTTGTCATTTTTTCTTTTTAATTCAGGGTCGTGGACAGCCAGTGCCTTCCCATGTAGTACTGGTTGCAAGGCAGGAACCAAACCTGGATGAGACGGCAATTCATCGCAGGTACCTTGGCTCAAAACAAGGCCGGTTTACATGCATGGCCACATTATTTCTTAATTGAAATTAACTTCTTCAGTAATTTTCATTGTATGGGATCATTTGCAACCAGTATTGAAGTTAAAACATAATATCAAAGTAATAAACCCATTAATAATTTAAAAGGAAAACTGTAGTATAACTAGAAGTATGAATGCAGTATTAATACTTAATCGAAAGGACTTGATAAGGATGATTATACAAATATAGAGTGCTGCGCAGCCCTGGAGAAGCATCTATCAATTTCCTAAACCAACATAAAACCAACAGTCAGGGTCATTAGAAGCTGGAGGCTTTCAAAGCAACATCAGGTAAAAGACTAACACCAGCCCAGGATGCCAGTCTACTGCTGGGAACACTCAGGTAAGCATGAATTAAATAGAGTAACTGTGTGAAGGAGTTCATGTCAGTCTGCTGATGCCCAAGAGCAGGTCTAGAAAGAAAGATTATAGAGGTGAGTCTTTGGTACTCATTTAAATAGCAGTTGTTGATCCTCACATATACGCTTACGTGAAGAGTTAGGATTGGAGTAGGTTTAAAATATCACCGTTAATTAAGAAGTTAATCTTCGGGACAGGGATAACATTAAGTGTAAAAGGTCTATAAAGTCTAACAGGATTGTCAAATTTTGATTTGTTTTGGTTGACAGCTTTGTTAAATAATGCCAGGGATTTACTGTGATGTAATGCGATTAATGTATTTTTCAAGTCAGAAGTTTAGCAGTTGCGTTTTTAACTTTGTAAAATTTGTTATTCATGACCAACTGAATCGGGAATGATAGTAATACAGATCACAGACAATGAAGGCATGGCAGAGGGCTTCAGTATTTAACAAAAGAGGTGGACTATGCTATTGTTACACAAGTTGAAGAATACAGTGTTGTCGATAACAGCGAAGCATGACTCAAAATTTCAATTATTATCAAGTGCAACAGAAACACATTTCTCTGACAACTTTTCAAAGATTAAAAAGATCTTTTGAAAGATTAAAAAATGTCCAGAATTAAATGCAGATGGGTTTTATTTTTTGAACTGTGCTGTAGACTCCATGAGAAACAATGCTGCCTAGTCAGCATTTATTCGAAAGAAAGTTCTAATTAACTCAAAGGAATCTGACAACATCCGGGAATGATTTACATGCACAACTCAGCATCGTTATTATGTGACTGAAACACAAGGCCATGGAGATGTTTTGGTGGCTTATTTGAAACGTGTAGGAGAGCAGCTGATCAGGTAAATACATTTGATGGGCACCAAAACTTACAGTCTTTTGGAAGCTGCATTTTCCTTTAGACAAGGAAAGCTGCGTGTAGCTTAAAAGGTCTGAATGCACCCAGAATCTGGTTATTTCAGCAGAAACGTTACAGGTGTACAAGGGTGTATATATACTCATTAGCTGTGTAGAACCTTTGCAGGAGTTTCTCAGCTCAGGACTATGAAGCATTACAGAGGTTGGTAACGTTGGCTCAGAATGTCACTGATGTGTATGCCTGCAACGCCCAGATCCCTAGAAAATGAAACAGTATTATTACAGAACAAAGCCATTCTGCAGAGTCACTCTTCTTCCTCCTATATTTAGAGAGACTAGAAAGGACTATTAGCATACCAGTAAAATCAGGGACAGTTTTTTTTTAATCCACATGTCTTAAGTTACTCCACAGTCACAGCCAAAATCATATGATTTTATATATACTGTATTTTGCATTTAATGTATGGTGTTATATTCCTTATATTTTTTGTCTGTTGTTTCTGTTGTATTACTGCTACCAGTCTGAGGGAGACATGCAAGTAAGACTTTCATAACAACAAACTCACGAGGAGCAAAGGGAGCTATCCAGATGTGGTGTGCATGAGCAGGTCCCACCTGGTGTAGTCCCACGGGTCATAATCTGGACTGCAAGGATAGAAAGACAGGAGCAACACAGAGGTGTTGAATGAGCTTTCTGCTGATGTGAGTTATATGTATACTTAAGAAATCAGAGTTATTTCTAAATACTTTTTATACAGTACATAATGCTGAAAGAAACGGTGAAGAATGCCCAGCAGGCTGTCTCTGTAAGTTACTCATAGGCGACAATCTGGAATGTGGGTGGCAGCCTTAAGTGTAACATGCTGTACTATAACAGAGTGTAGTTTATACCTCTGCATCCCAGGGATGACTTCTGTGTCGTGACCGAAGAGCATGTCACGACTGAGTTGCTTCCCCTGCTGAACAAAAGGTATCATGCTACACATAGATGAATCATTCTTAGACAAAGTGATGGCACAAATGATAGCAGCAATAGTTTTATTTTTATAGAGATCACCAAATGCAAAGAATACCAACACATGCTAGAAAATCCTTTTGGTCCCAACACGCTAATTGTCCACCCTTAATTTGATAAGAAAACATTACCAGCCCTAGCCATGACTCCCCCAACCTAGGAGTACGTTCTAGACACTTGACAGCCTTGGACATGCTTTAATTGAAATATATGGTACATTTTAAATTCAAGTCTTATTTGACAGTGTGATATCAAAGAGTAGCATTGTCATAAATTATCTAAATTTGAAAGAAAAAACTCTTTGAAATAATTGTTATAGTAATTTGAGATTACTGTGGATTATACAATTATTAATTTCTTCATCTACAAAGACATCACACGTCCCATGTTAAAACAAACCTTACTTAGAAAAATACATAGGAAATGAGGTAATCTTTTAATGTTCATCAGATTTTGTGTCGATTCACTTCTGGTTTTCATTAACTTGTGTCTTGGTAAAATTAGATACTTGCTTGAAGCATTGCCTTGTGTTTGATAGAAGTTGTCTGCTACTGCTACCGAGCCTTCTCTGCCCCCTTGTGGTTTAAAATACAAAATAAAAAATGTTTTAATATGTTACAGTTCATCCAATGGAGCAATAGTCGACTATTTTTAGATTCCCATACAGTGCTCCTTATTCAGATAGTTATGAATGTCTTCTCATGATTTCATATTGAACTGAAAGTTCCAAAACACATTTTGCTTTTCAGTAAATTACAGATTTCAATCAGGTATAATTCTCGGTGAGTATCAGTCATTGACAGGTTAGTTTAAACTGAACAATTTGTATTGTTTCTTGCAGAGTCTCACACCAAGCCTGTACTTCCTTGTGTGTTTTATTACTTGTGTGTGGGAGGTGTAAAGACAGGCACAGTACACAGATTTGTTCCTTGTTGCTTGGTTCATTTCTAGGAACAATTTATTCAAGTTAATCGTAAGAATTCTTTTTAAACTGAGCAGAAGGTACTATTGTTTAGCCAGCCTACAAGCCAGGCTTTTTCAATATGAGAGAGAGAGAGAGAGATGGAAGTCAGACAGAACTGTAAATTTAAATCAAGCTTGATTGTGCCATTCTTTTTACTATCACATAATGAATCACTTGGATTGATAATATGTAATGTTATTTTTTATCAGAAATAAAGTAATACATTTTGAAACATATTTGTATCTGTTTTTCACCGTAGGTAAAAATAAATTGTATTATTATTGTATGAAGTAATATTTATTTTAATTGGAGCTTCCTGAAGTATAAAGAATTAAATATTTCTTACACCTTAGAAACAAATGACATAAATAATCAATATACTATAGACAAAAGTTATAGCTTGTTTCTTATTTTTGTGTATTTTCTATGTATTTTATGTAAACAATGTTTATTATGGGTAGTGTGTTGTTGCAGTGGTTTGAGCTTCTTCTTCACAGTTTCACAACACTCAGATCCCTGCTTAGGCGCTTACAGTTTACAGTTTGCATGTTCTTCCCGTGTCTACATGGAGTTCTTCCAGAGACTCTGGTTTCCTCTCACATTTCAGAATAGTGCACATTAGGTTAATTTGTCATTTCTAAATTTGCTCAGTGAGCCTTACAGTTGGCTGGCTGGCTTACCATCCAGGGTTGGTTCCTGCCCAGCTCATAATGCTGTTATGGTAATCTCCAGCATTCCATGTCTCTTTACTGGAATTAGTATCCTCAGAAAATAGATAGATAGATACATAGATAATGTTGATTATAATTTATTTGTATATGTGCAGTAATAATTGTAGTTTTTTTTTTTAATTCTTACAAAGCACTTTGAGCTAAAGGTATTGTATATAAACAAATGTTGGGTTGGAATAATGTGTTTATGTTGTTGAAATTTGTCTATCTATTAGTCAGTGTGCTTTTGTTTAATTTAAGCCTTCAGATATACAGTTTAATGAGAGGAGAAGAATACAAAACAAAGACAAACCAGGTTGGTTCTACAGTAGACAGTACCATTAGCAGTAAAAATCATTCAAATTAGATATAAAATTGCTATAAATCACAACTCTGTATTGGCATCAAAGCCTAAAAACAGAATTGCCTAATCGCATTTTGAAATTAAATAAATGTCTGATGACAAAAAACAGTCAAATGTACTTGCAGTCACTCAATCACGCTGCCCTCGGTCTTTCTCTTTCCCTGTACCATATTCTGAAGATGAGTGACTCAGCAGGCACTTTAAATAAAGAAAAACTGGTTGTTATTTTGTGATGCTTCTTTCAGTTAGAAAGTTTAGTTATATTGTGTAGTCCTTTATTTGCCTTCAGTTAGAAGGCTTAGATATATTGTATTAACCCTTTATTTCCTCAGTATTTGTATTGTTTATGTACAGAACACGCGTAATGCTGAGTGTTGACTGTTTTTGCAAATTTAGTGACAGATGACCATGGTTTTCATGTGCCAAATAATAAAATTAATTAATGCAGTCTATTCAGTACAGTACAGAGAGAGAGAGAAAGAGGTTGATTACAGTGCATTGCCGCACCCACCACACAACGAACCACCCGGATTGGGAGCCGAGTGCTCTGTGCAGAGTACAATAAATTTATTTTAATACTTCACCAAAGAGAAACATACTTCACTTTCAGGTGCTGTGACTCTTGCTTCATAGGTTAAGTAAAATATTACAACATGAAACGCCTCTGGTTCTGCAGTCCATTATTAGTTATACAGTACAGGTATGAATATAATTTTAATTATGATGTGTAATACTCTTGTGAAATGGTACTACTGGCAAGAAAAAAAACATATAACCTGAGGGATAAACACTAGACACAAATGGAAACAAACTACAAAACCATGTCAATAAAAGGGTACCTGTGCAATTTTACATTAAGTGTGATCCTTCACAAAAAGTCTACAAGTGGCACCCATTAGTACAGCATGTCAGTATTAGCTGCTGCAGACTTAGCTGTATGTATGTTCTTCTGAAGAGAAAAGCAGTGGATTTTTTCATGACATGGCGTAAAACTTAAAGGCAATAGCATTTTAACATGCTGAGGATGTTTTTTGTCATTTTTGTAAAGTGTCTCCTAAATTAAATTCGTGCAATTTTCTTCACAGTGACTGTCTTAGATGTAAAGAGAAACCAGTTGTAGCTACATAAATTTTTCCTGCACTTATTGGTCCAATGTGCTTTTGTGGGTGCGCCATCAACAATAACAACATTTACTTCTATAGCACATTTTCGCAAAAAGGCATGTAAGCTCAAAGTGCTTTACAAGATGTCAAAGATGAAAATGAAAGAAAAAAGGAAAACAAATTAGAATAAATAAGTATATGAATGGGTAAATGAAATACCAAAAATAATAAATCAATAAACACTTAAATCATAAAGATATACAAGCAATAAATAAAGCAGAATGCTTAATAATGTATTCCTTTTTAAGTCTCTGATGACTATAATGATAAGCCTGATGCTATAGTCAGATGGCCAGTGAGGACAGAAAAGAAAAACCTCTAGGTGGCTTCATGCTTTAGAAAACAAATTCTGCAAGGGTTCCAAGTCCAAAACACAGCCGAACCCTAAATGGCCATTCTACCCAACATAACTGTGCTTATGTCATTCCTGTTGTTTACAAGCTATGGCCTGGAAGATTTGATGTAATGGGTTTCACAGTTGAAGCATCCACATTCATTCCAACATCACAGATGGCTGTAGATTTCTTTGATCAGATAGTTACTAATGATTGCAGATCCAAGAAGAATAATATTTCAATACAGTAAACTACAGCTATTAAAAGCCAAACTGAAACGGTGGATTTTTATGAGATTTATAAAATGTGCCACTGTGTGAGCCTAGCGTATCTATATCTGTAAAGTATTCCAGATTGTTAGCATAACTTAATAGCAATACCACTTCACCACTTATGCTTATCTCTTTTAATAATGAGTAACTTGGTGTTTGAGGACCTAAGATTTTAACTGGGAATATAAGAGGACAGATACTCCAAAATATAAGATGGAGAAAGTTATTTAGAGTTTTGTGTATCATTAATAGTATTTTAAAATTGATTCTAAAGGAGACAGGTGGAAAATGATACTTAAACTGGTGAGGTATGCTCAGATTTTCTCTTATTGGTTTGGATTCTTAAGATAAAAATAAGCCATTCAAATTGAACATAGCTAGTATCTAAGTGTTGTTCATTAAATGCTGAATGAAATGAGAAAAATGATTGCTTTTATTTTCTAGCACTTTTAGACAAGAAAAGCAAATGAGAGATTGGTAAAGAGAGCAAATGGTCCAGGATTTCTTTTTTCAGTACTGGCTCAACTTTAAGTCTTATGGCAGATGAACTGAACTGAACCTGTGAATGATTAAGAGAGAAAAATCAGCTCTACAAGTCCTGAGAGGAAACTTAGAAAGATGATCCAGAGAGCAGATGGAAGTTTAAGAATGAGAAACAAGGTCATTGTCATCAAAGTGAGCAGGAAAGAAGTTAGGGTGGAAGCCAGGAGATTGAGAACGAGGGAGAGAATGAAGTAAACAGGAAAAGACTGGAAAGTAGTGATCTTAATGTGAAAGAAAAAAGAATGCTGGAAAGTTAAAACAGTTAAGAGATTAATGTTTTTGTCATGGTAAATGTGCTCATCTGTGATATGAATAAGGGGGTGTCTATCTAACAATATACCCCTAGGTCAAAAAAGGTAGATGGTGTCTTTTCTATGTTTGCTACACATACATGTGAATATGGAAATCATAATTCTGTCATTTTTTTGTTAATATGTTTATTGAGGTTTGGGATTGAACCTGGGATCTATAAATAACTATCAGTAGAGGGTATCTCAATCCTTCCATTATCCAACCCGCTATATCCTAACTACAGGGTCACGGGGGGTCTGCTGGAGCCAATCCCAGCTAACACAGGGCGCAAGGCAGGAAACAAACCCTGGGCAGGGCGTCAGCCTACCACAGGGCACACACACCCACACACCAAGCACACACTAGGGACAGTTTAGGATCGCCAATGCACCTAACCTGCATGTCTTTGGACTGTGGGAGGAAACCGGAGCACCCGGAGGAAACCCATGCAGACACAGGGAGAACATGCAAACTCCATGCAGGGAGGACCCGGAACATGAACCCGGGTCTCCTAACTGCGACGCAGCAGTGCTATCCACTGCACCACCGTGCCGCCCAGAGGGTATCTCAAAAATGTAAGTACATTTGAATATACTGGATGTCAGTAACTTGTCGGTTGATGTATATTTCCAAGTACATGAACTTAAAATATGCCATTAGTCACATTTAAAAATGTAAATATCGTAGCTATGAATCAGAATGTGATGCTAAACAGAAGAAATTCAAATGACGTTTGATTAGTGCAGATTCATCATGTGAAGTGCAAAGATGTGGGAGATATACATTTAGCATTGAGCCTCTAATAGGGGCTAACAATTACAGTAATAGAAATCATAATGAATTTGAGGCTTTCACTGTTGTTTTAGACATATCAGTCTATACAGAAAGTGCCAAAAGCCCTCCCCACTTTTACTTGATTTAATAAATCCTAATTGTAGGGATAAAAGAAGTAAGCACTTTATAGTGCAAAGCTAGAAATTCTTCAAGAACGTGACAGGAACCTGAATCATTGTGTGCAACCATCTCTGCAGACGTCTTTAGGAGTGTTTAGTCAGTACATTATTCATCAGTGACTGTGAGTTAATGGTCATTTTGAACATCTGTGTTAGCTGACCACATGTCACAGACTATTTTTTTTCTGCACAAACTAAACATCAGCATATACTGAATTACTATAAGGTCACTAGTTTAAAGCAATTGTCTTACATCATTTTTTTCTCTTGCTCTCCAAGATTGTTCCAGTTTTCAAAAAGACCTGGGGCCTCATGTATAAACGGTGCATACGCACAGAAATGTTGCGTAAGAACGTTTCCACGTTCAAATCGCGATGTATAAAATCTAAACTTGGCGTAAAGCCACACCCATTTCCACGATACCTCATACCCTGTCGTACGGAAGTTCTCTGCTCAGTTTTGCAGACTGGAGGCACCCAGCGTCAAAGCAGTGCTACTGTTCATGTGTGGTTATCTTTTCCTTTCCTGACATGGCTTTATAAATACACTGAAATTAATCACATATTGTTTATTAGTGTAATGCATCTGATTGTAATTAACCTGTAACAATATAATGGTCCAGGGAATAGCCATAGTATTCCAAATACCATAACTGCTTTAGCATTGTTACTCTCACTGCACCTTCTTTTTCTTCTTCTTCTTCTTCTTCTAGCTGCTCCCATTAGGAGCTGCCACAGTGGATCATCTTTTTCCATATTACTCTCACTGTACCACTCGGAGTATTTATATCACTGTATCTGAGTGGGGAATCGCAGCAGCAGCTGATCAGAAAGAGAATTATCGGTATACAGCATCAAGCACACGCTGCCTGAGCCACGTCAAAACGTTTCAAAGCCTTTCCTGTACGGACCACGCGGTTCAGAAACAGTTTCATCCCAAGAACTATAAACGCACTCAATCAATTGCTCCTTGTAGAACTATCTGTACTTATAAGTAGAATTACCTCACTGTAAACTTGCACTATAGTTATAATATCGCACAACCTGAGCCACTTTATAAAGCGCGTATTTACATATGATGACAATATCATTTTTAAGATTAAATGCAGAAAAATATGTTTATTATATTATACAGATAAAACTTTAACTTCATTTAAATAATCTATATTCTTCACTGGGACTAGCGTGAAGGATAGAATAATTAAACATGTACTATGAAAATATTTTAATGTTCCTTAAACGTTTTGAAGAATCTGCGCTCTAAGCTTACAGATGGCTTAACGTCTATTACAGAGCTGATTGTGTGGCGATCGGTTACTTGGAGAAAGAAAGGACTGCAGGGGCGGCCACGCCAACATATATTGAATATAAAACAGAAAGAGAAAATAACGACACAGCTAAAAATGCAGCGGCAAATTTTGACAAAAGTTAAACGCTTGTGTCATGAGCATGAGGCGACTATGCAGTGTCCGCAATGGACGTGGCCATCTACCGTGCAGAAGATACCATATTGAGATCGGCGGGTGAAGGGGCCACCACAAGCCTAGAGCCACCCATGAGTACTGCTGTAATAAATAATTTCATTGAAGGAAACACACAATCACTGCGCTGTGAAACTCATGTTTAATAACGTGCTTTATCTCCTATCATCATGAAAATGATATCACGTATCCATCTCAGTATTTTAGTTATTCAGAGAGCTGTAATATCACGAATGTAATGGATTCTGTGTCCAGTCGGAGGAAGAGAGCTGGTTTAAGAAGCAAGTAGTGATTCACACACATAGAGCACATAGAAGATCACATACAAAACAAATCATTTAACATGCTACTTTAATTACGATGTGATTTGAGAAACTGGTTAATTAAATGATTTTAAGATGAAGTTTATGATGTTCTACTTTAATGACAAAATAAACTACATGATTAAAGTGGAAATTTCAAGATTGAAGTTGACATTTCATGCTTTTTCCCCACTGTGTGCCTTTTTTTCTCTGTACCCTAATAAGCTTTCATATGACACTCAGATGGTGGGCTACGAATCGCCTTTTCATGGCGACTTTAATATCTGACAACTTCTTTTTTATTTCCGGCACTGTGCGACTTTGTGAACTTGAGCTTTCAAGTTTCTCTAACACGCTATCACTCGATCAACTTCCTTTTGTTGATTATACCACGGTTTAAATAAACAAATAGTATGTTTTTCCTTTGCCTCCACTTGGTATTTGCTGAAATTCTTATATTTTCCCCCATGCTTTTTCCATTGTCTTTTCACAGAAGGCTGAGCTTAAGGGCTATTTATATTGATTTGCATATTCAAAGAGGCGTAATTCTGGGAGGAATTGGGGTGGGACAGTACACGCGTGCACAAGCGTTACTTTTCACGCTGACCTGGATTTATGTAGTGGAAGAACACGGAAGTTGGAGTACGCACAGATTCCTGGATCTAGATTTTTCTGTGCGTAAGCACATTTCGGCTTTTGTGCTTACGTCAGGTTATAGTGCGAATTCTACGCACGGCGTTATGCATGAGGCTCCTGAAGATTTAATTTAAAACTATGATCTACTTTAATGATATTTATAATTTTTTTGTAAATTCTGTTATATCATGTACTGTATACATTTATGTTGTTTTCTTTCGTTCAATTTTACTATGCTTATCATTTTCCTAGTTAAATTCCACTTATGTATGCCAAATATTTAGTAGCATTTGTGTCATTGCCTTAGAATCTTTTTTGTTTCATTTTTTTTTACATAAAATTATGTGCTAAATAAAAACCTGAAAGTGCAAATTGTTAAAATATTTTACATTAAAATTAACACAATATGAATAATTATAAACCAGAGAAAATGCAGATTATTCTATAATCATGTTCAGAGCATTCAAAAAATGTATGAAGGCAAGGTGAGAAACCCAACATCCCTCAAGCATGAACTCACCTACAAATTAGATGAAAATGCAAAAATCTTTGCAAGAATCTACTGACCAAAGCAAAGCATTGGTACTTTAACATATAATGCATCAATATGAAATTCTTTGGAGTGTAAACAATAATAAAGTTCAGAACTTTTCAATATCATTAGGCAGCTTCATCAATTTGTATTGTTGTTGTTGTTTAAAAAAAAAACCCTCAATTTTAAGTCATACACCTAAAGAAAAAAACATTTCAAAGCATTTCATGTACCCAGTGAAGAGTGCTATAGAATGAATTAAATTAAAAGAAATGAAATAATTAACTAATATTTAAAATATACTCTTAAAGAAGGGAAAGCAGTTAATATAGCAATATGAGATAA
Organism: Polypterus bichir lapradei; assembly: GCA_026402145.1. NCBI lineage: Eukaryota > Metazoa > Chordata > Cladistia > Polypteriformes > Polypteridae > Polypterus > Polypterus bichir. Next base: position 26,205,409 of record JANRMT010062829.1, read on the forward strand.
AATTGAACTGACTCTGCAGTAGTTGGCAAGATTTATTACTGTCAGTTTAATTATTTTAACATAATGTACTTTAAATAAGGTTTCAATATATACATTTTTGGATGTTGATAGTATTTTTGTTCAGTTTGCCACTTGTGACGATAGTAACCATTTTATTTAATTTCTGTGGATTTCTAAACAAAAGAACATACTAAGATTCTAGATTTAATGTTACAGTTTAATAAATTAATGGCGGAATTCTCTCAATTTTCATACCAGTGTAAGCTAAAATGATTGCTTAGTTCAAGGCAGGAAAGCTCCTTATAGGACAGGCAAACGTAGAATAAGCCATGTGAATGTGATGTTTTCTTTCATATATTTTTATAGTAAGCTTTTTGGAATGGTGGTGTTCCATTTTTCATCTTTGTCAGTGGTGATCAATCTATATTACAGAAGCCATTTTAAAGCTATTTGAAATCAGCTCAATGAAAATCATTTTGTTTTTCACAAATTTGTGTATCATGTTCATACAGTAACTTCCATTGAGTTGCATCTTTCGTTATGTTCCATGCCTGTGAAGAAAAAAAAAGAACAAATGTTACGTTTGTATTGTAAAGTTTAACATCTAATAAAATCTAGTATGGTGAGAGATGGGATGAGTTACTGTGAATTGGGGTTTCAATATGATTATTATGTTATTTTTCTATACAGAGACCCTTGTTAAACTGTCATTGTAAACTGGTGGGTGGAATGATGTTTTCTGTCTAGGTCTGCGTTAAAAATAGCAACACTTGCTAACAAATAAAGAAGACTTTTGTTCATAGAAGTTATAATATAGAAGATTAAGTGTTAACAGCTATGCAGCCTGTTTTAGAACAATATTAATGCATGTTTGTAAAATGTCTGTATATGTGTGCACCCCACAATTTAAAATCAACTCAGTGTCTTATTAGCTTACATGCAAGTTAATTAAATCAACATATACGGTATAGTCTGAAATGAAGCACAGAGATCAAATTTGTGAAAGGACTGAGAAGGCAAACCCAGAATATTTAAGGTATGTGCACAGTCAAAATATAAACTGTACTATCAAGCAGCTGATTTTATCTGACCAGCAAAGGTTAAGAGATTAATCCCATTATAAAAATGCCCAAATTTTATGAGAGGAAAAACATAGGGCTATTTTTAATATAATGTACAAGCACAATGTACATGTACAGGGTGGTCCAGATCTAATTATGCAGATCCAGATCGTCTGGATGACTTTGATTTATGTGGGGACGATTCCAGTTCAGCGCAAAGACGATTCTTCATGTCGTCAGTTTGCACACTTCTCGATGGTCCAGGATTTTTCAGGTGATTTTCTATGTAATAAACTTAATAAGTTAAAGCATAATGAAAATTGCATAATTAGATCTGGACCACCCTATATGGATCAACATAAAAAGTGGTCTTACTTTTACAGATATATTGATGACAATGGTAACATAGTTTGTGTTCATTTTTAATTAAAATACTTTAATACATAATGAATAATTAAGAGAGAACCAAATTGTCCAGTATGTTTAACTCATTAAATGCAAGAGCATGCAAATAATTAGCCTAAAAGAGAGTCAAATGTAATTTAGTATTGGTAAATGAGAGTTATTTACAATTTTATGCAACCACTATTTGATTATAGTTTGCATGTTGTCTGTGTATCTATCCTAGCTTAATCCCACATATCAAGGATTTGCATGTTAGCTTGATAGTTTTTTTTTTTTTTTAAATTAGGTAAGGGGCATCCCTATCATTACTGTGTGCTGTAATGAAAGACCTCCTTCATTAGAATGGGAGGTTTTGAAAAATAAATGGTTTAATAAATACAATTCACCAATGTTTAAATATAGGCACATAAAAGACACACATGTATAAAGACCAGGTATGGGATCTTCATGGCACATTGGTATAAGTACCATTGGCAGCTTTAAACTGATAACATAAATGAAAAGGCAGCTACTCTACTCACATTATGAATGTTGTTGTGATCCACATAATCCCTTGTGCAACTTGTAATCATTTACTGGAAGGAGTACTGAGATTTTCTACTCTGAATTGTCCTTTCAGCTCTTATCCATCCATCCATTATCCAACCCGCTATATTCAAACTACAGGGTCACGGGGGTCTGCTGGAGCCAATCCCAGCCAACACAGGGTGCAAGGCAGGAAACAAACCCCGGGCAGGGCACCAGCCCACCGCATCAGCTCTTATAGTTATGAATATATTCAGTGGTGTTATGCATGGATCAGCAGTAGGTAGGAGTGACGTTCAATAGTGTTTTCATTATGAGTAGTTTATTGAGGAGCAATCAAGAAATTGTGTTTGCAATGTTTAATAATATTCCTGTTTGCAGCAACCACATTAACACATTCACTCTTCAAGATGCAAATATTTTCCAGTTCCCAGGTAGATCATGATATTTTTCTCTTACCAAATAATTTAGAAAGATCACTGAGAAGACCCTAACTTTAACTGTGATACCAGCACTTTTGACCCGTTCCCTTATTCCTGTAATGCCTGGTCTACATACACCCTCATCCTCACTTATGGTCACAAGCTGTGGTAGTGAGTGAAAGAATGAGACTACGAGTACAAATGGCCAAAATGGAATTCCTGTGCATTTGGATGTAGACTCACTGTCTGCAATAGGGTGAGTAAGTCAGCAGTACACGAGAATATTTTTAATTTACATGCAGATCTTATTGTAATCCTTTATAATTAGATTAATTATCCCTGTGATTCAGATTAAGATTACCTCAGATTTGTTTTTTCAGTATTTTTGTGTACCATTCTAAATAGCTAACTCTTTTATTATGGTTTACTAATGAATTAAACTTGCTTATTAACAAATATTAATAGGCTATTAAAAAGGTAAAATACATTTTGTTGCATTTTTTTTATTTAACTTTCTGTATCACTCAATAATTTCCTGTTTTCTCAAATGCACTGAACCTACAATGCCCACTAGTATGCACTGTACAATTCCATGCCACTGCCTTCTGTTCAGGACATGTACAGTACAACACTCAGTGCCTTAGAAAGGCTCTCAGTATCATTAAAGACCTCAGACCTCCTCATTTTTCCCTTTAAGCAAGTGCCTTGGGCCACTGGTGCTTGCACCGGTAAATTTATTAACTCTTTCGGAATTCAAATATAAGCTGTATTGTACTGAGTAAATATGGCTGCTCTGCTTTCCACTTGCACCAGAGAAGAGCAGTGATCTGCTTTTAATGGGCTGAAGGTGTACCTGTTGCTGAAATCCCCCAGAATCATAATATGGACTTAGTGTTGTTGTCAGTAGTAGATGTAGATTGGTGTCCTTTTCCTTCTTTGTACTTAATACCTGTCTAACCACTTTTGAACTTCAATTTGTAAACACTTGGCCGTGGCAAAACACTGTCTCTATATTGTACAGAAAGCCTTCTGTATTTGCTGTGTATGTTGCAGGCTGTGTATTCTTTTTATGTAATTTGTTTTTCAACTGTCCCAAAGAGACATGCAAGTAAGAATTCCATTGTATTATGCACACATGACAAGCTTTTTTTAAACTGTTTTAACTTTTTTTATTTGGCCACCATATAGTACAAAGACAGATTTCTGTTACTTTTTTCTCCACCACCAAAACTGTGCATGCAGAAAGACTTACAGAGGAATATGACTTTACAAGAAGTCAAGAGGACGTAACTTCCTCAAAAGATTATTGCTGTTTCTTGTGTATAACTCATATAGCTTGAAAGTTTTCTGGAAAATTTTTTATATTTTTATAAGGAACATTTAACATTTCTTAAGAGGTCTGTGGGATAGCATATAGGGTTGGGTACACTTTCTGAGGCTGCTGATGATTAAGCATGTTATTTATTTGACTCAATTTTTTAATTGGATAGTCTGTTGTGCAAATCTGTCATTAATTAAACTGTTTATAGATGGAGTGGTGTTGTGTGTGTAAAATAGATGTTTTATTTATCAAAGTCCTTTATTAATGACCGTCACAGATACACACATAACATAATAGTGTCTTCCTTCTGGAGGGCAAACCATGTCTTTTGATATCTCTAATGCAGATGTCCAGCCTGGAAAAAAAAGTAATATGTATTCTCTCAATGTTACCATACTGATAGGGTATGCATTTGAACACCAAGTCAGGATTCCAAATGTATACTATGGCTGAAATATTTTAAAATATTTATGAGTCAGTAATCATTAGAAGCTGTTACTTTACAGGTTTATAGGATCATTACTGTCATGTGTATAGAGTACAGTGAAATTCTTACTGGACTGTTTTAATCAACAACCAATATATAGCCACTCTATAGCTCCATGATTAGTGAGTATAACAAACTTATCTTGCAAATTTTGTCTTTCTTACGTAAAAAGTCTTAGGCGCAAAGGATCAGCACTTTGCTTAGAGAAATTATTTCAATTTTATTTTTATTCAAATAAAATGGAAATGAGACATTGCTACATATTACAGAACCTTTAAGTGATGAATAAAACCCAATTTAATATAAAATACAGTTTTTATGAAATTGTCTCTTAAATTCATTTTGTATAAAATTTCCCAATAATGAAACTTACTAAGAGTTTTTTTGTGTTTTTTAAATGTTTTTGGGGATGTATAGAAAAATATCTTTTGAAAATGTGACGTGGCTAAGAAAAAGTTTAGTGTTACTGTTAGCCAATTGCATGTTTTTTGGACTGTTAATGGGGTCAAGCATACAAGGGAGTGATGACAAAAAATGAAATTCTTATATGAGAGAGTTTCATAAAGTAAGACTCTTTGGAAGATTTGTTCTCCTTTATATGGGAGATTAACATCATGACATATTTATATATAAGAACATTTCATACAATAATGTGAAATAAAATGAAAGCAAATTAATATGAGTTGAAAATTCTTATTTGATATTAGACTATGTCTTATGATCAGAAATGTTTTTATTTTCATTTGTGAGATTGATCTTTCTTTGTTATTGGAATAGCCCGCATTGCCTTGATAGGTAGAGTATCAAAACTTACTATTTCTATTAGTCATATGCATGTTTATGTCTTTGGGTCTGCTACTGCACTCCTGTTTTGGCCGATTTGGATAGCTTTTAGTTTCAGAGTCAAATTAAAAGCTAACTTAACAGTGCCATAAAATTTAATAAAGATGTTGGAAACAACATTCATTAGTTTTGAGATGGGAGGATTTCAGGCCTCCCTAACAGCACCAGCTCACAGACAACAGAACAGAGAGCTGAGCTGCGCCTTTACTTCTTGATTGATTGAGGAATTCCATCGTTCATAATGCTCCTTTAATTGTCTGCAGGTGATGGATAGGAGTGCAATCTGACGACACCTTTTATAAATAAGCGTTGTTCAAGGTCTGATATGCCAGCACCTGTTAACTGTAATGTACACGAGGAGACCTTCTGCTGGCTCTTCATTTATTTGTGTTTACAATTGCTAACATCACCCAAACAATGTTGTACATCAAATGATAACGAAAGAACAAATACATGAAAATGTCTGGTTTCTTAAAAAGGAATAAAAAACATACTGAAATTCCACAGAAAGAACAGCAATACAGAATATGTTTTTAGGAATTAAAATTGTTGAGGGAACATTTCAAACAAATTGTCTTGTCTGCTAGGCCATTTTAGACTTTTGTCTGGCTTTGGTAAAAGATAAAATCCTATAAAATGAAATGTTTTTAGCATGTTGGCCTAGTGATTAAGTAGTGGGGTTGAATACTCAAAGATGCAGTTTCATCCCTTTCATTTCTTTACTAACTGGTCTTAAGGAAACCAGTTAACTTATCTTGATGATCATTGTACAGATTAGTGTATCAGTAAGGAAGGCTTGTGTTATACGTGTAAAATCTCATGTAGGTGATGGTGTTGTGATTTTTAGTCATTTTGAACCACTTTCGGGATTTGAAATATTTGAAACCTTTATGGAATTTAAAAAAAAAATATTTTATGCTTTATTTATGGTCTTCTATTGTTGCCTTTTTGATAATGTCATTCAGTTTATGGTGTGACTGCACAGACATCATTATGATTTATTAGATGCTCATACCCAAACTTTTACGTGATATCAATTTTATGATTTAATAAAGATATGAACTGGGAATTATGTCAGTCACATGTATGTACTTGTATTTATGTCTCTGCAATATTCCTATTCAAGTTAATGCATTTTTGCCAATCCTCTTGTGGTAGACTCCCTTTCCAAGCTTAAACAGCCATGTGATGCTTTCTGGACAGCTATATTGTTCTTATAGAAATGACCTTGCGTTTGAACTTGGAGTTTTGTGCTCTTCTCTCAGTAAGTATGTCTATCAGCTGGCAAAAGCTTTCCTGTATCCCCTCAATAAATCCACTTTCTGCTGGACTGCATGGTGCCCTATTCCAGTCTCTTCTGCACAAAAATCAAGTTGATTTTTTCTGATAAACTAAACTATTTTTTCTTTTGCTTTTGTTGGTGGAGGCAGTTAAAAAGTAACAACTTCAGGGCTATGCAGTGATGTGTATGCTTCCCTCTTGAAAGGGTTTGACTCAGTGTTGGAGGCTGCAAACGTCCTAATGCATGTACAGTAGAAGTCATGCATGATATCCATAGGTGGGGATTTCCTCTCTCACAAGGAACTGAATCCATGTACAATGCCAAAAGTGAATGCTTGTTGTTTGCCATGTTCTTACACTGAGCTATTAATAAGTCATTGAGGTGAGTACAATTTTGTTCATTTAGGTGTAAGGCAATGGATGGAACTACTAGTTACAATACCATGCATAAACAGTATTTGTCAGGCATTCCTTGTTAATTGAAACATGCATATTACATTTGTTATGACCCTGATATATCAGTACATTGTCATTGTCTTGGAAGTAAAAGAGCACCGATTAGAGGTGGAGGAGGGCGATTATAAAGGCTGTAAACATTCTTCAGGCCTGTAGGTGGTGTCAGATTGCTCCAGAATGGGACTGTGCTGATCATTTAGGAAAACATTTGGCTTGGAAGCTACCTTTTGAGGCTTTACATTTTGATTTAGGGGTTGCATAAAAAAACCTGGCCATGACACCAGAAACAATTTCAGAGATTATCACCTGGTGGGTTTTAAAGGGCATATTCTCTTTTTGGAATATTGAATTCAACAATTCAATGATCATAGCTGTAGAGTGGGAATAGAAAGAAAGAGACTAAAAGATGTTCATACGTGAGGAGGGAGTGAATAGAGAGAGGCTGGGAGCAGGAAAACTGTATTTTGGCAAATAGATGAGTTGTGGAAAGACAAAGTAGTTATAGTTAGGCATGTTGGGTTAGCTGGTCTTTACTTTGTGCTCCTGCATTGTGTTGTCCCATTGATCACCCCTCCATGTTTTCCTATTTAAAAAAAAAGCATTGCTGGGAATGATGGACTACTTTATCTCTTATTCTAAGTTGGACACAAGGTGGTGTTCACCTATTACAAAGGCAAGGAAAAAACTATCAAAGCAATTGTTTGATTATTTAGTACTGAAGATATTTTCATATCCCTGCATTGACATCAGGGGTTCTCAAACCCAGTCCTGGGGACCCCCTGTTGCTGCAGGTTTTTGTTCCAGCTAGCTTCTGTTTTTAGTTAGACTCCTGGGCTAATTAAGTGAACTGTTATTTCCCAGATTCCCTGTTTTGGGAACTATATAGAAGAAAACTATGAACATAGAAAACTATGTAAAAAAAGAGAGTACATTTTAATATTTTTTACATAGTTTTCTAAGTAGTTATATGGGAAAAAAATATTTTTTCTTTTTAACAATATTTTAATCTTGATTTTCATTCCATTTTTCTAGTGTTCTAATTGTTTAATTAATCCATTATTTACTAATTTGTGGGTCTGACGCTAAAGTAGTTGCAGCCTTTAATGATTCAGTACTGTTTGCCTGGGTGTCTGCTCTGCTTGTTTTTAATTGTTGTTATGAAGGGAGCAAACTGCACAGAGAAAGGACAAAATATAATGAAAGAGAGTTAAGCATTTAATTCCATAGCAATAACAGAAAAAGTTTTTTATAAATGTAAAAATCATGCTGCTGCGTTTTACTGAATGTAGAATAAGAGAATAGAAAAAAAAAACAGCTAATTAAATTAGATCAGTGTTATCAGGTGTTGTCACTCATTACAAATCTGGTTGGAACAAAAACCTGCAGCCACAGTGGATCCCCAGGACCAGGTTTGAGAACCCCTGGACTAGATTATAGATATTCACACCAACACATGCATATTTTCTTACTGGATGTCTTGTAGTAGGGTTGTTCTTGGATGTGAAATGCCCACTGTCCTCATTTATTTTGGTAAATGATTTATTGGTGCCTAGAAATAAATAAAACAAAATCACACTGAAGCATGATTAATGCAAAGCATAGGTATCAAACTCAGATCCTGGAGAGCTGCAAGTCTATTTAAAACAAGTACACAACAATATGGTGGAATAGACTGTGTTGAGAGAGAAAGAGGAAGATGAAGCGAGTATAAAGAGACAGTAGCAGAAAAGCATGCCAGAACAATAAAGATGATATGAGACAGAGAGGCTGAATTGTGTTAGGATTTTGACCTCAAAACATCCCGAGTGTCTCAGCGTTTAGCCCAAATAGTGAGGAGAGTAGACAGCAAGTGAGAATTGTCCTGTTCTCTGTACATTTGACAGTACATTTGACTATTACTGATAACACAACTACTAAAAAACATGCTGCATCTATAGTTAACCTAATGTCACATGTTCTTCCTCAGCAAGGCTTAGAATGGGAACCCCATGCGGTGCTAGAAATTCTCTGTCAAGCTTCTTCTAGCCTTTTAACATATCTCAGTTTTTACGTGGATCGTACAGTGGATAGTGGTGCTGTACCTAGAGCCCAGGTTTCAGATTCCATAACCAGACTCTGTCTTTGTGGGCTTTGCCCATTCTGTACATGTCTGCTTCTGTGTACTCTGGTTTTCCTCCCACACCCTCAAAGACCTGCATATGAGGTTGACTGGTGACTTTAAACTGGTCATGTGTAGTGTGTGCATGAGTAGGTGGCACCCTGTCCAAAGCTCTCTCTTTTCATGTGCTCAGGTCTCCTTGGATACCACCTGGCCACTTATGATCCTAAAATGGATTAATAAGGTTTAAGAATGCTATGTTATTTTTATATAATTGTATGCCTATTTTTAAGTTAGTAATATGGCAAATAGGAAAAAATAAGTACAAAATACCAGATGGAAAGCTAAATTGTGAAATGAGAACACAGAAAAACCTGTGAAACACGTGAAGGAGACAGAAATGTCAGCAAACCTCTCACAGCTGTCAGACTGTCATCACTGTGGTTGTTAGTTTACATGAAAAAAACAGTTGATCTTTCTAGCATGAGCTTAATCTGCTTGGTGATGAGGTGTGAGCTTTTTATAGGATGAAAGGAAAGTAGCACTGTATGACATAAAAGAAGAGACAAGCACTTAGTGAGCAGATTTAATGAAAACCAAGCATTGTGATAGATTGCAATTGTGGAAAGAAGACTTCACTCAGTACCTGTGTGCGGCTGCCTCAAAGTGACGGAATGAGAGTGGCTATGCAAATGGAAGGATTCTTAGCCACTGAAAGACTCTTCTTTGAAGCTCAACCAAAACCCCACTTAAACTCCATTACTGGCACCTTGCAGTGCGAGTGGAGACGGTTTCACAGCAGGCATCTTGTTAATCAGAGTCCTGGTTCTCTGTGTATTACTGTGTAAATTGCTAACTGCTGAAAATTACCTGACTGTAAGAGCTTTCTTCAGTTTTCTTTAAACTTGAATGCAGCAGCCTGAAAGATCACAAGGAGCAGTAGAGTGAAGAAAAGAGCAACAGGCAGTGGAAGGAGCAGAAATGAGTGCAGTGCCTAAGAGCTAGAGAAAGGCAGACCTAAAGGAGTGGAATAGCTGATAGTAGCATCCATTTATTACTGGGTGGATAAAATGAGGAAAAGGAATTTCAGGAACACAAAGAAAATAAACTTACAAATGATTGCAGATAGATCCAGAAGGAAAGGAGAATTTCAGGATCCTAATGAGGTCTAAGAAAGACCTCAGGGGAGACTGAAGAATTTGATCTTGTTATTGGGTGATCGTAGGGAGAACACAGAAATCAAGAATGATAGAATTAAGTTCTAAGCATTCTTTTAGATTTGCCAAAAAGTGGCTGGTTGATCAAGATAATTCACTGAAGAATGATGAAGCAGGTGATAAGCATTTGAGCATAAAAATCAAGAAATGTTAAGAAGGGATCACAGGGAGAAAATATTGGTATAGTACAGGAATTAGAAAATATGGATTTAAGATTGATTTCAGTAGTGCAGAATAGAACTTAGTTGATCAAGGTAGTAAAAAACTGACTGGGCAATTAAATGAAAAGAGAAAGAGAGAAAAAGACAGACTAAAGAAATGATGCCATCCAGGCAGTAAGTACAACTGAACCAGGATGGTGGGAAAGAAACAAGAGGATACAAATGAGGTATTGTAGAGAGATGGGATGAAAAGCAATGAGACAAAATGTTATGGACAGAATACAGAGCTATTAGTCTTGCTTTTGCAATTGGAAGAACTCCAGATTCTGATTTTTTTTTTTAATTGATCATTTTGCTATGACTCCTACAAAAGTCAATAAGCCAAGATTCTCACCAGAGACAACTGGATTTGCTCTGTTTTTCTGTGGGTTCTGTTTCCTTTTCCTACATAAAAGAATTAGAGGGCAGAATGAATGGGAATAAAAAAAAAACATCCAACAGTAACATAGCACAATCCGGTCCAGGAAAAGCCAAAGTGGGCTCATTTGTTGCAAGTGAAGCACAATTTTTTTCTGTTTCAGTTAAGAGTTACAAACTTGTCACTATACCCACCATTTACGTTTATAGCCATGGTAAGTGAGCACAAGTGCACTGACCACGAGAATGCCAAGAACAACCGTAACAATGATGGAAATCTGGGAAGAGGACAGTGCTGACGCTGGGGTTTCTGACTGCTCTGTTGGAAAACAGATTGAAGAGCAGATTTGTTATTCCAGATGTCTTTTCCAGTTTTTACACTGCTAAATTGTAGTATTAGGCTGCCTACATTTTGGACCAACAGATGCCCAGGAGCCCAGATGGTATGTCCTTCTTTAACCTTTGAATTCTTGACATACCTATCTATGCATTAAACACAATTTGATATGGACAATTTCATTCATTCCCTTCTCCTTGTATATTGCTTATCATGTCTCAAAATTCCAGAAGCTCACCGATTACAGAGAGGTTCTTAATGGCTTTTCTTGTCTGACTGGTCACCTTGTTGCTGGCCATGCATGTGTACCTGCCTCCATCAGCAGGCCTGGCTTGTCCAATGATGTAACTTTCACCCGTGGTCTTCTCTCTTCCATTGAGGTACCACTTATACTCACAGACTGGGTGACAGAGTGCAGAGCATGTGAATGTGACCAACTGGCCTACGGCAACAGAGTCTGGTCCGGTGATGGTAACTTGTTGTGGGCCATCTGCAAAACACAGGATAGGCTGGTTCAGTTGATGTGCCAGAGGCTGGCGTATACATCGAATTTTGTGTGATACTTACATTTAATATTTAGCCTGTACTTGGCACTCGTCACACTGCTGTTTGTGTCAGATGCGGCACACTGGTAGGAAGCCTCATCTGCCTGCAGCACTGGAGAGAAAGACACAGTCTCATTGTTCTTGGAAAAGATTAGCCTGCCGCTGGTGGAAAGGAATCGGCTGTCCTTGAGCCAGAGCCTTGAGTTCACAGTGCCTTCTGCTTTACAGATCAGCTTGAAAAGGCCTTTATCAATGGCTGGTGCTGATGTCTCCTGTACGATCCTTACATCAGAAATTGAAGCTGAAGACGGCTGGGCTGGAAACAAAAGGGACAGAACTCAGTTGTACCCACCATGTCATAAGACTGTAAGGTGGCAATGTTGGAATATGAAGAGGAGCTACAGCAAATAAATCATTTCATGCAGAAAGTGAATTAAAAACTTCTGGCAAGACTAAGCTGGAGATGGCAGTGTGCTTCAGAGCATCAAACGGACTTGGGTAAAATTTGATTTACATGCCATGGCAGAAGAAAATGAATTATCAATCCTTATTAAAAAGAAATTCATATTTTACATTAGGGTGGTGCACTATGTAGTGTTGCCACCTCATGGATTCAGAGTCCTGCTTTTTAATCCTGCTCTGTGTGGAGTTCACCATGTGTCTCAGTAGGGTTTCCCTCCTGGCACTCTGGGTTTCTTCCCACACCCCTAGAGACGTGCAGATTAGATTAACTGGCAAATCCAAAACCCGAGTGTGAGTGCTTGTAAATGAGCCTTCTGACAGACAGCTACCCAGTCCAGTGCGGTGAGTAGGATCAGCCTCCTGACCCTGAACTGGATTAAGTGGGTTTAAGAATGTTATCTGTATTTGACATTGTGGCCACAATGATTTGAATGAGGAAGGTTGAAAATAGTTGGATGGATAACTTTTGTTGTTTCCCTGATGTGAACTTTTTTCCCCTTTTATAATATACTAGCAGAATACCCGCGGTTCGCAGCGGAGAAGTAGTGTGTTAAAGAAGTTATGAAAAAGAAAAGGAAATATTTAAAAAATAACGTAACATGATTGTTAATGTAATTGTTTTGTCATTGATATGAGTGTTGTTGTCATATCTCTCTCTCTCTCTCTCTCTCTCTCTCTATATATATATATATATATATATACATAGCAAAATACCTGCGTTTGGCAGCAGAGAAGTAAAAAGAAAAGGAAACATTTTAATAATAACGTAACATGATTGACAATATAATTGTTTTGTCATTGTCATGAGTGTTGCTGGCATATATATATATACACTCACACACACACACATATATAAACATATATATACACATCATATATATATATATATATATACATATATATATATATACATATACATATAAATATATATACATATATACACATATATATATACACACACACACATATATATATACATATATACACATATATATACACACAAACACATATATATACATATATACACATATACATATCTACATATATACTGTATATACACATATATATATACAAATCTACATATATATCTACATATATATATTAGGGTTGGGACTCGATTAAAAAAACTAATCCAATTAATTAGAGGCTGTGTAATAATTAATCTTGATTAATCGTATGTAATCGCACACGTAAATTTGCCCCAAATCGCAAATGTGTTTTTTTAATTTAAAAGGGTTTTAGTGGGCGACAGAATCAAATAATAGACATGGACATGAATATTGTAAACTCAAGCTCTTTTAATTTCTGAAAAAAAAAAAATGCTTTTAAACTGCATTTGAATTCAAAACAGAAACAAAAATATCATCCCTGGTTAAAATTGGGCAGACTTAAAAATAAAGTGGTAGTTTAAGTACTTTAAGTACATTTTCAGAATGGTATTGTCTTTAAATAATAATAACCAAAATTTCAACAGAAAGTGCAGTTTTTCTTCTTAAAAAAATAAGTCAGAAACATAAAAGGTAATTTGACCAACTTAATCTTTAAACTCTGAGTAACCTTAGCCAAAATTATTTTGTACATTAGGCTAAAACAGTGTGATCATTGAACATTTTGTAATTAGATGTAATTAGAATTACTAACGGTCACGGAAGTCCAATGATCCCCAGTAAGAGCCACAAAATCCGCTTTCTGTAATGCATCTAATTTTGCTTGCTTTTCACTGTGCACAAAACCATGCTTTTATCAAGGCTTCGCTCGGGTAGTTTTTTGAAATAAAATTTTCCTCCGATCAGTCGTAGGAACGCGCTTCATTCCGACTGTAACATTTTTGTAGCTGTGATGTATGCATCAGTGTAATCGATGTACCAGGAAATCATGCATTGACAAAAGTTCCCCTTTGCTTGGAATTGAAAGTGTGATTAAATGCGTTATTTTTTGTTATGGAGTACATGCATCGAAGCTTCTCAGCTGTGCTTGTGCTAAGAATAGGAAAGATTTTAAAAATAACGTAACATGATTCTGCGTTAACCGCATATTTTTTCATACGTCTCAAACCAAGGAGATGCGAGGGTAAAATGAACCGAGAAGCGCGCGTACATACTCAGTACATCCCCTCTCGGGAATCGAACCTCAGACGTAGGCGATAGAGGCAAAGCCTCTACAATTGCGCCACGGTGTGTTGCTTATCTACAGTATTTGAGAGTATGTAGATCGAGGTATATATATATATTCGCAGCGGAGACGTAGTGTGTTAAGGAAGCTATGATAAAGAAAAGGGAACATTTTAAAAATAACGTAACATGATTGTCAATATACAGTAATTGTTTTGTGAGTGTTATTGAGTGTTGCTGTGATCAAGGATTCGATTATCATTATTTGTTTCAATCAGGGTCGTATTTGTATGATGTGTTGTGTTCAAGTTACATTCTGTGTTTGTCAGTCATTGTAAAGATTAAATTCTGTAATTACAGCCACATTAGCTCCACAAATGAGACACACGGGTTTACCGGCAATGTCAGTAAACATATACTCAGCCTCCCATCGGTTTTTAAAGGCTCTATTTTCAGAATCAACTTTTCTCTTCGGCATCGTGTGGGCTAGCTTCGCAATAACTTGCAGCATCATAAGCTAGACTTGATTAACGTGTTCGGCAAGGCAGCTGAAGCGCTGCATTATGGAATCTGTAGTTTATTGTGTTACCAGCGCTTCATATACCCGGGCCATTAATAACAATAATACAGTATATAAAATGATCTCGCGGGCCGGATATAATTACACGCCGGGACGGATGTGGCCCACGGCCCTTGAGTTTGACATATACTGTATGGACTAAATAGAACTTGAAAAGATATATTTTTTCGAATGTGATCGCGCAATTCAGATCGAGTTGACGCGCACTACAGTACATCGAGCCCGTGTGCTATTGTGGTTTTGCCTGCATGCCTCAATAAGTCACCCTCCCCTCGCTCTTACTTTTTTACCGTTCATCTAATGAATACACTGAGTATGGCTTTACCAAAACAATCATTGATCGCGAATAAAGTATCCATTATTCATGAAGCTTCAATAGGTGATCTGTCTTTCTGCGTTAACCGCAAGCGTTTTCATACGTCTAAAACTAAGGGGATGCGAGGTTAAAATAAATTGAGAAGCGCGCGTACATACTTAGTGCATCCCCTCTCGGGAATCAAACCTCGGACGTGGGCGCTACAGGCGAATGCTCTACTGTTGCGACACGGCGTGTGGTTTGTCTATTTGAGCGTAGCAGTGTAATTCGGTTTTTGTTCAGCACTCTTTGGAACCGTTGCTTTTTGTCTGCGCACTGCGTCAGTTCACGTGAGCCGCTGAATATCGTTTTATATGTCACTCGCTCGCTTCTAATTGTTTCGCTGCCTTCTTAATTATATAATGCATGTTTTCTTCAGCGCTTTCTTCCTGGTTTTCTACGTAATGCGTGATTATGTGAGAGGCGTGATGATGTCACACGAAACTCCGCCCCTCGAGCTGAACTCCATTACAGTAAATGGAGAAAAATAGCTTCTAGTTATGACCATTATGCATAGAATTTCGAAATGAAACCTGCCCAACTTTTGTAAGTAAGCTGTAAGGAATGAGCCTGCCAAATTTCAGCCTTCTACCCACACGGGAAGTTGGAGAATTAGTGATGAGTCAGTCAGTGAGTGAGTGAATGAGTGAGTGAGTGAGTGAGTGAGGGCTTTGCCTTTTATTAGTATAGATTGTGTTAAGTATTGGGGTGAAATTAAGTGTATTATATGTTTTATTGTTGTTTTTGTTAATTTTGATATTTTGTGTGTCTGTTTTTTTGTGTTAATTTCTTATGTGTGTTTGTAATTATTTACTGTTACTTTTTAGATGTAGTTATGATCCTTTGTCTTTGTGGATGGAGCCCTAGGAGGCAGGGCCACTCTCAGGCTATTTAAACTGAGTGAGACAGCTGAGGAGTATGTTTGGTGGAGTTATTGTGAGTACTACTGTTTTTTTCATGGGTTTATTGTGAGTACTGCTGTTTTTGATACTAAATTTTCTATTTTTGTGATTATTTTTCCTTCGTCTTAAGGATGCTGATTACTGGATTATGATTTGGACTTTGTTTATCATGGATTGCAATTTTGTCTCTCTGTCTTTTTTTTAGTAGCTTTCCTTTGTATTTTTGAATAAACTTTTGATTTATAAAGATTTTTTTGTTGCAATACCATACAGAAAACACAAAAACTGACTGTTACACTCCTGCTTGTGGGGCTTTCATTGTAGAGTTTTTCAGTTGTTTTTCCATCTTTTCATTTTTGTGGCCTACTCCAGCGAAAGCCAGCAGATGCCTTGGAAGCATGACAGAAGTCTGATAAACCTCTACTGGTCAGACCAGGTAGGCTTCTGGCCTGCTTCTTGGCTATTGTTAGATGCCTCACTTATGAAAGAGCAGAAACCCTGAGAACAGGTTGTATCATAATTCATTAGAAAGTATGACACTGACAAATCAAAGTGTGAAACCCAATAAAAATATTTGTTATTGAACCTATAAAACCATTCTCAGGGCTTACCTTAGCAGCATTGGATGCAAGGTGGAAACCAAATGGGTATTGTGCTTGCTTATTTTCAAGGAACCTAACGAGAATCAAAAATCTTTGCCAAAAATGTAGGTCCAAGAAATAGATTAGAGAAGAAGTTATTTTTAAAACAAAAGGCTGATTGTCAGGAAGGCTTTTGGAATCCACAAGCCCTAGATGAAGATGTGTTTTCAATTAAAAATTAGTATGGATTTTAGAATCTAGGACTCCAGAAACCCCCAAAAGGAGTGCTCAACCTTGTAAACTGACAAAAAGAATAGCATAAAAAGCTAATAATTAACAACAACCAGTCTCATATACCTAGTGGTTAGGAATTCCGTCTTTCACCTACTGTGGGTGTCTTGGATTTAACTTAAAAGTCCTTTTCCTATCTTCTTCAGTTCATTTCCCGTTATTCTTATAAAGCAGACTTCCACCCACTGTCAGGATTGTTAGAAAGACTCGGAGAAACAAAAGGTCACAAGCAAGGAAAAATGAGGAGATGGAGTAAAATGTAAAGGGACAAGACAGAAACAAAGTCATAAAGCCAGTAAGGGTGAGGAATCTGGGGAATGAAACTTGACTGTTCATCCAAGTAAAATATGAAGAATAAAGTTAAAATAAAGTTAATTAAAGGCCTGTTACCAGTTTCCTTGCTCCTCACTCTAATAGAAAAATGAATTGTTGTGATTGTTCTTTAGGTCAAAAGTGGGACACTGTGAGCTGAGTGCCACCATCTTATATAGAAAAAGAGGACCTGACATCATGACATATTATTTAATCATGTGACTAGCAATGGTTTGGCAGCAGTATACAAGATGGAGTCAACAGTGAACAAAAAAGGAAGCTTAAACCAATAAAAATAATTCACAATCCTAACTAAGATCATGAAATTTCAAAATTTGAGACAAAAAGGATTCTACATGACACAATTAAGGGAAGATTCTGTCTTCCTTTTGTGATATTTTTTGTTTTTTATAATCCTCATTTCCCCCTGTGTTACCCAAGGAGCTGGTTGTTGCAGTTCCTTGCTGCTGCATTAGGTAGCTTAGCTGCGCTCTTCTGTGCTCTTTTGTGCTTCCCTCCTATTCCTCTTTGTAAATTTGTTGTTCTTTTCAATGCTTTTTCTAATTGATTCTTGTATTTTGGTTTTGATTTATGGTTAGCTGATTTGGTTTTGTCTTTTTTTCAGGTTTTTCAGGTTCTTATATTTTGGTTTTCTTTACAATATTTTGTATTTTGTTGTCTTTCTATGAGTTCTTTTGAAAATATTAGATTTTTGAAGTTCTGTTGAATTTACTTGCTTTATAGGATTTTTCTTTATAATTTGATAACTTAAATATAAAGGTTTTGTTTATTTGAGCTGGTGTTTTGGTGATTCCCTTTCCCTAATGTTTCCTTCACCCATAATCTAATTATGTAAATTTTCATTCACAGACAAGAATTAGTAACTGGTTTATTAAATGATTTGTTGCACCATGGCCCCCACAGACAAGATCCAGCAATGTTTAATATAGCAGTGTTATTACAAAAACAATTTTAATTGCTAAATAATACATCTTTCATAGTCGCTAAACAAATCACCATATATTTGGGAAAGATTCCCAGAATCAGTCAGTAACATGGGAGTATTGTGTAGCTTTTGAATGTGCCTCTAGGAATCGTGTGCCTACATGTCTGGTTAATCAGTCTGCCAAGTGGCTTTGTGCGGAGCTAATTGAGGGCGTATTTCTGGTGTTTATTCCACAGTTGTGCAGGTGACTCTGGCAATTTTCTTCTCCAAGCTACTACAGCAGATTTTCAAGAGACAATGGTGGTTGTGTTTTTCCACATTGGCAGACTTGTTCACAAAGAGTTTGTTCCCTGTGAACCAACTGTTAATCAGTGGTATTTCACTGTACTGAGACATCTATGGGAAAATTTTAAGAAACAAACAACTGAAGAAGTGGTACACACAAAATTGCATTTTACACCCTGACACGTACCAAATCGTCAGGCAAAGAGTTTTTGACCAAAAACAGTGTGGTTATTGCTTTGAACCCCCAGTATTCATTTGATCTCTCTTCCTGTGATATCTTTTAGTTCCAAAATTAAAATTGATACTGCAGTGAGGAAGATTTGCTACCATATAAGAAATTCAGCAAAAAATGAATGAGGCTGTAGACTTGGTAACAAAGGATGAGCGCAAGAAATGTCAATAGGAATGGGACAAGCACATTGCATCTCAAGGAGAGCATTCAGAAGGTGACTAAAAGGGAATTGCTGAAAGTTTTTCAATAAAGTTTTTTATATTAGTTCTGTGAATTTTAGGGTCTACTTGTACATTACAAAAATTGGATGTTCATATTCTTTTGAAATTTGTATAGAAGAAAATATTTCAGAATAGTTAAGTTGTTCCATAGCACATCCATCTTCAATGTTCATGCTTTTCTTCTCGTCTTTACACAGTGGCATCAAGGAGCACAGGGAGCATCAATGTTGTTTTTGTACAAAGTACAAACGTGTTTTGTTACAGGGTTATGTAGAGTCTATCTTAGTGACCCGGCTTTAGAATTTGGTCACCGTACCACCTATAAGTTATAAAAGCTGACTAAAAGAGGGCATACAGCTGTAAAAACGAATGCTCCAATACCCCATTTTTGGAGTGAGCAGCCAACCTGTGTGAACCCCGAAAATGTCCACTAAACTGGCAGAGAGGGGGTTATGGGGAGTCTATCCTGGCAGTGCTGGGTATAAGGCATACCCCAGTGCTGGATGGGAGGCCAGTCCATTGCAGTGTGCTGATATATGCATCTACAGTTATTCTTTCTGTACCATTTTAGAGTCACCAATTAACCAAGCACACTTGCCCCTGAGATGTGACAGGAAACCCAAATTCTGAAAATAAACCGATATAGACATGAGAAAACATGTAACTCCACACAGGCCCAGATTGGGCAGGGTCACGCTGGGAAAGGAAGCCAGGCCCTGAATCTGTGAGGTATCAGAATTAATCGTGCTTTCCACCTTGTTTATTCTGTTTGTATTTTTAATACTTGTGTTGTATCTCTTCTTATTTGTTATCATTTTAAGACTAAAACATAAAAACAAGCAGAAATCAAAAACTAGCGTGACATTCTCAGATCTGTTTAATGCTGTTCAGGGTTGCATGTTACTTGGAGCCTGTGGCAGCACTTGGCCTCCGGGCAGCAATGAGCCCTGGATGAGGTACTGACACAGGGACAGTCCTGGAAGAAAACTCATGTAGCATAGCACAATTCTTACTGTTCAACTAACTTTTAAACAGCCTATGAATTGTATATAGAAACACATTGTATGTGCTCTGACAATTTAGCTGTGAGACAGTAGGCAGGCACAGGATATCAACTCAAACAAACTTCAGATTCCTGAGTTAACAGTCTTCTTTTGCTCTCTTACCACTGCACTGTGAATATCATGGCCTTCATCTTATACCCTGATTCAAATGAGTCTAATCTTTAGAATATTCCACTTAATGCAAGGCCAGGTCCTACTATGATTAACATGACCTTTCACTTCCTTGACATCTGCCTGAGTCAGAGATGGTATGGCCACTGCCAAACCCAACACAACTCTGCTGCCATTCGACTGATTCAGATCTCACTAGCTGGCGAGGTTTACATCAAAACTGACATTTGTTAACTTTTGACAGAAATACAATGAAAAGCCAAGCTAAAATCTAGAACTTACCATTTAGAAATAAGGAAAATATGATACAAATCCCTCTGACTGAAATTTTCATTTTAACTGAAATGAAGGCTGATCATGTCATCTCTCCTCTAAGAGCAAAAACCACCAACCTTTAGCCTGCCATCTCTTCTTCCTGGACTCAGTGCCAGGTCACCAAGGTAAGTCCCATAAAATCTTCATATGACATGTACAAATCACCCTTATCTTGCTTTCATAATAAAGTCAGGATGATACTGCAGAATGCCATCACACCGTACAAAAGACTAAGAAAGCTTAGGTGACTCAGGACAAGACAAAATATGCTAAAAGCTTGAATTCAGATGACTCAGCAGAGAATTGTGCATTTTCAGCTGGAATCCCTCATTAAAGATTTAACATCCAGAAGTCAAAGCGCTTGAAGATGGAAGCTTTAGTAATCATTTTGTTTCATACTTTCTAAGGCTGATCTCACTGTGTCATACTTCCTCTTTCCTCATTTGTTGAGACTGCCTGTTCTAGTGCAATGTAATGGAGTAGCTGTTGGCATTGCTGCTTCACAGCTCCATGTCTCAGAAACCAGCCTTTCTCTTTGTGTCAACAGCACATTTTCATACACACGCCGTAGCTCAAATTGCTTTACAAGATGTCAGAGAAGTTGTTATATGCAAAGAAAAACAAATGAAATTTAGAATAATAATGCATAAATAGTATACAGTACAAAAAATAAATAAAGCACACTTACATAAGATTGATATATAACAAACAGAAGTTGAGTCCTTAAGTAAAGAATTGGTTTCAAGTCTTTTAATAATGGTCCGATGATAAGGTCAGTTCGACAGGGTAGACAGAAGAAAAAGTAAAACTCCAGTTAAGCTTGAGAAAAAAAAAAATGTGCAGGGGTTCCAGGCCAAAAGATCACCCAGATCCCTCTGGGCATTATTCAGCTGAACATAAATGTTTTTTTTTAAGGCTTTGTCTTCGAGGATACAATGCAGTGGGTCTCGTGGCAGGTTGGGGTATCCGCTTTCCTTCAGAAAATCAGAGAGGGCTACAGAGGACTTTGATCAGGTGGTCGTGGTGGTGGCTCGGAACGCCACCACGGAACAACTACAGAGGTAAAACAGAGAAAAGTAAAGATTAATTAAGCCAGCAGGTTCATTGAAGATAATTTAATGTATATTAAGGATAGAACTAATATGTAGCTGTAAAAAAACAAAAAAAGTCACAGCGGGGGATTTTGATGGTGCAGCATTTTTTTCTGTTTTTAAATAATGTGTATTGTATGTTGTGTGGTGGACATGTATGAGCGACTTGTCCAAATTTCTTCCTGCCTGCCTTTCATTTCCCTCATTTGAAGGCACTTACTCCACATTCTAATAAAGCCAGCTAAAAAAGGATTGGAAGGATGAATATAACATAAAATGACTTTTCAAAATGCATCCAACTCAGGATTGCACTAAGCTGTACTGCGAACATCAAGTGTAAGGCAAGAACCATCCCGGGACGGAGCTCCAGTCTATCCAGGGTCAGCTCTTACTCACACAGACCCAAAACCACACACACGTGGGGTCAGTTTAGAATGGCTAACCAGTGTAGCCTGCATTACTTTAGGGATGTGGTAGGGAAACCCAAACAGACATGAAGGAAATGTGCAAATTGCCTGTGGTGCTACAGTTTAGAATCCTCAATGTGCACTGACTATTCATGTAAGTAAAAGAAATCAAAAACCTGTTTATCTGTTAGTGCCCACCAACTCTACTCACTCAATCAAATGTTTTTGCCGTTCTCTGTAAGGCAGTAGTCTTGTCACAGAGTAAGAAAAACTTGAGATTTGCCTTAAGGCCATGACACATCATGCAACGTTTTCAATGATTTTCAATTACATAATCTTAACAAATCAGATGCATATTGTGACATGACCAGTGACTCACCCTGATAAAATTTAACAGGTTTAATTAGACTTGAATCATAGAGGTGAGCTGTTTGTGAAGGAGAGCAGAAAACCAGTGAAGTACAATTCATAAAATACAATGATGGGGAATAAGGAAAGAGGATGATTTGGACCTCACAAACTGAAGAGAAGCTTGTCTGTCTGATGCATAGTGGTCTATGTACCGCAATAGAATGGAAAAAAGAAATTACGTGTAAAGTGCAGAGACTGCTGCTGTGCTGCTGAACTTGCCCTACCTGTTAACCCACTGTGCACTGCCCACTCCATCTGGCAGCACGTTATTGTCTGTCACGGAAAGACGTGAGCAGGACTGTGCTGGAAAGATGGCACTCACTCAGCAGATTTGTGTGAAGGGAGGTCCGTGGCACATTAAATAAATAATTGCATCCTAGGAAGTGCTGGCTCCAATTGGGTGCAGGTTCGCGCAAGTGCGTTTCACACCGGGGATTATTGGGGTGCCTGGTTGATCACACGTCCACTTGCAAAGACCAGAGGATCAGTCAGGAAAAGGAGGCAGGCAGCTGGGAAGAGCCTCAGGAGAGGAGCAGGTGGCTGCCACTCAGGAGGGTACTGAGCATCGCTCCTGCTGAGTGATTTGAGGAGCAGGAGTTCCCAACTGCTCCAGGAGAGCTCCCTCACAAGGCTAAGGAATGGCAGCGGGAGTCGGAGGCGCAAGGCTGTTTGAGCAACCCTGTAGGGAGCCTGTGTTGGCAGCGGGGGCCTAAGCCAGTCAAAGGGTTGGTTGTGCAAGTTGGTAGGACATCTCTAGCTGCAGGATCCCATCAGGGTTAGGAGATGTTGGTTTTAAGATGAATGTATCAAGGCTTGTGTCTGTTTTTAGAACTGATTCCCACCTGTGATTTTAATCTTGTTTTTATGAAATATATTTAATTGGATTTTAACCTCCACATACACTGATTTTATGGATTATTTATTTGGTGGGATGATTTTATGCACTGCACTGATTGGACCCTTTGTTTCTCTTTAGTATTAATAAAAGCACTGTACTCTTTTTCACCAACTCCATCCGGAATGTACATGTCCTCATTTACCCCTCGGTCATTTTCTATCGACAGTCATGGGTTGGAGAGGTTCCCGGAAGCAACCAGGGACTATGGAGCCAACCCAGATTGTCACAACATGACATGGGCAGCACTTTTCAATCATTTAAACTAACATGGTCCGGTGACAAAATCAACACCATACCACACAACTAGAAGTTGCATGATGTGACACATAATGTGACATTGGCTTTAGTCCTTCTTGTCAAATTCTAAAAAGGCAGTACGTACCTTCATATCACTTAAAATGATTAAAATCTGTTCTCTGAATACACGTTTGTAACTCAGGGCTGGCAGTGGTGCAGCCTGCCCCAACAGCATTGGGATGTATGGAAAAGCCAAGTGTAGAAATGAGGCCAGCACACCACAGGACATCTACACACATGTCCACACACTTCTGTTTGGCTGCCAGTAAACACTCGGAGAACAAGCAGACTCCACACAATTGATGTCCTGGTGAGGAATACATAAGTATATAATTATGTTCAAATTTGCGGTGAACTTTATGGATAATTCAGATAGCAGCAAGGAATCCTGGTGAAGCAAGTGTCAGGCCCATGTGCAGTTAGGGAGGACTTTATGAATAAAGGCCAAGGTTTTGTAGCCAATAAAGAGAAGATATTCTGACAGGTAACAAGTCTTTTTTTGAAATCTAGAACAACCTGTATTTATTTTCATAAAGCTGAAAAACAGAAAAGAAAGACTTAATACAAGTTATGACAGATTCCTGTGTGCATGCAGTATGTGTAGGCTGGGGTGTCAGTATGTGTTGGAGGCAGCACTGGACTTCTGAGCTCATACTATAGTGAACATCTGCAGCAACACGGACACTTAATGATTAGTAAAAACTGAAATAGTGACATATAAAAGTACAAATGAGAATGAGCAATTAAATATGAAGATATTGGAAATGTGCCCTCTGTATTCCCACAGTCTAGCACTCTGTGTTAGACATCTTCGTCCAGTGGAGGGATGAGCGAGGAGTTCCTTCAATGTGTGTCTTTATCAAAGTTCTGATTGGCTGCGAAACCTATGTCTCCTGTAACCAAAATGACTTCACGGGTTTGACCAGTTTTAGCATCCCAGGAAATTTATGATTCTGAGGCTTCTGATATGTATGGACTTGTAACCTGAAACAATCATGACTTCTTAAATAAAGCAAAATAACAAAAATAAATTTAAATTATTGTTTGTAGTCATTTTAAGTAAATAAACCAAAGCTGCAAAGTCTCTGTGACTAGTAAAGTAAACTTTGCATTAAATTAGTTAGTGCTGTCCTTACATTTCTCTTGTACATTTTATTTACTTACACAGTGGTGCAGTAGAACATGCTGCCACTACATGAGTCCAGCATCCTGAATCCCAGGCACAGATGTTGTTACTTTGGAATCGGCACCTTGGTGTTCCCTCCTTGCAGTCCAGTGTTTCTTCCATAGATGTGCAGATGGAGAATTTCACATTGGCCCCTGTGGGACAGGCACCCTCTCCTGGAATATTTTGAGCTCTGCACCCAGTGCTGCTGGCTACCCATCCCTGTGAATTGGATTTGTACCTGTGGCTTCCTTGATGTCACTTTAGGTGAGGACAGATGCAGCAAGAACACCCCATGCTGTTACTACATGCAGTATGTAATGTGTGTATGAGTATTCAGGCCCCATCACTTTCTGCACACTTTAATGTGTTGTTGTTTAAATTTTAAATGGATAAATTTGCCATTTTTGCATATCAATCTACACTCAATAAGCCCATAAGGACAAAATGAAAACATGTTTTCAGAATGGTTTGCAAATGTATTTAAAAAAAACTGAAATCTTGACTCTTTCTGTGGCACTCCCAATTGGTGTCAGGTGCACTCTGTTTTAGTTCACCCTGAGATGCTCCTAGAACTTGGTTGGAGTCTGCCTATGACAAACTGAATTGATTGGACATTGTTAGATAGGCCCACACCTTTGTATATAAGGTCCTACAATTAACTTTGCAGATCAGGGCAAAAACCAAGCAATAAAGTGCAAGGAGCTTCCAACATCAAATTGTAGTGAGATGTAGATCAGAGCAAGGAGATGAAACCATTTCTAAAGCTTTCAGTGTTCCCAGGTGCACAGTGGCCTCAATGCTTGTGTAATGGAAGAAGTTTAGAACCACCAGGACTCTTCCTAGAGTTGGCTGTCCGGACAAGCTGGGTAAATGGGCAAGAAAGGCCTTGGTCAGGAAGGTGAACAAAACCCAATGGCCACTCTTGCAGAGCTTCAGAAGTCCTCTGCTGAGATAAGAGAACCTGTCAGAAGGAGGACCATCTCAGCAGCACTCCATCTGGTGTTTACAGTGGTGTGCCTAGACAGAGCCATTATTAAATAAAAGGCATATGACACTTTAAAGGCCTCTGAGATCATGAAGTAAAACAGTCTCTGAACTGACAAGACAAAAACTGACAACTTGGGCAGAAAACTAAACAGAATGTCTGGCAAAGACCAGGCACTGCTCCTCACCTACCTAATACCATTCCTATGCTGAAGCATGGTGGCGTTAGCATCAAGCTATGGGGTTTCTTCTCAGTGGCAGAGACAGGGAAACTGGTTAGAATTAAGGGAAGGATAAATGCAGGCATATAAATTGGGGTCCTTAATGAAAACCTGCTCCAGACTGCATGTCACCTCAGACTGGGGAGACAGTTAACCTTTTAAAATGACAATGACCTGAAGCATACAGCCAAGATAATACTGTAGTGGGCAAATCTCAAGACAAACCTCTAACTCTCCTTGAGTGTCCTGGCCAAAGCCACAAAGCCCTTAGAACATCTGTGGAGAGACCTGAAGATGGCAGTTTACAGACACTTTCTCTCCAATCTAACAGAACTTGAGAGGATCTGTCAGGAAGAATGGGATAAACTTCTTACATCCAGGTTTGCAAAGCTTGTAGAAACTTTCCCAAGAAGATTTGCAGCTGAATTTGATGCCAAAGGGGCTTCTAGAAAGAGATGAATTGAGGGTCTGAACTCTTCTACGAATGAGAGATTGCAGTTTTTGATTTTAAATAAATTTGCAAACCTTTTTTTGAAAACATGCTTTCACTTTGTCATTATAGGTTATTGTGTATAGATTATGGACAAAATTCAGTATGTGTGTGTGTGTTTTTAATAAAGAGAATGTTCAGTAGTCCTCTCAGGATGTCATGGGCCTCTCCTCAGTCCAGTGTTTCAACTGCATACTGAAGGCAGAATGGTTCAGGCCATTGTAAGTATATTACACAAACATTTTCTCTTGATGCATCTTCATTCATGCTGAAAACCAAATATGTTTACATTCTGCATGGTCTCCATATTTAGTCTCTCGCCCTTTACTTTAAACTTTATTGCTGTAATTTCCAGGGTTGAGTCTGGAGTGCCATCTAGTGGAATAAAAAAATATTGCATACTTTTTTTATGTAAACTACTGGACAGTCAGACGTGGGTTGTTCACTTCCATCCCACGATTTTCAGTTTGTGGATGCTGCACAGTTTGCACACACGCCAAACTTTCTATAAGCATCAGAGCAACAGTTAGAGCCCATTTATAAAAAATTGTTGTATTAAAGTTTTTAGGCTTGGGGGAGCAAACTAGTCTGTTGTGGCCTTGCTGTCATGCGCAGGTGAGTACTCCTAGCGTACCGATTCCACCTCTTCTGTACTCTTTTCAGTTACAGACTTTTATATAAACTTCCACCTGCAGAACATGTAGACATCTGGCTTTTTAGGGCCGCTGTCATTTAACCTTTGTTGTTTTACACATTTCATGTTGAACATTCAGATGGGACTGCCCTGCGACCAGCTGCCTTTTTATTGTCTTCTTTGTATTTATTTCCAGATATAAATACTATTGATTTTTGTAACCACTATAATCTGAGGAGAGTCCACAGCTTATCCACTTGCTTTCTCTTATGTGACGCGGAGGCCATCATGTCCTCTGTCAGTCACTTAGGCCATTTGCATTTTGCATTATTTCTGTCAATGTGTTCATAGCTTAGATAGACTGTAAATATTCATTTCAACCTCTCTGCCATGTGGTTTACAAAATAGTAAGAACTTAATCTGCAAGCCTGTAAGATTACGATTTATAGGTAACAATTAACTCTCAGAGAAGCCAAGTCTGAAATAGTTGAGTAAAGAAGCAAATTAGCAGCAGGCCTGATAATCTGGAATATCAGTAGGAAAATCATGATGTGTAATGCATGATCAATGGTTTGTGTAACTTTGGAGATTGACGCCTCCAAATAATTGATAGCCGCTTATTACCAATATGGACATTACAGCTGTTGGGTTTGTTATGAACAAGTGACGAGTCCACACAGACTTTTAAACAAATTAGGCCCTGGAGAAATCACAGTGTGTGTTTAGGGATATTTAATACTAAACCAAGGTTTTCGTTTGTTACGACTCAGAGACCTTAATTGCCTATTTTAGTTTTAAACAGCTACATTAACATTTTAACTGTTTTCTTAACCAGGCACCATTTAATAAACAGTTAGGTGCAAATAACAAAGGAACCAGCAGGAAGGAATTACCATGAGGTACAAATCTGTTCCAGACCACAAAACCCAATGTTCTCAGAAAACAACCAGTCTACAATGAGGTAAAGAATGAAAGCACTAACAAGCCATAGAATTAAATACCAAGTTTCATTGTCTGCTATAGGAAACTGGTGGGAATCAAACCTGCAGCCATGGTGGACCTCCAGGACCATAATCACGGTCCCCTGCATTAGAGAAACTCATCATGAAAACCAAAATGTTAACCAAACCTTATGGCAACCCAAATTTCCCACTTCGGATAATAAATTTGAATTAAGTAGAACGTCTTGTATTTCTTTGAGGAATTAATAAGAATTTTAACATAACTGAGTAATTTCTGGCCATGGAGTCCCTGAAAAGTACAACAGGACAGGACTTGATTTAACGTCTTTTCTGCTTGCCTCGACCGAGTAAGTTTATAATGGGATAAAGTGGCACCACTGATGGCTCTCCAGATCTTGCAGGAAATAAGGTAAGAATCAATGCCAAGGTGAACAAGGGCTCCCTGGACTTTGAGGTCATTTTCCTAAAATGCATTATTTACCAAAATGTGTTTTGCAAAAGTTTACCTACGTTGTAACATGTTGTTAAAGTGGTGGTAACGCCAGCTAACTTTATCATAACCAGGGGACACAAGCATCATAAATTCGTCATGAAGTTGTTAAAAAGTTACATTATTTTTACTATTTATTCTGTGGCAACATTTTGTTTTGTTATGGACACTGTATTTAAGAACAATTGCGTCAAAAGTTCCCACAGCGACCACACTTGGAATGTGTGCCATGTCATGTGAGCAGAGCGACTGTATGAAGTATTTCAGGATCATCCAAGATTACAGATAACTACTTGAGTATTTGTTTGTGATTCTTTGTACATTTCTGCCTGATTAATCGAACTATTCTTTGATTCAAGACTTTTGATTTTTGGTTAATGTTCTGAATTTGATGAAAGATTGTTTTGGACTTTTTGGTGATATTTTAAAGATGTCACATCTCATGATCATTTCCAATTTCCAAAGTCCAAGTAATTCATTTTCCTGCCTTTATGTTATTTCTGCTGGTTTGTAATTCCATAATTATGTTTTGCTGTTCCTTGTTTTCTGTGAGTGGAGCCCCAGGAGACGGGGCCACCCTGATGTCACTGCTCCTGTGCGCGGCCTCTGGCGATATAAGTGCGCTGAGAAGGCTCAGGAGCAGGTAATCATTCACTCATGATGGACTTTGTGAGCATTGCTGTTTATTGTGGTTGGATTGTCTGATCATTCTTGCTCTGTCTTGAGGATTCTGTTAATTAGATGTTGTTCGTTGGATTTGTTTGCTTTAGGTAGCTTTTTGCCACTTTTTGCTCTGTTGAGCTTTTCTTGGTATTTTTCAATTTTTCTTAGGTAAATGCTCAATTTTATACAAGCCCTACAAGTTGCAGGTTTATGGTCATCCCTCCTCTTGCGGGGCTTACTGCTATAATTCTAGTTGTTTTGCCAGTTCCCCGTTTTGGGCCTGTTCCTGTTGACACTATCAGGTAGTATTACGCGCCTGACCAAGTTCAGATGAGCCTCTGCTAAGCAAGCAGTTAGGATTCTGGCCTGCTCCCTTGCTTGTTTTTGGAGGCCTCATATTCCTTTTGCCTTGGTGAAGACTTCACATCACAACAAAATGATCTCTTCAAAACTCAAAAGCTCTCTTGCCGAGGTTAATGTTACTTATTATAGATAGAATTCTGTCTTGAAGGGCAGATTATAAAAAGCTAATGGTCACTGCTGAGAACCTCTGTATGACATCATCCTTAATTAAAAGTATTAAAAGTATCCTTGAGGAGGGTGACATTTTTTGATACTGAGGATCAGATTGTTTCTTCCAAGAAAGTATGTTTTTTTTTTGATACAACATAAACTCATCATGATGTTTTATTAATGCAGAGTTGCTGTGTCTTCAAAAGCCACTAAATTCAAGTCCATTGCTGTCGCACCCAAGTCTGCTGTTCTTGCTGTCCCCTCTGTTAAGCCACCCACTCATCTTTTCACAGCAGTTTTTTTCTGCTCCCTCACTTGTTTTTGGAAGCCTCACACCCTTTTTACTTCAGTGAAGACTCCATCTCACAACATCTGCAAACAGACAAATGGCAGGCTTGTAGATTGTTTCGGGGAATATATCAGAGGTGTTAGGATGGATAACATTTTCCAATAGCAAATTCCACTTACCTTGATCAGAGTTACATTGATTCATCTATTTGTACTTTCTTAGTCAAAGTGAAAGACAACTTTCAATAAAAAAACAAAGCCAATCCCACTCTTCAACTCGCTCCACAAAGGTGAATGCCTAACTTACCTTTCAATGGCGGTCCACTCTGACCTTCTAGTATTTCATCTTGTAAGCCTCTGTCCTTCCTTTCCCCAGTCCCTCTGTCTGACTGTCTCTCTCACTGTTATATCGGGCCGGTTTAGTCCATTGCATGCACCTGCCTGATGGAGAATCAACAGTCAAAGCATTGTGCTGATCACCTTCTTGTTGATTTCCTGTGGAATTACCTTTTAACTTTTTCACATTTTTCTAACTGAATAATAAGACATCATTAGACATCAGCTTCTCACAACTCCATAGTAAGCATGATGGATCACCTTCATCTTCACACTCATCATCATCGTCTGTTTTTTATTATACATGTTACAATTTCTTTTTCCAAGTGTTGTATCACACAACTAATTCCTCAAATCCAAAAGAACACCTCTATGCTTTGAAAAGCCTCCAAGCAGAAAATAAGCAAGTTTTGATCAGAAATAAAAAGTTCTTGTTCTCAGCACATGTTCACAGAATGTTTGTCTGCAATTTCTCCATCCTAAATGCATCGAGGGGCTGTATCCTCATAGACAAAAGGCTTGGAGAAGCCCCTCAACGTCTGCTCCTGCGATGGTGGAACCATTAGCTGCAGAGGTTACCTGAAAAGTAAGTCAGAGGTGTCTCTTATTCCTATTTGTCACATGTTGTCTACCCGTCTGTCTGCACAGTAATACAAAGAGATGGAGATCTGTGTGTGGTGAAGTGAGGAATGGGAATATAACGAAGGACTAATAGCAACAAGATAGGTGTCATTTTTTTGTCTTGTTCTTTAATGACAAAAAGTATTCAATGATATCTTTGACAGTATCGACCATGAGATATTGCTGTTGCGGCTTGAACATCTTGTTGGGCTTAAAGGGGCTGCTCTTAACTTGTTCAGGTCATATCTAACTGGTAGACATTTTCAGTGACTTTAAATTCCTCTTTTTCGTCTACTGCTCCTTTTAAATGTGGTGTTCCTCAGGGATCCATTTTGGGTCCAATTTTATTCTCTATATACCTTCACTCTATTGGAGCTATTTTTAGGAAATGTAACATTTCTTTTCACTGCTATGCTGATGATACACAGGTTTATATTCCTGTCTGCAACTCTGCAATGAATCAACTGCACAACAGTCTTTCTGAACTAAGATCCTCGATGGCTAATAATTTTCTTGATCTGAATCAAAATAAAACGGAGGTGCTTATAGTGGGTCCACCAGCTAAAGCCCAAATTGTTCTTGGACTTCTCGGCTCTTTCTCTGTCTTTTGCAAACCTCAAGTCCGCAATCTTGGTGTTATCTTTGACAGTAATCTCTCTTTTGAGAAACAAGTAAATTCTGTAGTCAAGAGTTGCATTTTCCAGCTTCGTCTATTAGGTAAGATCAAGCCTTTTTATCTTCTAGGGATCTTGAGAAAGCTACTCATGTTTTTATCTTTTCTCGCCTTGATTACTGCAACTCGCTGTATTCTGGGATTAGTAAATCCCTGATACGCAGGTTACAGTTGGTCCAGAATGCTGCCGCTAGCTTTCTGGTTGGGGCAAGAAAGTCTGATTTCTGTTTCTCCAATATTAGCTTCTTTACACTGGCTGGCTGTCAGTTTTCGAATTCATTTTAAAATCTTGTTGCTAGTTTTTAAATCTTTACATGGGCTTGCTCCTGCCTATTTATCTGAATTGTGTGTTTTATACCAGCCATCTAGAGTGCTTAGATCTTCTGGTCAGTTGTCTCTTTTTGTCCCTCGTACCAAATGTAAAACTAAGGAGGACAGACAGGGCTTTTACAGCTGCTGCTCCTCGCCTGTGGAACTCTTTACCTCGTTACATAAAGGAGTGGAGAACCTACAGTAATACTGATGGTTTCCTCATTGTGAGTATGTAACATTACTTCTTTTTATTATTTATTTTATTTATGTCCATTTATTTTATTTCTATTTATTATTCATGTTAATTGTATGTTTTTCTTTTATTCTATTATTGTAAAGCACTTTGGCCACAGCATTCCTATGTTGTTTTAAATGTGCTATATAAATAATATAATAAAACTGACATTGACAAATAAAATCCACAAAGTAAAATAGAGGAGTGGAAGATGTGCTCTAAAAATGAAGGAACAAACACTGGCAGATATTTAGAAGCAATGCCTTTACTTACGCTCCTGTAAACCTCTGCCTCGGCCAGCTGTCTTACTATATGAAAATGGCTGTCATATCTACTCAGATTCATTTACATTCAGGATCAATGCTGACAATGGCATCCCACTATAATACCATTAAAAGTTCTGGGTAAAAGTGAAGTTTTAAAAAATGATCATAAATTATTATTCAGTGCTCTCAATTGACCCATCCATCTGTTTACTGAAGCCATTTTTTCCAGTGCAGGGTGACAGGCAGCTAGAACCACCAACACACACAAAGCAGCTGTCAAGCCAAAATATGATGGCAGTCATCATCAGAGGCCCACACTCACTCGCACTCCACACCTTAGAAAAGTTAATGTCACCACTCAGCTGGACTGTGGGAAGAAAGAAGAGGAAGCCCACTCATAGCCATCAAGATTCAAACAAAGGCCCAAGCAATGCCATTATTAGTCATGCAATGCTACAAATGTCTCACTTGATGAATTTAGACCCTCTTCCTGTTATCACAGTTCACTACTTACACTTCTCTGGATGAACGGAGTTAGACAAATGAGGTAAACCACTAGAAAGGGGAATGAGAGCTGCAGGTGCCTCAGCAAATGATCTGCTTGCTTACCTCAAGGGGACTGGAAGTGAACCAGACGAGGGACACACACACACCCACCCAAAAGTGACACCAGAGGTCCCCAGCAAAGTCAGGAAAAGAAAAGGAGGACTGGAAGGCAGTTGATCTGTGGGTACTACCATGAGCAGAACTCTGCAGTATACTGCTTCTGAGAAACTGCCCAAGTCTTCTAAAGAACAAGCCCGGCTGTAATTTATATTTTAAAAGTTTTATTACTTGGGAAAGGCAGCATTTCCAGAATAGCTGAAGTTAATGGAATGACACAAATACTCATCTCTCGTGGACACAATATAAAAACGGCAGTCATGGTTACATCTTTTTGGCTGACAACATCAGAGTACAAGATGCCTCATACTGACTATGGTTAGAAAAATGTAAGTAGCATCCAACTGAGTAATCTCAGTGCTGAATAAGCACATAAAGGCAGAAGGCACCATGTGAGCATATGGACCACAGAATTATATAACAGCAAGTGTGATAAGAAACAACCGGGCAGGTGTCCATCACAGTAGAGGATACTAAATCTGACAGGTCATACTTACAATTTTTTTTTATAATTTTCTGAAAGAAGTGGTAATACTACACAAGCTTTCTTAATGAAGTATATATATACTGTATAGTATATACTCAGCAAAAAAAGAAACGTCCCCTGACTTTCAACTGTTTTTACTTTCAGTAGACTTAATATGTAAATATTTGTATGAACACTAAAAGAGTCAACACCATAAGACATA
>JANRMT010062829.1:26239464-26283262 GCA_026402145.1 Polypterus bichir lapradei
GGATTTTTAAAACATTATTGTTGAAATACACAGTCCTGAAAAAGGGATGTTTCTTTTTTTGCTGAGTATATATATATATTTATATATACTGTATATATATATATATATATATATATATATATATATATATGATATATCTCTGAAAATCCACAAAGGTAGCAAATGAATCACACATCTTAAAATAGCTTTTTATTCCTAAGCTTTCAATTCCTACCAATCATTATCATAGGACAATGATTACACTTACAGGAACCCAAGGCAATATATAGCAAATGAAGGGAGGACAGATGGATGTTGGGGGTGGGGATTGATGAGCTGGGCTTCGGAGGGTGTTAGTCATAAAGTCTTATTTATTATTTGCACGTTCTTCTTTTCAAGCCTGTATATGCTTGTAATATGGCAGCTGTTGGAATGACAAATAAAAGGCATATGTCTCTGTCTTATGCCATTTGGTATGGGACTCTTAAAAGCAGTGTTAATGTTTGTGATGTACCATCTGTTGGAATGACAGTGACATTACACCCAGACAGACACACAGATACTTATCCTTTTATTAAGGTGGATATATACCTTAATAAATTTATACTGTGTATAAAAAAGGGGCGACACAGTGGTAGCACTGCTCCCTCGGATTAAGGGATTATGTCCTGGGTCCTCTCTGCATGGCGTTTACATATACTCCCCTTGTCTGTGTGAGTTTTCTCCAGGTACTTAACACTCCAAAGCTATGCAGGTTAGGTGGACTGGTGATCCTCGCGTGTGTGTGTGTGTGTGTGTGTGTGTTTGCTCCGAGATGGACTGGTGCCCCGTCCGGGGTTTGTTCCTTTGTTCCTTCCTTGTGCCTTATGCTACCTGGGATAGGCTCCAGCACCCTGTTCAGGACTAAGTGGGTTAGAAAATGACTGACGGACGTATATAAAATAAATAAAATATATCCCAAGTTACATGTTCTCACAAAAAAAATATTATTCATGCCCATTATTCAGACCAGGTTTAGTGGAGGCTGAGCACAAGACTGGCACTCGTCCTGGATTTTGTACCAGTTCTTCACAGTTCACCCTAACATACAAAGCACAGTCACTCACACAGGGATGATTTATATTAACATATCCATGTTTGGGATGTGGGAGTAAATCCAGAAGACAATAAGAAAAAAACAAAACCACACAGACAGACATGGGAGGAAAGTCATGAAATACCCAGGTCAGCACTGGGACACGGTTTCTACAGTATTGTAATGCAGCACTGACTACCATTCTACCACTATAACTCAATATACTGTATATTCTAAAACAGTCAGTGTGGATATTGGGAATGCCCTCAGGTGTAACTCTGGAACAGAAGAGGATCCATCACTGACTTGCCAAGAGCAGCTTTCATTCATCAGCCAGTGTCAGCTGAACTAAAGAAGCAAAGTCCATGAGGCATGAGCATGGTTAGGTTATGTCTGCAACATGAGTGTCCGCACTGCTCTCTTGTGTTCATGGCTTACCTTTGTAAAGTGCTGTAGTCTGACTGTTCATCAAGCTGCAAGTCCTGTAGGAAGAAAAGCATGGTCAGTAAACAGAAGCAGGATTCTTGTGTCCAGTGATGGGTGCCTAGAAGGGTCACCACAGGCAGACAAATCAGCCCATTAAAGGCCAAGGCATGGACTCTGTGAAGTACACCTCTTTGGCAGGGGACCATGGGCAGAGTAAGAGCCTGTGGGACACCGTAGGCCATAGGTTCTTGAACTATGGGACAGGTTGCAGGGCATCTGCTTTGGAGTCGTACAGAGCTGTGACCCACCATTGTATTCAATGCTTCCCCTGGATTAAGGGATTATGGATTAAACCGGGTGGAGAACAGTTTGTGAGGAGTCTTGTGATGTGCTGCAGCAGGCATTTGCCCCCGCCCTGTGGAATGACTGTTGGCACAGAATCTCCAAAAAGGGAAACCTGTTATGTCTGAAGAAATACCAAAACTACTCCACAGTTGAAATAGGACCTGGACAACTTGTCATCATTGAAAGGAACATAACGGCAGCTTTGCATTAGAAAATCCTTCAGGAGACTGCAGGCCGAGTGTCTGAGTGCCGAAGCACAAGTGTGTTCTGCAACCAGACAACGGCCAAAAACCCACAGGTAGGGCTTGCAGCAGAATGTGCCGCTACAGCCTCACCAAGACGACATCACAGCACGGGACAACCGGACAGGGACAAGCAAGACGCCCTGTAAGCGTTCGCGCGAGCAGCAACAAACCACTGATAGATCATTTACGGTGAAAAGGAAAAGGGCAAACGAGGTTTTGGACTTACCGGCAGGCTGTTTCTGTATTCTCTGATTTACCGCCATTAGTTTCAACCACAGACTAGGCGCACGTTATTTCAGGTCTACCCGCCGCTGTTTTAAACTTGACGCCGTGGCTTAGTGCAGTCGCAGAAGGCTGGGAATCCAGAAAGACAAGCCACAGGGGAGTCCGGTTTATGTATGAGCGGATCTATACTGTAGCGTTTTTCTTTCTTTATTAATAACCTTAAGGTTAGGAGGAATTATATTTGTTTATGCTTGATGGTAATTAGCTATGTTTATTTGTGTTTTATTTCAGGTATGCTATCCCCCCCGCAGGACTGCAATGGTGCCTCCCAGTCTGAGAACCAGAGAGGTGAGTCTTCTATACGATTCAGGACAGTTGCGGGGACAAGTGGGGGTCTGTGAGATCGATCGTGCAAGTTTAGAGAGTCAGTGCGTCAAACCAGACTTAGAGGGGGCCGGTGGCAAAGCAGTTGGTGGCTGTTATGGAGTAGCTTGAGGCTCAAAAAGGCTCCTGAGATTTTTCTTTCTAATGAGTTCTATATATAGAATGGGCTGAAGCAGAGTGCAGTTTGTGTCATTATTTTTTTAAGGCTGTTAATAACTCTTTATGGACTGAATAAAAATCAGGGTAGGTGCTTTTTTTCTCTTTGTCTTTAATATTTTTGTTTTGCCATCCTCTCAACAAGAATTGCTTTGACTCAGGACTGCATTTTTTGTACCATTTTTGTAAATATGTTCACAGAGAATTGTGCGTTCTTTTTAAAGTAAGTTATTTTGGAATAAAAATGTAAGTTTTTTTGGTAATCTGCACGTCTTGTGCCTCTCTTATTACAGGTCCCGACAGCTAGCAGGCCATCTGCACCAGTACACAGGATAGTTCAACAAAAACCAATTGAGAATTTTGGAGGGGCCAAATCAAAACCACTGAAGATGTTGTGCTAGGGTCCGACACCAGCAGGTCTTTGTTGGCATGTCATGCCAGTAATGCCACTGAGCTCAAACAGTCTGACCGGGGGGAATCAATGCTGGGAGCGACTGATTGAAAATGCCTACTGCTAGCGACAGCCTGTAATATTCAGAGTAACCGCTTTTTGGGTCCATACAAAATGTTGGGCATTACAAAAAAAAAAACAAAAAAAAAAAAAACCTAAATAAAATTAGTAACCCACAATCTTGAACTCTATGACAATGGATAAATGAAGAGATAAAAAAAGTATCCACTTTTTATGTTATTAGTTCAATTAAAGTTCCTTTTTTCCAATGTTACATCTGACTGAAGATCTGAAAACATTCACTAGAAAAAAACCTTAAATAACCCGAAAATCAAACAGTAGCTTCACCCTGAGCAGGACGAGTGCAGCCATTGTGAGATTGGGAGGGCAGTCATTTTTTTGTTGGCGTGGGGCTCCTTTTTATTCTATTTTATACACTGAATTGCTCCAGTCACAGATTCATGACCTTTTGTTTGTCATTTTCTATTGGGGGGTTACACTTATATTACAAACATATTTTTATATTTAATTAAAACTCACCGTATAAATGGAGTCTAAATTGGGATCACTCTCCAAAGCTTTGTTCTCCTGCAAAGGAAAGTTACAGCAGGTTGGATTATCTCAGTTTAACCCAAATGTACAGCAAACTCAGGACTAATCTGAACGATGGCTCTGTGGCTGGGATAGTTTTGGAAAAATAAACTGTGAAACAAGCACGATTATACCAGTTTAATCTGCAAATACACGTCACATTACGGGGTCCGCAGACACGGCACGGCCCACTCATGCACAAACCCACATCCACACTGGGGCCAGTTTAGGATCACCAGTTAATCCCAAAGTGTCTGTGTGTATGAGTGGGCCCTGAGATGGACTGCTGTCCTACCAAGCTGTGGGCTCCATGTTAGCAAGATGCACCCTGGTCTTGAAATCTGTTTAGAAATGCTGAAAGTCCATATAAAAATGAACAATGTTATGCAAATGACAAACCAATATTTTACTAAACAGTATCTGGTGTTCTGAAGAAATGCTGTGAAGTGTGCAGTCTTTCATTCCTCACAGGATCACGGTACTCAGCAGCAGTAACGTGTGCGGAGGCCCTGATTTTCACTTTTTCTTTTTTCCTTCCTAGTTCGTAACTTTTAAAAGGATATGAGAATCACAGCAGAACCACCTACTGGATTGTTACATTAAGAAACAAAGCAGACTGTGTTGCACTCTTAAAAATGACCGTTCTTTAAAGGGATTCTATGGCACTTTACTGGGTTGTGTGGTTCCTCGTAGCTCCATTGCTTGACAAAGCACCATTTCATTCTGAAAGAGCTCTTAGCATAGGAAGATGGTTCTTTGTGCTTTGAAAAAACCTTCTTAATATGTAGAAAAAACTGAAATCCAGTGGCGTAGCGTAGTAGGGGTAGCAGGGGCGGCCCGCCCAGACGGCACTTTTAGGGGGCAGCAAAGAATTACTGTATATTTTAGTCTTTTAAATTGAAATACCTAAATAAGGGGGCAGCTGACACCCACGCTACGCCACTGCTGAAATCTTTAATGTGTGGTGGGCTCCCTAGCAGGACACAAACAGAGGAAGAAAACCTGGAATTGGCCTGTGTTGTTGTATGCAGCAAGAGTCCTTTGGAAATCAGGAGCCATTGGTGTTTCAAAGATATGTTCATTATGTTAAGTGGAGCCTGTTACAGATCTTAATAAATAATATGTGGATGGGCTTTTTGAAACCAAAAATGGTTCCTCCATGGCGTCGAGTGACTGAAATCAGTGTATTGTTGACAGTGTATTGTTCCAACTTAAATAAAATGTGTCACATGTCTAGTGACAGTGGGTCTCTTTCAGGGAACACTTTGAAAGGTGCATGAGGGAAGGATTTGGGTGTAACACAATAACCGATCTGTGTTTCTCTTATAGCCTCAGACCTGAAGAAAACAAACAGGATGAAAAGCAATGACCCCATCTGTGACTGCGCCTTTTCCAAATTTCTCAGGACAACAGAAAGTCCTCAACATTTATGGGACCAATGCAGAGGACGGTGTGCTGGTGTTGCCCTAGATAGATGCAAGAACAAGCCCATTTCACAGGGATACTGGCACCCCAATTCTTCACACAGTTATTTTTTTGTTTGTTTGTCAGACTAACAAGTATAAGCTCTGGTTTTGCTCATTCCAGGGGACACCATGGCTAATACTGTAAGGGTAAAAGACAGGTAAGTCTAAGGCTGCTTCCACAGCTCACCTGTTCTGCTTTAATGCAGAGGTCCTGCTGAAGTGCTCAGAACAAAGACCCCCAAACTCCTACCCTCGTCTCAGCAAAAAGTCAAGAGCAGGATTATTTTTGGGATTCATGCATTTTGGCACACTTTAAGGTGACACAGAAAGTCACAAAGACTAAAATGAGCCCTCTACCCTTTTGTAACGTAGGGCCCGCAGTTAAGGAGGTACAGAAAGTTGGAAGGACACCAGCTAATGTGTAGGTGAAAAAGATTTAATTGGAGAAGAGACTGACCTTTTTTATGGATGCCTGAGGACAACAGCAGGAGCAATCTGAACAAATTCTCTTAGGTCAGGATGCGATACAAGAGAAGCCATGGGAGCCTGACCTTCACTTGGGGAGAGAATGAGACACTGGAGAGGACCTCTAAGCTGATTGGGGCCTTCATCTTTGACAGGTGAGCTCAGCCAGGAGATCAGAGAACCTCCAGGCTGATAGTTGGCACACAGTCCTAAGTGTCATATGCAAGGCCCAAGTATCCATGTCTGCTGGTCTGTGCTGTCCACCTGCTTTTATTGGTTACAGTCAACCGAAACTGGCAAAAAGGAGATGTGAGCAACCACCAGGACATTAATACCTAAACTAGAGTTCAAGAAACTGGAATAAGAGTCAACATCTAAGGCTCAGAGAAACAGATGTCAAAAACCAGAGAGCAGGACCACAAGCAAAATCAAGACAAGGTGTGTTAACATGAAGAAGTGTGGTCAGCAAAGCAGAGATAATGAAACCTTAAAAGAAAATCGAGAAGTAGAAGGTAACGAAACGTGAACTAGAATACCAAGAAGACACAAAGGGCTCAGAGTGCACACCTGAAGTTGTTGGAGGGCTGCAGGTCTTCTTTCCCTTCACTTTTTTGTTTAGTAACCAATTACTGCTGCTAGCAGAGTCTACGTCTTCTGTATTTACGTGACCTGATTATTTATGATTCAGATTCTTTAATGTCCAGCAACAAAACAATACTAAAATGCAAAGCAGGCCAATAGATGATCCCATTATACAACCATTTATTTTAATAAATTCTTTGAAAAGAACAAAAGTGAAGATCTCAAAAATATAGATCTGTTCTGGGCCACAGATCATGTTAATGGTGCTCTCAGTCAAAATGACACAAACTGTTTTGGAAGAATCTGCTGTGGCAGAATGAGAGTGCTACCAAGCCATACAATCAAATAATGAGAAAAAAAGGCTTCTAATTAAGAAACTGGTTACTGCAAAAAGAGTGGCCTTTCAGGGCATGCGCTTTAGACCCCCAAGTTAGCTGGTCATCAGTTGGTATGCTAAGAGAAAAGAAACAATTAAGAGCCGTGAATCTTAAAAAGCAACTCAATTACCGAAAGGCCAAAGACGTCTGATCCATTATCAGCAGTAACTGGTCACTAATTAATAAAGTGGCAGAAATGAAAAAGCCCCCCAACATCAGAGTCTGACACCCCGGCTGTAACTGCTGTCATCTCCCATATGGGTTTGCTGTCTGAGCTGTGAAGGACCTGAGATCCAAAAATGAAAAAGGAAGAGAGACACATGGACAGAGCAAAACATGCTAAAGTGACATGGGAAAGAAGAACGTCTGCATTTCAAGATAAACGGCTGGTAGCTTCCACGTTCAGAGTTAACAGGAAGACAAGTGGCGTACGGTGTGACTTGTCAACATCACTCACCTTTTGCCGCTCAGATGCCATATTCTCATACACGCGTGGTGCTCTTGTCCCTGCAGGTGGTTCTGGAGAAACTGAAAAGGCATTAAGTTAAGTTTTGCACTTCTTTAGGTGCCAGATGTACAGATAAAGTGACAAAGAGAGACTGGCATTAGGAGGTTACAGGACTGGCACCCAGGGGGCACTGGAGTGTACTTTGATTAGAAGCCCCCTCTCCTTGTCTAAAACAGAGCAGCCTGTGATGTGACATGC
Organism: Polypterus bichir lapradei; assembly: GCA_026402145.1. Taxonomy (NCBI): domain Eukaryota; kingdom Metazoa; phylum Chordata; class Cladistia; order Polypteriformes; family Polypteridae; genus Polypterus; species Polypterus bichir. The sequence goes on from JANRMT010062829.1 coordinate 26,246,938, forward strand.
CCAAGGAATTAGAGAGCCTCTTAGCTCACTCATGGCCTGCCTCTGCGGGATGCTGTGGTGTCAGTCAAGTGAAGGAGTGCGTCACACCTTCAGGCCTGGGTGCACAACTGAATAATTCCCACCGGCTGCAGTTAATTAAATTTTTGATTTCAGGGTTCACATTATCAACGCCTGGAGTACGATGAGAGGGTGGTCTTGCACACTCAATCAGAAAACAACTGCTGATAACAGGTCTTTAGTTGTAAACAACCTGGGGGGTACTTCGGGTGTAAGAGAAGTGTACCCCAGCAGCACTTGTAGGTCACAGACAGACTTTCAAGAAACTGTCCCCAAATGGCGCCCCCCCCCCCCCCAGAGTCTCTGAAGAAGGGCAGCCAGTTTAAACTACATGCCCAGCTAACGTCCAAATCAGAGCAATGTCACTCAGCATACTGATGGAGCACGTCATCCTCTGTTCTGGTGGAGCAGGTACCACCAGCCATGATGCCAGTCCTTCCACACCTGCCTATACAGCTTGCTGAACTCCACACTTTGCTGAATATTAAAGAGATTTAATCCCCTGATCCTAACAGGTTAGGATGCCCACTTTAGGCCTGGCTCTCCCTTGGTTGCTCTCCACTGCACAACTGACCAAGACAGTTGTAGAATCTTAGCGAACTGCCAGAAGATGGTGGACTGCTTTGGTTTTCACTTCTAAATGTCCTGAGCATTCTGGTTTTCAGTATAAAAGGCGTAGAATGGTTTGTGCGGCCTGCTGCATTCAAGTTTCCATTGTGTTACTCTCCGGCATCATGTGAGTGAGCCAACATATAAATTCTGGTTTGCTGCATATTATTATCTATAAAGTATTACGGTGATCTTTAATTCTTAGCAATCTGTGCCTCAAAGGTCCCTGCCAGAAACTGTCAACAAGATTAATACCCTGCATATTTTTATGGCCTTTATAGCAGGGTCAACAATTTAAGATCAGCCTGTTACTGGTACGGCACAGATTGTACACAACTGCTCTTTTCACATTCAGCACTTCCTCTTTAGAACATTTGAACAATTGTAATGAGAACAGGCCATTCAGCCCAACAAGTTATTCACACAGAAATAACATCAAGTTTAGCTTCGAGGGTCTCTAAAGTCCTAATCTGTGTGTCTGTGGTTCTTTGTGTGAAGATACAACTTTCATAAGGTGTAGGGCGTCCTGCCACATTGTGAAGTCTGTCTGTAGACGTCATGGACTCTGTATGAAGGGAGCCTGGCTGCACTATAAAATGGCAACAGTTGTTGCTCTCTTTGCAGCAATGCATGCCTTTAATGTTTTAGAGGTCTTCTCATTGCATTTTTGGTCATTCATTGGTAAAGGGATGCCTCTCTGATGATTTGACCCAAGGAGATTTGGAAATATGGAGGACATTCACTTATTTCTACAACTGGAGCCCTGACTAATTAAATGGCGTGCTCAGGGTGATTGACCTCTTAGCCACTAGGCAATGCTAGAGTTCTTAAATGAAAATATCTGCCCTTCTTACTTCACCCCATTAGTATCTTCACCTCAGACCCTGAGCAGTTCTTGAAAGGCTAAAATGTTAGCAATTTTCAGCCTAATCTCTCACTTACCTTTTCTGTCAAAAGTTCTTGAGGGTGTTGTAACCTCCCAACTCACCAGTTACTTAACTTCTTATAAATTGACGGATCCCTTTCAGTCTGTTTTCAGAGCACAGCACAACTATGAAACCGCTCTGCTTCAGGTAAGTAATGATTTGCTTATGGCAGCAGACTCTGGACAAACCTGCATATTAATTCTGTTAGATAATTCTGCTGTCCAGACTGGAGAACATGCTGGGTATCTCTGGCACTGCCCTCCAGTGGCTTATGTCCCATCTGAGTGACAGGCAGGAGTTTGTTAGTCTTGGCACCAGCAGGTCCAGCTCAGTGCCAGTCACACAAGGAGTCCCTCAGAGCTCTGTCCTCGGCCCTCTTCTCTTCTGTATTTACGAGGTGTGGCAGAAAAGTAATGAGACTGGCAACACTGCAAGCGATCTGGCAACGCTGCGCTGTTGTCCTTGATAGAGCACGTGTATCAGTACCCTCCCATAGCTCAGTGCGAGTTTCAACTCCTTCCGTTAACTACGTGATTTTTGTGACTGCTATTAGCGAAGTTGCGTTTTTGGTTGTGCGTCACGCAAAATGGAACAGCGGAATTTGGAGCAACGTTGTGCCATTAAATTTTGTGTTAAGCTTGGAGAATCGGCAAGTGTGACGTTTGAAAAGTTAAAACAGGCCTATGGGGAACATTCTTTATCCCGAGCTCAAGTTTTTCAGGGAGGCCTTCAACTTCGAAAACCAATGAAAACATCGAACGTGTGAACACTCTTGTGAGATCAGACCGTCGTTTAACATTAAGAACGTTGAGTGAACAATTAAATTTGAACAGATTTACCGTTCATCAAATTTTGACTGAACATTTGCACATGCGAAAGGTCTGTGGCAAAATGGTGCCGAAAAACCTCACAATTGAGCAGAAGGACAATCGAAAAAACGCATTCCTGTGGTTCCCCAGCCCCCTTATTCACCTGACCTCAGTCCGTGTGACTTTTTCCTTTTTCCTAAACTGAAAAATGTCCTCAAAGGATGTCATTTCGGGGACTTTAGAAAACGTCCAAAAGAGTGTAACGGACATGCTGAAGACCATACCGGTTGAAGACTTCCAGCGCTGCTACCAACAGTGGGAACAACGTCTCCATCGGTGTGTAGCTGCCCAAGGGAACTACTTTGAAGGGGATAACATTGATGTTTGAAAAAAATAAAAACTTTGGTAAATAAAAAATCAGTCTCATTACTTTTCTGCCACACCTCGTATATGCTTCCCCTTGGCAATATCATTCATAGCTATGGACCAGGTTATCACTTTCCTGCAGGTGATACTCAACTCTTTTTTCAATGTTAAAAGTGAAACTTCATTCAGAGCTTTCTCACCTTCCCTCAGTGAAATTAAAATCTGGATGGAGCAGAACTCTTTAAAATTAAATTGCAACAAAACTGAACTGCAAATCGGCCCTAAAAACACAACTTACAAAAATGAGCTCCTTCTCTTAGTGATCTCATCAGACCTTCTTCTAATGCAAGATATCTTGGTGTCACTTTTGATTCCTTCCTTTTTACTCCACTCACATAAGCCACATTAAGAAACTTTCTTACTTCATATCCCGTGTTCGCTCTTTCCTCTCCTTTTCTAATGCTGAGAAACTTGTCCATGCTTTTATCACATCCCGCATCGATTATTGTAACTCGCTGCTGGCAGGTGCCCCTTCAAATCTTAAATCACAGCTTCAGTTAATTCAAACCTCTGCTGCAAGAGTCCTTACAAGGATCAGCAACAGCAAGCACATCACACCCATCCTGCTTTGCCTTCACTGGCTCCCTGTGTCTTACAGGATCGAATATAAAATTCTACTAATAACCTACAAAGTTTTAAATGGCCTCACACTGGAGTACATCACGGATCTTCTCCATGTCAATGCTCCTGTTCACCCACTAAGGTCCTCTGATTCTGGCAATCTTGTTGTGCCCCACACTAACCTGCACTCTATGGGTGACAAGGCCTTCAGCTTTATAGCACCCCGACTTTGGAACGACATCCCGAAAATGAACAAGATCAGCTGACTCCATTCGTTCTTTTCAAAAACGACTTAAAACTCCTCTGTTCAGGAAGGCGTTTATCTTACCCTGACACTCGGCCCCTTCTTTCAGTTTACCCCTCTGTCCAGATGCTCAGGATGATGTGTGTGTGTGTGTGTGTGTGTGTGTTATATCACAAATGATGTGATTTGTTTCAGGCATTTCTTTTAGTATTAAATTTAGTGTTATACTCTGGCTTAGTCTTTCTTTTATTCTGTTTAATGATCATGTACAGTATATCCTGTGTTTATTTGGTTAGTTTATGCAGAAACTACTTGCATCATTTTAAGTACCGTGACCATGAGGAAGGCACTATATAAATAAAACAGATTATTATTGCTATTAAAATGTCTAACATTAAGACTCCTGAGCCATAGTGTAAGTCGAATTCTCTAAGCTGACTTAGAGGAGCCGAGAGTGCATGTCATGCATGTTATTAGATTTTTATTAAAAATTGGACATCCATTTTATAAAACATTTCTCTGGTTAGCTGATTGCTTATATGTTATTCTGAATCACACAAATTCATTTTTTTATATTTTGCTCTCCCAGGATCAGTGGAATCAAAGCCTGAATGAGAAGTGGATGTGTCTTCACCCCCAATGACACACTTAAAGAGAGCCACCACTCTGCCACGCCGGGTCTCCATGGAGTAGCTAGACCATCCAAACCCACCAGTCATTTACTCCGGGAACGCATGACAGCCCAGAGTTCAGTGATAATTGCTGTCAGTTTCCGCCTGTCGTACTGGAGGTATTTACACTTTATTTTTTGTGGCAAGAGCTGGTCTGGTTTTCTGTCTTGAGTGTCTCTTGAGCTGCTTTACACTTGCTAAGTGATGCTTCTGCTAGGCATTAGGAAATTAATCTAAAAACATAAATGACAAATGTAAGACACAGAGTACGGCAAAGTTTGCATGGATGCCAAGTTCTAGATTTGCTATTCTAAATGAAGGGAAGTTAAACTTGACATGCTGGTGTATCAAAGCAGTTTGATAACAGCCTGTGGAATCAAACATTAAAAGTCACAGAAATAAGACAGAGCTGTACTTACCATGATCGTTCACACTGCTGCTGCTAGGAAGGTACCGCTTGAAATTCAGGGGGTCCCAGCTACACACAGAAGACAGACAGAGGGCTTCTTTACATGCGCGTCTGTGGTCAAATGTGCAATAACTGCTAATGCACTCACTATGTGACCAGAACTGCCACCACACTTGCCATCCATCAGTTTCTCAGACGTACTGTAAGTAAGGGAACTGAACAACAACATCATGTCTGCCATTCCAGCTAATCGAACAGAGCTGGCCGTTTTACACGGAGCAATTCTTCATTCCAACCAAGTTCTCAGTCAGAGGCTGCGTGATTGTTACATAAACTCAAGCCTTTCCTCATATTGCTATATGAAGGCATTGCATGTTATTACTCGAAGTGCGCATTTTGCACTGCACTGTTTCATTCCTCCTGGACCTCACTAAAGTCAGCACTGAAGTGTTTCACTACTTTCAGTATTTTCCTCAGGGCTTTAATGCCGTGGAATATCCCTAAGGAATCTGAGGGCAGACTTTAAACTGCCAGTGCAGTCCTCAGTAAAACTGAGCTGTGCTCCAATTGTGCAACACAATGCACTGACAGCTATTGCAGGACTGGCCCATAAGGACAGTACTCTGTCTGGAAAGGCACTATATAAAACAAGGGGTGTGGGTGCCATTAGCAAATACTTCTTTAATGTACCTGGAAATCACCAAATGTCATTACACAGGGAAGCCGTTGCTGTTACCAAGTGAACTGAACATCACAGTAAACACACCAAAATTATAAAAAGAGAGAAGAAGAAGAAGTGGGGGATCAAGTAGAACAAACACAATTGGTAAAGATGAGCAGAAATGTTAGTTTGAAATAAGAACAAAGAGGGAAAGGAAAAGGAAAAAAAATCACCTTGAAGTCAGCAGCACACGTGAGACGTACCCTTTATTACGATTCCGGGGTTTTTACATGTGCTGCGATTGACTTTGCTCTTATCTCTAAATTTGATTTGGATATCGAGATTCTGATTAGTTTTTATCATTAAGTTTTAATGTTTTGACGTTGCCATTTCTGCTTTCATTTTCCTGTCACGGGCGCTGCTATTTTCAATGCTTTTTTGCAGGCCTCGGCGCCCCTTTGCTATTATTTGGCAGCCAGAAATCTCACACCAGAAGTCAACAGTGCAGGAGTACTTAAGACGGCCTTGTCTGTGGCAGTCAGTCCAACAACACTTAAGGAGTCTGTGAGGTTTGGTTTATGTGCTGGGTTTTGGCGCATTGACACAACTGAACGTCTGGTTTCCACCCTGCTCTGTTGTCTTATTCATCTCCCGATTCCTTTTTCTGTGCTCCCAAAGTTTATCCGCCTTAGTTAAGAAAACAACAAGCAGTTAGGCTTTATGCCACGGTGTTGGCATCCTTTTGCACCTTTGCCATTTGACCATTCAGTTTAACCTCCTTAGCGTTAGTCCTGAGTGGCACTCGAGCAATGGTGTAGACGCATCTCACGTAAGACCTGAGGATTACTGGGGAGGTAAAAGTGCCAAGCGTTACACAGGCATCGGGGCAGACGTGCCTAGCGTAAGCGTCAGGCCCGCGCGTTCCCTGGGCATCGATGGAGACGCGTCTCCTCCTAACCTCATAATGGTGGCCCGTAAGAAACGCCTCTCATCGGCTGTGATGCCAAAGTGAATCTGAGCTCAGGCAGTGAAACTGAAAGTGTGCTCTTCATATTATTATCATTATTATTATTATTATTGGTATCATTATTATACTTTCTACACTTCCGACTTTGTATTTTTATTGTTTTGAATGTTTTACAGTAGAAAGATGAGATTTAACAACATGTTTACATGTTTTTTTTGAGAAAAAAAATGTGACGCTAAGGAGGCTACGCCTTTTTTTCAATATTTGAATTTTGGTTGGTATTTTGTTGGTTTTTTTTTTTTTGCTATTTTCATTTTGGACTTTGGAGTTTGTAATAGTTCATTAATGAGTTAATATCACAAGCCATAAAGTTTTCTTTGAAATCCCATCATGAAATCCTTTGCACGCTTTGAGTCTTCAAGCTAAGCTGAGTGTGTGTTTGGTGTGCCCCCATAATTTGTCCTGCTAAGACAGACCACAGGCTCTTTTATCTTCTAAAGTATTTCCCCCTTGGGGAATTTTATTTAGTGACCACACATGCGCTTTGGTAGAGATGTACCCCTAAGAGGGAATTACTCCAAGTTGGCACAGGTAAAAATTTGGGTTGGGGCCAAACGTATTTAGTGACCACACCTGATCTTTACTCCAGCCTGGTCAGTGCCGGGTACCCCTTCTTGAATAAAAATCAGGAAAAAGACGGGGACAGGTGACACCAAAGGGCTTCAGTGCAGAGACAAAGGTGACAGAAGGAAACGACACTCACCTGATGAGCTGTATAATAAAATAGATGCCAACTGAACCAAGAATCCCACCTAAAAATGAACCGATGATGATTCCTGCTACTCGTCCTGCATTATTAGGTGCCTGAGTTAGGGGTGGTTCTAAGAACAATAAAAAAAAAAAATAAAACTAATATCATCACAGACTCTTAAGTTTCCAAATATTAAGTAGTAATATGTTTTGTAAACTCAGGCACACTGCAGACGTTATCTGGAGAACGTGATGCCAGGCTTTCTTAAAAGGTGTTTGCTGTTATGCTGGTACATCAATCAACCACAACACTAAAACCACCTGCCTAATATTGGTGGACCCCCCTTGTGCCACCAAAATGGCTCTGACTGTCAATTGTGGACTCTACAAGGCCTCTGGCGGTCTCCTGTGCTGTCCTAGCCTCATGATCCTTTAAGTTGCCCTTCATGGATCAGACTCATTTTGTCAGCATATCCCAGAGATGCTTGATTGGATTGAGATCTGGAGAATCTGCAGGCCAAGTCCACACCTTGAACTCTTTGTCCTGTTCCTCAAATTATTCCTGAATAATATTTGCATTGTGGCAGGGCATATATTCCAGCTGAAAGAGGCCACTGCCATCAGGGAATACCATTGCTGTGAAGGGCTGCACCTGTGTCAAAGTAACGTCCACATGAATGGTCAGCCCCAAGGTTTCCCAGCAAACATTGATCAGCACATCACCCTGTCGTCACCGGCTTGCCTTCTTTCCAGAGTGCACCCTGATGCCATCTCTTCTCCAGGTAAACGATGCACACACACCCGGCCATCCAAACGTGATTCATCACACCAGGAGACCACTTTCCGTTGTTCCACGGCCCAGTTCTGTCACTCCTGTGTCCATTGTAGGTGTTTTCGCTGGTGGACAGTGGTCAGCATGGGCACTCAGACTGGTCTGCGGCTCTGACATTTGATCAGAAATGTTTGGGGACTTCTCCTATGAAGCTCTGAGCACCATGACACGCTGGGGGGGGGGGAGCAGTTGTTGGACTAAGGGTCCTCTGTGACACTCTGAAGACGGCTGGTACTGCGTATTGTCACTCACTGACTGATTCAGAGACATGTCATGGATGGATGGATATAGAGATGCAGTCCACACAGGACACAGGACCGACATGCCCCTTAGAGGAGCACAGCCCCCTTAATTCTGACGAGCTGCAGTGCTGACACGGAGCGCAGTAGGCGAAACAAAGCTAACTGACACTCGCTACAGGTTTATTGTTAACGTAGTTTGCTGGGTTAGGACCACTTACTGTAGCTGGGCTGAAAGTTTGAAAAACACGTGAAGTATATTAATAATTGGTTAGTGCTGTAAGATATTCTGATCATACATTTTGATGATTTTCCTTAATTCACTTATAATCTGAAGTAAACTGTTACACAGCTGATTTGACATTGATCCTGCTAATAGGGTTATCATGTTCATTTTATGGGCAAGATTTTCTTGCAATTTACTTCAAAGATGAAATTATTAGAATGATTAAAACATTACAACAGTAATTTATGAACCGGACAAAACAACAACAGTTGATAAACTGAGGAAACTCAAGTGCATTTCAAATCCGTGTAAGCAAACATAGCACGGGGGAAACTGCGCGTGCAGGACCCCATTCTGTCCCACGTAAACCTCCTAACCGCACGCCACTTACTTTCACTTAAGTTAATGCCTGTTAACTCACCGGTCACGTTTAGCTGGACCATCCCGCTCAGCGTCTGTGTATTAACGAAGGTCGTCACGTTGTACTGTCCCGAGTCGCTGACAGTCAGGCTGTGCAGAAGCAGAGACCCCGTGATGGTGTCGAGGACCACTCTTCCTGCATACCCTGCTTGGTAAAATGTGATGTTCGGGCCCTGCCATAAAAGCAGCACCTTAGAGTTAAAAGCCCACGCTCCCCTTTCTGCCACGGACGGGGGATTGAATGAAACATTCAGTGTCACTTTGTCACCAACAAAGCCGAATACGGGACTTTTGGGAGTAATTAGGGTGACCGATGAGTTACCTGCAGAAGGCAGAAAGAGACACCAAAGAAAGTCGTATTGCGTTTTTAATTCTTTACCCGAAAAGCACTGCTGGCCACACCACCGATTCCCGGCACTTACGGATTCCCCCCTACCTGTTACGATAGTCAGAAGGAGCGCTGCGCTGGCGGTCAGCATCGTCGCAAACAGTCAGGCGGAAAGAAACACAAAAGGGCGGAGAAAAACAGCCACCTGCTTTATAGACGGGGGTTGTGGACACCTCGCCACCTGCACGGTTAGCTTCCTCTTTTGTTCTTTGGTAAAGTGATGCCCAGAATAACCATGGCATAGACGGCCCGCCTGCACTGTGCGGTCTGTGGTCTCTGCTTCAGGTGGGCTCTGGTCCGGGCGGCTCGTGTTGTGCGCTGAAACAGAAGTCACTCTTTGACTCTGCCGTCGGCGCTCCTATGAGTAAGCGGAGTTTAAAAGGTTGTACAAGCGTGTACGTGTGTGTGCCTGGGGTTATCCGTATGTATAGGGTGGTCCAGATCTAATTATGCAATTTTCATTACGCTATAACTTATTAAGTTTATTACATAGAAAATCACCCGAAAAATCCGGGACGATCGAGAAATGTGCGAACTGACGACATGAAGAATCGCCTTCGCGCCGAACTGGAATCGTCCCCGCATAAATCAAAGTCATCCAGACGATCTGGATCAGCATAATTAGATCTGGACCACCCTGTATGTATGTATGTATGTGTAATTTCTTTCGATGTTTTACAGATTGGTTTTATAAAATAAGACTTCAGTCTGCCTAGCACCAAATGTGTGTCGATCGATGGATAACGGACGATATCAGCCGGTAAAACAACACTTTAAAGATAAATATGAGCGCGTGCGCCCTGTGACGTACTCGGTGCCAGTCACTCAGTGCCACTGCTGCCTCACACTTTACACAGCCCTGTAAAGAAATAAACTACTTAGGAGAATGATTTATATTTATAATAAAACGGGAAACAGTTGACTTTACTATGTATTTATGACAATTTATTGGCACGTGTGCATTCTGTTGACAGCATTGCATCTTATGCATATGGCGGTAATCAAAACCTTCTCGGCCAGGCCGATCTTCTAAACAGTGCCGGTCGAAGCCCATATCGAGCCCCAGGCTGCCCCTTTCGAAGAGCGCCCCTCGGTGGACGGACGCGAGGAGGCTCGGAAAGGTCCGGGCCCGATTTAACGGAAAGGCGCGTAGCTTGAGTTACGTAAACGGCGCCCCTCACTGGCCGCAGCGCGCGCCACTTAACCCCCAGAAAGGGCGGCCTGCTATGTCGCCTAACGGAATGACCGTCACTTCTTGCAAACATCCAGAATATGTCCGAGGTTTTGTTTATCGGCACAATGGATGGGCCATCCATCCATGCATCCCGCACTGTATCTATCATTCAGCGACGTTACTTTTGCACAACATTGAGTCAGAATATCATTAATCCAATAATCCATCGATTTTTTAATCTGCTAAATCCAGCATTGGCTCTTTTAGAAACGGTCGCCTATCATTTTGCTGGAAAATATTCCTTCGAAGACGCAGGGCTGAATGGTTCACTTATTTACGTTAGTCAGTCCACCTGGAACCTGCCCACCTGTATTCAGTCAAAAACGGAATTTAAAAATACCTTTTCAAGGTAACAATTTATAAATTCATAGTACCACAGAACTGTTTAAATCTAAAGACATTTGTACAGTAAATTACCTGAGAGATGCTCATTTATTTTGTGTATAGGTTTGTAAAAGATTTCTTTGTTACTTACAGTACAGTACATAACAACGTAACATAACATTTTTGAACCCTCATAACTGAATTAATGGCAGCCTGGAGGTCATTGTTTCATAAAATGTCAGATGGATTACCCTTTGGCACTCTGTTACTAGCTGGATGTCAGGATAACTAATTTACTGCTTTTCACGTTAGTGTAAGTAATACACCGTAAATGTTTAACAGGAATGATGGTTTCCTATGTGACACGTGAAAACAATGCGGCGACAGGACTGCGTGGAGCCCATGAGAGCTGCAGTTACAGACGAGCCGACTCGCGGCGTACGGACACCCTCGGGGGCTGTAAGATGCCTTTGATGTGACTGATGCGGGGTTTGTGTTTGATATCTCACTATATCCGACTTTGGTACATGTCAGAGTCACATGCCACCTGTTCATGGCATTTTATGATCCTCTGCTGGGTCCTGTGGCTCCTCATCTAACTCTCAGCATATGAAGCTGGTGTTTTGAAAAACGTACAAATATGTAGAGAAACATGAAATCTGTAATGTATGGTAGGCTGCAGGACCATGACAGATTATGAAAACCTGAACGTAGCCTGAGTTATTGTATGCAGCGAGAGTCCTTTTAAAGTCAGGAGCCATTGCCGTTTCACAGATCTAGTCACGGTTATTCACACTATGGAGCCTGTTACAGATCTAAATAAATAAATGGCTCTTTCTAGAACCTTCACGTGGATGGGAACCAATACTGTTTCCTCAATGACATCGCTCTGAAGAGCCGCTCCGGCACCTTTATTTTTAAGAGTGTACTTAAAGCTTGGGTTCAAATTACTGACAAACTGTCTGCGTCTCGGCCCCTTTAATTAGACACAATGCGACTGCTGTTGTTGTGCTGATTATCTGTCAACCAATTTACATGTGCAGGACTTTTAACGGGTAATGTCTGTGACGCGTTGAGCATCTTCAGTTTGTGTAAAGTACGCTGTAAAAAAAAATGTAAAATTTACGGTAAAAAAACTGGCAGCTGGGGTCGCAAGGATTTACCGTAAAAAAAAAGGTAACAATATTTTTAGGTTTACAGTATAATTCTGTAGTAAAAGCTCTTTGCAATAAACTCCAACAGAAGGGAATGTTTAACCAAAAATTCATGCGGTGGAAAAAATATGATAATTAATAAACAATATGCACTGACAGGATCAAACCCCAGTACTTAGTTCGCGTCAGTTAATTAACAACAACCAATAGCAAGCATAACTATACACATTGAAAACAATTCAACGTTTAAGGAAGTTACGCCGCTTGCCTGGTAGGGAAGTAAAGTTTTCTCTTTTGTGGTGTATGGTGTCCTACTTATCAAATACAACCCACCATAAATCAGCTTCCATAACCTCAAAAAACCTTCAACACGTAGGGAAAAATAAGTCTGCTAACTTAGGTGAAGTTTTTTCCCCTACTATTCAAAGGTATGCGGTTCACCAGGAACAATATTGTAAAAAGGGGCGTGTCCTTATGCAAATATCGTAGCCGGTTTTACTTTAACAGTGATTTACCGTTTTACATTTTACGGTTGTTTATTTCGTTATTTAACAGTTTTACACTGTAAAATTAACAGATTTTTTTCAGTATAACTGTAATGCATCAATAAACGGTATTTAGCATATTTTGAAGGTAGAAAAATATTGATTTTACAGAACTTGGCTGTAAAAAATAATGAAATGTATTGTTTAAGATATAAAGGTAATTTTCAGTAGAACATAAGGTAACTTTCCTTTTTTTCAGAAAAGGTCTTTTACCTTCACCATTTACAGTATTTGTACCGTTAAATTTACTGACATTTTTTACAGTGTAGTTCCTGTCCATTGTGGTTTTGCTTAGATTAATGACATTTTAAAATAAAAAGAGTATTCTTTGGATGGTATGATGGATGACTAGCGCAGTGGCACAATGACTAGCATTGCAGGAGTGCTGTTTGAACCCGGGCCGAGGCAGCATTATAGGCCCCCCGGACAAAGCAGTGCACTGGGGCCCCTACCTATACAACCGCTCACACGAATAAAAATGTAAATGGTCGATAACATTAAACATATATTTATTGCATTGGTACCTCCAACAAAATCAGTGTTTAAACATTAAAAAAAACATGCTATACAGCAAAGGTTAACCAACACAAACGTTTGAACAATATAACATGAGCCTTGAAAAACATATAAATGATACTCAATTGGTAAACGGAGATGGCACAGTATGAAATTACTATGAATTATTTATTAATAATCAAGTGTTCAACACAAACATTTGAGAAATGTCTTTGCAGAGAATTGAGCTGACATTAACGTTAAATAGTGCGTGAGATCCGTACACATACATGCACGAGAGGTTGTAGAGGTGACCGTGATACTAAATCAGAGGCAAATGTCAATGTCTACTTGTAACACAATTAGAAATATTTATAGTTTAATATTATATAGTATTCATTTAATGACAGCAAGTCACAACATACATAGATTAGTGTTAAGATGGCCCGGGGCCAGGGGTCCTCAATCACAGTCCTGGAGAGCCGCAGTGGCTGCAGGTTTTTGTTTTAACCTGGTGGCTTAATTAGAAAGCAATTCTTGTCAATAATTTAATTTCATGGCATGTTAGTGCTTTAACTCCGCTATGTCAGGTAATTCTCGTATCCTAGATTTTCTTCTCCTTTCTAAGGATATCATCCAAATGATTTGAAGGCTAAAATGGATGAGTAATTCTCAGTCCTTCATTTTTTTCTCTTTACTTTCCTTCCAAGTATTTAATTAAACCCAATGGTACATGATAAATGCACACAGGTGTAAATGGTAACAAGCTAAATGGAGAAATGCTTGTCTCTTTTGTTGTTTTCATGTTATTGCTAATTAGGAGCAATTAAAAACCAAGACTGCAGCTGTTTAAGACTTAAATAAGCAATAAGGGTTCACAATCTTAACGAGTGGGACAACTAAAGTGAAGCAGAAGTGTTACTTGAGCAATAAGGGCTTCTTATTAAGCAATTGGGTTGGAGCAAAAACCTGTAGCCACTGCGGCTCTCCAGGACCGTGATTGAGGACCCCTGCCCTGGGCCAAGGCACTCTCTGCATGGAGCTGGGCGTCCTCTCAGTCCTCTTGGACTAGAAAAGACATTGGAGGGACCAGAAAATGGACTAACTAAAAACTGTCAAAGAACAGGCCACCGTTGAAATCTTAAGATGAAAACTCTGCAAACAAACCTGAAAACGTAATTAAAAGGAATGCTAAGTAATAACGGCAAGGGAAACTAAAATACTATTTAAGACAGCAAAACAACCTTCTGTTGCTAACTTGGCAAAGGGCGATGCGCAGAGCTGTCCTTTTGTGCCACTACACGAGTGACGTCACATGTCGTGATCTCTTTTTGTCACTCGGTAGAAACTGGCGCAGCAACTTCAAAACAATTCAACCCAGAATGGCAGAAAACCCACAAAGGGAAACAGAAATCACCCCAATAACAAAACCGATTACAAAAATGAAGTCTCCGTCTTCCGATACCTTTTAAAAAGAAGAAAACAGTGCAGAAATATGTGGAATAACATCTCAGAAAATAAAAGTTCATATCCATGATATACTCTGTGGGTCTTTTTTCTCCAGGTGTAAGCTTTTTGTTTCCTTCCGCGCAGCCCAAAGACTGGCATTTCTAGTTGAATGGCAGCTTTAAACTGACCAGTGTGCATGGCAGTGGACGGACATTTTCTCCAGGGTTGGTTCTTGTCTTACTCTGTTGGGAGGCTACAAAAAAAGGACGGATGTAGGGGGAAAACAAACACCATATTCTTAGTGTACAGCACTATAAAAGTTCCTGTAGCTGCATTTTCCCAAAATTATCAAAGTACTCAAAAAATGGGACTCAACAAAAGCCTGACGCGCAGAAATGATTCCACAGACAAAATATCTTCGTTTTTAAAAGTTTAGCTAAGTTTCAAAATAAAACAGTTCACACAAAAAAGAAAATTAAAATAGCAAAAAGAGAAAAAATTAATGATAAGAAAAGTTCAGTTCTAAGCTTATTATTACATCTCAAAGCGTTACTATTTACTTAACATTTCTGAACCATTTCAAAACGGTCAAAAAACTGTATGCTTATTCCATCTCTGAGTAGAAAATGGGTCTTTTAGGTCCCTATGTACTGGGACCTGTTCTAAGCACAACTACTGAGCTATTATCACACTGTATCTCAGTTACAGCAAGAAGGTTCTATCTCTTACTAACTTACAGGGGTAGAGAAGAGCCAAGCAAAATGACACCTTTTATTGGCTAACTAAAAAGATTACAATATGCAAGCTTTCGAGGCAACTCAGGCCCCTTCTTCAGGCATATTGTAATCTTTTTAGTTAGCCAATAAAAGGTGTCATTTTGCTTGGCTCTTCTCTACATTCGTAATGGCTAACACGGTACAACACCCTAGTACTACTAACTTACAGGGGGAAAGACCATACCATAGCCAGGGGTGCCCAATGCGTCGATCGCGATCGACCAGTAGATCGCAAAGGTAGTGCAGGCAGATTGCGTTGCATTCAAAAAAAATTTTTTTTTAAACGTTAGTCTATCATATATCGTCCCTGTGGCATTTGCCACTTGATTGACATACAGGGCGGCCAGTCTGAGATCTCTTTTCTTCTAACACACTGGTCATCCCGCGTGCACGATCAAACGCGCGAGCTACTGCAAAACTCCTGTTGTGATCTAGTTAGCCTTCCAATTTATATCGACTAAAGAAGGGATTTAAAAAAAATTGTTTGGGGAGGGGATGGGCTGGATGTGGAATTGGAAGAGGATTTTTTTCTCATAATGTCACAATCGAAGTGCGTTTGTCTGATCTGTCAATCTATCATTGCTATTCCAAAGAAGGAAAATGTGGAAAGGCACTTTGGAACTGTTCATAAAAACTACGAAACTGACGTCGTTTTGAAAAGCGATCTGAGAAAGAAAAAGGAGAGGGAACTAAAATCGCAGTTAATCGCACAGCCGTCATTTTTCACTCGGCTGAATTCAAAAGCTCCTTGACTGCATTATTCGACCTGGTCATTTTAAAACTAGCTCGCAAGCCGAACAAGTGTGGGCACCCCTGCCCTAAGCTATGACTATGGAAGACATGTATATTCTATTCAAATTAAGCAAACATTAATATGAGTTTAACTCAAAACTTTAACTTTCTAAGATTGGCTCTTACATTTCCCTTAGTCCCATTGTTAAAAACCTGGAATGAGGAAGTAACGCTGATAAAATACTAGCAGTCTCCAAACAGAAGTAGAAAACAATTGTTTTACTTATTTAACTTAAAGATAACCAGTAAAAAGAAATTAGTTATTAAGCTTTATTTATCTTTTTATCCCGGAGTTCCCCTATAATCAGACGTGCATTAACGTAAATATTTCCGAGGAATACTCCCGTAAATGACATTGTACTTCACTTTTAAAAAGGTGCCGCACCAGAAGGAAGGAAGACAAGGTTCTTACTTTCAGACAGACAGCATTTTGGCTCCTAACAACTCGCCGTTTGCTATGGTGGTAGTGATGTGAAATGCTAAACTAGTGTTGCTGTAACACCAATGGGTTGACACCGTTCAGGATTGTTGAAGTTCAGATGCAGAGTTGTTATTCGTTAGCTACATAAAGGAGGGAGACAAGGAGACAAAAGGTCCTAGAGGTATCACACAAATCAGGAGCAAGCAATGCACAGCAGCAGATCCTCCTCCACAGGCCTACTGTTAGCTTTTTTGTGATGCGTGTTCTTTGTGAGTGGACTTCTGGATGACTTTGTGTGTCCCATTTTGAACATTCACTGTACACTAAATGTTAAATAAATGTACGCAGGTTTACCAGCATCTCACAGCCAGGTGCTAAGTCTCTTATGTTGTTTCTTTTTTTTTTCTGAGCAGTAAGCAAAGGTGAGCTTAGTTTTGAATAGAAGTTTCGAGTGTATGTAGGTGTGTAACATAATGTTTTATAAAATACATAGTGTCCTCCATGGTGTCTCTCTAAGTTTAAACAAAGAACATGATTGCCTGATGATTTACTTTGCTTTTAGGGTTGTCAAAGTGAATTTTATCATTTCCTTTACCGGAATTTACTTTTTGATATAAAGAACCCTAAGAGAACACGTTATGGAAAAGTTTGATGTTTATTCAGTTTATTAAAGCCAGCTATGAAGTAGCCAATGGCATGTATGAACGAGTAACTGCCCCTACACACATGGCTGTAATGAGGAGATACCCGTGATGCTCATACTTTATACCCTGCGCTAATCCTTCATTTTACGTTAGGGTGTTATGGTGGCACATCCACCCCTAGACGTGTGCCTGCCTGGTTAAGTGACGATTCTAATTCAGCCTCATTGGTTTGTGCGGGTGCGATGGGTTAAGGCCAGGGTCTGTCTCATGCCCATTGCTCTTTGGATAGCCCCGAGCCCCGTGTGACCATTTCCTCATCACTACCAAAAACATGGATTGTTTACAGCCAGTGGGACGGATCGGCGAGTCCATCTGTGTTTAAACCCCATTCTGGTTCTTCAGATACCAGGAACTGAGATACATCTGACAAGGTGAACGTTATTTTAATAGTAAAATGGCGAGTGTTTCTGTTCTGTGGAGCATTTTGGACCAATCACCTTCCCTTTATTCATTGACTGGAGTCAATCTTAGTGGGACGATTGGCCCCAAAGCCAATGACAGGCTAATACGTTTAGTTAGATGGCCTGTTGTACTTCGCCGTTAGCTGACTGGGTGTAGATGACTTTTTCATTCGCAGTCCGTTCATAATACACCCATCAAGCTGTTTTACCTGAAGATCTCAGGAGTGCTGCTCCAGGCGATGTCGCGCCGTTGTACCTGCCGCCCTCTGCCACACATCGTTTCAACGCCATACAAATACTGTATTTAGTTTTGAGCTGCACACATACCTGATCTGCTGCTTTATTTAAATAGCATTGTCTTCCTGTATGACGTTCTCAGTTACACAGAATAAGAAAGCGTGCCTAATAAACTGGCCAGCTAGGCTGAAGATTTCTTCTTTGCTTACTGTCTGCATAACGCATTATTCTTATTGTTGTACTCACTTTAAAAATATTAACTTTTCATAGCACCCTTAACCCATCTAGCAGCAATGATTGTCTTTAAGTTTGCATTACATAAATATAAAATGGTGGCTGATCAAAAGGAAGCGTTTAGATGTCAACCTGGCATTTTCATGTGCAAGTGTCTTAAAGTGATGTCTACTGTCGGCCTTGCTCGTGATGAATGAACAGTCCCAGTCCCGGCTAACTGCCCACAGTTAGGGAAACGAGGAAATGACCCACTGCTCCAGTAGATCTGCGTAGCTTTGACTTTGTTAATTAAACCGGACATCTCAAAGCACTTCATGAAGGACCTGGTGTAGCTTCGGAGCAGACCTGACAAGTTCTCCTTGAGGTTATGTGTGAATCCTCCCTCAGTCCACAAACGGGCTCTTCTTATAGATTGTTTAAATGTGAGTGAGTGTACTGTAGCTCTTTGGTGGACTTGGCACCCCGAGGCCCGACACGCAGGTATTGCTGCAAGGACAGACTGCAGACCACCATGACACTGAATGTTTGACAAGAACGAGTCCCCCAGGGTTCATGTAGTTGATTCGATGGCCAGCTTGCCCGTCATGTCGTTTTCTTGTGGGTTCCCTTCCACTCTGTGGTTGGTTCAGTTCCAGGTTTGGCTGAAATCAAATTATTTCCGCAAATACACAATTCCCAAATAAGATCAAAGAGAATTTTGTAGTGTTTAGTATAACATGTCAAGGCTATTCTTGCTGCAACTATTAAATGTAATTGTTCACCAGATGATTTCAATCACAGTTAAAATTTACAGAAAAACAGATGTTGCTAAAATTAAAAAAAAAATTAAGAAGTGCGCTGCTTTCAGTGCTTCCTCTGTGCAGCCATCCTGTAACATCTGTAAGAGACAGAGAGAGATTATTTCAAATCGTAAGAGAGACCGGCCTGGAGCAACACAAATTAAGATGTCACCTCATAGTATAAATTAAAGACGAGATGGCGTGAAACCCACTGTCATGGCATGTGTTGTTCTCTAATTGGTTAGGACCCTTTAATGCCCTGTGATGGACTGGTACCCCATCTACAACAACAACATTTATTTATATAGCACATTTTCATACAAAAAGTAGCTCATAATGAAGAAAAGAAAAATAAAAGACAAATTAAGAATTAAAATAAGACAACATTAGTTAACATAGAAAATGAGTAAGGTCCGATGGCCAGGGTGGACAAAAAAAACTCCAGACGGCTGGAGAAAAAAATAAAATCTGCAGGGATTCCAGGCCACGGGTCCTCCCAGTCCCCTCTGGGCATTCTACCTAACATAAATGAAACAGTCCTCTTTGTAGTTAGGGTTCTCATGGAGTCACTTGATGTTGATGGTCATACAGACTTCTGGCTTTTAATCCATCCATCATTGTTGGAACATCACAGTGCTTTGAGTAGATGCCACCACCAAAATGACACCAGAAAAGGAAACAGAAGAGAGAGTAGGGGTTAGTACAGATTTTAGAGCCACCATGAATAGTTATTAGAATGAGTTGGAGATACAGAGTATCAGGATTTTAATTACAGTGAAGTTATGAGAAGGCCATGTTAAAGTAAAGTAACCCTAGTAATCTAGGGTTGAATCCCACCTTGTGCCCAGAGCTCCATTCCCCTTGAGCCCCTCAAATGGACAAAAGGAATAAGAACAGATGGCCCTTTTGTGCTGGGGGTGTTTCGTGTTACTCCCATGACAATTCATTTTGTGCGTTCAGCAGTTTGTCTCCTGACTTGCTTGTCTGATTTTGATACAATTTATGGCACTGCACTGACTTCCATGCATTTGTTGCTCAGTCACAATGGTGTCCCACGTGCTTCCAATTATCGGCACCCCTGGTAAAGAAGAGGAGCAAAAAAAGGGGGCTAAAAATCGCATTTTGGTGAATTACATTAATCTTGTACTGCAAAAATGAGAGAAATCCAACCTTAAATGGAAGTAAACTTATTCATCAAGAGGGACACATTTTACATTAATACATAATTATTTTTAGCAAAACCACATGTGCCATAATTATTAGAACCCCATAGAAAAAGTCTTATGAACAAAGTTTAACTGAAGCATTTTTTCCATTTATATCTGACTTTATTTTAAGTTGATCACAATGTGCAGAAACTTTCAACTTGTGACCCATGACTTCCTGTTTCATTAGGGTATAAATGCGAGATGGCACAGAGGCCTAACTCCTTTATTCATTCATCAACACAGGAAAGGTAAGAGAACACGAGAGTCAAATGTGAGAAAAGCATATTGACCTTCAAAAAATAAGAGAATGGCTACTTGCTTGAAAATGTCCATATCTTCAGTAAGGGCAATAATTAAAAAGTCCCCATCAGTTAGAACTGTTACCACCTTGCCCAGAAGAGCACCCAGGATGCAGGACTGCAAGAGAGATCAACATAAAGATCGCTGTTGGAGGAATTCAGAAAAAGGCAACACATTGGGGTCACCAAGTCTCCAAAGCTGCCATCAGATGCCACCTTCACACAGATTATTTGGAAGGTGTGCCACTAAAAAAAGGCTTTTCTGTCCTTTAACCACAAACAGCAGCACCTGGAGTCTGCTAAACGCTACTGGGACTTTGATTTGAAAACCGCCAAACTTTGAGGTTTTGGGCAACAAACACTCAAGGTGGGTTTGGCATAAAAAGAAGGATGGCCATATCGAAATTACTCTGATCCCCACTGTCAAGTATGGTGGACGTTCAGTTTCCTTCAGTTTCCCTGGGAACCTCATTAGGGTACATTGATTTATGGACTCCTTGAAAACCCAGATTTTAAATATAAATCTGGTGGCATCTACCAAGGAACTAAAACCGAGTCGTCAGTGAATCTTGCAGCAGGACAACGATTGAAAACACACGTCCAAATCAACACAAAAATGTTTAAAGGAATATGAAATCAAGCGACTGCCATGGCTGTCTCAATCACCGCACCTATACCTCATTGGAAATCTGTGGGGTGAACTAAAGTGGAGAAGGCACAAGAGAGACCCTCGGACCCTGGATGATCTGGAGACATTCTGCAAAGAGGAATGGCCCTGAATCCCCTGCTCTGTATGCTCCAGCCTTATAAGATGTTATAAGAGGAGACACTCTTTGTTTTATTGGCAAAACGAGGTTGTAAAAAACATTAAATGCATGGATGCCAATAATTGAGGCATGCATAGTTTTGTTAAAATAATTACTGTATATACTCACGTTTAAGTTTTCCCACGGATAAGTCAGGGAATTTTTGGTATTTTATAATGTCGTTCGTATAAGTCGAACATGGAAAACTCACACTATTGGCCCAGGAGATTAGGATATGCTGATGCCCACCTGAGAGAGTAAGCACAGGGCACCCTGCCTTTTTTTCTATGTATTGTTCCTACGTGACCACACGGTAAGACCCGAACTGTTTTGAAGTGGCGTTTGCACTGTTTTGTGATTTTTGTATCTCACACCCTCATACACCTTTATCGTAACAGCATCCCTACAATGGAGCGTTCGATCAGAAGAAAATATGAAGCTGATTTTAAATTAAAACTCATTGAAGTGGTGATAGAAATTGGTAACTGTGCTGCTGCAACAAAATTCGATGCATCTGAGAAACTGGTATGAGATTGGAGGAGGCAAGAAGGTGAAAAAAAAAAATGTAAGTGTCGCATTTTTGAATAGGCGTATAAGTCGGGGTCTGATTTTATGATCGATTTTTCAGGTTTCAAGACCCGATTTATACCCGAGTATATATGGTAGGTGTTGATGAGGAATTGATGTTTTTTTTTCTGACTAAATTTAATCCAGTTAATACAGAAGCGTATTAGGGCCACAGTGAAAAAAAAAACAAACTAAATGTCGAGGCAGGAGGGGAGGAGGAAAGTGGAACTGAGGATAGGAACTTTGAATGTGGGCAGTATGACTGGTAAGGGGAGAGAGTTAGCAGATATGATGGAGAGAAGGAAGGTTGATATATTGTGAGTGCAAGAGACTAAATGGAAGGGGAGTACGGCCAGGTGGATTGGAGGTGGATTCAAATTGTTCTATCATGGTGTGGATAGGAGGAGAAATGGGGTACGAGTTATTCTGAAGGAACAGTATGTCAAGAGTGTTTTGGAGGTGAAAAGAGTGTCAGGCAGAGTAATGATTATGAAGCTGGAGGTGTGTGTGACGATGCAGGTTCTGGCTCCACACTCCCATTGCTATTCGGGAGACCTTCAACCCAAACACCGTCGCTAATGTTACCGATGAGCTAGTCAGCAAAGGCAATAACATCTAAGCAAGAGGATGGTAAAGTGCAAAAGTGCATTGTGCTTTTATTTAAAACAGTCAACAGTTCAGGTGTTCAAATAAATAGTGCAGTTATTTAAAGTTCTTCAATAAATAATCCAATAAAAGAAAAACGTGGAAGTTAAAACACTAGAAAAAACAATCCTTAAAAACCAGAGGTTAAAATGATCTTTCAGGAAGCAGTCTTTAAAACAACACAACAAGTTCGGTGCCTTCAATTACAACTAGCGTCTCTCCTGCTTCACCCATCAGGGCCCGGCAACAAGGGAGACGCTCACTCTGCAGCTGACCTATTACCTACTCTTGCTACTGCTGTCAGTTGCCTCACCGATCCTTGGCTCCGGTCGGCTCCTCCGGACAGCGACTTGGGAATCCCTTAACGGCCAAGGCTCTCACGTTAGGGACACCGCGTCCCAAGTCCCGACTCCCGCGGAGAGTCCTGCACCTTCCCGGTCACTCCCGCCCTACAAAAACAAACTTCTGCGGGCGTGACCACAACCACTTCTCCCAGGTGTTGGCCAAACACCCAGGTGGCCTTCAGCTGCCTGCGAGTGTTCGAGCGTTCGCTCGTTCGCTCGCTCGCTCGCCTGCCGGCCTGCTTCCTCCTTCCCTCTAACCTCCGTTCTCTTCCCTTTCTTTCTCTCTCTCGTTCTTTTTCTAATCTTTCTTTTTTTAAATGAAGAGGGGCCATCACAGCTGTAGCATTAGCCACGGGAGCAATCACGGATGTGGGCAGTTCCTCACCTGTGCACTCGGTGAGAAACGCCCACAACCCCGAGCGTCCCGCGGCTCGCTACAACAACGCCCCCCTCACCAAGCCGCTTCGGGTGCGGTGATTATTTATTTAAAAATGAATGGCCTTTGCTCAGTGAGCTGTGGACCCGCTATACCACAGTGTGATGATGAATGTTGTTAGTGCATATGCACCGTAAGTTGGGTGTGCAATGGTGGAGAAAGAAGATTTTTGGAGTGAGTTGGATGAAGTGATGAACAGTGTACCCAAGGGACAGAAAGTGGTGATTGGAGCGGATTTCAATGGGCATGTTGGTGAAGGAAACAGAGGAGATGAGGAGGTGATGGGTAGGTATGGTGTCAAGGAGATGAATAAAGAAGGTCAGAGGATAGTGGATTTTGCCAAAAGGATGGACATGGCTGTGATGAATACGTATTTTGAGAAGAGGGAAGAACATAGGGTGACATACAAGAGTGGAGGAAGATGCACACAGGTAGATTACATCCTATGCAGAAGAGTTGATCTGAAGGAGATTGAAGACTGCAAAGTGGTGGCAGGGGAAAGTGTAGTTAAGCAGCATAGGATGGTGGTCTGTAGGATGATGTTGGAGATCAAGAAGAAGAGGAAGAGAGTGAGGGCGGAGCCAAGGATCAAATGGTGGAAGTTGAAAAAGGAAGACTGCAAGGTTGAGTTTAGGGAGGAGGTGAGACAGGCATTGGGTGGCAGTGAAGAGTTACCAGACAGATTGGAAACTACAGCAGATGTAGTAAGGGTGACAGCAAGAAGGGTGCTTGGTGTGACATCTGGAAAGAGGAAGGAGGAAAAGGAAACCTGGTGGTTGAATGGGGAAGTACAGGAGAGTATGCAGAGGAAGAGCATGGCAAAGAAGATGTGAGATAGTCAGAGAGATGCAGAAAGTAAACAAGAGTACAAGGAGATAAGGTGCAAGGTGAAGAGAGAGGTGGCGAAGGCTAAAGAAAAGGCGTATGATGAGTTGTATGAGAGGTTAGACACTAAGGAGGGAGAAAAGGACCTGTATCGATTGGCTAGACAGAGGGACGGAGCTGGGAAAGATGTGCAGCAGGTTAGGGTGATAAAGGATAAAGATGGAATCATACAAGTGAGGAGAGTGTGTTGAGCAGATGGAAAGAGTACTTTGAGAGGCTGGTGAATGAAGAGAACGAGAGAGAGAAGAGGTTGGATGATTTGGATATAGTGAATCAGGAAGTAGGATAAGCAAGGGGGAAGTAAAGACAGCTATGAAGAGGATGAAAAATGGAAAGGCTGTTGGTCCAGATGACATACTTATGGAAGCATGGAGGTGTTTAGGAGAGCTGGCAGTGGAGTTTTTAACCAGATTGTTTAATGGAATCTTGGAAAGTGAGAGGATGCCTGAGGAGTGGAGAAGAAGTGTACTGGCGCCGATATTTAAGAATAAGGGGGATGTGCAGGACTGTAGTAACTACAGGGGAATAAAATTGATGAGTCATAGCTTGAAGTTATGGGAAAGAGTAGTGGAAGCTAGGTTAAGAAGTGAGGTGATGATTAGTGAGCAGCAGTATGGTTTCATGCCAAGAAAGAGCACCATAGATGCAGTGCTTGCTCTGAGGATGTTGATGGAGAAGTTTAGAGAAGGCCAGAAGGAGTTAGATTGTGTCTTTGTGGACCTGGAGAAAGCATATGATAGGGTACCTCGAGAGGAGCTGTGGTATTGTATGAGGAAGTCGGGAGTGTCAGAGAAGTACATAAGAGTTGTATGGGATATGTACGAGGGAAGTGTGACAGTGGGGAGGTCTGTGGTAGGAGTGACGGATGCATTCAATGTGGAGATGGGATTACATCAGGGATCAGCTCTGAGCCCTTTCTTATTTGCAATGGTGATGGACAGGTTGACAGATGAGATTAGACAGAAGACCCAGTGGACTATGATGTTTGCTGATGACATTGTGATCTGTAGTGATAGTAAGGAGCAGGTTGATGAGACCCTGGAGAGGTGGAGATGTGCTCTAGAGAGGAGAGGAATGAAGGTCAGTAGGAACAAGACAGAATACATGTGTGTAAATGAGAGGGAGGGCAGAGGAATGGTGAGGATGCAGGGAGTAGAGTTGGCGAAGGTGGATGAGTTTAAATACTTGGGATCAACAGTACAGAGTAATGGGGATTGTAGAAGAGAGGTGAAGAAGAGAGTGCAGGCAGGGTGGAATGGGTGGAGAAGAGTGTCAGGAGTAATTTGTGACAGACGGGTATCAGCAAGAGTGAAAGGGAAGGTCTGCAGGATGGTAGTGAGACCAGCTATGTTATATGGGTTGGAGACGGTGGCACTGACCAGAAAGTAGGAGACTGAGCTGGAGGTGGCAGAGATAAAGATGCTAAGATTTGCATTGGGTGTGACAAGGCTGATTAGAATTAGAAATGAGGACATTAGAGGGTCAGCTCAAGCTGGACGGTTGGGAGACAAAGTCAGAGAGGCGAGATTGCGTTGGTTTGGACATGTGCAGAGGAGAGATGTTGAGTATATTGGGAGAAGGATGTTAAGGATAGAGCTGCCAGGGAAGAGGAAAAGAGGAAGGCCTAAGAGAAGGTTTATGGATGTGGTGAGAGAGGACATGCAGGTGATGGGTGTAACAGAACAAGATGCAGAGGACAGGAAGATATGGAAGAAGATGATCCGCTGTGGCAACCCCTAACGGGAGCAGCCAAAAGAAGAAGAAGAAGAAGTTGACTTTATTCTTGATATTTCCACTTTATTCTCGACATTTATGTCGACATTTCCACTTTATCCTCATAGTTTATTTTGTCAGTAGAATGTCGCAAACTAAACTTCATTTTCAATGAATGTTTAATTTACTAGATTTTCTCAAACCCCGACCCGGTTGTTAATCGCTACGCGCTTCTTAAACTGACTTCCTCTTGCACTGAGGAGGCGCCGGCAGCGATCGTCGCTCTTTGACTTCATGATATTCCTGCTCTACTAACATTCAGAATACTAAGATAAATACTTGATATCTTTTTCATGATGAAATGCATTAAAGCATTTATTAAACATGGGTGGCGGGGGGCATGGTGGCGTGGCTGTAGTACTGCTCCCTTGCATTAAGGGGTCTTCAGGTCTATGTTCAGTGTAGAGACCTTTATGGCAGGTGTGACGAGGCTCCAAAAAACTGGATGTATGAATGGGTATCGCACTGGTTTAACTGAAATATTATGTAAGTGTTGGGTTTGTGATGTGGTGGTCGGAGACACAAACACAGAATTCAATGGATGTTCTTCTGAGCGGCCTTTCTTTATTGCATGCATGCTGTCTCTATCTGACGTACTAAACCTCCAGTTCGTATCCTTCCTTTTTCTTACTCCACATAACCAATCACCACACGATAAACGTCTTTGTGAAATTAAGACTAGTTATAAACTTAGACCTCAGAGTTTTCAGAACTTTAAAAAAATCTTCGTTATACATGTTTAATTATGCCATCCATTCAGGGTTGTGCCCATCCCAGCAAGCATCGTGTGTAAGGCAGGAGTAAATCCTCAATGGGGCGCCAGCACATCGCAGGGTGAATACGAGCAACACATACACTAGCAGGGTTAATATAGCATAACAAAACCCGCCATCCTACGTGACTTTGAAAAGAAACTGAAGCACATCGAGTAAACCCACCAGAAAAACTTGCAAACTCAAGGTTGGGAACACCCGGGACCCCCTTGCTGCGAGGCAGCAGTGCAACCACCACGCCACCGTGCCCCCACATGCTTTAATGCATTTCATCATGAAAATGATATCAAGTATTTATCTTAGTATTCTAAATGTTCAGAGAGCAGGAATATCATGAAGTGAATGGATTCTGTGCGGCGATCGCTGCCTCTTAGTGTAGAGGAAATCAGTTTAAGAAGCGCGTAGCGATTAACATCTGGGTCGGGGATCACTTAACACAAAGCATCTAATGTGCTACATAAATTATGACAGGGTTTGAGAAAATCTAGTAAATTAAGCATTCATTTAAAATGAAGTTTAGTTTACAATGTTCTACTGACAAAATAAACTACGAGAATAAAGTGGAAATGTCGAGAATAAAGTCAACACGTTAAATTTAATCTCGACATTTAGTTTTTTTTTTTCTTCACTGTGTCCGCATTTTTTTTTTTTCACTGTGGCCCTAATACACTTCCGTAAGTTAAAGATGGGATTTCTCTAATATTTTTGTGTGTGAGATTAAGGTGATTCATCAAAAAGGTGATATTTTTATACCCTTTAATATCCAGTCTTCACCAGGGGTGCTAATAATTGCGGAGGGGACTGCAGTTTATGAATTTTTTTGTTTATTAGAAACTCGTCTCCTTCTTCACTTTGTTGCACCTTCTGGTTGTGGATGTTACTACAGTTTCTTTTTGAGGTTCAAACACAATGTAGCAGTGCTATGAATTAACAGACTCCATTTCCCAGCTGCCCCAAGGGTATTGCCCTGATTGGATGGCTACAGAGGGCACGGGGGCTGCTGGGGACAAGAGGGGCCGGTGAGAACTTTAAAAGGAAGCCAGCTACTCTGTAAAGGAGGTCAGTTTTTTGTGTTTGTGTTCACCTGTCTGTCTTGTCTACAATTCCACCTGTGGAACATCATTTCCATCCTGGATCGTCGTACCTGCAAGGGTGTATGGACTGCCTTGTGCCTGCCTGTCGTGTGAGGAGTGTTGGATTGGACGGCTCCATCTTCTTGTTGCTAGCAACATCACATCTTCTGAGCAACTGGTGATCAGTCACATACAAGACGAACGCGTGGCGTGAACTTTCATACACAGTCCTCCTCTGCTTGGGCACTTGTTGTCTTTGCAAGGTTTGGACTAATGGCACCCCTCGTCCAACTCCTGTCCCAGACAGTCTTCCATTTTTTCAGTCCAGCTCTCGTTACTCTTTTGAAGTAGAAAGGATTGCATTAGGACCACACCCTGGGGGTTTCTGGCGGCAGCAGTGAGTTAGGGGATGCTGCGGTGTTTTAAAGGCAGGAGTGGACGTCTTGCCAGTATTTTCTTGGGTACACATAAGCCCATCCTTTCAGTTGACCATTGGTGCAAAGCTCGGTGCCTGAAGGTTATCAGTCCTTGAGCTGAATGTTTAAGTGGTACCCTAAGAAAATGGCTGTGAGATGTTCATTTTAACAGATAAGCTGCAGAGGCTGATTTCCAAAGAGAGGCCAGCTGAAAAAGAAGCTGGCTGTGGCTTGCTAAACCAGGACTTGTGTTCCAGCCTGGCAAAATGGGTAATGCCAGTCTGTCCCACACCACACACATAGACTCAAGGCTGTCATGGCTGCCAAAGGTTCATCTACTAAATGTTGACTACAGGGGGTAAGTGCTTATGTGATCAGTGTTTTTGTGCTTTATATTTGTAATAGGGGTGGCACAGTGGTGGCACTGCTGTCTCGTGGTAAGGAGATGGATCCCAGGTCCTCCCTGCTTAGAGTTTGCATGTTCTCTCCATGTCTACAAGTGTTCCCTCCCACAGTCCAAAGACATGTCGATACTGAATTGGCCCGTGTGTGTGACTGAGGTGTGTGTGTGGGTGGGTGTGTTTACCCTCTGGTGGACTGGTGCCCAGTTCCTGCCTTGTGCCCCATGCTAGCTTGAATAGGCTCCAGCATCCCCAGTGACCCTCTTCAGCACTAAGCAGGTTAGCAAATGACTCTCTGTAAATAATGTAGACCACTTTGTAAAAATCTGTGTTCACTTTCACATTTCAGAGTCGTTATCTGTTGATCGGGGTCAAAAAAATCAAATTAAATTGACTGGGATTCAGTGTTGTATAACAGTAAGAGGGTGAATCCCTTTTATAAACTTTGTAGTTAACTGGATGGCAGAGTTTAGAAGCAGCAGCTAAATGGCTATGCAGATCACTATAAGCTAGTGCAAGGGTGGGCTTCCAGATAAATAAAACACGATTACAACAAAATTAAGAAAGAGAACCAGTCTTGAAATGTAGTAAGCCTGACATGTTTGCTCGAGAGTGAACTCTTGTGTAGTGCGTGAGTGTGTTCAGCTTCTTTATGAGTAACTCTACAGAAATGCAAGAGACAAACGTCAGTCACGCCAATTAAAAGGGTTACGAGCGATTTGAAGAAAAGCCTATGTTTGTACCTCTTAAAGGAATTCAAGTCTATTTTCCAATCAAACATATGTGGCTTTTAATATCTGAGAGGACTGTGATTGTGAGTTTTCCTCATGAAATTAACTGATCTTATGTGCTGATAACTGACCCAGTGCTACAATATCATGCTTTGAATTTCTCCTGCATGAGCAATTGTGTGGCGGTGCTGCTTAGCTTAGCTGATTTTATAAAACGCACATTCTAAACAGAGTGTTTCTAAAGAAGAATCAGCTTCTGAAAGTTGCCATCATATCATATTTTTCAGATAAAGACTTTCATTTTGGTAAACGTGGCTTGATAAACTCTGATAAATGCTAACTAGTACTGTATTCCTGTTTGGTTTTAGTTATTAGAGTTTCTGTGCAATTCTAGTTCTTTTAGGGTCTAAAATCTTGGCAAGACATTGTCACGGTCTCCTCCTTCTGACATGCGTACTTGTGTCCTGCTGCATTTTCCAAATCAGTTTTGATTTTCGCGTCAGAGAGTTCAGTTTTACAGGAGAAGGCCAACTGTGCCAACTGTCAGCAGACACCTGAATTCTATCAACTTTCGGTCTGCTCGCAGGCTCCATCTTGATGTGCAGTTCGCGTCCAGCTTCTCTAATGGACTGATGTGCTTCCTAGCTCCCCTCTGCTTTTATTTTTTGTATTTGTGTTTGTCTCCGTCCATGAGATTTCATCCCTTAAACAATACAATACAGTTTATTTTTGTATAGCCCAAAATCACACAGGAAGTGCCGCAATGGGCTTTAACAGGCCCTGCCTCTTGACAGCCCCCCAGCCTTGACTCTCTGAGAAGACAAGGAAAACTCCCAAAAAAACCTTGTAGGGAAAAATGGAAGAAACCTCGGGAAAGGCAGTTCAAAGAGAGACCCCTTTCCAGGTAGGTTGGGCGTGCAGTGGGTGTCAAAAGAAGGGGTTCAATACAATACAATACACAGAACAGAACAAATCCTTAATACAGCATAATAATAAAAATTTTAGAAGTACAGAGCAGAATTTAACAGTAGATGATATCACATAATAAGATTTGGATATTTTTAGAGTCCTGGAGATCTCATCCATCAAGCTGCCTCCACCATTTGGCCATTCCAAGGCTGAAACAGTGCTGGGCCAGCCAATCCGATGAAAGGATCCCTCTTTCCCATGATTCCTGTGATCCTCCATCAGGGATGACTTTACCATAGGCAGTGTGGTCCCCGGCCGGGACGCCCAGGAGGACCAGAGGAGGGCTTGCGCCTCCTCCAGACCGCGAGGGGGTGATCGCCCTGGTTGTATTGGGGGCCACTGGTAGAGGGCTTGGAAGCCCAACCCTGTAGGGACCCGTGGCCACCGCCAGGCGGCGCCCAGGTGCCTGAGGAACCCTGAAGCCCAGCACTTCCGCCACACCAGGAAGTGCTGGGGGGAAGACGACAGGGGACAACCGGACGGCTTCCGGGTGCGCAGCTGGCACTTCCGCCACACTGGGGTGTGGCTAGGACTGATTGCCGGGAAGCAGCTGGAGCCCATCCGGGTTCCCATATAAGGGGCCGCCTCCCTCCAGTCATTGGCGAGAGTCGGGTGGAAGAGGACGGAGCTGAGAGAGAGAGAGGACGGGAGGCGGCCAGGAAGGCATTTTGATCGTTAGGCCTGGACATTGGGGGAACGGTGCAAGAGGCACTGGGGAGTGCACTGTAAATAGTTAATTTGTTAATAAAGGGTGTGTGGTGAACATAAGATGTCCGTCTGCCTGTGTCCGGGTTCAAGTTCACAGCAGGCAAACAACTTGGCAGGTGGGCCTTGGCACCAAGTGCCACATTTGAGTACCGAGAACAGAAACAGAATAGGTGAGGGTTAGTATTCAATTATAATTATCATGTTACTTATGTTTTAGTGCTAACGACTAACAACAGAGATGCAGTCTGTACAGTTAATCAGCAGCTCTAGTCAGGATATGCTAAACTGAAGTAGTGAGTCTTCAGCCGGAATATAAAGGCTGGGACTGAAGGGACATGAAGCAGGAAGACCATTCCACAATTTAGGGGCCCTGTAACTAAAAGCTCGACCTCCCACTGTTATTTTATTAATCCTTGGAATCGTAAGCAGAACATCATCTTGAGATCTTAATGTGCGCTCAGGTTTGTAAGTCATGATAAGTTCAGACAAGTAAGCCGGACCTCGGCCATTTAATGCTTTATATGTTAAAAGGAGGATTTTGAAATCTTCCCTAAACTTATGTGTTCATATTTTCTTGTTCTTGTAATAATTCTTGCAGCCGCATTTTGGATTAACTGGAGGCTGTATAGAGAACAGTTTGAACAGCCAGTGAACACCACATTGCAGTAGTCAATCCTACTAGAGATAAATGCATGAAATAATTTCTCAGAATCCTGTTTATTTAGAAAGCGCCTTAATTTCCTAACATTTTTAAGATGGAGAACCTGTTGGTGTGCAGCTTATCTGCTTGATTTCAGCTATCTTTGTTTCTTTAGTTCCATTTTTTAACTTCCTGATCCAGATATGAAACTCTGGTACGGCTGCTTTTATGACTGTCACAGCAAACAATAATGTAACGGCCCGCCAAGGACTTAGAGGTCAACTGACCACATCTCCTGGCTGTTTTCAAATGAAGATGGCCAACAGCATGACAACACTGTGGAGCTGGGAGACGACACTCTTACATGAAGGATCTGGACCAGCGTAGATATGGAGACTCTGTCATTATATTGGGAGCACTCATTGCTTTGGCTCCAGAGTGCAGTAGGCTGCTCTTCTTACAGGCAGCAACCTCTACCTGGAAACAAAAAGTAGAATGAATTACTTTATTGAAAGGAAACAAAACATGTAATTCAAGTAATAAACTGAGTGGATGGCCAAGCAAAGCCTACAAACGATCATTTCTGGGGTTTGAACTCTTACAGGGGCCCACTGAGATCAGTAAACAAGATAGTGCTAGAGACTTGTGGATTCATCTGAACAGTAAGCTCGATTGGGTGAACAAAACATAACCAACCATATAAAAACGGTGAGAGCAGGGGCTGCAGGTCTCCTAATGTGTGCGACGAGCAGCTTGGGGATGTTCTGCCAATCCATAGGGGCAGAAAGACCTTCTAGTTTGCTCAGGGGATGTGCATTCCTGATGTGCTAAGCATCACTGCTCGGTCACTTTCTGTCCACCCCATCACACAGCTTTGTCTCATTATGCCCCTGTCACCTTAATCTCTTATTAAAGACAGAATATTTGTTTTGGGACACGATAACTTTCATTAAATGCACACTGGCTATATTTTACACAGTAAATAGTTCTGCGTCTTGCACTGACGCTAAAGGTTACACTGTGTTTTTATTGTTTTGCCTGTGACTTTTTGTTCTGTAGTTTTGCTGGAGCATGTTACTGTCCCCTTGAGGATATTAGTCTCTGTATTGTACTGAAATATCTTGTATGTAACTGCCAGCTCTCTCTCTATTGTAATATTACACTTACATTGTAAGTGTTTCCTGGGCCTAACGCCGTCGTCAAGTCTACTTTGTCCTAGAAGAAGGTTTGGTATTTTACTTTCAAATTCTACAGTTTCTCACATAATGTCCACTACCAGTCTCTGGCCTAACAGCTAACTCCCCCTCATCGTATCTAGCATCTTTCAGGAATGTGTCCAACTAACCTACTGTAAGGCTGCCATCTGAAGTGAGAAACTGAATTCATAAAAATATTAAGTCTTTCAAAAATGATCTTACAGTAAACATATGACTTTAAATGTTAACATGGCTAAGTAAGAGATGCTGGACTTGGAGATCCTTGGTCTCTAAGCAGACACGTCTGATGTCAGTTCCAAAGCTAACCATTGTGGACACCAGGAGGCACCAGAGAGCCCCAAAGCACAGACACAGTAAAGTGCCACACGTTATTAGGATCAAATAAAGGCTTCTTTTTTATTCTCTCCAGGCACTTCTTCCCAATCCTCTCTCCAGTAATAAGCCACAAATCTATGCTAATAAAAGGCAAAGCCCTCACTCACTCACTCATTCACTCACTCACTCACTCACTCACTCATCACTAATTCTCCAGCTTCCCGTGTAGGTAGAAGGCTGAAATTTGGCAGGCTCATTCCTTACAGCTTACTTACAAAAGTTAGGCAGGTTTCATTTCGAAATTCTACACGTAATGGTCATAACTGGAACCTACTTACGTACATATATACGGCCATAGCCTGCAGCTCGGTCGCCGTGAGAGGCAGAGTTGCATCTCTCATCCTCACACCTCCCACGTAATTGACTGCTTGCCCATATAAGGCCGTTCGTCACTCCGGTCTCTTCATTCCCTTCTTTGCTTCGCCACGGGATTCACGTCTCCCTGCTGATAACTGCAGCCTTTTTATTTAATCCACGGCTTCTCCGCTGTTTTATTGTTTGTTTATTATGATGCAAAGTTATCGATGAAGGTGGTTGTATGCTTACAGCACTTGACAGATGCCGAATGTCACTTCAACACAAGTCCTGCAAATACTAACGTAATTGAAACAAACCATGAAACTCAAACCGATTATGACAGCAGCAATCCAAACTGTAAGAAAACAGTAAAAAGGAGGCGTGTCAGATGCTGTGGTACATCTCCTGATGCAGCTAGACGAAAACAACTTCGTGACGCTGCCGCCAAATACTCGCAGAAAAATCCACAAGTTCATAGAGACGCTGCCGCTAAATATTCGCAGGCAAATCCACAAGTTAATACCGGGAATGCCTGTTAAACATCTTAGATTCACGAGTACCGATTTGGGTAGTGAAAACTTCGATGAATGAAACCTGTTATCTTTACAACGGTTGACAAACACGGAATGTAACTTGAACACAACACGTCCTTCAAATACGAACCTGATTGAAAGAAATAATGATAATCAAATCCTTGATGACAGCAACACTCATAACAGTGACAAAACAATTACATTGACAATCAGGTTACGTTATTTTTAAAATGTTTCCTTTTCTTTTTCATAACTTCTTTAACACAAATTCTACAGTTTCTCACATAATGTCCACTACCAGTCTCTGGCCTAACAGCTAACTTCTCCGCTGCAAAGCGCGGGTATTTTGCTAGTACCTGTATACAATAAAATCAAACAGCTCTCACAATTCTTCCTCCTTCTCTCCTCGTGGTTGAATGTTGCCCAATGTCTCCCGACTCTGATTCATCCATGTGTGGCAGTGGGCTTCCTTTTATGCGGGACCTGGGAATGTTTCCAGGACCATACCACATCTTCTGGCAAGCCCTTCCAGGCCATAATGAAAGTAGGGAGGTCCTCCCCCGACAGCACCCTCTGATGAAATGTCGGGACCCCAACAGGGCTGCACTTCTGGACTCCATACCCCAAGCACCCCTGCGGGTGTTCTGACTGGGCTCTTATGTGAGGACCGCTGCCACCTAACACATGGAGGATGGAACCACTCCTAAGTTTGCACATGTCAAGTGTCTTCTGTTGGTCCATCCATTATGTTATACCAGCTGGGCACAGAGTTATCTTTTTGTCCAGCTAGCCAATTCATCTGTCATTCCTCTTGGCCTCCCGTTCAGGTAATAAACCCTGATTCTCCCTGGCTGGGATGCCCGTTCTTATCCCAAACCATCAAATTATTCCACAGTCTACTTGGGACACCTTCTCATAACAAGGATTACAAAGAGTTGAAGACACTTTATAGTCTGACGTCTATGACAGGAACAGATTGCAAACACTCACCTCTCCTGCAGGATCTCTTACATTCTCGTAAACCTCTGTTGGGTTTGCTTCTACAAGAAATTGGAACAAGTGAGGAACCTTGAAATGCACGGATTCTGTCCAGCATGGCTCAGGTCCAGCAGACACCTCCAGGTAGGACCCAGTGACCTTCTTAATGATGGTGTCGGCTCCAGAAATTAAACAAGGCATTGTGATGAGATACCAGAAATACAATTCAGTTCTGGTCTTTTAGAAAGGAAATGATTAATACCAAAATCATTAAGTAATTACTCCAAATATCTGAGTTAACAGCCTCTGTGGCTGTACATGGAGTAATACGCACTACAAAGAACTCATGTTGCTTGCTTAAGAATAAAGATAATAAAACCAATGTTTAAATTGGATTAATATGACATATCTGAACCCTCCAAGCTTTTGTTTAAACCAATGGCTTGACTGAGGTTGAATAAAGACATGAATTAGATCTGTAGCTTCAAATCTGCAAACTTTATTTTATATAGCAACTTTCAAAAACTGAGCACTATCCCAAAGCTCCTTGGTACTTTTTATGCATAATTAAAATTGAAGCACATTGATTTTAAATGACTTGCTGAGAGTAACACAGTGAATTCGAAGTGAGATGTGAACTTACTTGGCCGCACACTCTGTAATAAGATGTTTTCTTTTTAAAAAATTTGCTAGAAAACTGTTTTGGGCAAACCCTCTATCTGTAGAGCACTTATACGACTGAATTACTGATATTACTGAAGCCCCTTTAGTCTTATTGTTTATTCAAATCTTGTAATGTTGCTGTAGTGGCCATTGATGCCATTCACATGATGTACTAATAATTATGGCTTTTAGTCTATCACATTCTGCTTACATTTTCAATGTCTTGGGTAGAAGTAAGTGTTCCTGCCATATTAGTTAAGTCAGGGTAGGCTCTTCCATCTTAGGATGCTGAGTTCATTTAATGTGTGCAGTGACTTCCTTCATATCTTCTACAACTCTGTGATGGTCAGTGTGATTTTCTACATTGCAGTGTGCTGGGATGGTGATATCACTTCAAGAAAGGCCCACCAGATCAAGAAACCAATTAAAAGGGCAGACACAGTTATGGGATGCACTCTGGACCCCCAGGAGGTCGAAGCAAAAGAGAGGATTAAAACAAAACTGACGGCCATTATGAAGAATGCTGCACATCCTCTCTCTGACACACTAACACTGAGGACTTTCAGCCAACAAATTATCCTCAAAAAACCAACACTCGGCCCATCTGACAGACTGAGGAGACCCCACACTATGTGACTCTTCAATTTCACCCGGGGGGGAAAACGTTATTATACAAAATTATTGTCTGTCTGTTATACCTTCATTGTTATCACTCTTTAATTTAATATTGTTCTTTATCAGTATGCTGCTGCTGGAGTATGGGAATTTCCCCTTGGGATTAATAAAGTATCTATCTATCTATCTATCTATCTATCTATCTATCTATCTATCTATCTATCTATCTATCT
>JANRMT010062829.1:26283495-26294784 GCA_026402145.1 Polypterus bichir lapradei
TATCTATCTATCTATCTATCTATCTATCTATCTATCTATCTATCTATCTATCTATCTATCTATCTATCTTTATTTAATATAGTGTCTTTACATATCTATCTATCTATCTTAAGTTAACAATTACAGGCCCGTCTCTCTCCTTTCCTTTCTTTCCAAAACACTTGAATGCACCGTTTCTAATCAGAGCTCTTCTTTCCTTGTATAGAATGGATTGTTCAATACCAACCAGTCCGGCTTCAAGAGGAACCACTCGACTGAGACGGCTCTACCAACGGTGGTCAACCAGCTATAACTTGCTTGAGCTACCAAAATGTCATCAGCCCTGATCCTCCTAGATCTCTTCTCTGCCTTTGACACAGTCAGCCATGACATCTTTCTTGAAACCCCCGACTGACACTGGCATTGGTCAGATTGCCCTCAGGTGGTTTGAGTCCTACATCTTGGGCAGATCCTACAGCGTGTCCTGGTGAGGGGAGTTGTTAAAGGGACACCAGACATGCACTGGTGTACCCCAAGGATCGGTGCTGAGTCCTCTACTTTTCTTTTTTTTTTTTTTTTTTTTTTTTTTTTTTTTTTTATTAATTTTATTACAATCCATACAAAGCAATCAAGTTTTTACAAAGAGAAAAATTAAGAACAGATCGAGTCCTCTACTTTTCTGTCTGTACACCACCTCGTTGGGCTGCATCATCCAATCCCCCAATCCCATGAGTTCTCTTACCAGTGCCATGCCAATGGTACACAGCTGTGCCCGGCGTTCCCCAGAGAGAACAATATGGTATTGGCTAGAGTCTCTGTCTGTCTGACTGATATCTCAACTTGGATGAAGGACCACCAGCTACAGCTCAACCTGGCAAAACGAAGCTTCTTGTGACCCCAGCCAGCAAGTCTATTCAACTCCTCATCTCTGTACAGCTTGGCTCAGTGTTGCTAACACCCGCCAGGTTGGTACACAACTTTGGGGTGGTGATTGATGAGCAGCTGTCTTTCTCTGACCACATTTCAGCTGTTTCTTGTTCATGCAGGTTCATGCTGTACAACATCTGCAAGACCAGATCTTTTCTGACAGACTATTCAGCACAACTTCTGGGTCACGCTTTGGTCTTGTCGCTCTTGGACTACTGCAACTCACTTTTGGCAGGAGTACCTGCATGTGCTATCAAGCCGCTGCAGATGAGCCAGAATGCAGTGGCCCATCTTGTATTTAACCAGCCGAGGTGGGCACATGTCACTCCTCTCTTCAGGTGGTTACATTGGCTCCCCGCAGCAGCATGCATGAAGTTCAAATCCCTGATGTTTGCCTACAGAGTGGTCAGTGGGTCAGCACCTGAGTGTATGGAGACACTGGTGAGGTGCTGTACTCGGGTCCTCCAGTGAACAGCATCTGGTGATGCCACCTCTGAGTGGTATCAAGTGAAGTCTACTGTTAAATTCTGCTCCATACTTGTAACTTTTTTATTTTTTATACTGTATTGAGGATTTGTTCTGTTCTGTGTGTTGTATTGTATTGACCCCCTTCTTTTTGACACCCAGTGCACGCTCAACCTACCTGGAAAGGGGTCTCTCTTTGAACTGCTTTTCCCAAGGTTTCTTCCATTTTTTTCCCTACTGGGGTTTTTTTGGGAGTTGTTCCTTGTCTTCTTAGAGAGTCAAGGCTGGGGTGCTGTCAAGAGGCAGGGCCTGTTAAAGCCCATTGCGGCACTGAATTGAATAAATTGTATTGTATTGTATTGTATTGTATTGTATTGCATTGTATCAAGTCTCAGTCCAGACTGTCTTCCTGTGTACTTCCTAGTTGGTGGAACGAGCTGCCCACCTCCCTCAGAACTGCCCACCGCAGCCCTCAATGTATTTAAGAAACAATTGAGGACCCATCTGTTCTCTGAATGTCCGTCTAATTGATTAAGAAAGGAAAAAAAAAAAGAAAAGAAAATCTTTCCTATTGTTGCTTGATTTGTTGTTACATTACGTTTAATTGCTTTATCGATTGTTAATCTATGTTTGTAAATTTATTAATTATTACATATTTTCTCTGTCCCACTACACTTGCTGTACAAAGAGACCCTAGCCTACTGTTACTTGATTATGTTGACCTCGTTTGTAAGTCACTTTGGATACGTTATGATAAGCTAAAGACTGATTTAGAGGTTATGTGTGGCACAAGGGATGCACTGCCCAGGATTTGAATCTAATCCTTGGTTACTGTCAATGTGAAGTTTGTACGTTCTTCCTGTGTCTATGTGGGTCCCATACCCCCCGGTACTCCATTTTCCATTTAACTGGACCCGTGCAAGTGCAGAAAGCTTTAAAATGGTAAAATCTTTAAAATCAAAGGGCTGTCTCTCAGTTTTAAGGGAGTGAAGATCTTCAAAAATGTCCTCCATGTAGCTGCTACTAATCCTGTTATTTTGCCTTCAATATAAGTTAAGATATAAGCCAGACTGATGTGAAGATTCTGAAGGAGGAAGGAACCCCAAGCCTTAGAAGAGCCCTGTTTAGATGCTTTAATGGAACATCAGGTCTCAGGGCTGCTGGGAACACTAAAGGTGACCAAGGAACACGGTGATCTTTAGAGAAGAGCTCAGTGCTTTAAACACAAAAATGGAAACGATCCTTGAAGGTGAAGGTCTCCCATGATCACTCGTGTGCTTTGGTATGGTCATTAATTCGGAGCTGTGTGTGTAAGGATCACAACGCTCAGGCCGGGAGGAAGGCTGACCAAGATCTGGAGGTAAGAGAGAAGAACAAAAAGTAGTAAGGCCGGGGTCTCGATAAAGGCTAAGCTGGGTCTGACTAGGTAGATATGGCGTTATGCTTTGCTTTGACTTGATCATTTTGTTACAGTCTTTAACTGTTATATTCAGTAAGAAAATAAAAGTTTCTGGGGATGGCAATGACATCTCCTGAATCTCACTTGTTTGCTTTCAAGGCAATTATATCATTTTGTTGCCATAAAAATATGTGATAACACAGAGCAAGAATGGCCAAATGGCAAACATCATCTGGACTGCTTCGGTGATTTCAGGTTTTGTGGTGAAGTATGATATGATAGCCGTGTATTCTTCTTCTTATTATTTTGTTACCTACTAACAGAGGAACTCGGGGGGAGATTTCACTTTCTTAAAGACTGCACTGTCTATGAAAAGAGCTGAAATGACTTTGCTCAGGATTTAATTACTGAATGGTACGTCAGTTGTGATATGTAGATGCTGATGTAAACGACAGGCAGGAGTGAGTTATTGCTTTAGACTTCAGTGATGCAGCTCTTTATCAGACGTGTCCTGCTGCGGAGGAGCCAGTAATGTTTCTCGGAATGGTTCACCCACTGCTAGCATACATGAACGTCTCAGGAGCTTTCTGGACTTTGACCTGACACTTCTCTCCCCTCATGGCTACACTCTCTAAAATGTACATGAAGTGGAAGTAATCACGCTGGAATAGAAGGAAGCCAACAGTAAAACTATTTCTATTCGGCATATATATTTTTAGTAATACTGTACACTAGTGAAATATATTTACAATCGGGAAGCTTTTTGTATTATCGTATAAAATCAAAGCTCTCAACAACTAATGAAAGTAATGAAAACGCCTTAGACAAGGATTGTTGTTACTCCTAATGAAACCCCTCGACCAGTTCCTATGATATTAGGCCTGGGTGGAATAGGAAATGGTTTTTAAGCTGATGAGCGTAACTGGATGAAAAGCAAAAACAGGCACATACAACAAAGAGTCCGAATTAGTGGGCTTACCTCTGTGACTTTGGTGGGCCTACATTCACTTCTAGGTGTCTCCATAGATCCACAAAAATATCCCCAAACCCCAAAGGCAACGTCCCTGCTCAGGAAGGAGACAATCGAGCTCAGAATAAGACCACTTGTTGGCACAGGTCAGTCTCTTTTAGTGAGAGTGTGAAGCACTCTGGGAATCTGTGAAGGAGATTACACGTTAGGAGTGTTTATAGTTAGCATACAGTAACCAACTTTCATTTACGGTAAGGAATGAACTTAGTATTGTAAGTTACAGAAAGAAGACTGCAAAATAATAATTAAACTCAAAAAAGTAATTAAACAGCAAAAAAGAAAAATACTAAAATAACAAAAAAGAATAACACTAAAAATAAAATGAAACAAAGAATCCCAACGTGATCTACCAAAGTGGATTTTAGAATATGGTGGGCATTTAGCAATAATGCCCTCGACTGGCTAAACATGATGAAGAACTGCTCCGATATGTCAGTTTCTCACGTTAATTCTTTTTATTAAAAATGTCTCTTGTTCTCTAGAGTGGCAGAGGAGGAGGCATCTGATCTACAGAAGACATAATACTTACACAGCAATAACTAGACTAGAAAAACTTTAAATGGGAGTTGTTCTGCTTTTATTTAGCAAACAAATCTGCCAATGGGGTAAACATAATTTACTTGACAAGATTTCTTAAAGTAAGATGAATAATCGTAATTACAGATTATTTGATAAGTCAATAATTCTTACAATAAGGAAAACAAGATTTAATGCCATGATATCTATATATATAAAATTCTTTTTGCGTTTGAAACGGAAATTACGTATGACCACGCGAAACGGAAATTACATACGACCACAGAACATATTATAATACAGGAACTAATCACTTCGTTTGTGGATGCCATTTTTATACCGTCTTTACAAATTGTTATTATTTGTGTGAGAGTTATTTTACTGATATTGAAAAGAAGTAAACACAAACACGCCAATCTATCCCATAGAAGTGCGCCCCGCGTCGCCCTCTCCCAGCCCTCCTCTCTGGTCTCCAGCGCTAAGCCGTTCGCCACCAGGCGCGTTCTGACAGTGAAGTTTTATTTATTCGTCCAAGTGACTGTCGCTGAAACTGCCACATTCTAACTTTTTTTTTAATTGGCAGTACTTGATAGTAGAAGAGATGGGGTCGTGACAACAAAGTGGACGCTGGAAGGCGCGTAATGTTGGGCTGCTCTGCCGGGTTGACAGCTTCGCAGTTTCGGGCAGCGTCCTCTCTTCTCGCACTGTTTGTGACACTTCGAGTGCCCCGTCGGCTCCTTGGACAGTGGAAATCTTTGCGAATGAGTGTAATCGGCGCCATCGAAGCGTAACTCTCTTGGTAAATTGCGGTGCATGGCTACTTACTGTACCTTAAGGCGAGTTCGGGTCACTAAAACCCCGCAACATTCAAGGTTGCTTTTGTGATGAATTCTTTTATGAAGATGGAGGGTTTACATCTAAGAAGATGTACCGACCTCTTCATGTGAAGTACTGGACTTGGGAATTGTTTGGACCTTCTGCCCGTTAAGCACGAAAGGGCAGCGTCCACATTTCTCAGAATAATTTTTCTCTTACATCACAGGCACGTAGTGCACGGTTGTCAAGCAGGTAGTTTACCCGAAACCACTGCAGTAGTACTCAATGTATCTTTACTTCTTAAATGTTAATGTTTTACTGTTTAATAATTTATACACTTCTTATATATCATTCAAATTCAGCTATCCATCCATTTTCCAACCCGCTGAATCCGAACACAGGGTCACGGGGGTCTGCTGGAGCCAATCCCAGCCAACACAGGGCACAAGGCAGGAACCAATCCCGGGCAGAGTGCCAACCCACCGCAGATACCATTCAAATTCTCTTATGGAAATATTTTACTGTTTAATAACTTATACGCTTCTTATATGTCCTTCAAATTCTTTTATCAAAATGATTTACTACTTAATAACTTATTTAATAAATACTACATTTTATTTTTTTCCCTTGCACTCAGTGAGCGAAGCCACTGGGTAATCAGCTAGTAAATAAATACTTTTCCACTTGCTTAGATTTCATTTTTTGCAGTGTAGGCCTTATTCATTTGTAATATACACACAGCAATGACACCTTAAACTATTCAGTTGCCTAAAAGAAATGCCAGACATTCATTTAACACAAAATTGAGAATAACTGCAGTCCATCTTATTCATTTGAAAAGGACAGGCCGATGTAAACTCACAGTCCTGCCTACAGGAAAGCATTTAGCGGATGTGGCGTACACAGAAAGACACACGAGAGCCACAAGAAACCCCAGAGCAACGGAAACAAAGACGGATCCCAGTAGGCCACGTGGTTTCAGTGTTACGTGTCAAATTCTGGATGTGTGGTTATCTATAAAAACATGACGGGCCGTTTTCAGGTGAGCTTTGCCGATACGTCTAAACAGGCTGACTTTCCTCCTCACCATTGAAAGAGACACGGAACTGAGGCCACAGGGATGTTGTATGTTAAAGGCCCAGAGCTCTCAAATGTAGCTTTTCACATTGAGCTATTAACGCATTTTATATGTGATAGAATATTCTCATAAAGAGAATGAATTATTGTGAATGGTCTTGAAAATTTAAATTTTTAATCTCTTTAAATTGCTATAAGACAAATAGTAAACACCTGTCACTTGTCTGGACTCTTCCTCCGCTCTTTTCAGACATTTCCAGTATCCCACTTGGCCACTTCAGGCAGCTTATGTTGCAAAATAGAAACTTTTTACTGTTATCTCGATAGCTAAAGTGGGTCATCATGTATGAATATTAAAGGGTATGTTTGGTATTGGTCAAGTCAAAGTTATTATTCGTTACTTTAACATAGGAAATTGGCTTTTAAGTGAAAAGGGTATTAAAAATGAATTTTCAAAATGCACAATATGAAAAATGATGAGGCATTTTATTTAATTGTCACCAAATGAGTGTGTATACTAGTAATGTTGTTGTACAGTGTTAGCCATTATGGATGCAATGAGAAGTGAAGCACAATGACGCCTTTTATTGGCTGGCTGAACAAATTACAAAAAGTGTCATTGTGCTTCACTTCTCAATGTGAATATCAATAATAAATATTTTATAAAGCATTGAATTCTATTCAGCAGCAGAGAATAAAAAACATCATTCATACCCTTGTAATAAATATAAATGGGAGCTACATGGGAAATGCAACCAAAATAGTACAATATGTCATCTTAAAACCGTCAAGGTGACTTTTTAGTTGCTGTAATATCAATGCCACCATAACAATACAATGATGCCAGGTGCCAGGAGGATGCCCATAATAACCAAGTGCTCACCCTCTAAAGGCCGCAGTATATCTCAGCAGTTGGAGTTGCCAGCCAGATTCAGGTGACTGGCACTGATTTCCAGATGATGGCCTCTTTTGTTAAGAGAGCTTCATTGAAGAACCACCGATCTTGAGCAGCAGGTTGACTCCTGAGCCAGAGTTATAAAGGGGCTTCAATAGACGCAATGACAGGTTTGGCAAATGTGGACCATCTAAAATGCACATTTAAATAAATGGTAGTTAAGCTTACTTCAAAGCACAATTTTCTGCACAAGTGCTGTTTCTAAAAATAATTATTATGTTTTCTGTTTTAACCACCCTGGGGACAGACACTTTTCTGACAGGTGACAGCAGCTGGCTTTTAAATGATCCGCGACACTTTTATGATACAAGTACCACCTTGGTTATATCTCCAGATGATGTGTTTAGTCAATTCACTCAAAAAGCAAAGAATGGCAAGCAACCTTTTGGATTTATGTGACCACCAAGGGGGGGGCAAACAGGGGCAGAGCAGGTGCCATTACAACACTGAGCACATACCGAGTGACACAGTCGCAGATGGAGATTTATTCTGTTCACCAGTAGGACTTGGGCAGTTAGGAGGTGGTAAACTCTTCTACTGCATGTTATAAACTGCAAGGGAATCCTCCGGGTGTGTTTAAATGAAAGAGAAGAAGTGATGTCCATGGAGGAGGTCTTCATGGCTGCAAGGAGACACGAGATGACAGCAGCCAAGACCATGAGAGTGCAGGGAAGAGACTAGTAATACTGAACTAGACCAAAGACTGGCAGCAGACAGGGTCCGATAAGAACAAGTGGGACCCTAATGTCTACTCAAAAGAGCAGCTCTCCCAAAAATTATCTTGCAGACTTTGCCTATTTTAAAGCCCAGCAGAATTTGGCAGAGCTATAACCTTAGGCGTTGTTAGAAGGTGCTGTGACGTCAAGTTCTCGCTACACTTCAACCCACCCTTGTGCCCAATGACATCGTAGAACTGGGCTCAGAACTGTCCCTCAGGAACTTAAAGACCACCACCACTATCAGTGCATCCTTAGGTAT
Source organism: Polypterus bichir lapradei (assembly GCA_026402145.1). Taxonomy (NCBI): domain Eukaryota; kingdom Metazoa; phylum Chordata; class Cladistia; order Polypteriformes; family Polypteridae; genus Polypterus; species Polypterus bichir. Next base: position 26,291,638 of record JANRMT010062829.1, read on the forward strand.
AACGTTGGTAGGTGAGTTGGGTGGAGGCTCTATGACAGAGGGGAAGAAGGTCTAAAGAACAGAAAATAAGAGTAGAGATGGTGGGTGCTTGTGTGGTACCAGGAGGGTGGGAAGATGGGCAGAGAGAGATTTGTGTTTTCTGCTTGTTTCCTTCATACTTTGCTTTTACCTCTACAGTCACTACTTCTCTTTGGTTTGATAAAACATTTTAGCATTTCTTTTAGTTAGAAGACTAGCTAGGATGTGCTGTCCTCTGAGGTGGACATATTGAGAGTGTATTGCAAACATCTTCTTTCTTCACACTACACACTGTATTATTTTTACTTATATTGCACATTGTGACACACATGCACATGGGAAGAAGCCAATGGGCTTGACTAAATGTGTTTATAGGCTGGACCGAGGGTTGACGGTTCACACTAACGCCTTTTCTCCTTCCTCTACGGATCCTCAGCAGGAAAGTCGACCTGACCTCACCTCCAGCTGCTCCACTGACCCCAGTTCTGGTTCCACAACAGACCTCCTGTCCATGCCCATCACTGACCTCACTGTCAGGTGCAACACTAAAGACGCACTTCTTCCTGCCTGCCCTCTATAAAGTAGCCACCCGACGGTATCACCCTCAGTTCACATGTGGACGCCATCTTGAATGACAACTCAAGTGTTTTGCTGTTGCAATTGCTCTTTGCTCCAAATATGCGGAGTGGATATTCAAAAACTTCCTCTTTGTTTTTCTTGTTTTATTACAACATATTTAAAGATGTTTTCACACCTAGTTCATTTGGTGATTTCTTTAAAAGTCTGGAGTAATTTCTTCAATGTTCTAGCTTGCTTAGACAGAAGTGAATGTGCCAATCGCACTGTTGTATGGATCAAAACAACTGAGCCAAGACCCTTTCAAAAAATGGTAGTCTAAGTGAGGCACCAAGTGAACCTTGGAGTGATTTGCGTGAGGTATGAATGTGATCCAATGTGGAATAGATCTAACTACAGGAAATTGTGTGCATTATGGGAAACATTTCTACCAGTAATTAGGCAATCGGAGTCAAAAAAATAAATCCAGTTTGCATGAAACAACCCGCACAAATACCAGTTAATCAGATGAGTCCTAGCACCTGATTCAGCCTCTGAGCCTCTTTATCTCTCTCACGATCGGATCGGAGAGCAGTTGACCACATAAAACAAGAGGTGTGGATTCACCTGTGAGCAGGTAAATCAAACCATAAACAGCGCTGGTGATCAATCAACGATCAAACCCCCAGGAGCAATGCACACAGGTGGGCCTCCTCTCCACAATGCAGACACTGGAGGAGGCGCATGAACTTTAATACCAACTTGCAGTAAACATGAATCAAACATTCCCAAGTGAACATTAGTAACAAATCTTTATAGGACTAAAGACAGTAGATGTGATCTGAGGTAATCTAAATAGAGGGGAAGTTCAGGCTGTTAGAGTGTGAATACACAACATTATATCATGAACTGTATGGGCAGTCAGGTGAGTACTAAGGAATTTTAGTTAATATATTATAATCTTTTACAATTTATTACATACTAGCAAAATACCCGCGCTTCTCAGCGGAGAAGTAGTGTGTTAAAGAAGTTATGAAAAAGAAAAGGAAACATTTTAAAAATAACATAACATGATTGTCAATGTAATTGTTTTGTGACTGTTATAAGTGTTGCTGTCATCGAGGATTTGATTGTCATTATTTCTTTCAATCAGGTTCGTATTTGGAGGATGTGTTGTGTTCAAGTTATATTCCGTGTTTGTCAGTTGTTGTAAAGATAACAGGTTTCATTCATCGAAGTGTTCACTACCCAGATCGGTACTCGTGAATCTAAGATGTTTAACAGGCATTCCCGGTATTAAGTTGTGGATTTGCCTGCGAATATTTAGCGGCAGCGTGTCTATGAACTTAATTTAAACTTAAGCTTTACACCTTGCTTTCCTATTGATATGTCTACAAAGGCTTGTTCAGATTCAGAGGGTTGTTCCTTTCTTACTGCATCAATAAGCAGCTCGTCTTCCTCTTTATCTGAGACATCACACACTGCATGCACGGGTTTACCTTTCCCAGTCCTGCCAACTTTAGAGAATTGGTTTAATTTACCACATTTTTTACACTGTCTTCCTTTAGCTGGACATTGACTTTTTCCACCGTGTGCTTTGTTTCCGCAGTAGCTGCACTTATGAATATGCTTGTATGCGTCACTCGCTTCATATTCTTTTGCTGCCTCCTCAATTGTGTAATGCATTTTTTGTTCAGCGCTCTTTGGAGCTCTTGCTTGTTGTCTGTGTACTGCGTTCACAGCCAGTTTATGTGAGCCGCTCGGAGTACATGCATCGAAGGTTCTCAGTTGTGGTTGTGCTATCTTGTGTGATCTTGCGATGTCCATGGCTTTATTTAATGTTAGCTCAGACCCGGCACTTAAAAGTTTCTCTCGCACTTTCGGTGAGTTTGTGCCAAACACTAGTCTATCCCTGACCATCTCATCTTCATTTGCATAAGCACAGTCCTTCACCAGCAATTTTAACTCCATTACAAAGTGATCAAAAGTCTCGTTTATACCCTGCGTCTTCTCATTAAATTTGTATCTCGCGAGGCAGCCAACTATGTGGGAGGCGTGGTTATGGGAGACCGAGCTGCAGGCTATGGACGTATATATGTACATAAGTAGGATTCAATTATGACTGTTATGCGTAGAATTTCGAAATGAAACCAGCTTAACTTTTGTAAGTAAGCTGTAAGGAATGAGCCTGCCAAATTTCAGCCTTCTACCTACACGGGAAGTTGGAGAATTAGTGACGTTGGAAAGTTCAATATGGCAGCCGACAGTGGCGTCATACCACTGAAATAAGTACATACATTGGTTTCGGTTAGCGCAGGGAAGCTGCCGACCAAATTTTGTGAAGTTGGGGTCAGCCTTCTACCTACATGGGAAGTTGGAGAATTAGTGATGAGTGAGTGAGTGAGTGAGTCAGTCAGTGAGGGCTTTGCCTTTTATTAATATAGATACATATATACTATACTGTACATACATACCCTGCATACACACACACACACACACACACACACACACACACACACACACACACATATATATATATATATATATATATATATATATATATATATATATATA
>JANRMT010062829.1:26297189-26342791 GCA_026402145.1 Polypterus bichir lapradei
ACATTCCCTTCCTTGCTTCGCCACGGTATTCACGTCTCCCTGCTGATAACTACAGCCTTTTTATTTAATCCACGGCTTCTCCGCTGTTTTATTGTTCATTTATTACGATTATAGTTATTGTATAGGTATTTTAGACTTACTTTACATTGTTCAGGTACCCATTTCCTTTATCATTCCAACCGTACCCCCATTAACATGTCTATCGAGGTAATCACCATCGATCAAAGAACTGTCACTTACCAAGTGGTTTCCATGCCCGGAGATGGCACCTGCCTTTCCATTCTCTGTGTTACATATTGCACGGCCATATCAGGCTCACTCTTGATATCCGGAGGAACATTGTGTCTTATGTATTGAATGACTGGGACAGGTTCAAGGTGTGGACTGATGACGGTACAGGAGATAATTATACTACACAGGAGCACTAGAAGAGTGAAATGCTTAAGTGTACCGAAATGGCCAAATATTTTACACCTTTGGACAACCGCCAATGCCTCTTAAACATCTTAGCTTCACAGGTGACGATTTCAGTAGTGGACACTTTGATGTTTAGAAATGTTTAAACTCTCAAAAGCTGGATGTGAAGTTATCAATGAAACTGGTTGCATACTTACAACGCTTGACAGATGCCGAATGTCTCTTCAACACAAGTCCTACAAATACTGTCGTAACTGAAACAAACCATGAAACTCAAACCGATTATGACAGCAGCAATCCAAGCTGTGAGATTTGAAACAAGATTACTGTTCACATGGCCAACTGTACATTGCATGCTCAAGAGTAAGCTCAGCGCACAGCTACAGCTTGGTCATATTGCAACTGGAGGGCCGAACTGACAACGTGGCATACAAAGAGATCTTTAACAAATAATTATTGGTATATTTTCCCTCAGTTTAAAAAGGTTTAATTTTCTTCTTAATAAAAATTTTAAGGCAGTACTTCACCGCTGCGAAGCGCGGGTATTTTGCTAGTACAAAATATAAAGTAAAATACATAATACAAATTAACCTGCACTTTACCTTTAAAAAGAATCATGGCTGGTGTGAGTTTCTAAACTCATAATAGATTCCACCCAACGGGACGACACGCGGAAGAGCGTCCCAAAGCAATCGCAGTCTCCCAGCGCTGTAGCAGTTCGCTGTATAAGCGCATCCAAAAAGATCGCAGACATGCTATATGCGCCTGTCGTCATACAAGGAACATTATAAAGATCCCGCTACAATAAATAACAGCGCTATTGCTGTTTCAAGCTGAATAAAGCTGGTGTTAAAGTACTGAGACTTAGCTTAGTGTTTTGGGGAGCAAGATGGGGACTCACACTTCACAGCGCACACACACACAGTCACAATGCTGTAGTAAACAGTATACGCTCGTACGGATGTGGACTATATGAGTGAGGCACACAGACTCAGACAGAGAATAGGAGACGATTGCCAGAGAGAGAGAGAGAGAGAGAGATAGAGACGCGCTGGGCGAGCGAGCGAGATAAGGAGAGAGAGAGATGCGCTGGGCGAGGTTGGGCGAGCAAGCGAGCGAGATAAGGAGAGAGAGAGACGAGCTGGGCGAGCGAGATAAGGAGAGAGAGAGAGAGACGCGCTGGGCGAGCAAGCGAGATAAGGAGAGAGAGAGACGCGCTGGGCGAGCGAGCGAGATAAGGAGAGACAGAGAGACGCGCTGGGCGAGCGAGCGAGCGAGCTTGATAAGGAGAGAGAGAGAACCACCATCAGCTCAGTTGTGATCACATGACGCTCAGCAGACAAAGTGTATCCATACTACTCGTATTGCAAGACATCGTTCGTTTATCAAGTCAAAATTTATTAAAAATTTTTGCTCATCTTGCAAAACACTCGTAAACCAAGTTACTCGTAAACCGAGGTTCCACTTGTACTTGAACAATGCCGAGGAGGGCGAGTGGGTGGTGCCCATGCCTGGAGGAAAGTCACAGACATGAGGAGAACGTGCGAAATTCACCCGGACAGTGACGAGGCGCTGGGTTTGCACCGTCAGCCTCAGCTGCCAAGTGACTACAACACGGGTGTCCAACTCCAGTCCTGGAGGGCCGCAGTGGCTGCAGGTTTTCATTCTAAGCATCTTCTTAATTAGTGACCAGATTTGTCTGCTAATTTAACTTCTTTTGCTTTAGTCTTCATTAACTTGATTCAGACTCCTTAGTTGTCTCTTTTTCCTTAATTTAGCAGCCAAACAATAATGAGACATGAAACAAGCCGCCACACGAGCAGTTCACCTGTGCCCATCACACAATATCTGAAAATAAAGAAAGGTGAAGTTCTCGGTAAGGTTGATCTCTCAGGTCACCAAAGGATTTTGACTTTGTTCTTAGAAAAAACAGAAAATCAACAGTTTGGGAAATGTCTGCTGTGGCAAAATGAGAGCAGCAACAGGCCGTGGAATTAAGTAACGGGTTTGATTAATAGGAAGAATCAGCTTCTCATTAAGAAACTGGTTGGAGTGAAAGTGGTTGCAGTTTGAAGCCCCAATTTAGCTGGTCATCTGTTGGCTCGTTTCACGTCTCATTTCTGTTTGGCTGCCATTAAATGAAGAAACAAATCAATTCAGAGGACTGAATCCTTAAAAACAGGGCTATTAAAATGAAGGGAAAAGGAGTTAATTAGCAGTGAAAACTGGTCACTGATTAGGAAAAGAGTTAGAATGAAAACCTGCAGCCACTGCGGCCCACCAGGCCTGGAGTTTGCCATCCCTGGACTAGAACCTCCTGGTGTTATCATACTTTTTAAACATCGATCAATGGATTATAAAAGACTAACAACAAAAAGCACAACACGTTTTCCTGCCTATGGTAAAGTCATCCCTGATGGAGGATCGCAGGAATCATGGGAAAGAGGGGTCCTTTCATCGGATTGGCTGGCCCAGCACTGTTTCAGCCGTGGAATGGCCAAATGGGGGAGGCAGCTTGATGGATGAGGTCACCAGGACTCTAAAAATATCCAAATCTTATTATGTGATATCATCTACTGTTAAATTCTGCTCCGTACTTCTAAAATTTTTTATTTTAATGCTGTATTGAGGATTTTTTCTGTTCTGTGTATTGTATTGTATTGACCTCCTTCTTTTGACACCCACTGCACGCCCAACCTACCTGGAAAGGGGTCTCTCTTTGAACTGCCTTTCCCAAGGTTTCTTCCATTTTTTTCCCTACAAGGTTTTTTTGGGAGTTTTTCCTTGTCTTCTCAGAGAGTCAAGGCTGGGGGGCTGTCAAGAGGCAGGGCCTGTTAAAGCCCATTGCGGCACTTCCTGTGTGATTTTGGGCTATACAAAAATAAACTGTATTGTATTGTATTGTACAGTAAGTGTATTTCTTCATTTCAGCATGCCCTTTGTACAGGCAATTCCCAGTTTGGTCCTGTGTGTGAGAGGCAGCCGCCATCAAAGTACACAATGAAATGAGAATCTCAGCTCACTTCACTGTCCTGCTGCTTGGAACTGCTAAAATGCCAAAGGCAAAAATGTCAGTCAGTATCCAACTGCAGCAAGGACAGTTTGTAGCTTGAGCTCTGTTAGACTTGAGAGGGACGGGGGGCCTGAGCTTGAACCATTGTTTGGTGTTCTCAGGGAAACACAGAAACAAAACCAGCATGTCATGTCAAAGCTTAGGAGTCACCTAAACGTGAAGAGGCGCTACACAGGAGCAGCAAGTCGTGTGTGAGTGTGACGAGGAGATGCATAGCAGCACAAGCCATAGAAACAGCAACTGAGACTACGGATGGCACAGAGATGGGGGGATAGAACAGGTTAGAATTCTCCTTGATAGCCATCAGAGCAAAGCGAGCCTGGGCAAATATTATCTGTCTTCATTAGAGGGACGAAAAGATATTTGAAAATATTATTGCAACTTGTTTTCACAGTATTACATATTTTTAGCTGTTAAGAAAAACTTGAAAGCAAGAGTAGAAATAGATAAAAAATGTAAACAGTAAAATTAAATTAAAAAAAAGACATCAGTAGGTTTAGTTTTTCTCCACTTTTATCTGCCTATGCAGCTACCAATAAACATTACGTGTTGTTCAGTACCCAGAGAGAGGGCCAGCTGAGTAACTGTATGAGGATCAGTTTGTGATTTGTCAACAACCTCATTCTGGTCAGATATGAAAAACGTAGAGAAGATTTATTTTTTTTTGCAAAAAGGATTTTTCACTTCTGTGCAATAAGACGGCAGGTAAGTCGTCAGCAGAAATGTTTTTGTGTTGTGATGCATGTCCACAATGATCTATGAGACATTTTAAGAAAAAGTTTAGTCGGTCAGTACAGTTCATCCTCAGGCTTTTGAATGATTCAGTACAATAAGTGCAGTGAAAGTCAGCAGGCTGTTCGTCATAACTGACATCAGACCACATGTGCACCTGTAATTTGGATGTCATTTTTGCATTTCTGGGCCTGTCCCTTAGACTCAGTCACACCTGATATGCCGTCACTTACGGACAGATTGCAATTCTGTAAATGGTTGTCTGCACCTGCCTTGTGTCCCAGAGATCAGTGTGTGGACGTTTTGAAAGTTGCCCAAAGCTTTTGTTACACCACATACGTTCAGAAGTGCTATCACTTTACCGTTTGAGAAAATCATCACCATTGTATGCTTTATTGTGACTAGCACTATAACCTATAATGCGGTGACTAGTTATTGCCGAAGAACTGCTATTACAACATGACATATCACTCTCTTCTCTACATGCTTTACGACTTGAGTGCCCCTGTTCAAGTCGCCCTTCTGTTGCAAAACTCTATCACCCTCGGCTGTTCTTAAACTGAAGGATGAAAGTGTGCATGCGATTAGCGGTGGACAAACTCTCTCAGGGATAATGGCTGGGTCGGACAGCAGGAATATTTCTTTGGAAACCAAAGAACACATTGTTTTTAGATACATCTTGGTTAATGTAACTCAAAGGGTCCAGGACTGCACCCCAGCTGACGACCATAGCTGCACTGTTTTATAGGCTCCCCTGCAGCTGGCTCTAAAGCTGCTCATCTGCATGATGGAACGCCAGCTCATAGTGGTGGTGACTCGTCCCCAGGCAGATGCAGCTTGTCGGTGCATTGGAGTGCTGCGTCAGGTGATGATGGATTCCTGCTTCTTACATTGCTCTGGTGCCTTGGTTTGCGAGCGTAATTTGTCCTGGAAAGGCACTCGTATATCAAAGCGAATTTCCCCATATGAAATAATGGAAACTCAGATGATTTGTTCTACAACCCAAAACTATTCATATAAAAATGATTAATACAAAATATAAAGTAAAAATACACAAAACAAATGAACCTGAACTTTATAACTATACTGCAGTGGGCTGGCGCCCTGCCTGGGGTTTGTTTCCTGCCTTGTGCCCTGTGCTGGCTGGGATTGGCTCCAGCAGGCCCCCGTGACCCTGTAGTTAGGATATAGCGGGTTGGATAATGGATGGATGGATTTATGACTATACAGTACTTTGGTCACCTTCTGTTGTTTTAAATGTGCTCTACAAATAAAATTGAGTTGACCACCTTTGTTAGATTAACATTTTTAGAACAAGATGCAGAGATCAAGTATATTAATTAGCTGTGATGACAGCCTCATTAATACTGTGGGAGTGAGAAGTCAAATACATTCAGATATCAATTTATTCTGTTCCTAAAATTCATTGTGCTACAGCAGTGTATTTTAAACTTACCTGTAGTTAATGCATCCGCCAATAACATCCCTTGTATGAAATCAACTGGGCAAACAAACTGAGGAAGCATGTACCATAAATTAAAAGATCCATTGTCCGCAGAAAACCACAGAAAGCCACAGAGAGCCACAGAAAATGAAGATTCATTTTCTAAGTATTTAGGACAGAAATGCTTAAGAAATACTGTTAAGTAAGTAATAATGATAAAACAGGTACAACTCTCTTAAAGTAAAACTAAATATACTTTATTTCAAGAGTTACGCTGGCAGGCTGGCATGTTGTCAGGCAGTGGGTTTGTGCAAAGGCCTTGGAATGAAATGGCACACCATTACTTTAAGACCCAGTGTCACGGACATAGTCTCAAGCCCTTCATGACCCTGCAGCGGGTTCAAATATGCATGCATGGATGGATTTACAGTACATTTTCAGAATGTCAGCTTAATTAAGTTGCATAATGAATGACTTGGCAGCTTAAGGACAGGTAATCTTGGCATAGCATGTATAGCACATTGCATTATGTGATGTCCATCTCAGCAACTTGACTGATTTTTTTTTCTTTATTTAATGTGATAAGTCACTCTAGGGTTATGTTTTTGTTAATAGAGGTTCTTGTAAAGAGAAATCTGAAGCACTCTTCTCACATTGAGTAAGTATAAGGATGAAACAGAATCAGGACTTGCTTTATTCCGTCGGATGCTGTGCGGTTGTGGCTATTCTGTTATGCACTGCATGATGATGCCCGCTGTCAGCTGTGGGTTTTTGGCACATTTGTTGCATAGCACTCTGCTGATATCAGATGTGCAAATATCTTCTGACAACTGACTTAGCAGGTTAGGAAGCACACAGCTACAGCTGAACTGTATAAATAAGTAGATATCAATAATGTCATTTGACTGACAGGCACAGTCCAAGTGTCCCCGTAATCTTCCATATGATGCCGCATAACTGTCTGATTTGTCTGGCTCAGCTCAATGCACCTCAAAGTTAGTAATCAAAATGGAAGTCAAATGCATAATAATGTGAGATGGAGAGAAGGTAGGCATTATAAAGCGCCTAGAATGAAATAAGCAGGTAACAAAGCTTAAAGGGGTATTTATTAAAACATACATTAATCAAAAATGACATCAGGTTTTACAGAAAATAATGAAACAATTTAGTCAACTCCATTGAAAAACAGAGTACTGTTTTAACTTAGGTGCACTTACAGCAAATCAGCAGTGTTGTGTGCTAAACATTAATGTTGCCCCAACACACAGTAAAATAGACAGTTACGCCTTTGTACCTGTTAAACACGAACTGATAAAGAGCAGGAGCCTGCGGAGTCTGTCTGCTCCACATTTTCAAAGTGCTGGTCTCTGCATGTGGTTTGACATTTTGAATTTTAGCAGAGAATGCCCTTTTGAAGGTGTTCCTCAAATGTCGTATCAGCAGCTTCCCTCAGGTGCAGTTCATCTAACATTGTTGCTTTGTGTTAGTTGCACAGCAGATAGAAGGTTCTCATCAATGGCTTTGTCCAGCTTTTGCAGGCTACTGTCAATCCTCTATGTACAGTGGTGCTTGAAAGTTTGTGAACCCTTTAGAATTTTCTATATTTCTGCATAAATATGACCTAAAACATCATCAGATTTTCACTGAAGTCCTAAAAGTAGATAAAGAGAAACCAGTTAAACAAATGAGACAAAAATATTATACTTGGTCATTTATTTATTAAGGAAAATGATCGAATATTACATATTTGTGAGTGGCAAAAGTATGTGAACCCCTAGGATTAGCAGTTAGTTTGAAGGTGAAATTTGAGTCAGATGTTTACAATCAATGGGATGACAATCAGGTGTGAGTGGGCACCCTGTGTTATTTAAAGAACAGGGATCTATCAAAGTCTGCTCTTCACAACACATGTTTGTGGAAGTGTGTCATGGCACGAACAAAGGAGATTTCTGAGGACCTCGGAAAAAGAGTTGGTGATGCTAATCAGGCTGGAAAAGGTTATAAAACCATCTCTAAAGAGTTTGGACTCCACCAATCCACAGTCAGACAGATTGTGTACAAATGGAGAAAATTCAAGACCATTGTTACCCTCCCCAGAAGTGGTCAACCAACAAAGATCACTCCAAGAGCAAGGTGAGTAATAGTCGGCGAGGTCACAAACTTCTAAGCAACTGAAGGCCTCTCTCACATTGGCTAATGTTCATGTTCATTAATCCACCATCAGGAGAACACTGAACAACAATGGTGTGCATGGCAGGGTTGCAAGGAGAAAGCCACTGCTCTCCAAAAAAAACATTGCTGCTCGTCTGCAGTTTGCTAAAAATCACGTCGACAAACCAGAAGTCTATTGGAAGAATGTTTTGTGGACAGATGAGACCAAAATAGAACTTTTTGGTTTAAATGAAAAGCGTTATGTTTGGAGAAAGGAAAACACTGCATTCCAGCATAAGTACCTTATCCCATCTGTGAAACATGGTGGTGGTAGTATCATGGTTTGGGCCTGTTTTGCTGCATCTGGGCCAGGACGGCTTGCCTTCACTGATGGAACAATGAATTCTGAATTATATCAGAGAATTCTAAAGGAATTTGTCAGGACATCTGTCCATGAACTGAATCTCAAGAGAAGGTAGGTCATGCAGCAAGACAACAAACCTAAGCACACAAGTCGTTCTACCAAAGAATGGTTAAAGAAGAAGAAAGTTAATGTTTTGGAATGGCCAAGTCAAAGTCCTGACCTTAATCCAATCGAAATGTTGTGGAAGGACCTGAAGCGAGCAGTTAATGTGAGGAAACCTACCAACATCCCAGAGTTGAAGCTGTTCTGTACGGAGGAATGGGCTAAAATTCCTCCAAGCCGGTGTGCAGGAATGATCAAAAGTTACCGGAAACGTTTAGCTGCAGTTATTGCTGCAAAGGGGGGTCACACCAGATACTGAAAGCAAAGGTTCACATACTTTTGCAATTCACAAATATGTAATATTCGATCATTTTCTTTAATAAATAAATGATCAAGTATAATATTTTTGTCTCATTTGTTTAACTGGTTTCTCTTTATCTACTTTTAGGACTTGGGTGAAAATCTGATGATGTTTTAGGTCATATTTATGCAGAAATATAGAAAATTCTAAAGGGTTCACAAACTTTCAAGCACCACTGTATGTGATCTTCTTCATGGTCCTTGTTTGTTTGTTCACTTCAAAGCACTACTGAGGTGAGTGTACGGGAGTTTGGGAGAGCAACAGAAACCAAAGACACAAACATCTACAGAAACAACCAAGAAATAGAGAGCAAAGAGAAAACATGATCAATTGATGTCTTCATTTGGTTGGTATGTCCTGTGTCACAATGTCTTTGTAGACATTCCAAGTTTCTTTTGATAGTTTCTGTGAAGGAGAATCCCAAAATCATTTTCAATCAGATAGTTGATAATCAACTCAGCACTCTGAGGCAGATTTTCATACCGTTATATAAATATGTAGATAGCAAGTGTGTCACGCGTCCTATGGCCACAAGCCATGTATTACAAGAAGTCACTGCATGGTTTTTGTAAAATAGTCGTGATAAGATAACATTATTTCTTAGGTAGAGCTGGCATCTGTAGCTCAGAACAGGGAAATCTGGGCTAATTTGCTTGGCCTGCTGTTGACATAACTCTCACCAGGATAAGTGGCTGAGAAGATGGGAATGGGAGGAGGTTATAGAAAACAGTTAAGTGGAGGGAAAAAAGCAAACAACATTTTGTCAGACATTTTAAAATATGAATGTTACCTCTGATTAAAAAAAAGAAAGTTATGAGGTGGCACAATGGTGCTGCAGGAGATACTTGGACCCTTGTTTAATTTCCAGTTGCAGAGCCCCCTGTGTGGGTTTCCTGTTTGTTGCTTCAGTTCAAAGACCTGCTCTTAAGCGGAGTGGTGACTCTACACTGATCTTGTGTATGCTGACACAGGGGTGTGCAACTGAATGGTCTCCTAATCCGAGATGGGCTAATGCTAGGAAAAGATACGGACTCCCTGCAGAAAACTAGAATTTAAAAAATATACAGCATTGACACACTGACGTCAGTAAGACAAGGGATTCTTCAGCAACTTGGGGCCGCAATCTGGCATCTGACCTAGAACAGCGAGTGGACTCCTTTCTCTCTTTACTACTCTCAAAATGTTTACTCTGGCTGTTGGCCTTCTCTTTCTCATGGGTGGCGGTTGAAATGAATTTAGTTTTGTTAAGTATGACTTGATTGTATGTAATGTTACATGCTTTTAATACATTTAATAAAATACAAATAAAATAAAAAAAAACAGTGCAAGCTACTCTGGCTTGGGGCATTACACATAGACAAATTGTGGAACAGCATCTTCTAAAGTAAAATATACAATTAGGAAAAAATAAGACAAAGTACAGATACATTTCTGTTGAAATATGTTTAAACACATACGTGTTTGGGAATACATCACATTTTATAATAAATGAGGCACACATTATTTATTTTTTTTAAGATAAAGGTACTCCTCTCAAACTCCCCAAAGCAAAGCAGCACATTTAGTGTTGACATATTAAATGCAATGACATATTGTTGGCAGCAGGTGGCAACGCAACTCCAGGATTAAGTGCTAAATGATTCTTTTTCATGAGGATTGTTTAGAAATCCATCCATCCATTTATTATCCAACCCGCTATATCCTTACTACAGGGTCACGGGGGTCTGCTGGAGCCAATCCCAATTTTAGAAATAAGAGGTTTAATTTGTGTACTTTACATTTCGTGGCAGCGCACAGAATATATCTTTTTATAGAAGAAGGCTGTGCTGACACAATAACAATACATTACCAGATTAAAAAATAAATTTAAAAATCTGCTTTTGTTTAGTTCCCCAAATAGTTTACAGTGGTGCTAATACAGTGATTAAATGGGTCTTGCACACTTATTTTGAACACTCATAGATCATATGGGTTACTTGCTTAAATAATTCTGCTGTAAAGTTATGACAAAATAACAAATACACAGTATCAGTTTTTGTTTAAGAGACTGGATAACAAGAAGAGGGAGCTGACAGTAAAATTTCATATCAAATTCTACTTTATGCACAATATCAGAAACATTTAGATATTATATGTACTACCTGGAGTAGGTCCTGCCCATGCCCTTCACCCACATAAATGGACCACTGCAAGGCTATGGTATACATCTTTAATACACTGCCAGACCAATTTCAAATTAGAAATAAGCATTTAAGATGTAGTTATTTTAATGAAATCTTTTAAATCTCACTTTGTGTATATAAGTTCACAGACATTAAGCCTCAAGACATATAAAACGAATCTGAATTTACAAGGTGAGAGGCAGTACCATAAATATTGACAGTAATCTAAGGAATCTGTAAATAAGACCTGTCTGGCAAAATATGAAGCCTGCTGGACAGAAGCCAACATGCGCATATCTGGGCTTGAGTAACACGCAGGAAACTTATCAGAATGCCCTCGGGCCAAGACAGATTCATATTTACCATGTGTGTTGAGGTTGAGGATTATGGAGTCTAGTCAAATGTCTGAGATGGTCAGAAAACTGACAATTGCATATTTACGAATTATTTTTTTCAAAATAGATCCTAATGTCACATAAAAATTAAGAAGTCGATCTCCTGCCTTTTCCCCACCATGATTCTAAACGGGTCATTGTGTCTGAATATTAATGTAACATGCATGGAAAACAGAATGATCAAAGAACCGTGATGACTGATTTAATCATTTTAAGGTGCTCCAGAGATATGGGTGTACAGACATTCAAGGAGGTGCTGGCTGTTACTCTGTTTAGGGAATCTTTAGTGTAACCACACTTTGCTATATGTATTACAAACCATTTTTCCTGCTGAAGTGTTTCATTAACAATTCCAAGTCAATCATATTGTCCTGTTTTCAAAAATGTAAGGAAAAGTTTTTTTACAACACAGACAAGACATTTTTTTACTGTTTCCAGTGTACACTAGGTTATCAGAAATTCAGTATGCGTTTTACATTACCCAAGAAAATCAGCTAAACTTGTACACACAGATGACAACAGAAAGCATTACACACTAGCACACCTGGGACAGCTCCTGTGATGGGACAGTGGTCTGGAGTGATGGAACCCTTGTGACCCATGGGAGCTGACAGAATTAATTACATGGGAATAAGGTTACTAAATTAACATATTTCATATCCTTAGATGAGCCGCAGGTAATCATCTAGTATAAAGACACACGTGAAAATTGTAAGGAGGCCCCACTGACTTCATCCAGAGCAGAGTAAGGAAAATTCAGTCTCATGATCAGTTTCAGAATACAGTATGTATCAGAAAAGTGTTTTGTCACCAAAACTGAGACTCCAACTTCAAACTGTTAAGATTATTTTAGTGGTGCTGTTAAAGAAGTGCAGCTTTCTAATTCTGTAGGCAGTGCAACAGCAACAGTGCTGACAGTAGGCTTGTCATAAGTCCAAGGCTTATGACATACAGACGTACTCCTCTGGACCTTCCTGTAGTAAAATAACAAGCAGGTGTTAAGCCTGAATTGTTCTGTCATTCTGGAAGTCACTTTAAGACTATAATGGAAAATCAGTGGGACTTTACAGTAAGAAAAGATATTTATTTTATGTCATAAACTGCTAAATCTAGTTCAGGGTTAATGGGGCAAGATCCTATCCCAGCAGCCTCAGATACAAAGCCAGAACTAACGTTGAATATAATTCCAGGTTATCACAGGTCACATTCATTTAACACATCAACGGTCCAGTGTATAGTTTTCAATTAAGCAAATAAGTACAGTATGTCTTTGGGATGTAGAAGTGCAGACATAATGAGAAAATGCAAACTCCATATATGCAGTCCCTTGACTGCTGTAAAGTAGTAGTCCTGACTAGTAAACTTCCATGCCATAGAATTAAACATTATTCAATATGAACAGACAAATACTAAAAATAGCAGAGGCTGGCAAGTCTAGATAGGATCTTCAACTAGTTTATGTGCCCCTGAGCAAAATCTTCCCTGATAAAAACATGAGGCCAAGCTAAAGCACACTTGACCAGAACTGACTGTTAAGAGTGGTACATTATATGTTACTTTCTTTAGAGGGATGATTCATGACAATAATACAGCCATACCTCGAAAATCAATTTGTCTGTCATCCCAGGATGCCAGCACCATGGATAATGCAGCTTGCTGTTGACTGTTGAGGGCTAGAAGCTGATCTGCAGTGACGGCAGCTCCCTGATTATAAGTGAGCATTTGAATCTGGGTGGGGCTAAACGCCACCTGCAACACAAAACGTTGTAAAAAAGAATGTTGAGAATCATCCTAAGTGCAGCACAATCCTCACCAGTCAGCAAGAAAGTCACTTACAGATAACTTTGAAGGGGGAATGCTGGAAATAGCCAAAGGTGTAAGGCTTTCAATTTGTTCTTTCACAAGTGACGACAACACAAAATCTGGAAGACCAGCTAAGCCGAAAACAAAAACAAAAACAAAAAAAAAAAACAAACATGGTCAATCAAAATATGAATATAAATGTCAGAAAAAAAACTGCAGGGTTGAGCTTCTCACCTGCAATAGTTCCAATCTCCAGGAAGGTGTCACCATGCCAGTTACTTGCTGGCCCAAATGCAAGGCTGTGCATTAGCAGCTTGGCCATTTCTTCCAGCTGATTTTCAGAGCAGGGCAGTTTCAACTGTCCAATCCAAAGAACTGCTTTACTGGTGAAATCAAACACAGTAGAGCAAATGGAAAGGACACTTCTAATTGCATCATAATTTACTCCATAATGAAGGGAATGCAAAATATATTTCAATGTCAAGTTAACTTGCAGAGGTGCATAATTGTACATTTTAATATCTGGACAATCCTGGAACTAGTTTAAGATTACACAAATGCCTAGCTGTGGAATTAGATGCCACACTCTTTTCAAGTCTAGGCTTCTAAACTATACTTGTCTCTTCTTCCCAGGAAGATGATAACGTACAATGGAAGCCCTGAGTACTTCAGTTGCATAATTTACTTTTGATGTAATTATTAACATACTGTAGCAACCACCTACCTGAATTCCACAGGATTCATCACAGAAATGTCTGATACCTTACTGCCACAGATGATGTATCCAAGTGCCACCAGAACACTAACATCAAAGCTACCTGAAGTCTGCTTGCTAGAGTTTAGATAGGCTGTGTAGAGGGCAGACAGCTGTAAAACAATGCAAGCAATACTGTAGGTGAGTGGTGGGAAGACATATAATGTAACACGACACCTGGAGAACTGGATCTTACCATACTTTAAAAACCTCATCCATATATTTTCTAGACCTGCTCATCTGTTTGGGTTGCAGGGCTATCAAGTCTATTCCTGTTCACTGACAATGTCAAAATTAAGATGACACACTGAGGGCTTTTCTCTTGAATATGAGAAGGAGGGATAAATACATGGATCCTCTCAAATCATATTATTTCCCAAGGCTCTGTCAAAACTGAGCACCTCAAAAGGGAGATGGTAGAACATACTGTATGATATTTTGAGATGAGCTGGAGTTTAAATGTACAGTAAAAGGGCTTTTATGGATGAGAAGGACTTCTCAGAATCTCTTTGGGTATGGAGGCGTTTCTAAGGACTGGTTGGGGGAAAAAGAAGGATTCTGTAAAACTGGCTAATACAAGAAAGTCTTTTCTAGGTGATGAATAAACCTCATAAGGTAATGTGAAAATCTTCCCGAGCTTTGACTGGAGAGAGAACTGACTTCCCATAGACCTCTTAGTAAAAGTAATTCTCCTGTACAGACCACTTTCCTAATCTTGCTATCCAGTCCATAAAGTTACCTGTCGAGAAGACCATATTTCAATTTTCCCCAGAGTGGCAACAGTTGTCAGGTCTGAGAGGTCCAATTGCATGAGTTCATTTTCTGTGAATCCTGTGGCTATCAGCCCAAGGAACTTGATGGCTTTTGAGGGCAGAGAAGCAGCAGGACCAAAAATCTGGAAAAAACAAGTTTGTATTAGTGCTGAGATTTAGCAAAACAAAAGCTCTGCTTCTTCCAGACATGGACAAATAAGCTGTACATACCCAAGCCAAACAATGTTAATCTTATGTCGAGATTAGTTAAACACAGCACTGCACAGCCAGAATTAGTATCTTTTTAGGGGTTCTCTGTGACCAGTTAAGAAAATTCAGGATTCTTGTTGAATACTCAATAGTGTTTTAAATGTACCTGCTTAACTCTGAGCAGTAGCTGAGAAAGATTCTCTGGCTGGAAGTGTGGGTCTTGACCAAAGGTTTCCAGGCAATTGATGAAATCATCTGTTGACATGCTTTTGAGACTTTCCAGATCCCATGCTGAAGGCAACGTGGACTGGACACTGCTACAACTTGCAGGCAAAGCTGGGGGAGAATGCACAAAAATATAGATAGTACTTTATTTGTTCCAAGGAGCATAAATTTAGCTTTTACAGAAGCTCACAAACAACAATAACAATTATAACAAACAAAAATAACAACAATCTCCTTCGAATACACACCAAAATTACTGAAATGAAAGAAAAGTTCTGACTTGGCTAAAGATAAAAAGAGTGGTCACAGTGGAGAGTTATTAAGGCATATTGTGGTAGGTATGAAGGGGCCCCAGTTCCTTGATTTTACTGATGTTAAGTTGCAGACAATTTAAATATGCCATCATACTGAACATTTGCTGGATGAATGAAAACACCAGCAAATGAGCAACAAATGCAGATGCTGAGCAAAAATGGACTGGACTTACAGGACATTGCAAAATGGCTGGTGTTGTGCAAATGAATTGGGGCACTGTGGTAGAAAACACAATTTGATAAGATGTGCACAATAGAGAAGAAAAATTTTAATGATGAACTCACCAAGTTTTGGTGACACTCCACTTTTGACTACACTCAAAAAATACTGCAGCAGAAGCTGCTGGCTTCTGAACATGGCTTCCTTGTCCGACTCTTCAACATTCTGTGCACAGGCGATTCCAACTGCACTTTTATCCCACTGTTTCTGGGTTTGGAATAGCCACTCAATTCTTTCAAGTGACATGAGGCTCTGAAGAACAAGTAAATACAGTCAGTACTTGGCTGTGGGATTACTTAGAATATATAGCACAAGGAAATAATAATAGTAATACATTTTACTTATACAAGGCACCTTTCTAAGCACTCAAGGACACCAAACAAACAAATAAAAAAAACATCATTATAAATAACTTAAAACATCAGAAAATACAGAAAATATAAAAATGAATACCAAACAAAGCCATTGTAATCATAGTGAAAAAGCCATTTTAAAAATATGGGTTTTAAATTTACATTTGAAGGTTGAAAATGATTTGATATTTCTAAGCTCAGTAGGTAGTGATAGTTCCAGAGCTTGGGAGCAGAACAGCTGAATGCTCTGCTCCCCATGGTGGTTAGAAAGGCGAGAGGGACGGTCAGATAGATGGAGGAAGAGGATCTAAGGTTATGGGAGGGAATGACAACATGAAGAAGGTTGGACAAATATGGAGGTGCGCGGTTATGAATGGCCTTAAATGTTAACAGCAGAATTTTAAAATCAATTCGAAACTTTATCGGAAGCCAATGAAGCTGCTGAAAGACCGGAGTAATATGGTGAATAGACAGGGTTTGAGTAATGATGCGAGCAACAGAATTCTGGACCAGCTGAAGCTTATGGAGAGATTTATTAGAGTGACCAAAGAAGAGTGAATTGCAGTAGTCCACACAAGAAGTAACAAGACTGTGAACAAGAAAGGCAGTGGTATGGGGAGTGAGGGAGGGGCGGATGCGATTAATATTACGTAGGTGGAAATAAGCAGACCGGGTGATGTTATTAATGTGAGATTGGAAAGACAGAGTACTGTCGAGGATGACACCCAGACTCTTAACCTGAGGTGATGGGGAAACAACGGAATTATCAATCACAAGAGAAAGATTATCAGCTTTGGATAATGATGATCTTGTACCAATGAGGAGAACCTCAGTTTTATCACTGTTTAATTTAAGAAAATTTGAAGAAAACCAGAATTTCATTGCAGCAACGCAGTCAATAAGCGAAGATGGTGGAAAAGAAGAGGTGGGTTTACTAGTAAGGTAGAGCTGGGTGTCATCGGCATAACAGTGAAAATTAACGTTACATTTACGAAAGATATTGCCAAGGGGAAGAAGGTGAATAATAAAAAGAAGAGGCTCCAGGACAGAGCCCTGGGGCACACCTGAAGTAACAGCAGTGGGTTGGGATGTGAAGGTTTTAAGGTGAATGAACTGAGTGCGGCCTGAGAGGTAGGATCTGAACCAATCAAGTGGAGTGTGGGTAATTCCAATCAAAGATAATCTATTAAGGAGAGTGGTATGACAAATAGTATCAAAGGCCTAAATATCAAAGAAATATATTAAACACTTTCAGCAAACAGGATGCAATGAAAAAAAGATGCTAGAACAGCTGGGATCTGAAATGGTAATGAGCCCAATGATTCTGTATCATTTAACCACTGAGCAACCAGTTTATGTGAGAATTGAGAACTTAAAAAGCTCTTCTCAGATGTGGATTACTTTTCAGTATTGTGTCTGCTAGTAATACAGTTGAAGAGAAAGAAAAGGCAAGTGAAATAAGCTAGAAGCCTTTGCTAGAGTGTTAATTAGAAAATAATAGCAAACGTTAGGTAACATACTGCTTAATATCCAGCATCTTTTTCTAGCAAGAGACCTGTTACTCACTTTTGGAATCTTCTTCATTGCAGGATTTGGTAGAAAGAACACAAATCTGCCTATCTGATCCATTTTTACATCGGTCCAATTGGATGCTGGACTGCAGGATTGACACAAGAACATGGTTATTATAGATAAATTAATGAAGAACAAATTAATGCACACAACACAATGAGAGAGCTCTCAATATGCCACAAACTAATTAGTTCAGGTAACTTGATCTACTTTTTCCATGCTTTATATTAGGTTGTATTAACAGAAGGCATCAGTATATTGACAATTATTAGCATCATTTTATTGAAGTGGGAGGAAGGAGTGGTGAAAAGGCTGAGGGTGCAATTGATCAAGTTTATTGTCATACAGTGCATCCGGAAAGTATTCACAGCACATCACTTTTTCCACATTTTGTTATGTTACAGCCTTATTTCAAAATGGATTAAATTAATTTTTTCCCTCAGACTTCTACACACAATACCCCATAATGACAACTTGAAAAAAGTTTACTTGAGATTTTTGCAAATTTATTAAAAATAAAAAAACTGAGAAATCACATGTACATAAGTATTCACAGCCTTTGCCATGAAGCTCAAAATTGAGCTCAGGTGCATCCTGTTTCACCTGATCATCCTTGAGATGTTTCTGCAGCTTAATTGGAGCCCACCTGTGGTAAATTCAGTTGATTGGATGTGATTTGGAAAGACACACACCTAGACCTCCAAGACAGGATTGTCTCGAGGCACAAATCTGGGGAAGGTCACAGAAAAATTTCTGCTGCTTTGAAGGTCCCAATGAGCACAGTGGCCTCCATCATCCGTAAGTGGAAGAAGTTTGAAACCACCAGGACTCTTCCTAGAGCTGGCCGGCCATCTAAACTGAGCGATCAGGAGAGAAGGGCCTTAGTCAGGGAGGTGACCAAGAACCCGATGGTCATTTTGTCAGAGCTCCAGAGGTCCTCTGTGGAAAGAGGAGAACCTTCCAGAAGGACAACCATCTCTGCAGCAATCCACCAATCAGGCTTGTATGGTAGAGTGGCCAGATGGAAGCCACTCCTTAGTAAAAGGCACATGGCAGCCTGCCTGGAGTTTGCCAAAAGGCACCTGAAGGCTCTCAGACCATGAGAAACAAAATTCTCTGGTCTGATGAGACAAAGATTGAACTCTTTGTTGTGAATGCCAGGCGTCACGTTTGGAGGAAACCAGGCACCGCTCATCACCAGGCCAATACCATCCCTACAGTGAAGCATGGTGGTGGCAGTATCATGCTGTGGGGATGTTTTTCAGCGGCAGGTACTGGGAGACTAGTCAGGATAAAGGGAAAGATGACTGCAGCAATGTACAGAGACATCCTGGATGAAAACCTGCTCCAGAGTGCTCTTGACCTCAGACTGGGGCGATGGTTCATCTTTCAGCAGGACAACAACCCTAAGCGCACAGCCAAGATATCAAAGGAGTGGCTTCAGGACAACTCTGTGAATGTCCTTGAGTGGCCCAGCCAGAGTCCAGACTTGAATCCGATTAAACATCTCTGGAGAGATCTTAAAATGGCTGTGCACCGACGCTTCCCATCCAACCTGATGGAGCTTGAGAGGTGCTGCAAAGAGGAATGGGCAAAACTGGCCAAGGATAGGTGTGCCAAGCTTGTGGCATCATATTCAAAAAGACTTGAGGCTGTAATTGCTGCCAAAGGTGCATCGACAAAGTATTGAGCAAAGGCTGTGAATACTTATGTACATGTGATTTCTCAGTTTTTTTATTTTTAATAAATTTGCAAAAACCTCAAGTAAACTTTTTTCATGTTGTCATTATGGGGTGTTGTTTGTAGAATTCTGAGGAAAAAAATAAATTTAATCCATTTTGGAATAAGGCTGTAACATAACAAAATGTGGAAAAAGTGATGCGCTGTGAATACTTTCCGGATGCACTGTATGTGCAATACAATGAAATTCATGTCTCTTCAGAACAGTTGGTAATAATACAATACCAACAACATAAAAGTTGATATAGCATACAAAATATATATTTGTTCTTACAATTGACTGTTAAACAATGTTATGACCAGTGAATAGAAACTGTCACTGAACCTACTAGTGCAAATGCCAGTGGCCATGTACTTTTTACCAAAATGAGGGAGAAAAGAAGCTATGTTGGATGTCAGAGGTGTTTAATAATATTGTTTGCCTTCCTAAGGCAAAGAGTGTTGCATATGTCCTGAACAGAAGGTAGCTGGGTGCCAGCAATATCCTATGCAGCTTATACCACCTTATGAAGTGCTTTATGATTTTGAGCCAAGCAGGTATAATACCAGGATGTAGTAGATCCAGGGAAGATGGACTGCATTGTGTAACTGTAATGTTAATGAGAAAGGATGGAGAAATGTGAACTGCCCTCAGATATCTGAGGAAGTAGAGGGGCTGTTGAGCTTTTTTGACAATAGCTGAAATATATTAGGCCCACTTCAGTTCATCAGTGATAATCATATCATAGTCTACTCCTTTTATTCCCTGAAAAAAATACACTTTGAAAGAATAGGTAGATGACATATAGTCAGCATCAAGAAATATGAAAAATAAATAAAGAATAAAACTACCGGTATATGTGTGTGGTGATCTTACCGCTCGTAAAGAGAATCTCAGAAAGAAAAAGAAAGCAGTTTTGAAATTAAAAAAAAAAAAATCCTTAAACTTATTGCAGATTAAAGCAACAAACATCACAGCACACTTGTTATTTGATTCTGACATTTTCTGATTATATTAGAATCCTTGAACTGTTAAATTTATCATGAGAAAACCGAGTTCTGTCACACACAGTAAAACTGTATGTATTAAGTTGACAGGTGAAACAAGAAAGATATATAATTTGACATCTATAAACAAAACCGCTTTTACACTTGAAAAACTGTGCCCATGTGGACATTTCTGGTGAATATACAAAGGTAAAATAAAAGTTAATTGATGAAAAACTAAAACTAATTAAAAACCAAAAAAGAACAAAAACTAAGTAAAATATAAAACTAGAAAATTGAAAAAATTGAAACACTACATAAAAATAAAAAATAAAATCAAAACTAAATAAAAACAAAAAAATATCTTTAACTAGAAAGACACTGGGCGCTGGGTATAGGTGTTCCAGCAGAAGTGTGGATCTTGATCCAAATAGCTTCTGGCTCTTGCTAAGGTGCTGAAGCTGAGGTAGCCAATTTTATGCATTGTTAATGTGTTGCAGAAAACTTTGTAAGATGCCACTGAGCATATAGTGTGCTGCATTTCAGGTTGAACGTACTTTGGCAGTGTCTGAGATCAGAATGATTGATGACTGAATGTTAAAAAGGTAAGTATTGTGGAGAAAGCATGCACAGTACATCAAGGCTAATAATTTAAGTATTTCCAGTATTAACTTGTCTACCAATATAAAAAGAACCTTAGAGGTTACAGTTCTTTTAGTAAACACTTTTTTATGATAAAACACCTTTATATAGCATTATAAAGCTAATTAATCTTAAATATAGAATTATACTGGCTCACCTTGGTGCTGCATTATGGCAATGTGAAACAGTTCCATTTATGGCTGAGGATGCTACACCTACTGTACAAGTCTTTTTTAGTCCTTGCCCTCATATGGAACGTTATAAGGCAAGAGCTATGATTTTGAAAATATATTGTGACAAAGATAAGAAACATGAGAAAGTTATCTTGTTTTTATGCAAGGTTAATGTGCTTATAACCCACTTAGAACTCAGAAAAAAAACATTTGCATATGCTAGTTTTCACAGCATTGACTGTTAGCTGTGAGTCACTGAATCCTAGCAATCTATTTACCATGAAATAAAGCTGTGAAAATGACAACTCCATCTAAAATCCAAGTGGAAGGAAACCAGACATGTAGCCATTATATCCTTTTGTACAAACATTGTAACATAACAGTTTTTTCTTACTTAAAACTATATTCCCAGAGAGGCACTAAACAGTGGTTAAAAGGGTTACACTACAGTCAGTCACATCCATTTCCATGGTGAGCTGGCTAAAAGCATGCCAAGAAGTTGTGTCCCTTGAAAAGCTGGTCTCTCAGCTTGCGTCTGATGTTGTCTATAAAGTTGCAAAAGTTGATTTTAGGAATTGAATGAATTCATGTTCTGAGATATTCATAAACAAAATAGTATTTCATATTCCAGTCACTTGAAAAAATCTGATATCATCATCACATTTTAGGGTGACCACATCCATGTAACACTTCAGTATGTAATATTCAAATGTTATCAAATCATTCTCAATTGTTGAAGTTATGGGTGCAAAATCACCTGTTCTGTTGTAACTCCACATCACAATTTAACTGATTGTCATTGAAAAGTGGCACTTAATTGCAATACAATTAAACAGGGACTTCAGTTTCCTTCTTCTAAGGGGAGACATGCATGAAAAGCAAACTCTGTTAAAGATACAAAAGGAGATGAGCACAGTGTGGTTAACTTTTATGAATGACAAAAGTTACATACCCAAAAACATTTGTCTCTTCCAGCATTGCCCCAAGAATATCTCCTTTAGTCTTGTCAATGCACCCATTGTTAAGCTCTTGTATATTTTCTGCTAGAAAGGGCCGAGAAAGGTTGATAAAGACCTCTTCCACCACCATAGATGCCATCACACCAAGTGACTCAAACTCTTCCTTGGTGAACTCCCCACCATAGACACCCTATAAAGAACAAGACATCTTATGTCTAGTATGCGTACAGTCACAAGTAATAGTAGTCACCTGTACATAAGGATGAAAAGTTTAGAGCTCACTGCAATAGAACAAGACAAAATTTTAGAAATAAAACTTTACATAGAACTATTGTTAATTTTTGAATCTCAAATAATAGGAGATGTATGTATATAGAGTAGCTCAGTCTTGACTGAGACAAACCAAATAATACAGAATAATTTTCATTAATCTGGATCATTAAAGCCATATTCCCAGTTGAAACGGGTTTAATGAGTAAACCTTTTACATTTGTTTATTTGGCTGACACCTTTATCTAATGTGACTTATGACATTTATGATACAATTGGTTATATTTCTTTTGGTTTTCCAATTGGATTCCAGGCAGGTCAAGTGACTTGCTCATGGTCGCACAGTGTCAGTAGCAGGATTTGAACCTGCAACCTCAGGGGCTGAGATCCAAAGCCTTAACAACTACAACACACTGCCAAAGTCGTCTAAAGTCAAACAGAGACAAAATAGAGTAAATGAGCTTCTTTCTGAAGCAGATTCACAACAAATGCAGCCACTGTCATCTTCTTTAACAAATTCTTATGTAAAAACATTATATAGTTTCTGTTCATACCAGCCTCTGAGCCACTTTATCCACTAACAGGACCTGTCTGATCTTTGGAAGGCTGAGAAATTCATTTGGATCCTGGACAATCATTGTTCGCAAACTTTGCATCACATCAGTAGACAGCCTTTTAACCTTGCTGATCCTGAAAATACAGGAGAAATATCCAAAGGTAGGTCCAGATTAATGGCCAATGGAGTGTTGCTATTAGCTCTTTAACTCCTTCACCAACATTTTCCACCAGATTAATGCTAAACATACCAAGTATAATACAATAGCTCATTCAGTATATAAGAAGAACTCAACAGAATCAAGGAAGCATACAGTACTATTACATCAGAAGAATTAGAACAGTACAGGAGGATACTGTTACTTTGTGATCTTGGTAAACAAAGAAGATGCACTTACGGGAGCTCAACTGCCACCTGGGCACCTAGATCCTGCAGCAGCACTGTTGTTAAGCTGACATTGCTCATCTGCTCAATTATGCACTGTTTCTGGAAACAAACAGGAAGTTAGAGAAGCTTTCCTAAAATTGTTGATGGATGTAGGAGATCCATTTCAGACATTTAACTATACATTGCTGAGAAACTAACACTTTTGGGTACATTATGTCTGAGATGAGCACTTTTTATTTCTTTCTTTTTCTGTCTAAATTACTTTAATCAAATATACTTTCCCTAACATCACCTGCCAACTATAAATGTCTAATATCTGATGGGGTCTGCCATTTAGTTAACTTGCAGATATCTTCCTAAACATTAGAGGATCACCTTCCAGTCAAACAATAGGCATGACTGTATTACTTGACTCATTCATTTCCCACAATTACTCTCTTTTACATACCAAGGTACTTGGCAGCTGCACTGCAACCTGCTGAAAGAACAGCAAAATCTGAGAACTAGCCGAGGAGGGAGATGTTGAGCTGACAAGCAAGTTGCCTATAGTTGTGCAGTCAATACCTTGAAGAATTTTTCCAAGAGATCTGTACAAATGAAAAAGGAGTTAATAAGTGCTCATAATTCTTCAACATGTTAGCTTGGTACTGAAAGAAAAGAGAAAATAAAATAAATGATTTAATTTCAAATCCACATATACTGGATTTACATGTTATAACAGTGAGCTCTGTTTCATGGCAAAGACCTTTCTGCATAATTATGTCCTAATGATGTTAATTCATTCACATGGTCATGGGGATAGACATGATAGATATGTTTTAGAAGATTGGCTGTACTAGACACACATTTCTAAATTATTCTTTTCACATTTTCCCATTTGTTCATTTACTCTTTCTGCATGATTTGGTTTCTACAGATTAAACTATAAGACCCATTCATAGTCTTCATGATTCCTGAATTGGTATGAGTACAGAAGATCTTTAGAATGACTATTGGTCAACAAGGGAAATAATGATAGCCAAACCAGACAAAATCCTGAGAAAAGTGAAAGTCTTACGTACTCAAGGAAGCTCTCTGTCCTGATCCCCTTGTCACGTTGGGTTTCCCTGAAAAGGAGATTAGCCTGAAAAGCAAATAAAAATATCTTAATTTCATTGTCATTTTCCCCAACCAGTTAACAGGTGAGATGTTAGACCCACAAGTCTTTGCCACAATTGTTATTTATGATGAGTAGAGGATGAGGACGCTTCAAGTAGAGGCATGTAACACACTGGAAAGTAGCACTTCACAAGCCTGCTCCTGAAACATGAGGCCTCTTTATATGTTTGCATGCTGTTCAAAGTAGGTAGGAAGTTGAAAGTTTGTGGATCAAAATGCGTATGCGCATGTCAATATTACTGAGACCAAAGATGAGTTCAGCACTTTTTTCATAATCAATTACTGTTGATGTTTAATGGCAATAAAGTCTTCAATTGAATGTAAACTTTGTTTATGTCCAATATGACTTGTCCATGTTCTCAAGGTGCTAGACCTTTCAGAACATGCTAAATGCCTGGCGGCGTATACCTTTGCAACATGTTTCAAAGGGTATAATAGTCTGTATACGTTTCAGTTTAGCATTAAGATTTCAACGGTTAATTAGCTGATAGATTTATGAATAATTCAATATCAATAACGTATCCCTGGTATAGATCACATCAACTTCCTTTTTACATAGCTCATTTCACAATAGCACAGCTCTGAGCATATATAGTATAGTATATACAGTATAGTTAGTATATTAGAAATGATATCACACAAAGTTAGTATAACATACTAACATACAGTAGTATTCAATCAAAAAAAGGAAACAATAAGTCTTGTAAAATGAAATGTTGTATAAAAATTATCTAGGGTTCTAAAGTCCTGGAAGAAAGTTCGAAGTCTGATAGGCCAAGGACAACTGGCTGGTTCCTTCTAGGGTACAAGTGTGATTCACTTGAGACCCAATAGTAGAACAATTGCATAGCCAGCTGATCATGAAGTCAGGATTATTTGTTTCTATCGCTGTAATGATATGTATGACGTGCTGGAGTACAGTGAAATGTACTTTACAAAGTATCCATCAGTTAGTCATGTGTTATTACAGAATAATTCAATTCTGGCTTCATTCTCCTGACCTGCTGGTTGTTCCATGACATGCGACTAGTAGCTGAGATGTTGGAGAGCAGAGCCTTCAGCTGTGATTTTACACTCAAAAGTGGGGTCTCAGAAACCAGAGGCTCCAGGATGTCAAACCATTCTTTGACTCTGTTAGATGCCTAGATTTAAAAAAAAATAGTGATAGTCAAATATGTTTCTCAGTACTAGAAAAGCTGTTGTCTTATAGAAGACATTATAAATGTTAATTTTCCATTGAAGAATATCTTGTACCGCCGCCACGGGAGAACAACAAAACCCTGGGCTGCTGTATGATCAGAATACTGCTAGGAAAAGCAGTTTATTATCGAAATCTTTGAGGGTCACGTGACCAACGCTTGTCCTTATTTATGACCCACTCATCACACGCCTCAGATCAGTACAAGATCACGTGTTAAAGCGATGAAAGGAAAAAAAAAACAAAAAGGTATATTTACATATTAACAAACAAGACAGCTTAAGCAATTTACCCCCCAAAAAAAGTACATAACAAGAAACAAAGACAAACTTTTACAGATTAGGGTGTGAGATGTTCTTGCCTGAGATAACCCGGTTTCTCCAAAATGAATCACTGTCCTTATAGTTCATGAGAACAGTGAAATACAGGAAGCCCCATAAAGTACACCAGCAGCCGAGCCAATAACAAAACGTTCTGTCCTACCGGTTCCAAAGTTCGATCGCTCTGGTGAAGCCACACAAAAGTTTGTCTTCAGAGGCACGTCTCCCTTGTTTCCCCGAGTAAAATTAAACCTTCTTACAGCAGGTGGCATGCAGGTGGATTTTTGGCGCTATTTCGCTGCTTCTCCTTGCTCCACCGCCCAATGTCTCTCTGTCTCTCTCTCTCTCCCTTCTTTTCTGGTTAAATTGTCTTCAGCCCCAACTGTCTTGTCTGCGCTGTGTCTTCCCCTTAAAGGTGTATTTCCCTATTTTTTGGGGAACCCTCAGCAGCCCATTTCCTGATGTACACCCTAAAGAGATGCAAACTGACTATGGGACAATAGTACATGTGGCACCCGTTACATATTCCCCACCCCCAAACAAAGTGAAGGGCCAAAATAGGGCTTCATGTTGGTCACATGCACTATCCAATTTTAGCCCTGTGTCAGTAGCCCATTGAACGTGGTAATTAACAGGACCTAATTTGCTAAGTACCGTAGCTGGGCTGAACCATTTTGGAGCTAGCTTTGCAGCAAATTTAGTTAATGCATTAAAAAGGGGGTGAGCCCCAAACTAAACCAGGTCACCCACTGAATAGAGAACTACTTTTCCCCGTTTATTGTAGTACCTCGCCTGTTTCGCCTGGGACTTCACCACCCGTTCCCTAACCTGTTTTTTGAAAGTTCTAATGCTTGTAATTGCTGATATGGCGTAGTATCAGGACATGGTATAGTGATATGTCATCACCAACCCTTACCAGAAGTTGTGTAGGTTGTACATTACAACTACAGAAACCCAATCAGGTATAACTGGCTTGATTTAACTGCTAATGCACAAAGGGGGCATATACTGTCACACTTCGACTTGTTTTGAGTTTTGGAAAAGTTAATTTATCATTGCCAACACAAACACTATACAGCTGAGCAATCAGCAGAATACGAACACTAATGTGGTAGTGAGCATGTCAAGCAGCAAAACCCCACTGCTGTCTACGCTATTTATTACAAGGTTAACACCCCTGATATCAGCACTCATACCCAGAGTTTACTAGCAATGGTTGCCTTCTGGACAGGATTCAGGAGAGACTTCCAATTACTGATATTTGCCAAACCATATGCAAGTGTGTCTTCTGACAGTCCCCGCAGAATCTCTGGACGCACCCCAGTAATGAGAGAGCCCAAACTGCCGAGTGTCACTGGAAGAATGTCCTAAAAAATGGATAAAATAAGAGGTGAGAAAAAAAAATTACTCAAGATGTCATAATGTTATGGTAACTTTCACAGGCAACATCATCTATACACAGCCAAAGGATGTGAGTGGAAGTGGGGTGTACATCACACAACTATTAACAAAAAACGGTGCAAAAACCTCAACTGGTCCTGACACATCTTGAGGGAAGAAAAGTAGATATAAATGGAGGCAGACCCTGGTCTAACTTGTAATAGGCTAGCTGCTGTGGGACTGGTTTGTCCAGGACTTTACTAGATGAGAGAGTGCTATTTGGGTATTGATTTGAGGGAAACTGACCTGGAATAGTCTCAGGTCAGTGAGGATCTACCAGTAACTTACATCAATTAGTAAGACAAATCTCACCACATTTACAATGGCAAGAGTAAACCTAACTTCGACCATATGTTCAGTATTGTGTGGCTGGATGAAATGTCTTCTTTAACATACTTGTAGAGAGCTGGCCTTTAGGCAGTCTGAGATTTCTGGTACTAGATTGTGTTAAATACAGGGACTATATAATGCACTTATTATTTTATAGTTTCTGATGGTCAATATCAATTTTTGTGGGTTTTAGTATATATAGTGCACAGAATGCAATTAGGTACTTTGCAATAAATAGAAAAAAAACAGAACTGGAAGAGCTCAGAAGGTTATTGTTCACATGCATGACCAGACAGAGGGCTGGGTTCTTTGTACTCACCGATTTGCTCAGGAACAGCTTGTCTACCAGCTCCTGGGCCTGCAGGCACACAGAGGTATAGGGTAAGTAAAACAGCTGTGAGGCTACAGTATGTCAACCTTGACAGGTCTCTCAACTCTACCAGATGGCAGACTCCCTCACTTTCTCTTTGATCACTGACTGCATCAGTGGGTGACTGATGTACTCCTATCATAACTATGCCGAGGACACTGTTCTGTCCAGCAGCTGCTACATGACCCAAGGTTTTAATTTACCTGAAATGGAGAGAACTGCACAGAGCTGAGCACTGGAAGCAAAGCTTCAACCTGAAAGGGCAGAAGCTGTTTGAGAAAGGGGAGGCCTAGCTTTGGCATTACCACTGCCATGTCACTGAGTTGCTCGATACTGAGGGCTGATACGTTATTCAAAAATGTGCTGTTCACAAGGAAGAGTGAAATCTGTAGAGAGACATATAAAAGCAGAAATAACAAAATTAAGGTGGAATTTTCCTAAATTGTAATCTCAGCAAAGGACAATTAATGTTTACAGTTGTACCATTTCACTGGGAACGATGAAACCCATACGAAGGCAGCTCTGTATGTTTTTCTTAATGATGTCCATGGCAGGTGTGTGCAGATAGGGCAGTAAGTCAACTGTATGCCCTAGACAAGTTAGATTTCCCAGCCTAAAAAGGGATGATTGGCACAAGTAAGCAATTAAAGCAGAATGAGAGGTTAAAATCAAAGGAACATGACCCGTGGACACCAGTCACTTTTGGGATCATAAACTGGACTAGCTTCAGACAGTGCCAGAACATTCAAGGATGTCTCTTAAGACTCCCTAAGAGGGGAAAAACACACCCAAAGTTGTTTATTACTATAATGGCCATACACACCTCTTGAAATCCTGGGATGTCAAGTTAGTATATGCCTTCAAAATACTCTGAGCGAGGAATTGCTGCTGAAGGTTTGTCATGGGGACAGCCAATAATTTTTCAACATTCACCAACATCTAAAAAAAATTGAAGGTTGTTGTTGAAAGTGGTTTCATTCTACATATGGTATACTTGCAAGAGCCCCGGAGGAGCCCTTGATTTTCAAGGCTGGTTTATTTAATGCCCTTCATTAACAACTATACAGCAATACCTGAATAATAACCTACAACAATACCTGAGCAGCAGACAGTTGCTGGAACTTGTTAAAAGGAAGGCAAGCCAGAAGAGCTCCTACTTCTTTGACAAATGCCATCGGCCACTTTGCCACACTCTGGAATTTAACCGAGTTGCCAAGCCAATTCCCAAATGCTGCTTTCTGGTCTTGACTTAGCTTGGGCAGGGAACTACTGATTGCCGACAATCTGAAAGCCAAAATGTTAAAGACACAAGCAATATTTCAAACATTTTTATATCAGTGTTTTCCTACCCTTTCTTTTGACTCATCTCCTTTTCCTGAAGAATGTTATTTTGCTCCTTCATCATGAGATACTGTACCAGTTTTTCACCATGTATAAATTATCTTCAGCTACTGTTCACACCATCACAACTCCTAATTTCCAAAAAATGTCTCTTTCATGCTCCTGGTACTGTATTACTCACTCCTTCAAAAAAATGACGATTTTTTCCAATTCCATGCAGACATGTTACTCTTTAACCTCCGGCATTAATATCCCTATTTATAACCAGGACTTACACTATGAGGTTGTCTTGCAGGGCTGGCAGCTTGGAGATATCTGAAACTGAAGCATAACTCAAAAGCTGTGACAGGTCAGCAAACACAGAGGGATCTGCGATCACATATTTTTGCAGATATACCGAAGCTATGGTCTTCAAGTAGTCATCACTCAACTGCAAGAAAGAATACCAAGAAGGCCGCAGTCACAGCAGTAGGCCAGGAAAGTATGCAGTAGTTAAAAGTCAAAAGAAAGAGTACTGAGTCACAAAACAGTAGACATCTATACAAATAGCACAGGGTAGTCCAGATCTAATTATGCAATTTTCATTACGCTGTAACGTATTAAGTTTACTACATAGAGAATTCACAACTGAATGGAGGACAAGTGGGGCATTACATGGAAAATCAGTGAATTAATTCAACGTAAGTCCATTTCCGTTTATTACAAGATATTTCAAACAATTCTTTTGTCTTGCATTGTTTTCCTGCATTGAATTAAAAGTTGCATAATTAGATCTGGACCACCCTATAGATATGACTTTGAGGTAGTTCATGATTTTGGTGTACCATGGAAACAAAGATGATTTCTTATCTTTTCTGGAAATAATATTAAACATGGCTCCCTGGTCAAATCATTGCTTGATGCTTAACTGTTGCCTTTTAATAATGAGAATAAATAATTAACTCTAGTTGTTCTGAACAAACAAAAAGGGTCGAATTGTTGGGGAAAGCTTTCTCTTTTAGTTTGTGTTTCTGAGTATTCCTTTCCTATGTCACCAAGACTTTCTGTACACTTTTTCCAGCACATATACCATGGAGATGATGAGATCATATCATTTTCAACTTTTCTAACCCCTGCATTACTGTATATATAAAAAGTTCCTATTCTAATTATTCTAGCTTTATAAACTAATGCTCTTCATCATTTACTCAACTGAGCTGTTCATATAGCAGGTCTCCCTCAACCTTGTTGTAATAAAGAATGTTCATCTTGGAAAAATTATGTGGTGATCTCTACTGTTATTTAAGATAATTTTTTGAACACACAGCTGCGCTTATTCTGTCTAATCAGACTTAATCTCACCTTTAGGACTGCCCAGTTTCTGTTTAGGTATAGAAGTATTTGTCGCCCTGCTTTTACGTCCATAGCCATGAGTACAGACTTAATATTCTCAAGGGGAAGCTGGAAGTATTCCTGCAATCAAAAGCAATTTAAATCAATGACAATTCACCAATGCCCCACATTTTTATGATTAATTTAACCAACCCCCAGAAGTGCCTGATTAATTTAGCATCACTCTATACTCACTGGTAATTTGCTGACAGACTGCATACCTCACAGGAACCCTTTGTAAACCTGGTGTTGAAGCAATTTCCACATCATCATTATAACCCTACCTTCACTAGGAAGAAGTTTTCATCAGAGATCTCCCTGCCAGTCTGCATCAGGCTCATCAGAAGGTTCTGCTTGCAGAAAAGTAAACTCAGCATTAAAAGAGGACTCAACCCTCCGCTTCCATCTTAAATCTACTTGTACAATTCAGTTGGTTTCACATTTCAATCTCCTGACTCCTATCACTTAGCCCTGGTGACAGCACACATGCAACCTTTTAGCTTACTATGCAAACCTATACATTAAATATAAAAGGCTAAGGATTGTGTATGATGTGACTACCGAAAGATTATGATGTGATACTTGCAAAACTGTGGCTAGCGGCAACCTCTGTGAACTTCGCAGGGTCTGTGTCTTTCCTATGGCAAACTGCATAGGGAGACTGATCAAGTTGACATGGCAGAAAGAAAAACGAGAGCAGTGAAATCTACTGAACATGAAGCAAACTGCAGAAGTCAATTATGTGATAGAAGAAGAACGACAGCACCAAGCACATGTGGCACAGCAATCAGCTGCTACCCGCAAACTACTGGTGCTGTAACCTTGATCTTGGCAGGACCAATGGTCTGTGTGACTCTTGTCTTTTTGAAAAATGTTAGGCCCATAGCAGGCACAAACACTAAAGAGAGGATTCTTCAATCTTTTAGTCTTTTTTTGCTTACATTTCTAGGAATGAGAAAATATAGCTATAGTATAATGAAAAAAGTCTATCATTTTGCTCATTGTTTGGTAATCTTTTGTGTAACCTGGTGTTACAGCAGGTAGAATTGCTGTCTCTTAACTGCTGATCTTTGATTGAATTACTAATATGCTGTATGCGCACTCTCTTCCGGATTCCATGTTAGCCAGCTGCTGCAATTCCAGCACTGATATTAAAACAGACCAGCTATGGCATTCTTCACTTGATCGCTACAAGACGAACAACATAAGTCGCTTTATTCAAACAGTGTGTCAAACATTAGGAGCTAAAAAGGTGAAGGGCTTCAAACTATGTTTCAAGCTACATCCAGATGTATTAAAAACTTGTGTCTACTATGAAATTATGAAAAAAAAAAAACGGAATTTCAATAATTAGTCATTAAACTTTATTTAGGGACAGGTGAATATGCATGTTAGCTTAATATTGCAACAGCACTGGACAAGTTAAATCAGCCAGTGATGAGTAACCAAAAGAGTGAGCTGCCATTACATTATCAATAGTGAAAGCACCTATAAAAACTGAAACTCTGCACAGTCACAGGCAGTTTTTCCAGCTAGTACGGCAAAAGGCAAGCAGTCCTTTTAAGGATAGTGAGCCACCTCAATCAGCCATGTAAAGAGCAGAGACTCCATCCATTGGGGCATTTGGCATCAATGCTACAAAACAAAATAACGTGAGTCTGCTCAACATCTCACATTGTGAAAAACAAATTTCTCTGTCTAAGATAGCAAAATGTTGAATGCCAAATCGCTGCTTCATTGTAAGGGTCTCACTTTGTTTCCTCAGCTGGAGGATCTCCTCTCTGATAGACATGTTTTTATCAATTGCTAGGATGACAAATGTTGGATCTGGAGTCCTCAAGAATTTTATCATCCTCCGTTGGTCACTGTCTCCTCTCCCAATAACCCAGTCATGAAAGAGGAACTGAGAAATGGTTCCACTCAAAAAATGCAGGAACTGCTCCCTTCTTCAATAGTCGCCAACCTGTCTCAGACCCTGGCTCATGAAAATCCTCTTTTTTAAAATGCTGGCCACAAACTCAGGTATGGTGACTAACCATAAAGCTCTTTCTCCGGACAGCGAAAATCCATTTAAATCAAGTTTCTTGATTGGAGAGAAGTGTATGAAAACTAAGTACCTTGTTGGAAGCTCGACATAAAGGTACACAAAAATGTTCAGCTGTAGAGCTATCTGTACGCAGAAACTTAAAACTCCTTTTTCTTGGACATTATCGCCACTAAACAAAATCACAACTGCAGTATGAACAACAGAAGTGAAATATGCACTACTATGTACATACTGTCTATTGTGAATTTGACTGGCACGTCCAAACATCTGGAATGTGAGTGAAGGAGTGACTAAATGAGTAAGCCCTGTGGCAGGCTAAAGGACACATAACCCAAATAAGAAAAAAGTGAGTACTGAATGTTGGAGAACACAGCAATGTCAAATACTGTAAATAATCAATTTACAAATCTTACATTAATATAACACTTTGGACAACTTTCTAGAAATTATCAACAAAGAGTGGTTCATTTAAGGAAATGTTGAAAAAAAAATAACCTGAAAACCTTAGCAAGGCAGGAACCAACCAAAGATCGAACACAAGTCATAAGCGCACATCTGGTTTCTCTCACATGGAACAAATTTATAGTATTTAGTCAACCAACCAGAATGTCTTTGGGAGAAATATGCATGACTTGGAGGCAACCTATAACATGCAAAATTCCTATTGCTGGGAATCAATCCAGGGTGCAAACTGTGAGAGAAGGAGATATTGTCTGTCATTTCAGGATGTACGTAGTTTAATAAGTCAGATTCACTTGCTTAATCCATTAGCACATTTGGTGTGTTTTTCATTCTCCGTTTTGACTAGTTGGTTAATAAGGCTTTTATGTCCTAATTAGCAAACTAATTCTACCTCTTTCAAGTTTTAGCTTGATTGCATTTTGAAAAAGAGATGTTGCCACTTCCAAAAGTAAGACAAAACTGTATGCTAGAATGTCATTTAAGCTAAAAGCATAGTTTTAAGGGGGAGGTGTGGTTTATCTGGGAAGTATGACTAGCAGTTGAATATAACTTGGGGCTGATG
Source organism: Polypterus bichir lapradei (assembly GCA_026402145.1). Classification (NCBI taxonomy): domain Eukaryota; kingdom Metazoa; phylum Chordata; class Cladistia; order Polypteriformes; family Polypteridae; genus Polypterus; species Polypterus bichir. The sequence continues at coordinate 26,330,886 of JANRMT010062829.1, forward strand.
AGTGAAGCCCATAATGCTAGAAGTGACTTTAGTTGGCCACAGGAAAAGGGGAATTACTTACATTATTTTATATAGAGTATATAACTTATCATTGTAAGGAACAGTGGTGGCCTTGAGGCTAGAGATCTGTGCCAGCAATCGGAAGGTTGCTGGTTCGAACCCCATAAACACCAGAAGTGACTCTACTCCATTAGGCCCTTGAGTAAGGCCCTTAGCCTACAATTTCTTTTGTCCTGCGTATGATGTTTATCTGCATCCAGCCTTATAAATGGGTCATCCAACTTACAGGGAAAACTTGAGGGCTGGTGGCAGGATTGGCGCCTCAGCCACTGTAAAAAACCTCACACTGCTCCAGTGTGGTGCTGAGGTGTCACCTGCTGCACTTGGGTCCCAATCCAGGTGGTCTGTTGTGTGGTGGGTGTGGAAACGTGTTATCAGTGCATGTTCCCAACCTTACTTACTTAGTTATCATTGTGAACACCTTCTTAAAACACATTACAAGTACCTAAGATGTGTTTACACATTTATATAATGAGAGTACTGGCAAATGACTCACTCAAGTTTGTGCTAAGGACAGAACCAGCAACCATGTTTTTTTATAGATCAGGCCACACCAAGGTACATTAGTAAAGGAGGTAGTAGGTAAACTATATATAAGGTGTTAAAGAACAAAGCAGGCCACAACATTGATATTCAAGCACTTTACTAATTTCCCTGTTCAAAGAATGTATGGAGATCATTAAAGTTATAATCTCTGAGCATTTCCTGAAGAGGTACAGCAATAATGGTGAATGGGTAGCTTGTGATGAACTGCACTGTTCATGTATGCAATTAAATACAGTAAATTATCTGATCCTACTCTTGATCAGTTCCAAATTCTAGGCCTAATAAATGCCTCATACATGCAAACACACCAAAAACGATCAAACCCACTTAATCCAATTTTGAGTCACAGTTGACCAAAGCCAACTTGGCAGCGTCAGTCACTAGAGAGAAACCAGCCCTGGATACGGGACACGTGTTGCAGAAAACAGCAGGGCATTAGAAACAAGCCTAGGATGCTGGGCCCTGAAGCTGACTACAATACAGCTGTGACATCCTAAATGCAAGTAATGCAGGCATACTTATCAAATTTTTCAATAAATATATGCTACTTATATTCTAAAATGTTTTTAGATTTGCCAATATAAATCTTGCAACTGCAGGGAAGCTTTAGAAGAGATAAAAGTAAAAACCCAAAAGGCTAAATTTAATTCAATCCTGGGTTGTGATCACTGAGGAACCCAGTACTGAAACAAACCCCATCTAAAAATTATGGAAATGTTTACAAAATATGAATGAAATTCAGAATTTTCAAAGTCTCATATTAACAATTTCCTCAAACATAATGCTTGACCTGTGCTTACTGTGAAGAAACTCATATGCCAATAGCAGAGTCTACTGAACTGTACATATCTTACTATGACTGGTCAAATTTCCACGGCAAAAATTGTATGCTCCTAGTATGTTACTCACCCCAAAGCACTGTAGAAGAACTCTTTTTGTTGCAAAGTTGTCCTGAGTGCGTAGGTACATCATGGTGGACTGCAAAATACTCAGACGAATGTTCTCTGTAAGATGTAGAGAAAGCATGTGGCTCTCCTCCAGCACCGCTAGCAAAATAACTATTTTGTTCACTGATTTATGGAAGGATGAGACTACTTGCTGAATTGCGGTTCCGCCTACCTGGAACCCTGCCATTTCCATTCCACACTGAATAAGATACTCCATACTCTCTAGTCTGATACCACTGTACTGACATACAGTTGAAAGGTCACTGCTGCAGGACCAATTCAGCCAGGTCACTATATCTCTCACTAGGCACGTCTGACCTTCTGTGGAGCAGATAATGCTGATCCAACTGTTAGATGTATCCTTTTTCAGCTGAGATAGAAGCTCCTCATTACTGCAGACAACAGACGCAAACTGTTTTTTATTGTAATCCCAGCACTGCTGAATGATAAGAGAAGAAGGAACCTGAGCCACCCATGTATGGTACTGACACATTTCCAGGGGCAAGAAATGGTCAGCTTTGCTGCAATACTTAAGGAGCCAGGCACTGTCCACATTATTCAGCAGACCCTGGAGTATTGTTTGATTGCCACAGACGTTTTCTGTGAAATTATGGGGATCAAACTCACTGCAAGCGGCAACATCAGTCATATCAATTGGTCTCATGTTATTCCATGTGTGGTACTGGCACATCTCATGGGGTTGGAATTTATCAACCTTGCTGCAGTACTCAATAAGCCAGGTATTTTCTGAGATACTCAGCAGACCCTGGAGTACAGACTGATTGAAACAGACATTCTGTATAAAATTGTCTGGATCAAACTCACTGCAAGCAGCCACATCAGTCATATCAACAGATTTTAAGTTGACCCATGTATGATACTGGCACATAGCACTAACCACATTTTGTGTTTCATTTTCTGTGGAGTTTCTAGTGATCCCTTGACAAGCAGACAGGAGCCAGCTGTTGCCTTGGTCTTGAGTTATTCTGTCTAGCAGCTCCACATTGCAGCAGACATTCTTCTTGAAGTTAATCAGATCAAGTTGCCAGCAAAGAGTAATGATAGATGAATCTACCTCCATATCCATCCATTGTGAGTAGCTGCACAAGTCAGGAGGAACTGAAATCACTGATATTTCTGTAGGGGTGGGCATAGTACAGATATTTGGTAGCCATGAGTTATACTGGTTTTTCAGGAGTGCCTCCAGGATAGAAAAGTTGCTGCAAATTAGATTTGTGAAGTTGGTATCATGGAATGCACAGAAAGTGACAATTGACTCATCAATGACCTCTGGGTCCTGCCACTTTGAGTAATTGCACCACTGCTTCAAATTCTGTAAGGTGTCTGCAGTAGGTGGTTCATATTCAGTGCAGTTTGGGAAAAGCCAGCTGTTCTCAGGATTGGCCATAATACTGAGGAAGAGCTGAAGGTCCTCACAGAGTGCTTTCTCAAACTGCACACGGTCATTCTCCCAGCAAAAAGCAACAAGTGTGGGATCATTGAAGCTGGCTACCCAAGTAGAATAGCGACACAGCCAGTTGCTGACAAGCTGTGTACCCTCCTCAGTATAGTTTGCACAGTAGGCCTCCAACCACATGTTATCTGAATTTTGCAGCAGAATGGTTAGCAGTTCCTCATTGCCACAAACATCCTGTGCAAACTGAGGGGAATCATTCTCACTGCAGAAAAAAACAGCAGCAGGGTCCACTATATTTGCCTGTGTCCAGTTACTATATGTACATTCCAGGTCACTAATGTTGTGGTGTTCAACTGGGGCAGATCTCACAGACCTAGAAAATGAAGGACAGCTGTCCGTGTAAGAGCTTAACATTGCCAGAAAAGAGGATGAGATGGTGGCTATTTTGGTACAACCTTTAATGGCCAACTGAGAGGCTTGATGAAGGGTAAGACTGTTAAGGATGCTGCAAAGTGAGGACAACAGGCTAGAGTTGTCTTTTAACTCTACTAGTCTTGAACAGATGGTACTGTTGAAAGCTGTGAAATTGAACTGATCACAGTTCATGGGAGTGTCAGACAGTGGAAGGTCAATAAATCGAAATGAAGGGCATTCCAGCCCCAGGTACATACACCCATATGGAATGAGGATGACATCATCAAAGTTCCACGTCAGATTATTCTGCAACCCCCTGCAGAATATAGAGAAAAGGTATGTTAAATAGCAATTAAACATTTAGCACTGTTTATAAAACATTAATCATGAGCAAAAATACTGAAGGGAGAGAGATTGTTGGATTAATTTATTCATATTTTTGTTTCTAATTATGTTTGCTGCATTTGATTTTATTGAACTGATATATTTGTGTATTTATTGCAAGCAATATTCTATCACAAATTTATGAATGTAAAAGCATGGGGGCATGGAAATACATGCATGGAAGCACTGTGTTCAGATTGCAGGAGTTACTTCAGAACCAGTCAATTAGTCACATTTCAGCTTTATAGATTTTCAAATATATGTAATGTTTTTGTTGCTTTTCATTTTTTTACTTTTACCTGCATAGTGAGGGAGCATCAGTTACGGCACTACGGCCATGTGGCGCGTTTCCCAGAGGGTGATCCGGCTCGTAAGATCTTCATTGTTGGGGACTCGAGTGGCTGGACCAGGCCAAGGGGTCACCCACGTAACACCTGGCTGCAGCAGATAGAGGGTCATTTCCAGACGGAGGGACTGGACCACGTGTCTGCCGGGGGGGGTTGCAAACCAGGATCCCGAGTTGTTTCGTCGTGTAGTGGGTGTGGCAACGCACTCTACCAGTGCATGCTTGACTTGTACTCCGCTTGTAATACTGTGTAATGCAGCTTACAAGTGATAAGTGTGCTTTATAAGAATAAATTGTACTTAACGGAAAAAAAAGACTTAAAGAAGAAATTACAAAAAGGTGAACTAAGATAAGATCTGATTTAGTAGAGTACATTCATTGAAAATCCAAAAAGCTAAATTGTGAATAACTGGCTGGTTCAGAGGTAACTACTGTAGTACAAACATAGTGCATCCGTGTATTTCGATGCACCCAGGCTTTCACATTCATACATTTAGGATTCGATACAGCTTGCAATAAAGTGGCTTCAGCAAGAACATTTATGATGGCAAGACCCACTACATATTTGATTAAGCTACCTGCTTGGGAAAGTTAAAAATGGACATGTAGTACCACCCTTCTTCATCTGAATAACTATTGTATTTAGTAGAGAGGAATTATGCCTACAGTGGAACATAATCCATGAGGTAAAGGTAATTTACAACATTACAACAAATAAGCAGAGGTTTTGGATGATAAACCTGAATACAGAGAAGAGAGATATAAGTAAAAGAAAAACAATGAAGAAGAGAAATGGGCTAAAGGTAATTTTTCTCATTTCTGCAGGGACATGATAATGGGATGAAAAAAGATATGCTTTTTGTAAAGGCAACACAAACACTTGTCATAGAAATGTCACGAAACAAATAAACCAATGTCAAAAAAGGAAGCTAATAATTCACAAAGTTGGGTGGATGTCCATTAGTGAATCTTACTTGGCTGTTAAAATTGTTTTGCAATATGGAACAGTGTACTTGATCTGGAAGTTGAAATTAAATTGATTAAAATAAATAAGCCATTGAATGAAAGAAAACCCAATGATTACCAGTATTTAAACTGAAAGTCAGGATCTTGTGATTGGGATGAACAAGGGGTTTATTAATTGTGCATGGTATTCAACATTTTTGTTAAAGTACTGGGTAAGATTTCTGTGGATCTACAATAAGACTTTGAAGTATATATCCTATATACAGTAGAAGCAAAACAGTTAGAGTAGAAAAATTATGACTGAAGAGAAGTAAAAGCACTTGAAAGGAAATTCCTATTGAAAATTTACACTTGAAAAAGAAGAAGACACTTAAGAAAGCCACCAAATGATTGAAATAAGCTTAGTGCTTTTGCAGCCATCTTACTTCTTACTGCAGCATGAAATTTAATTGACAGAGCAATTGCAAAACCAAAAATCTTCAATCATTATCATCACCATTTTGTTTCCTTCTGTTTTCCTGTTGAGGACTGCGGTAGCAAAACTTTGAGCTGGGCTGACCAGTCTTCCCTATTTCCAACATTTTCTCTAGTCCTTCCAAGGGATTTAATACCTCAGCATTGTCCTGGGTCTACCCCTCAAAATGGCCATGCCTTGTACATTGCTTGTGTTAAGTATATAGGGGTCACCACTGATATTAATAAAATAAAAAAAATAATGACTATTGAGTTAGGAAATACGAAGAGAACAGTTAATAGATTTTAATATATTACAGGAATGAGTTACATTGAGGGGCTTCATAGCTCAAGAAACCTGATTTTAAATCCCTTCCATGGCATCGCCTGTTTGGAGGTATTACATCCTTCATGCCTGTTTTCTGTGTGAAATCCTCTTTCCTCCCACATCTTGGAATGTGCAGATGAGACTTCTTTTCTACTGCGTTCCAGTTCACTGGGGTATACTGTATGCTTAAGTGTGTTCTGTGATGGACTGGCACCCTGTCCAGTGATGGTTCCTACCTTGTGTATGAAGTTGCCAGCATAGTTCCCAGTTCTATGTGACACTGACTTTCATTAGGTTTGTTCTGACATTGCATGGACATTTCATTAATGTTATATAAAAGTAATAGATGATAAACCTGGAAAGTAGCTAAAATTGTCAAATACTGTATATGCATTGGCTGGCTTATTCCCTGTACATTTTTTTTTCTTCTTATATTCACAGCTGGCAGCATGGTGATGCAGTGTTTCATTGCTTCCGTGGAAAAGGATTTGTTTCCTAGCCAGGTCACTACCTGCACTGAGTTTGCATGTCGTATCATACGGTCATATGGATGACCAGTTGCGCTTGTTTCACCTGATTCATAATACATGTGTTTTTTAGTTTAACTGTCCACTTTAAATTGGTCAGATATACCCCTCACCCCTCACATTTTTGTAAATATTTTATTATATCTTTTCATGGGATAACACTGAAGATATGACACTTTGATACAATGTAAAGTAGTCAGCGTACACCTTGTATAACAGTGTAAATTTGCTGTCCCCTCAAGATAACTCAGCACACAGCCATTAATGTCTAAACCGCTGGCAGCAAAAGTTAGTACACCCCTAAGTGAAAAATGTCCAAATTGTGCCCAATTAGCCATTTCCCCTCCTGGGTGTCATGTGACTCGTTAGTGTTACAAGTTCTCAGGTGCGAATGGGGAGCAGGTGTGTTAAATTTGGTGTTATCACTCTCACACTCTCATATTGGTCACTGGAAGTTCAACATGGCACCTTATGGCAAAGAACTCTCTGAGGATCTGAAAAAAAGAATTGCTGCTCTACATAAAGATGGCCCAGGCTATAAGAAGATTGCCAACACCCTGTAACTGAGCTGCAGCACGGTGGCCAAGACCATACAGCGGTTTAACAGGACAGGTTCCACTCAGAACAGGTCTCGCCATTGTCGACTAAAGAAGTTGAGTGCACATGCTCAGCGTCCTATCCAGAGGCTGTCTTTTGAAAAAAGACGTGTGAGTGCTGCCAGCATTGCTGCAGAGGTTGAAGGGGTCAGCCTGTCAGTGCTCAGACCATACGCCGCACACTGCATCAAATTGGTCTGCATGGCTGTCGTCCCAGAAGGAAGCCTCTTCTAAACATGATGCACAAGAAAGCCCACAAAGAGTTTGCTGAAGACAAGCAGACTAAGGACATGGATTACTGGAACCATGTCCTGTGGTCTGTTGAGACCAAGGTAAACTTATTTGGTTCAGATGGTGTCAAGCATGCGTGGCGGCAACCAGGTAAGGAGTACAAAGACAAGTGTGTCTTACCTTCAGTCAAGCATGGTGGTGGGACTGTCATGGTTTGGGGCAGCATGAGTGCTGCTGGCACTGGGGAGCTACAGTTCATTGAGGGAACCATGAATGACAACATGTACTGTGACCTACTGAAGCAGAGCATGATCCCCTCCCTTTGGAAACTGGGCCGCAAGGCCAGTATTCCAACATGACAACGACCTCAAACACACCTCCAAGACAACCACTACCTTGCTAAAGAAACTGAGGATAAAGGTGCTGGACTGGCCAAGCATGTCTCCAGACCTAAACCCTATTGAGCATCTGTGGGGCATCCTCAAACGGAAGGTGGAGGAGCGCAAGGTCTCTAACATCCACCAGCTCTGTGATGTCGTCATGGAGGAGTGGCAACCTGTGAAGCTTTAGTGAACTCCATGCCCAAAAGAGTTAAGGAAGTGCTGGAAAATAATGGTGGCCACACAAAATATTGACACTTTGGGCACAATTTGGACATTTTTCACTTAGGGGTGTACTCACTTTTGTTGCCAGAGGTTTAGACATTGATGGGTGTGTGTTGAGTTATTTTGAGGGGACAGGAAATTTACACTGTTATACAAGCTGTATGCTGACTACTTTACATTGTATCAAAGTGTCATATCTTCAGTGTTGTCCCATGAAAAGATATAATAAAATATTTACAAAAATGTGAGGGGTGTACTCACTTTTGAGATATACTATATGTGAGAGTGCATTGCAATGGTCTGGTAGCCTGTCCTTGGTTGGTTTCTGGTCGACCAAAGAAGGCTCCTTACAACCCTGTAATTGTGAAAGTAAGTTTGTAAAACACACGGATATTCATAGTTTCCTCTGTTCTAAATACATTCCATCTATACTGTCAGTAAAGGTTTATCCCTGACCCTGCCCCAATCAAATTCTATTGATGTACAGTCTTACACCAGATTACACAATAAATTTGATGGACTCATTTTTGTCCACAGGCAGATAAACTCCAAGAACACTATATCCTGACAATATATAATGACAACCTGGACCCACTGCAGTTTGCCAGTTGGACAAAGATTAGAGTGGAGGGTGCAGTTATCTATCTGTTCCACAAAGCGTTTTTTTACCTGGACAAGATGACAGCACTGTAAGAATTATGTTTTTTTGATTTCTCTAGCACCTTCAGTACCATCCAGCCATCCCTGTTAAGAGGTAAACTCAAGAGAAATGCAGGTGGATAAGCTTATGGTACCCTGGGTAATTGACTATCTGTCAGGCATATTGCAGTTTGTAAGACTCAAGGACTGTGTCTCTGATACGGATGTGAGCAACACTGGAGCACCACAAGGAACAATCCTATCTGCTTTTCTCTTCACACCTCCGACTACAAATATAACATCTGTTTATGCCACTTGCAGAAATTCTCTGATGATTCTGTATTTTTGGGGTGTATTGATAAAAAGGATGAGACAGAGTATAGGAGTCAGGTGGAGAACTTTGTTTCTTGGCGCAAGAGAAGTATCTGCATCTTACCATCAGCAAAAGCAAGGAACTGGTTATTGACTTTCACTGCACCAAAGAGCCTCTAGGTCCAGTCACTATTCAAGGACTGAATGTAGTGGTGGTCTACTCCTATAGTACTTGAGGGTCCACAATAATGACAGATGGGACTGGTCTCGGAGCACAGAGGAGTTATTTAAGAAAAGGCACAGCAGGCTCTTTTTCCTTAGGTGATTGTGTTCCTTTAAGGTAGGAGGTGGCACCCTTCATACCTTCTATAACTCTGTGATGGCCAGTATACTGTTCTATGATGTGGTGTGCTTGCCTGGTAACATCAATTCAAAACAGTCCACCAAATCAACAAGTTAATTAAAATGCCATGCGGCAGGTGGCAGTGGTCCTTGTTTGTTAGCCCATTTGGGACACTTGCAGGGGTGCTTGGGAGTTGGAGTACAGAAGTGTAACCCTCTCAGGTTTCCTGAGTGCTGACAGAGGGCAATGTCATAGGAGGACCTCCCTACTTTCTTTATGGCCTGGAAGTGTTTACAGAGAGACATGGCGTAGTACCATAAGCATTCCTGGGTCTGGCTTCCTCAATGGGAGGAAGAGAAGAGGAAGAATTTGTTTTGTATTGTGCATTTTGGCTAATCTTTGGAAGGATGATTGTTGGAGAGGTGCTGTGGCTAAATAAATATATTTTATTTAATTCTAAAAGTGTGTTGGGCATTACTGTGTCTTGGGCTGTGGTACAGCATTGTAGTGGTTACATTATCCATTATATGCAATACAACTCTAAGGTCTGTGTATCCTGTCTCTCAAGGCCAGTTTGGTTTAGGTGACACAACAAAAGTGGAAGTGCCAATGTACGCATAGGGCAAGAGTCTGAAACATTTTTAAGTTATTCTACTAACGGTCTTTGACAGGTACCTGTGATGGTGTGGATCAGCCCCATGCTACTGGGCCCCTACGGCAGCCTCAGGGATGAGCTGAAGAGATGAGGACAAACAAACCAAGCAAGGGGATGGTGAAATGTGCTCAGTGCTTTTATTAAAACAAGTCAAATATCAAAAACCAAACTATGTTCCAAAAGTGCACTGCTAAAAGTTCACTAAATAAATAATCCATAAAAACAGGTGAGATGTGGAGGTTAAAATGATCAAATAAATAATGAATCCATAAAAACAAGGTTAAAACAACTGGCAGGAAACTGTCTTCTGTTAAATGCCAGGTGTCTCTTCTTAAACCGATGTCTCCTCTGTTTATCCTACAAGAGACCTCCCAACAGAGGAGACGTCCTACCATCAAGTGCAGCCAAACATCCACTATGAGTCCAGGTCCTTACTGGTCCATGGCTTCACAGTAGGACTTCCAATCCGGACTCAGGCTCAAGTCCTCCCTGGACCATGGCTCCAGAGAGGCTCCCCATCTGAACCGTCAACTCCCGCTGCCTGGTGCAGAGTCACTACTACCACTGGCCCTCTGGCTCCAGGAAATCACTCAGCCAAGAGTGACCCACTTTACCAACCTGAACGCTGGCCGTACGCTCAATTCTAAGAGTTCTCATCCAGGCTGCCTGCCTTCTCTCTCTCTCTATCGAGCTTGTTCGCTCGTTCCTTCCTTCTCTCTCCATCCTTTAACCTCCTTTCTTTTTCGTGCATCACCCCAATTACTCCACCAACTCCCCACAGCTGCAAGAGCGTGCACCCATGGAGAATGAGACAGCCAATTAATTATTGGTTAAAAACTGACACTTTTTCTGAGCCGCGGACCCGCTATACCATAGTACCCTGGCTATTTATTAATAATGCTCAATGAAGTATAAAGTAGTTTACTAACTGACATATTGCAAAAGCTAACTGAATACAAACTACTGTTACCTTCATGCTAACTGCAATTACAATTAAATATTAATGCTGAAACATGAGTCAGTAATTGGTAATCATCATTTTTAAATTACAGCCTATTACTTCCGAAATGCAACTAATACTAGACTCACAGTTTTTAAAACTTGTTGCAATTTTCATCTTTTCCTGTTGTAAAATAGATTTACAACAGTGTTTTGAAGCGACCTGCCTAAAAATATCTGTTAATACTAAGAATATCTGCACAAAATATTGATATATATAGCACTTGACAAAAGATTTTGTGATGATAACTGCAAGCTGTGTTATAAGCTGCTCTACTCTATTCTTTATATATTCTTTACGCCTAAAATGAGGGTAAACATTGGTAGACATATAGACAGAGTAGTAAATAGGAAAAGGATGAATGAGTGGAAAACAACATGAAATACACTTTAAAATAATCCATGCTTACCATAAGAGGAGTTGTTTTAAGTCACCTGCAAAGATCAGAAAGAGAATATAAACTAATAGCATTCAGGACAAAGCACACCATGGAATAAAAACCACAAAATGGGCAGAACACACAAACTACTGTGTATGTCCAAGTATGAATTAAAACAAATAAAAGATTCAAAGCATTTAAGTATATACAAATATAATTGCAATTTTAAATAAAGGAAACACATTTATTATAATCTGATCAGGATAACAACTTGTGGAAGCCTTCAAAAGGAGTAATGATATAGGGCAGGAGGCAGCTCTGCATCATATACCAGTACATCATCCTAGATAATGCCAGTCAGTCATTTCCCAACCCACTATAGCCTAACTACAGGGTCACAGGGGTTTGCTGGAGCCAATCCCAGCCAGCACAGGGGGCAAGGCAGGAACAAAGCCCAGGCAGGGCGCCAGCCCACCGCAGGGCACACACACACCAAGCACACACTTGGGACAATTTAGGATCGCCAATGCACCTAAGCTGCATGTCTTTGGACTGTGAGAGGAAACCCACGCAGACACAGGGAGAACATGTAAACTCCACGCAGGGAGGACCCGGGAAGCAAACCCAGGTCTCCTTATTGAGAGGCAGCACCGCTACCACTGCGCCACCGTGCCACCCTAGATAATGTCTCAAATAATATTTTACTTTATTTCTGTAAAGCAAGCATACTGTATATATATATATATATATATATATAT
>JANRMT010062829.1:26342891-26382154 GCA_026402145.1 Polypterus bichir lapradei
ATATATATATATATATATATATATATAACCACTTCTTCTATCCCATTTAACCATTTTTAGTCACAGGCCAACTTTCAAAGTGTTCCTTTCCTTTACTTACCTTGTAGACATTTCTCAGATTGACCCAAGTTGGGGACGTCAATCAGCATCTGGAGCTGATTTATTGCAAAATCAATAGGGGCAGAAATCAGAGCGGAGAGGAGGTCTGCAATGTAAATATCAAGGGCCCTCCACACCATCAACAGCCTTGAAGGCAATAAAGCCAAGAGGGAAACCATAGTGTCCCTCAGACTTCCAGCTTGATCCAGCAGGTACTGAGCACCAGTTGTCAAAGATCTCCCTGTGCCCCAACAGGGTGGACTCTTTATTGACTCCAGCACATCTAACAGTGACTGTTCCACCTCAGTAGACAAGGTCCGTGCTAGCAGATGGCTGGAGGTACAGTCTTGCCTGGCTTGTGCTATGCAGAGCAGTGTTTCAGGCAGACGCTGGGGAGAAGTGTCCTGAAAAAGAAAGTTATAGGCTAAATAAAGAGTCTTAGCAGAGGTGTAAAGCTGCTCCATTTCCGAGTCTTGAAACAGGCTGTCTAGTGCATCATTCATCAAACGGCTGCTCCAGCTCACAGAGCTGTCTGGCATCATACGGGACAAGATTCTGTAAGGCTCTGTGCTGTTGGCAAGCAGGTCCTTGGAATCCCTTACTAACTGCGCTTCTTCCGGAACCTCTTTGCGAGTGATGAGGCTAGGAGCTGCCTGTTGGATCCTCCGGAAAGATGGTGAGTCCTCGGAAGTAGTTTTAAGAAGGTCTAGAGAAATAAAGATGGAAAATACCTTGTTTCAATGAAACACTGTCTTGCTAACAATTGATAAATGCCTTGTAATCATGAATTGTAATTTTAAGTGTTGAGATAAATAGCCCTGACCCCCCCCCCCTCCATACACCCCAGACGTGTTCTGTTAATTGGTGCCACTTAACAGACTCAATGAGTCTGGGCGAATGTATCCTGCACTGGAACGCATGTCATTCACAGTTGGTTCCTACTTTGTGTCCAATTCTGTCATAATAAGCTCCAGCCCTCGTTTCTATTGAAATAAGCAGCTGACAATGATTTTTAATCTGCAACAGAATTGGCATGGGCACCTCATCTCAATATTTCTTACAAAAGTTGTAATTTGTTTAGCATTAATATTTTATGATATCTGGAAAATCATGACTGTTGTATGTAGCAGGAAGAATGATCTTATAAAAAATGATAAGGTTAGGTCAGGTGAAGTTGGGGAGCATGCACTGGTACAGCACATTGCCACACTCACTGGTTGGCAACCCCCCAGGCAGACATGCGGTCCAATCCCACCCTCCGGAAATAACCCTCTATCTGCTGCAACCAGGTATTACAAGGGCATCCCCTTGGCCTGGTCCAGCCACTTGGGTCCCCAAGTATGAGGATCTTACGTGCTGGATCACCCTCTGGGAAACGCGCCACATAGCCATAGTGTCGTGACCAATGCTGCCTCACAATACAGGTAATATGCCTCATTCGGGACTCCATGAGGAACAGCTCATTTGACACAAAGTCAAACCAGCGGTACCCAAGGATTCTCCAAAGAGACACAGTACCAAAGGAGTCCAGTCTTCATCTCAGATCACTGAATAGCGTCCATATCTCATAACCATATAGCAAGACAGGAAGCACAAGGAGTCTAAAGACTTAGACCTTCGTCCTTTTGCATAGATATTGGGAATGCCACACACCCCTTTCTTGGATCCTATTGAGGATGACCCTAACAAGGACCTTACCCGCCACCAAGAGCACTGTTATCTCCTAGTAGTTGCCGCAATCCAGGCAGTTACCTTTCCCTTTCCAGATAGGGGCAACAGAGGAAAGCCTTACCACCAACCTGTAGAAGTTCACCCCGGATACCACAGATCCCTGCAGACTTCCCTACCCTCAGCTTGTTTACCACCTGTACAATGTCAGTGAGATTGGGTAGTTCACTGCTAATTGAACACATACCTGAAAACATTACATTAAGATTGCAGGAAACCCAACAATACTGAGTGGAAAACTGAGACCAATCCTAGATGTAGTACCACCCCAATATCCTCTCAAAGACTGGGCCAGTTTCAGACTTGCAAATGAGAGAAAACCCATCAGACAGGAAGAGAACATCTGAAATCCATTCCAGTATGTTTACTTATAACAAGACACATAGAGAATAATTCAGTTTAGTTATTCTTAGCTCTCTTCCCAGTGGAAGTGTTGATATTTCATATTTATTTCACAACTACAAGACACAGTCTCATAATAATGAGATATTTATCTCATAAGTAAATGTTATCTCATATAATTAAGAAAATATAATAAGAAGCAAAATAGGTTATAAATAGTTAATGCAATATTACTATATTCTTACTTATCATGACACTGGCAAGTGGTGCCGTGTTGTATTTTGCTTTAACATACAAATATGAATTTAACTGTAATCTGTATGCATGACAATACGAGTACCACTACTGAAGACAAGTGTATCTCATAAGAATACAATGACTGTGCTCAATGTTTTGTTAAACAGTACAGTTCCCCTTGGAGAAATTTGCTCTAATTAAGGAGATATTTATATAATAACAACATGAAACCATTTTGCAATAATAAGATATTTATCACAAATGCACAGTATATTAGATCTCATAATTACAAGATGCCTTCTCATAATAATTAGATATTTACATCAAAAGCATATAATTCTCATCAAACATCAGAGGTAATCCCATTCATTAGGCAGAAAGTGTGCCAACTTTGCCAGTCCATTTTGACCCATATACCCATGTTGGGCCGGACAATAGCCAACTGCAATTTAAAAAAGGCACCTGTGTTTTGTCCAAACTGTGAAAATTTGGGTGGCCCAACAGCACTTAACCCTTTATGGTGCCCATCAAACATCACATTAAATCCCATTCATTACATATGAAAGTATGCCAACTTTGCTAGTCCATATGACCCACATACCTGCATTAAGCCAGGCAAAATCCAAATACAATTAAACAAAGGTACCCGTCGTTTTAATCTGTACAGTGCCCTTCAAACATCAAAGTAAATCTAATTTATTAGTTATTACAGTGTGCCACCTTTGCTAGCCCATTTGACGCAGGTATTCATTGAACTGCAAATTCACATGGGCACCTTTCTTTTCTTGAAACAATTAAAACTGTATGTGTGTTTGGGGTAACGACATTTCACCCTTTATAGTGACATTTAAAGATCACAGTAAATCGCGTTCATTATCCACGTTAGGCCAAGGAAAATACAACCTTTGTTTATCAAAGTCATCTGTCTTTCTGATAACGTGGAATAAGTGGTTGCTTTGCACAAGGTTTGTGAATAAGAAGCTGTCTGGAAGCGAGTAAGTAGCCAGCCGAATGAGGAGTTGCGGATAAGTAGCCATCTTTAGCCTCATTATATCAGCTCAGTGTATTCGTATTCAGCTCCCTCCAGAAATGACACGTTTGGACAGCTGCTGTTTTACAATTTTGGAATTATTCATCTTACAAATGACAAGTCGCTGTCTCATACTGAGATATTTATGGCATGAGCACCAAAAACATTCTCATTAAGGACACATTTACTTCATAAGCGTAAGACAGCCGGCTCAGTTTCTTCTTAAATATTGTTCTCCTTCGTTAGACCCGAGTGCTAAAAACTTAGGAAGATATTACAAAATGCTCCTAGTCTCAAATATATTAAAAGAGACATATCAAACTTCAATTAATTACCTTACAGTCTGCTTTATAATGACAAGATGTTCAAATCAAAGGTGTAAAATACTGTTTTGTAATGTTATGGCATGTCTGTCGGAACACGGTGGGAAGCGATCACACAAATCCAGGACATTCTTTACGGAATCTGAATTCACCTGCCTGACGTTTCTCTTTGCGTGTTAAAGGGTTTTCTTCCAGCAGATCCTCGATTGATCATTTGTTTGAAATGACGGATTGTTGTCCCGTCCGGGGTGAGCTAAATGGACACCCGTTCGCCGCGACCCTTAACTGCATAAAAAAAGTGAATAAGTGGGCGGATGGATGGTACACAAACACAAGAACAAAAACATACACGATTTTAACTCAACGGATAAGTAAAGGGTTCTCTGTATGTTCCCTTTGAAACAAAACAACCATGAGAATTTGGCCTTAGAATAGGGATTGGATTAAAGGATATATATACGCCATAGCGGAAACCCATAACCGAGTCTGAGAACACTGAAAATACCGCGTGTGACGGAACGTGCAGGAACAACATGGAAAACGGGAGGAATGATTATCTTACACTTCCTGGCGCACCATTAAGGTAAATTACAAAGAAAGGAACTGCGACGTTGCCCTGGATAAGCGGGTTATAAGGATGGGTAGATGGATGGATGGGTGGATGCGTAAGCGATCTACATGAATCGGTATTTAATTAACAACAGTATGGCGACTTACTGTTAAGAGTCTTGAGGCGTAAACAGCAGTTACAACGGGAACACTTACCGGTATGCAGCATCACACAGAGTAGAAAAGTCAAAAGTCGCCCGGGGCTCGCCATCCCGACTCGCATCCCTCCTAGCGGATCAGCTTGCGGCCATGTCGAGAAAAGCGCGCTCAGTATCGCGCCAGATCTTCGCGCTCGCTGCTGGAGTTTGGTGTCAAAAGAATGCGAGTTCGGGTAGTATTCGCTAAACCTGCGCAGTTACCGCTATTGGGAGCCCAGTTTTCCGGTCAGTTTCAGACAGTTGCCTGTTTTCGTGTATCCTTTATTTTTTGGCAGCACGCCGTGTAAATGCCCGGAAAATGTCTTGGACACTCAATCCCGAGAGTTGGCCCAAGTAGTCATCACCACAGCACCTTTGCCTTGTCGTGGCGATTAACAGATTGGAGACTTTAAACATTTAGTGAGCCACATAAGGTAACACGAGCCAGCGTGTAACGTTAGCCGACGTTCATTCACACGGAAAGGTGCTTGCGAGTCCCGAAACTTGCGTGTAGTGCCAGGGAACGAGCCGCACAGGAAGTGCTGGCGCGAGAAGAGAGGAGTCGAATGCCGCTGCAGATAGCCTCCCTTCAACCCCTGAGAGCAGGCTACCAGCATGGCCTGATAATGTACAGAAAAACGGAAAAATGATTGCTTAGTGAACCGAAAACACATACGTCCATGTCTCCATTTTCTGACCTTCTTATCCAGTTCTGGATTGTGGAGAGTAGGCACCTATGCCTATATGCAGGGCATCAGTCCATCTTTGGGCACACTCGTGTAGACTACAACAATGGGAAAGCAGCTGGAATCACTGACAGTAAGGAGTTGGCACATTTGCTGTCTTGTGATGGCTGTTCCTTAGCCATCCCAAATATATGTGTCAGACATCAGTAGTAGTTACTGGTGGAAAAAGTATGAATGGGCTTCACCCTTGTGGTAATGAAATGAGTAAAGAGGTCAAGAAAATGAATAAATGGATGGGTTGATGGAGCTGTAAGCCTTGATGCTGCATAATATTTGGAATTTATTTTTTTGCAAAAGGAGTCCCTAGTGTGTGCTTGGTGTGTGGGTGTGTGTGTGTGCCCTGCGGTGGGCTGGTGCCCTGCCTGGAGTTTGTTTCCTGCCTTGCACCCTGTGTTGGCTGGGATTGGCTCCAGCAGACCCCCCGTGACCCTGTGTTAGGACATAGCGGGTTGGATAATGGATGGATGGATGTGTACCATTTTGTCAGCAGACTGTTAATGCCCAGTGTCATGAAATATTTTATACTATTTATTACTTTTAAAAACTTGCCTGTTTCAGTAGTGGATCCTGGCAGTCAGAATCCTCAGGTACAAACTAGTCCAACACTGGTAACACATTCACCTAAACTGGAGGAATAAACCAATTTAAAAGAGTTCAACTAGACAACTGGGGAGGAAGAAAACCCAAATGAGAGAACATGAAAATGCCTAAAGGCCCTGATGCCATTTGGTGAAAGATGGGATAGTAGCTTCACTGTACCAACAGTATGTTTGTCATCCATTTAGCATTAATAATGCACTTTAGCTTTATTAAAATCTCATAATGCTTTTACGTATTTAAGACATGGAGCACGGTGATATCTCATGATGTTCGAGGGGGAATGCAGGTTTTCATTCTAAACAATTTCTCAGTCAGAAGTGAGTCCGTGGTAGTAATTGCTCTGGCAGGTAAATAATTTGTTTTGCTTTTCTATTTATTTTTTTAGTATAAAATGTGAGTTAAATATATTTGATTTACTCTTCATTATAGCTGGCGATTAAGCAGCATGTGCTTCTTGAACAGTAGTTGAATTTAATCATAAATAGAAACTAATTTCAGAAAACGCTAGGTAGAAACCTCTTACTGACAATGCTATTCTGTTAAGTGAGTGTTGGCCACTAATAAGATTTATTAGGTATCTTAAAGGAAAAAAAACTTTGCTGTTTAAAATTCAAGTAATGGAAAGAAATAAACAAAGTCAAAGCAGCTTAAGCACCCACTTGATTGCTATAAACTGCAAAGGGGTTTGCTAAACCATGACTGAGAAGTAAAAGTACTTAAGTTACAATTTTCATATTTTTAAAAACAAAGAAGCCACCCATGTAGACTTAGCTTCACAAATTCAGGTCTTTCAAAAAGGGATGTGTAATGAGGACTTTGTCTTATTAATTTTGTTTACATTTCACTGTCTATTTTGCTTCAGGCAGGGAAGAGTCTGATGACAAGTAATTGAAGCAAAACACAGATAGTCCCAATGGATATGACGGGTGATCGAACAACCCGAGTCAGAAAGGAGTATTCGTGCTGCTGCTTGTGTAAGTGGTGGATTGGTGGCTCTGAGGCTAGGGATCTGCACTGGCAATCTGAAGGTTGCTGGTTCGAATCCCATAAATGCCAAATGGGACTCCACTCTGTTGGGCCCTTGAGCAAGGCCCTTAACCTGCAATTGCTGAGCGCTTTGAGTAGTGAGAAAAGTGCTATATAAATGCAAAGAATTATTATTATTAAATGGCAGTGAGCTACAGGTTTTAACATTTGCAATTTAAAGTGTTTTGTTTGAGCATATCCAAAGGATACCAAAAGCCACAAAATCAAATATCATACTACATTATTACTGAATTTCTAAGGCTTGAAAACAATGCACCTTTGGAGACTCATTCTTTGTGCGTACCAAGACCAGTCCATTTTACATGGCCAGACTTCGTGGGAGATGGACTGCAAAGGTTGCTCCTACCTAGTACAATACAGATATTTTTATAATGTACTACAATTGCCATTGAGCATAGTTTGAGTGTTTAGGCGTAAAATCAGAAATTATAAAAATTACAAGAAAAAATCCATTAGAATAAACAACGTTCAGCTTAGAAAGCATATTAGAAATTCTTGTATTATTTGAATTACAGAATTCCATCATAGCTTAGCTGGATGTCTCTCAATTATGAAGCAAGTTCTGGTTGGCATTTGACATCAACAACACAAGAATGTGCTGCACCATGGAAGTAACTGTAACGGAGAAATTAAGAGCAATGGTGCTATCGAGGTAATACATTGAAACTAGGTGAAATTAAAGAATTATGTCATAACTTGGGTTGAAACCTGGATACATCATTTTGACCCAGACTAAAAAAAACAAAGTATTTCGATTCTCTTTCACCAGAGACATTTAAGATCCAAGCCAGTGCCAGCAAGATCAAATGGGAAATTATTTAGGATATTGGCTACATGCCTGAAAAGACACACATAACCAGTCAATTTTATGTGGTCAGCAAGGGAAGACTGTAATGGAAAGCTGTTGACCGTCTCCCTTCTGTTTCACAACAATGCCAGCACTCAAATTGCATGAGTTGCAAAGGCTGCTCAGAGAGGTGTCACACCTACTATATTGTCCAGACCCAGACTCATGAGACTACCACCTGTTCAGTGTCTGATTTAAGTGGAATTTTCTTAATAGATTAGGGACAAAACCATTTGGTCACCTGTTGTAACTAACTGCCTTTAATAATGCCTCAAGCTGGAACACAAAATTATTGACTAAAGCATAGATATTACAACAGGTGTGTTCACAGTTTTCGTGACAATGTTTATACTGTTTATATATATATATATATATATGCACACATATTCACACACACAAGTAGTAATTAAGGGGAATTCTGCAAGCCACTTAATTTTCCTCATGGAATCAGTAACACACTATCATGATAATCTTTTTCTTCTTCTTCCTCTTCATCTTTTCCCACTTCTTTGTGGGGTCAAAGTGCTTGACCCATCTTCTCCATGCAACTCAGCCCTGCACCTCCTCACCAGTCAAGCCCTTTTCCTGGGATTTTCTTTGACTTTATCAAGCCATCTCTGCTTTGGCCTCCTTCGCTTTCTCTTCCACTATACTTCCATACCCATTGTCACTCTTTCACCCACATATTCATTGTCTCTCCTCATTATATCTTCATACCACTTCAACCTACTTTCCTGTACTTCTTAGATATCTCCCCCACTTTTGTTGTACCTCTAATTGTCTCATTTCGCCTTTTTTTGTTTTTGTAACTCCACATCTATCTTGACAGTCTCATTTCTGCCACATCCATCTTCTTGTACCGTCTTCCCTTTACCACCCATGTTTCAGCGCCACACATCATTGATGGTCTTACTACTGTCTTGAATGCTGAAAAATGCAAGTGTGTCACAATTTTTAGGACAATATGGGGTCAATATTTATGATAAATAATTGTTTAGTAATATATACTTTTTGCTACATCTGTAGTAATAACTACTGTTTACATATATTTTTATATATGAAACAAAATAAACTGGTAGATAAAAAGGATATAGACAGGAGGTGATCTGCAATTCTGTTGATTTGCAATTGAAGATGTGCTATTCTGCAATTGTTTTTCAATCTATTAAACGTGAAACATCTGCTGTTGATTAAGCAGTTTTTGGTGAGGTTGGATTTTATGTAGGGACATGACATAGATCTTATTAGTGAAAAACATTTTTCTGGGCTGTCTGCAATGAAACACAAAATTCTTGCAGTCAGTGAGTAGGTCAGGGATATGTGGTTTTAAATATACACTATGTGGCCAAGACTTCATTGATACCTGACCATCACACCACTATGAGCATGTAGAGCATCCCATTCCAATACCATTTCCATTAATATGGAGATTTCCCCCCAACCAGATTTTGCGGCTAGAACAACCTCCAGTCATCTGGGAAGGCTTTCCACAAGATTTTGGATTGTGGCTGTGGGAATCTGTGCTCATTCAGATGAAATAGCATTTTAGAGGTCAAATATTAACATTGGATGAGAAGACCTCACACACATTGTTCAAATTCATCCCAAATGTGTTCAGTAAGGCTGTGGTAGGCAATTCAAGCTCTACCACACCAAACATCAGACAGAAAAATCATTGCTGCAGCTCACAAGTTTATAAATAAATGAATACAGCAAACGAATCCCAGTCATACTGTCACTAGTTGCTGTCTGCAAGAGCTTTCTTCCCATATCCTTAGACAAACAGCACATTTCATGTTAATTGGAGACACTGAATGTGGTTGTGCATGTGTACAGCTGAGAAAAATGCTATGTAAAGAACTGAAAGCACCCTTTCAATGAATTTGAAGGTTTGAGAATTACGTACTACTAGCTGAAGCCCGCCGTAGCATATGGCAGCATAAGAATAGGAACGAAAAACGGTGAGAAAGGAATTCAGTATAACAAAAGCTTAGGAAACCACCATCGCAGTATAACAAAAATAGCAAGGCGCGAAACCAATGCCAATGGTCGAGAGAGTACCTTCCTGTAGCAGGCTACGGAAAACATAGACATATATAGATAGACGCTGCATTCACTGTGTTGCCCAGTCGACATGATAAGTCAGCGCGTCCGCCCTATTGCGAGTGGTAAAAGTGCCATTTAAACTAATACAGGCAGACGTGGAAACCGGGTTTTCTGAAGAAAAAACAATAACATTTTAAACAGTATCGTTTACATACAACAGATTTTGGCGAATCGTTTACATGCAATTATTTATATCCATTTATACACTAAATGCGTGCGTATCCCATGGTCTTAGAGTTGGTGGGCAGGGCTCTATGAGTTGGCGATTGTGGCTCTCTGTCTTGCGTGCATTCTCTGTCTTGCTTGCCCAGAGTTGGCGATCGTGGCTGTCTGTCTTGCGTGCAGTGTAAAGTCAACGTGACTCAGAGGTGCATGTGGACTTTTGCACAGACGAAAGCGACCGAGGCCGTGTTTGGCGAGTTGTTGCGTGCCTCAAGAGCAATGCTGGACTCAGGAGGAAGGTTACAGTTGGCATGCGTGGCTCTGTCGTGCGTAACCCATGGGTTTAGAGTTGGCGGGCGGGGCTCTGTCGAGTGTATCCCATGGTCTTAGAGTTGGCAGGCAGGGCTCTGTATACACATATACATATACATACACATACATATATATACACATACACACACACACACACATACCTGTATTAAATCTGAAAAATGTGCAAAATGAGATACGTTAATCATGTTAGCTGCAGGATAGTGGTCAGTATCCACTCAAGTGTCTTTTTTTTTTATCCTCCTGCTTATTAACACACAATAAATATTCTTCTTCAAACATGTGGCTGAAAATCCCTCACTCTCATGTTATTTTCACATACATACAACTGGAGAGTGATAAAAATTTTGTTTTGCTGCAAAATCGTATCACATCAGACAATCTGCTAATCAGTATGAATTCAAGCATCCATCATGCCTGGTGTCACCTTTACTGATGCGTGACAGTATAATGTTTTCTGTTACATGTTTGGTCTCTTAGATACCAATTGTGCATCTACTCTGTGAGGTAAAATACCACACCATTGATGCTAAATATGTGCATCCCTTTATTGCCACACTCTACCCTTCTGTTAAAAAGGAGATTACAGCAGGACAATGCATGATATCACAAAGCATACATCTTCAGCTGGTTCTATGGCTAGGACAACAAGTTCATCTTAGAATAATGGCCCGCACAGACCTCAGATCTCAATGCAGCAGAGCAGAGTGGATATGGTGGAACAGAAGATAAATGTAATGGCTGCACTTGCTGATCTTTTAATCTGGGGATATAGGTTAACACCTGCAATGGGTTGGCACCCTGCCCGGGGTTTGTTTCCTGCCTTGAACCCTGTGTTGGCTGGGACTGGCTCCAGCAGACCGCCATGACCCTGTAATTATGATCTAGCAGGCTGGATAATGGATGGATACAGGTTAACACAAGTAAAAGCCACAGTGGATGGCAAATTACGTGACTTCATGACAACTTTCCAGCACAGGCTCACATTTCAAAAGTGATGCAAAGTTGCCCTTCTTTCTGAAATCCAGTAACATTCTGCCCGACAGCATCAGGGCTGTACAAATGCTTTTAAATTATACCAAGTTTACCCACAATCTTGGCCCTTTATATTCTTTCTTTACAAGCTGTCGTGGTACATTAAGCACACCAGGCAGATGAGCCCCTATTTTATGAGGTCCAAGACACACACTTCCTCTGTTTATTTGCAGCTGCACAGCATGCATTGTACCTCTGACTGAGTATTCATTGGTTTTCAACACTTGTACTGTACATTCAAACTCCATCTGTACAATTTAAGACAACATCAAATCTGTTTGGTTAGACAAAGTCGCTGGGGATGTCAAACTACACAATTGGCTGTATAGGTGCATGCAATGACTGCCAGACTCACTAAGATCAGGCAAATGATGAAAAAAATCATTTAGCATTACAGGGCCTTAAACAGTGTTTTGAGCACCATGTTGAATCCAAGCAACTAAAGAAGCAACAGAAGGTTTTTCCACTGTATGCAATTTAATATTTATGCTATTAAGACTAAATGCTTAATCATTCCTAAACTAAAAATATCTTAATTACAATGAACAATGTTCAACTTACAAAGTGTAATTTTCAACCCGTGATATTTTTATTTGAATTACCTCCTAATCCATCTTTTATTGTGCATAGCCTATATGGACAACGACCATATGAAAGATTTGAATCCAGAACTTTTTATCCATGACGCAGTAATGATAACCATCATTAAATTGTGATAATGTATAATGTTATCTGCATTATGTGACAAGATTCACTGGCACATCAGCATAAGCTCTGTGCAACTGATAAAGTGAATGGCTTAAACTATTTGTTTTTTTTTTTTGGTTGATGGCAGTTTTTCATCAGCTTGAACAAAGAGCTTAGATTGTTGCTATTCCTCAAAATTATAAACTCTGTTTTTGAATGTCTCAAAGACCAATGACAATTTCAGGTCTGCCTGCCACATACAAAAATAAATACTACATGCTCAGTATTCAATGAGAACAATTTGAAGAATGAATGCTGCTAAATAATAATTGCTGCTCTTGAACGAGTGCGCTTATTTTTTTTTAATTCAGGAGAAGACTAAACATTTAAGTTCAAACATGATAAAAAAAAAAAAAAAAAAAAAAGATCTCTCAAAATATCGTTTTACTCTATGTGTTTAAACTAATGCCATGAATCTAGAAAATGAGTAGCCTTAACTTAAAATATCATAAGCATACAATTACATGAAATCTTTATCTTATGGTTTCTGATACTATGCATCTCTTAGTCCAGTAAAGCAACTCTGATTTGGTCGACTATGCCTCTCGATACTGAATATAAAAGCATTAGCACAAAACAGTTGCAAAGACATTGTTAATACTGACATTGAAGCGGAGGGGAAAAAAAAATACATACTAACATAAAAGATTTGCTAAGAACATTTTTCAGGTTTATACAAAATAAGTTTGAAAAATATAGATCAAATTTCTATGGTGGCATTATGTATGTGAAATGAATATATTACTTGAGATGTTTAGTTGCATCATGCTATGTTTGGAGAAATACTTAAGGATCTCTGTTAATGTAGTTGCTAAAGTTTTAAATTAAAGCTGTAATTCCAATGTGATATTAATATTAAGTTAGCAGATATTATTACTCAACCTATGATTAATGTATCAAAAACAGTTACTGTATATGATTGCAACAAAATGGCAAAATAAATACAAATGAGCAGAGAAGCAATCCAATTTATATAAGTTCACCTATGATAACGGATTCATTACCTACTACCACAGACTATCAAATTACAGTTCGCAATGTTCAAACAGCAATTGACAATTGTATAGCAATGACACCTAAAACCATATACATACCAGTAGCACATTTAAACTTCTCCAGAACACTATCAAATAGCCTGGGCTATATGGCCTTTATGCACTGTTACCACTGACACTTGACAAGGTAAACAAACAAACCAAAATAGCTCCATTTCAGTTTTTAAAGTCTATAAATAATCATAGTATTAAAAGAAGGCAATGTTCACTTGTTTACTTTTAGCCTCTGTTGCATCACTGACAGAAAAGATCAAAAGTGAGACAACATAGCTTTTTATAAAACAGGTACAGTAGGGGAAAAAAAACTGAAGACTTGTGTGGCACATTTGTATATGGGATCTGCTCTTCACTTATAGAATGAAGTTCTCTGAATGTTAATCCTCAATATAATAAACATAATTAAACAGCACATGCATAGGAACAAAACTGAGAAAATGAACCACCTTTCACCAATTTATTGCAATATTTGTGCTTTAACACATAATCCAAATCCCACCTACCCAGCACAATTAAAAGCAAAACACACACACACACACACACAGCGACTATGTATACAAAACGTAAAAGATTTTGTTTTGGGAAAAAGACTCAGATTTGTAAGCTGCTTCTATGAAATGATTTTTTTTTTTTTTTTTTTTATCTAAAGTGTTATTCAAAGCCGTGAAATATCTCACACATACAGTAATAAAAAAATAGAGTCCTAATGCACAAGAAGGAATTTTCATTTTACTCTGAAGAATTTACAGAACAACATATTACATCAAAAGTAAGAGGGACGTAAAAACTTACAGGCATAGCAGGGCAAGCATTTGCCATTTCATTTTATTATTTATTAAGATATCTGATATCACAATGGCAGCTCTTCAGACAGACACAGAGCCAAGTAGTGTTAAGTTTAGAAAGCTCCCAAACTAGAGCTTAATAATGCATTAAGTCTTCCAAGGATTTAAAAAAAAAAAAAAAAAAAAAGTTTCGGTCCTTGAAACTGATTAAGTCTTTATTCACAAACATTGCTGGTTGAAGATAAAGCTTAAAATTCGAGTCCTCAAAAAATGAATACACTTTTGGAACACAAATTTAATGTCAAATGAGGAGGTGCAGAATTAAATGCTGGTGTCTTTATTTAAGGCTGAAAATCAAGTTTTATGGGGATAAAAACAGCTCAGACTCTTTAGAGACTACTTAAAGTAAAAGTTGACCCAAAAATGTCATTTGACAGATTTAAAGGTTTTAGTGTTTTCTTGGTGAACCAGATCAGCAATGTTTCTATTCTGTTTATCTGTTTCCAACCTGTCAGTTGTGGGGAACATGTTTTAACTGCTTTTTTTTTTTTTTTTTTTTTTAAACATGGCTGTAGTAGGATAGCAAGACAATATTGCAATTAGTCATTGCTCTGCAGACAGTATTTGTCTCAAGGCAAGTGCTTACCTGGATGCTGAAATAAACTGCACAAAAATGAATAGTTTTGGTAGAACAGAAATTAAAAAGTGATTTGGACTGTAGTCTGAACACTTACCTATTTTTTCCCCAACAGCATGTAATATACATTGTAGTTCAAGTTAAACAAAACTATTATATTGATGTATAGATATCATTTAAGGTAAATACAGCTAAAAAATGTTATTTAAAATTAAGTATTTTTTGCAAGCAAAATACCTTTAATACAAAACCAGAATTCTGAAACTCAAATTACTGTCAGTTTTTTTTTCTGGTGAAAACCTGCCAAGATTAAATTAAATGGATTTGATTTTGCCTCCCTTCCAGCCACCCACCCCCACAAACAGGTTTGAGTCTACATGCTATGTTTTGTTTTAAACAGTTTTGTGACACAATGTGCTAAACTACATACACAAAACATAATATAGTAAGAAAACACTCAACCTGATGAAAAGTTAAATTTTCATTAATACACTGAAAAAGTAGACATTACTCATGCCTCTTAAAATCAAAAATACAAAAATTAAACTTTCTTAAAAAGATTTTCCTTACTTTAAGGATTTTTTTCTTGAAGCTGCATGTGCACTGTACAACATAGTTGTACAACTGCTAATTTACATTTTAAAAAAATCAATTGGTGTACATTTGAAATATTCATTTTTCCACCTTTACCATATATCACTATACAGTTCTTCAACAATCATATAAAATTAGCAAACTCTTCTTCAGAAAAGTGCTGTTTTCTACATTCTCTGGGAAGAGGTCGGGTATAGCAGAGCACAGTCCAGGCCTGTTAAAGTAGTGAAGAGGCAGCATACAATCACCATTAAAATTTAAAAACTCCCACCTGATGCAAATCTGAAGAACAATCCTGAACTTGGGAGACAACACTGAAAACTACAGCATAACATATCAAGGGAGGATTTTTCTAACACAGAGCAGGACAATAGACAACAATGTTCTGTGCATGACACACAAACATGTGTATACATATGTCATAGGTAAATTGGAAAAATGAGTCTCATTGACAAACACATTAACTAACTGAAATGAGACTGATTTTCCAGTCCAACTATGACATATACATAGTGATGTATCTTCTGATTTAATCTTCTAGGGATTCATCTCAATGTGAATCAAAAGAAAAAAACATACTTGTACATGTGTGCACATTTATACACATACACACCCTTACATATAACAGATTTAAACCACAGTGATAACATTGATGACACCTTTGCATAAATATCAATTTTCTTTACAATCTACCTGGAAGAAACCTGCCCTACTACCTATAGTTTTCTTAAGCATATGCAAATGATAAACGGTTTCTTAACCATTGTTCACTAAACCTCTACCATATGAATAAACTGCCAGGTTACCCAACTACTGCTGGGTGGTTGAATTCTCTTCTCTTTGATGTAAAGCACTTTTAAGCACAAGTTGTAAGGATGAGCCAAACAGGAAGATACCCATGTAGATACAAAATAAAAATGTTTGAAAGAAGGGGTCAAAAAATATCTAAATGAAAAATACAATACCAAGGGATGCTGCAAAAGTGGGAGACGGGCAAACAACAAGACAGGGTGCAATACCCTTTTTATGAAAAGCCTTTAATAATGGCAAGAAAGATCTGTGATGTAAAAACATAGCTATTAAACTAAGGGTAAACTCAATATGCAGGAGTGAAAAAACTGTAAAGCAGTCCAAGATAATGAGAATATTCCCCCCCCCCCCCATAGGTAACATACTGTATATATTTTAAAATTCAGTTTAAGAAATACTTCTGAACTTCACTTACAACCAATGACACACTGGTTGTTTGAAAACTTCCTCTGCCTTCCAATTTACAAGCCATCACTATGGTTTAAACTGCTCTCAATGATCTCTTCTGTATGAACTTTTATACAACATTAAAGTACACTGAAATATTTTAATACAGGAACATAATGTCTTTTTGAACTGACTTGGACTAAAACTATAGAATATTTTTTTTATTTTAACAAATATACATTATGCAGGCAGACAAAGCAGGAAAACGCCAATTCAAATACATATGAAAAAATGTTGGCTATAACCAGAGTAATCTAAGAAGCGTCTCAACTAAAAGGAATGCATAATGAAATTCTAGTCTAATATAAGTAAAAGGTAAAAAGTTTAAAAATTTGAACAAAGAAAAATAAAAATAAAACAAATCTTTACTGGCCATTCCTGTTGAAATGAGAGTCTAAAGTCACCAAGTGGCAACAAAAGTTGAGCACCAAGTAGGGAATAGTTCTTTTCCTTTCAACATCACAAACTCTTCTCAGCAAAAGAAAAAACAGTTGGAATCTCTGTTTGTCAAGTTAGAACACTTCTAACTGACAGCCCCTAATTTGTCTTCCAAAGGCCTGTAAACTGAATGCTAAGTTGTTGTTTACTTCAGTTGTCTCTAAACAAGTCTCTGAGTAAATCCTGGACTGGTTTTGTATTTGACGTCAAATATAAGAAAAGCAATGTGATATACAAATTGCAAATTTCAACAGTAATGGCGATATTTTTAATTGTAGTCCAGGGGGTCCTGTAGGGTTCTTCCCCTTCCAGAGATTCACATAATGTTAATTACTGTTTGTTTTTGATGGATTTCTGAGGGCTTAATTTGGCTTGATGTTCAGTCAGGAGGAAGTAAATCATGCAAGCGAAACCGCTCTCTGATGTGAGGTCTAACGTCCTCATTCTGAAAGAAAAAAAAAAAAAAAGATAAAATAAACTTTCAACATTAAACAAATGGATAATATTAAGTGACAAAGAGACAGAAGAGAGTTAAAAGGGCAACCATTAAAATACTTAAGAAAAGTGGGGGCAGAAGTGCCTCAAAATGACATAATAAAAATGATAAAGTCACATACGCATGTATCAAGTTAAGAAAGGAAACTTTATAATAGGTTTGAAAGCCAGAGGATAACTCTATTAACACTATGTTGTCATTAATTTTTGTTTCATATTTTCATCATTACATTTTCAAAGTGAATTAAACCAGTTTAATGTCAGCATTTACACTTGGCTCAAAGCAGAAATGTATTATATTCATAACTTACCAATTCCACAAGTTTCTCCAAAAATGGAACCAGTTTCAGGAGTTCATTATCATTTTTATCCATAAACCAGCTCTCTATAGGAATCCCATTGGAAAGCTAAGAAAACAAAATATAAATTGTTCTCTTACTACAACTGACAAATACAAAATTGGCTCAATTTTCGCAGACACAAAAAAAATCTTTTGCCTCTCTAAAATCTTTTTTCTTTGCATACTGGTCAAAATAGAAAAGGTTGGTATTAAATTAGTAAATGGTTGACGTCTTGTGTGTGGTTTAAATTTGTAGCAGAGGTAAAGGATACTGTATCATCATGAGGCACAATATACACCAAGGCCAGGTTTTTCTGTGACATGTATGGATATCTCTGCAGCAGTTAATGTTTGTTGTGCACAAATTGTTGGAATATAGAACAAATTATCTTTATTGAAACTTGGTTAGCAAAATGCATTGAAGAAGAGATTCCTATAGTAAAAACTCTGTTTAAGTGAAGCATTTAGGTTTATTTTGATTTGGTTACACCAAACAAATTGCTTAAGCTAGTGCATACAACTTAGAAATACTGTCAAATCAAAAAGAAGTACTGTATCACTTTATAACATCATTCTTAAACAAAAGGTTGCTGCCTTTTGGGTTGAGTAGGGTCGTGACACACTGTTATATTCAATGAGAGAGGGACTTGTATAATTTGTGAACTTTCTTGTGCTGGGTTGGAGCCTGCAGTTTAAACAGTCAACATTGTTTCACTAGGAGTGTCTGTGGTGATTCTCCAAGGGTAACCAAAGAAACCCCTCTGCAGAAAGGGACACCTGAAGGCCAATTCAGAGTTGAAAAAACACAAGAAATAAAGGCTAATGTCCCATCTGAAATAAATGGAGTTGGGGATGCACAGCATTACAGAATTTTTGTTTTACCCTTTGGTTAATTAAACACTGGTAAAAGCCCGATTTTAGGAACTGAACTGTGTTAACATTCAATCCATGTATAAAAGTTAAAGAATCAATTTTTAAAACAAGGTTAATAGTCTATGTGTCACATGGCAATTCAGTGTGCATGTAAAAGCATGGCAATAAAATCATTTAGGCAACCCACCACATCCCACTAGTGCACCCAACAGCAGTAGCCTACAACCCACTTTTTGACCCAGTGGTTGAGATACACTGAGGTAATATACATTTATAAATCCCTCCTACATTGTAAACCCTACTTTTTACACTTAACACTAGAATTACCAAAGCTTACGAAAAAAACCTCGTAAACCCGGCCCTCCTTAAATCTCTTTGCACCTCTCCGTCAGAGCCTTTTGTGCTGTAAATGTGTCAATAAGCCCAAGCAGCCTGCTATCCCATCCTCCCACCGCAGCAGAAATGGCAAAAACTTCTCCCAGCTCAAGCCTTGTTTATCAGGAAGTCAGGTACCTGGAGCAATATAGGCTAAAAAATATATTGTTATTTAGAACACATGCATTTCATGTGTGTTCCGTGTCTACAAAGATCTATGTAAGTAAGTGTAAGATGACAGGAAATGTTGAACACATACCTAAGAGACAAATTTTTCATGTTTTAGTACCAATGACAAAACTTTGACATGAAGTGTATAATGTGTGAAGACTGAAGTCCAAATATCAAATAAACACTTTCACAAAGTGTACAAATATAACAGAACAAGTACGCTTTTATTTAAGAGTATAACCGAAAAAAAAAAGAAAATCGGGTTAGTGGGGCTTGTTCTCTTGACTTCTTTGGTAGTACAGCGGTAAGAACTGCTGACTCCTATTCAAAAGGTCACGGATTCGAGCCTTCCTGCGTCCCAAAATAAACATTTTGAGTAGTGAGCTGCTCTTATTGTTACTATTATACAATAAAAACATACATTTGATTTGAGTCTTAACAGACGGTGTAACTGTATGGTGCTTGTAAAGGTTAGTGGTTTTTTTTTTGTTTTTTTTATTTCAGTTTTATTCTCGGAGTTGTGTTCACGCTTGCCCTGATCTGACACTGTTAGTTTTGTTTTCAAATAAAGACGTGCTATAACAGAATGAGATGAGGTTAATTGCATACATTTCTTGCATTTCCTGACATCCTACACTTACATAGATCTTTGTAGACATGGAACACAGATGAAATGCATGTGCTCCAAATAACAATATAGTTTTTAAAGACTGATTTGGGAGAGGTTTTTGCCGTTTCAGCGGTGGTGGGAGGATGGGATAGTAGGCTGCTTGGGCTTATCGAGACATTTACAAAACAAAAGACTCTGATGGAGAGATGTGAAGGGATTTAAGGAGGGCCAGGTTTACGAGTTTTTTTGTAAGCTTTGGTAATTCTAGTGTTAACATTTTCAAATATTAAACATACTAATCTCATTTATTGTTTAACAACCTAATAAACAAACATAAGAGCTGAACAAAGCAACAACTCCACACAACATTGGGCATCATCCATCCATCCATACACTTGTAACCCAGCCACACGGGATACACAAACTAGTAGGTTTCTTTGTAACAGTCCCAAGCTTGGATAAATGGGGAAGGTTAGGCCAGGAAGGGCATCCGGTGTAAAATTTTGCCACATCAATATGCGGACAATTATACAGATTTCCATACCGGATTGTTGGAGGCCTGGGTTAACAACAGCCACCACCAGCACTGTTAGCCAACAGGATTGTGGCGAAAATTGGGCTACTGTTGGCCAAAGAAGGAGAAAAAGATGGGGTAGACGTGTCCGGAGGCAAGAAGAGGAGGAGGAGGAGGAGGAAGGTAAAGAAAGTGGAACAGAGGGTAGAAACTTTGAATGTTGACAGTATCACTGGTAAAGGGAGAGGGATGGGTGATGTGAATGAGAGAAGGTAGGTTGATATATTGTGCGTGCAAAATACTAAATGGAAGGGGAGTAAGGCCAGGCGGATTGGAGGTGGATTCGAATTGTTCTTTCATGGTGTGGGATAGAAGGAGAAATGGAGTAGGGGTTATTCTGAAGGAACAGTATGTCAAAAAATTGTGTCAGACAGAGTGATGATTATGAAGCTGGAAGTTGAATGTGTGATGATGAATGCTGTTAGTGCATATGCCCCTCAAGTTGGGTGTGCGGTGGATGAGAAAGAAGATTTCTGGAGTTGAGTTAGATAAAGTGATGAACAGTGTACCCAAGGGACAGAGAGTGGTGAAAGGAGCAGATTTCAATAGATATGTTGGTGAAGGGAACAAAGGGGATGAGGAGGTGATGGGTAGTGGTGTCAAGGAGAGGAATAAAGAAATTCAGATGATAGTAGATTTTGCAAAAAAGATGGACATGGCTGTGGTTGAATATGTATTTTAAGAAGCGTGAGGAACATAGGGTGACGTACAAGAGTGTAGGAAGATGCTCATAGGTAGATTATATCCTATGCTGGAGGGTCAATCTGAAGGAAACTGAAGACTGCAAAGTAGTGTGAGCGGTTAGTGTAGTTAGGTAGCATAGGATGGTGTTCTGTACTAGGATGATGTTAGAGATCAAGAAGGGGAAGAGAGTGAGGGCAAATCTAAGTATGAAATGGTGGAAGTTGAAAAAAGAAGACTGCAAAGCTGAGTTCAGGGAGGAGGTAAGACAGGCACTGGGTGGCAGTGAACAGTTGCCAGATAGCTGGGCAAGTACTGCAGATGTAGTAAGCGTGACATAAGAAGGGTGCTTGGCGTGACATCTGGACAGAGGAAGGAAGAAAAGGAAACCCGATGGTGAAATGGGGAAGTAAAGAAAAGTATATAGAGGAAGAGGCTGGCAAAACAGATGTGGAATATAGTCAGAGAGATGCTTAAAGTAGACAAGAGTACAAGGAGATAAGGCGTAATATGAAGAGAGAGGTGGCGAGGGCTAAAGAAAAGGCATATGATGAGTTGTATGAGAGGTTGGACACAAAGGAGGGAGAAAAGGACCTGTACCAATTGGCTAAACAGAAGAAAGGAGCCGAGTAAGATATGCAGCAGGTTGGGGTGATAAAGATGGAAATGTACTCACAAGCAAGTACGAGTGTGTTGAGTAAATGGAAAGAGTATAAGATGGTCCAGATCTAATTATGCAACTTTTAATGCAATGCAGGAAAACAATACAAGACAAAAGAATTGTTCGAAATATCTTGTAATAAACAAAAATGGACTTACATTGAATTAATTCACTGATTTACCATGTAATGTCCCACTTGTCCTCCATTCAGTTCGATACAGGCTCGGAGTAATAAACTTAAAGTTATAGTGCAATGAAAATTACATAATTAGATCTGGACCACCCTGTACTTTGAGAGGCTGATGAATGAAGTGAAAGGGAAAGAGAGAAGGCTGGATGATGTGGCGATAGTGAATCAGGAAGTGAAACGGATTAGTAAGGAGGAAGGAAGGACAGCTATGAAGAAGATGAAGAATGGAAAGGCTGTTGGTCCAGATGACATACCTGTGGAAACATGGAGGTGTTTAGCAGAGATGGCAGTGGAGTTTTTAACCAGATTGTTTAGCACTAGAATTACCAAAGCCTACGAAAAAACTCATAAATCTGTCCCACCTTAAATCCCTTCGCACCCCTCGGTCAGCATCTTTTGTCTTGTAAATGTGCCGATCAAGACAAGCAGCCAACTATTCCATTCCCCCCACCGCCTCAGAACGGACATAAAGTTCTTTCAGCTCCAGCCTAGATTATCTGGGAGTGAAGTGCTGGAGTTGTAGAATGAAAATAATAGATCGTTATTTGGAACACATGCATTTCATGTGTGGTCTGTTTCTACAATAATCAGTGTAAACACTTCGTTAAAACAAACATTTTTCATATTTTAGTAATAAATGACAAAATGTAGACATAAACTATATAATGTGTAAAGCCTAAAGTCCAAAGATCAAATAAACGCTTTCACAAGAGGTTCATTTTTTTTTTCAACTTTTATTCTCTCAGTCACGATCATGATACATACTACTACACCCAAGGGATTCGAAGCTGTTTGTTTTATATTTGAAACTGTGAATAACTGTAGATGTGAGTGGTGTTTTGAGACAGTCGAACTGGGAATTCACTGATAAAAGTGGACACACAAACGCTGGTGAATCTGCCTTCTTTGTATCTCACTGTCAGTTTTATTGAGTGTTCCTGCTTACGCTGAATTAGTATGCCCCTTATGGTCCATGTTGCCAAAGCCGCACTGACAAAACAACAGAGACATAGGTATATTATATTTGGAATTATTCATTTTATGACCTGTATAGCACATTTCGGAAAACACTGTGGCACGGATGCAACATTACTCATATTATTCATATTTATTTGCATACAATCTTGCGGTTGTAATCTGTGATCCAGTATTTTTTTTATTCTCGATCTTGCCCAGTCTCCACATTTTGGTGCATGGTGGAGTTTTTGTACTCCAGGACATGCAGAGGAAAGAATGGTACAGAGAGGTCATTTCTGCACTATATACAATCATCAAATTCAAATGTTAACAGTTCTCACACACCCAAGGACCATCCTTCCTACATTTACGACATGTGTACCTGTTGCAATGTAAACACTTCTCTCTGTGCCGTCGTTCCTATTACTGACAATGACAGAGTTTGATTTCCTGAAGGAAGCGGCTGTCTTGGAACAGAAACTTGTTGATGTAGCATCCTCCTTTTCTTTTTCCATCGCCTTTTCTTGTAAGAAGCAACGACGAAGTTCCTGTACAAGGTGAGCTAAGAACACTCTTCTTTTCTCAGTGGACCCCACGCATGCCTTGTACAGTACATGTGCGTTGATTGCCGCCAGGTCAAGCTTGTTATAGCACAAGCAACCAGCCACCCGCGTGCTCCTGCTCGCACTGAATAAGCTCACGCCTTCTGGTGCATGATGTCAACGCAACACCGGGGAAAAAAAGACAGACAAATATATGTGACATTTTGAAGAAATCATTTGATGGCCTGAATAGTACCAATCAGAAAACATCATCGTATTAATGCAAAATTATTTGAAAACGAACAATCGGGTATAAATTTATGGTACTTGTAAAAGTTGGCTTTTTTCACTTTTATTCTCTTAGTCACGTTCACGCTCTTCCCTCCTCTCTTGGTCTGACCCTAACAGTGCCAGCATAAATTTACACCCAATCTGACGCCGCTTGTTTTCAAATAATATTGCATTAGTGTGATGATGTTTTCTGATTGGTACGATTCAGGTCATCAAATGATTTCTTCAAAATGTAACATGTATTTGTCTCTTTCTTTTTTTCCCCGGTGCTGCGCTGACATAATGCACCAGAAGGTGTGAGCTTATTCAGTGAGAGCATGAGCACGCGGGTGGCCGGTTGCTTGTGCTATAACAAGCTTGACCTGGCGGCGATCAACGCACATGTACTGTACAAGGCATGCATGGAGTCCACTGAGAAAAGAAGAGTGTTCTTTGCTCACTTTGCAGAGGAACTTTGTCGTTGCATCTTACAAGAAAAGGCAATGGAAAAAGAAAAGGAGGATGCAACATCGACAAGCTTCTGCTCCAAGACAGTCGCTTCCCCCAGGAAAGCAAACTCAGTCAGTGTCAGTAATAGGAATGACAACACAGAGAGAAATGTTTACATTGCAACAGTTACACGTCGTAAATTTAGGAAGGACGGTCCTTGGGTGTGTGGGATCTGTTAACATTTAAATTTGATGATGATTGTATATAGCGCGGAACTGACCTCTCTGTACTATTCTTTCCTCTGCATGACCTGGAGTACAACAG
This sequence comes from Polypterus bichir lapradei, assembly GCA_026402145.1. Taxonomy (NCBI): domain Eukaryota; kingdom Metazoa; phylum Chordata; class Cladistia; order Polypteriformes; family Polypteridae; genus Polypterus; species Polypterus bichir. The sequence continues at coordinate 26,367,293 of JANRMT010062829.1, forward strand.
AAACAACACCATTCAGCAAAATGTGGAGACTGGGCAAGATCGGGGGGTTGGGGGGTGTAGTAGGGAAACACACAGTCACTGATTACAACCGCAAGATGGTATGCAAATGAATATAAATAATATCAATAATGTTGCATCTGTGCCACAATGTTTTCCGAAAAGTACTATACAGGTCATAAAATGAATAATTCCAAATATCATATATACCTATGTCTCTGTTTTTTTGTTAGTGCAGCTTTGACATCATGGACCATAAGGCACATACTAATTCAGCGTAAACAGGAACACTCAATAAAACTGAATAAAAAAAAAAATCAACTGACATTGAGATACAAAGGCAGATTCTCCAGTGTTTGTGTGTCAGCTTTTATCCATCCAGATTAGATCATTTCCAGTTTGATTGTCTCAAAACACCACTCACATCTACAGTTATTCCTAGTTTCAAATAAAAACCACTAGCGTCAGATCCCTTGGAATTAGGGGGGGGTTAGTATGTATCGTGATTGTGACTGAGAGAATAAAAGTAAAAAAAAAAAAGAAGAAAAAAAAAAAAAAAAACGCAAACTTTTACAAGTACTATAAATTTACACCGGCTGTTACAGACGCAAATCAAATGTATGTGTTTACTGTATAATATTAACAATAAGAGCAGCTCACTACTCAAAACGGTAAATATACGAGGCAGCCAGGATCGAACTGAGGGACTCTTGATTACAAGTCAGCAATTCTTACCGCTGCGCCACGGAAGCTGTTGTATCATCCTTCAACCTTTTGTGAAAGTGTTTAGTTGATCTTTGGACTTCAGGCTTCATACATTATATAGTTTATGTCTACATTTTGTCATTCATTACTAAAATAAGAAAAACTTTTCTGTTTTGATGGGTTTACAAAGATTATTGTAGAAACAGAACACACATGAAATGCATGTGTTCCAAATAACAATCTGTTATTTCCATTCTAAAACTCCAGCACTTCACTTCAAAGTAATCAAGGCTGGAACTGGAAGAACTTTGTGCCCGTTCTGCGGCAGTGAGGGGGATGGAATAATAGGCTGCTTGTCTTGATCGGCACATTTACAAGACAAATGACACTGATGGAGAGATGTAAACGGATTTAAGGTGGTCCAGATTTATGAGTATTTTCATAGGCTTTGGTAATTCTAGTGTTAATGGAATCTTGGAAAGTGAGAGGATGCCTGAGGAGTGGAGATGGGGGGTGTGTAGAAATGTAGTAACTACAGGGGGATAAAATTGAAAATCCACAGCATGAAGTTATGGGAAAGAGTAGTGGAAGCTAGGTTAAGAAGGGAGGTGATGGTTAGGGTAGGTTAGGGTTGAGCAGCAGTATGGTTTCATACTGGAAAAGTGCACGACAGATGCGATGTTTGCTCCGAGGGTGTTAATTGAGAAGTACAAAGGCGGCCAAAAGGGCATTGCGTCTTTGTGGACCTGGAGAAAGCATGTAACAGGGTGCCTCGAGAGGAGTTGTGGAATTGTACAAGGAAGTCGGGAATGGCAGAGATGTATGTAAGAGTTGTATAGAATATGTACAAGGGAAGTGTGACACAGTGATGGATGCATTCAAGGCTGAGGTGGGATTACATCAGGGATTTGCAACGGCGATGGGCAGGTTGACAGACAAGATTAGACAGGACTCCCCGTGGACTATGATGTTTGCTGAGGATATTGTGATCTGTAGTGAGAGTAGAGAGCAGGTTGAGGAGACCCTGGAGAGGTGGAGATATGCTCTAGAGAGGATTGGAATGAAGGTCAGTAGGAACAAGACTGAGTACACGTGTGTAAATGAGAGGGAGGTCAGTGGAATGGTGATGATGCAGGGAGTAGAGCTGGAAAAGATAGCCGAGTTTAAATACTTGGGACCAACAGTACAGAGTAATGGGGATTGTGGCAGAAAGGTGAAAAAAAAAGTGCAGGCAGGGCGGAGAACAGTGTCAGGAGTGATTTGTGACAGACGGGTATCAGCAAGAGTGAAAGGGAAGGTCTACAGAACGGTAGGGAAACTAGCTGTGTTATATGGGTTGGAGACGGTGGCACTGACCAAAAAAACAGGAGACAGAGCTGGAGGTGGCAGAGTTAAAGATGTTAACATTTGCATTGGGTGTGACGAGGATGGACAGGATTAGAAAGGAGTACCTTAGAGGGTCAGCTCAGGTTGGATGGGTTGGAGACAAAGTCAGAGAGGTGAGATTGCATTGGTTTGAACATGTGCAGAGGAGAGATGCTGGGCATATTAGGAGAAGGATGTTAAGGATAGAGGTACCAGAAAGAGGAAAAGAGAAAGGCCTAAGAGAAGATTTATGGATGTGGTGAGAGAGGAAATGCAGGTGATGGGTGTAACAGAGCAAGATGCAGAGAACAGGAAAATATGGAAAAAGATGATTCACTGTGGCAACCCCTAATGAGAGCAGCCGAAAGAAGAAGATGCACATTTATCATATTTCTATAATCCTCGTGTTTATATCATACTCTCTCTTATATCAAGTTAACTAAAGCACACTTGTTTTAAGTCTAATAACCAGAGACCCATCTCCTACAACAGAGAAAGGCAAGGTAAATAAAGTAGGAGCCTTACCAAACTATTGAATTAATTACTGGCATTGCTGAAGGTAGAACTAATAAGCCCTCCTCCCTTCTTACATTCATTATTCTCCACATCTGCAATGATTTGTAGTTCACACAATATACATTAGTCGAACCACACATATGATATAATTTGCCATAGACAAAAAGGATCACATTTTTTGACCAAACAGTAAATTATATAACTAACTGATCTCCTTCAAAAAGGGTGCAAAATCGAATGAAACTAGCACTGTGGCAGTGCAAGATCACAAAACAATTCTGATATGTAGTGATAAAAGGTTAAAAAAAGCAATACACCATGCATAGTACATCCAGTAATGCTACGTTGATGAAATATAAATAGGACAAAGATAATTAAGAGATTCGTAAATTTATCTTTCTCTATACAGAGAGTAAAGCTGTTCTGCTAGTCATTTGTGATCGTTAAGTGGTTAAATTTTATCTACATATCTCTTCTCTCATATTATATATATATAACCAAAATACTTTAATAGGAACCTTAACTATGAACTTTAAGAAAAAAAATTACCACTAGTTACCTGGTATGCAAAGGCCTGTGGTGAATTGTCAATAATAATCGTTTTTGACAGATCCCTCCCAAGAATATTTAGGTCCTTTATGTAGTTTCCTTGGACACAAACGCAATGTTCACGAAAAAGTCTGTGCCTATATGTATATATAAAATATAAAGAAAAATACATTTTACTTAATGCTCCAGCATATAAGAAACAATAGTAATTAATGTTACTAATGCATCAAAAAATGTCCACAATAAGTCAGGTTCAAATCACACAAGATGTCAAACATATATTGAGATTGGATATTTACCTAACCAACTGTTTTTTTGGATCCAGGATATTAAGGAGTTTATCTGCATATACCTTCTTAGAGGCAGTGAAAAGGATGATCTGATGAGGGATTAACAAGAGTTTGGTTAAAAATATTTAGGTTAAGATAATGATGCTTCAAACAAACTGGCAAAATGCATAATTCTATGTATATTTGTAAAACATTTATTTAAAAATATAACTAAAACCTTACTTCATAAATCTGTGACATGCGCTCCAGGAACTCTCTGAAGAATGGTCTCAAACGAACATAAACCTAAAATAGTTAATACCCATTAGAAAGTTTAAATATTCAATCTCAAAGTACACAGAACTGTTGCAAAAAAAAAAAAAAAATCTAATAACTTGATATAAAAATCAGCATTTTTCAGGCTCCTAGAAAAAAAGAGTCAAACTAAATGTCTAAATTTACTTGTTTATTTGTGACATTTGCTAAAGAAAGTGTTAATAAAAATATAAACAAAAACATTAAGACATATGTATAAAGAGCCCCATCTGCAGACTGAGATTTCCACGATTTAGCTCCCATATGTCAATGTCCTATATGCGCAGTATGAAGACTCTGAATTATATAAGTATAACTGTGGCTGTGGGAGGTGGTGTGCCCTGCAATGGATTAATACCCTGAGCAGGAGTTGATGTGTTTAATGACCCTTGGGAAAGCACCACACAATTTTAAGATTTGATTAAATGGGTTCAGGCAATGAAGGCATAAAATATTATCATAATAAAAAAAGAAACAATGCTGCCATCTACTGATTTTTATGACAATCTACTAAAACACCAATCCACCCATTTGTCAAAAATCAGTTAAAAAATAATATGCGTCTTTGTCTAGGAGGAAGCAATGATGTGAAATACCTGATATATAACATCTTGGAAGAGAACAGGAAACGTAAGTGCTGCATCCTCCAACTCATTTAGGCTGCAATGCACTAAAGTTTCATCCTAAAAATAAAGCAGAAAGAAAATTTAAACGTATTCAATCTTGATGAACACATGGGAACTTCATTTTAAATATTTTTATTATGGCTCAAAATGTAATTATAATATGTTACATGTAACAGCGAAAACATACTTAGTTTGCACCTTGGATGTCTGTAATACAGTACTACAAAGTATTAATGATTGTTTAAGTTAAAAGAAATAGTGTGCTAAGCAATTATCAAAACAATCAACTGAAGATCCTTTCCACCAATTCTTCCTTTAGCATGTTGACTGCCACGGTGATAATAGGTAAATCTGTTCCCAACTCCAGTGTAAAAGCAGGGTGTTTTTTTAATATATGAGGATAAATCAAAAAGCAAATATAATTTGAGAATTACCTGGTAACTGCAAAGGATAGCAGCTGATGCAATACATGTTCATGATGGCTTATGGGTAGTTTGACTATGCACAGTATAGTATTCCGATGGTAGTCTAGTTGAAGCCAAGGTCAAATGAACATAGATGATCCATTGCAGGATTGCACCCTTATTGAACAATGCTCCATAGTGAGAATTCTTTGGGCAGAGAGAATAAACCCTGCTGAAATTCACTTAAGGATATTAGCTTGTACAGATCAGTAAGCTTTATGGGTGCCCATCTTGCACAGTGTGCAGATCCATAGCTGATATTTACATGTGCAGCAACAGAGGACAACGTAATCCTTCGGTCTTCTTGGATAAAGGTATTCGCCATGTCAATGAGCTTGAGTGCGAGATGCTGATAGTTGACCAAATCAAGCTTTGTTGGTTACATTCATTCTTCCCGCTTTAAACTTTTCTACCCATTCATAACTTTCGTTGAGTCATGCTGTTTTCACTTCCATATTAAGCCCGTGAATTTCAGCAAGTTTAAAGCTCTCTACCCAAAGAAACCTCACTATGGCATGTTGTTCAACAATGGTGCAATCTCACAGCCGTGCATCCACCTTTATTCGTCTAGTTGAATCCAAGGTCAAACATCAGAGTGCTGTGCATGTTCAAACTACCCATAAGTGATCAGAAACATGTTGTATCATGTGAGCTTCTATCCACTGCGGTTAACACATACAATAATTTTCAAATTGCCTTTACTTTTTGGTTTACCTTCACACTAATTAAATGCATTTTGTTACAGGGTAAAACTCACAATAAAAATAAATTTTTCTCAAAGAAAAATGTTAATTTGTAGTTCATGGAACAGAACATTCTCCTAGTTGGCAGTTAATGTGTCAAGCCTTTTCTTTGCAAAGATTCTTAAAATGAAGATGAAAAACAGTTAATAAACCTGTTTTTAAAAAAAGAATTTGTTTAAGCAAATCATGTTATACATATTTCAAGGTTATGCATAAAAGAATGAAATGAAAATAAATGTACTTATTGGCATGGCTAAAAACAAGGTTGGCCAGTTCCTTTGTACAACGTCACCTGCTGCTGAGCTTGACCATTTGGATAGTGAAAAAAACAACATGCAAAGAATCTGTTTACTGGGTTTTTCGAAAAGAAGGAGCTACGCATACTTTCTGTATTGTAATAAAGTGTCAATGTTTTGGTCATTAATTTTTTTAGTCAGACATCTAATTTTAAAACCACATACAGTGCATCCGGAAAGTATTCACAGCGCATCACTTTTTCCACATTTTGTTATGTTACAGCCTTATTCCAAAATGGATTAAATTCATTTTTTTCCTCAGAATTCTACACACACAACACCCCATAATGACAACGTGAAAAAAGTTTACTTGAGGTTTTTGCAAATTTATTAAAAATAAAAAAACTGAGAAATCACATGTACATAAGTATTCACAGCCTTTGCTCAATACTTGGTCGATGCAGCTTTAGCAGCAATTACAGACAAGTCTTTTTGAATATGATGCCACAAGCTTGGCACACCTATCCTTGGCCAGTTTTGCCCATTCCTCTTTGCAGCACCTCTCAAGCTCAATCAGGTTGGATGGGAAGCGTCGGTGCACAGCCATTTTAAGATCTCTCCAGAGATGTTTAATCGGATTCAAGTCTGGGCTCTGGCTGGGCCACTCAAGGATATTCACAGAGTTGTCCTGAAGCCACTCCTTTGATATCTTGGCTGTGTGCTTAGGGTCGTTGTCCTGCTGAAAGATGAACCGTCGCCCCAGTCTGAGGTCAAGAGCGCTCTGGAGCAGGTTTTCATCCAGGATGTCTCTGTACATTGCTGCAGTCATCTTTCCCTTTATCCCGACTAGTCTCCCAGTTCCTGCCGCTGAAAAACATCTCCACAGCATGATGCTGCCACCACCATGCTTCATTGTAGGGATGGTATTGGCCGGTGATGAGTGGTGCCTGGTTTCCTCCAAACGTGACACCTGGCATTAACACCAAAGAGTTCAATCTTTGTCTCATCAGACCAGAGAATTTTGTTTCTCATGGTCTGAGAGTCCATCAGGTGCAATTTTGAGCTTCATGGCAAGGGCTGTAAATACTTATGTACATGTGGTTTCTCAATTTTTTTATTTTTAATAAATTTGCAAAAATCTCAAGTAAACTTTTTTCATGTTGTCATCATGGGGTGTTGTGTGTAGAATTGAGGAAAAAATGAATTTAATCCATTTTGGAATAAGGCTGTAACATAACAAAACGGGAAAAAGTGATGCGCTGTGAATACTTTCCGGATGCTGTATGTAGAGTCTTTTTCATGAACTTCCTTTTTGTAAGTTTGCTACTAAACTGCCGTTCTAAAATTAACTCTCACTCACACCAGTTCAGGGATGCTGGAACCACTTTGAATATGGATAAATATGTTGATGTTGTTCAGACAGTATTTTGATTAAAAAAAAAAAAAAAAAAAAAGACTTTTTGATGCTTTGCATTTGTATAAATAGCATAGTACAGATATGATTTTAATCACATGGTTCTGCATTGATACTTAGGGTCTGACTTTGGGTTATCTGGGTTTTTTTTTTTGGCAACATTCCCTTTATTTCATTTACATTAATTTTTATAATCTAGTAAAAAAAAAAAAAAAAAAATTTTTACTTGTAAAGCCACAACTCAAAGGAGGCTGGCTTGTTTATTATAATCAAAATTTGTGAAATTGTTGAAAATAAAAAAAAAAAAAAATAATATATATATATCTATCAAATAAATATATATATATATATATATCAATCAAATTTTTTGAACTCTGAGAAAACTGCAATCTTCAACCAACATGAATAAAAACAAAAAATGTTCATGAGAAATTTCAGTGTGGCTTTTGCTCAAGTCACAAATGACATTCTAATACCTTCCGACTCAAAGAATGCTACTATTATCATGCTTATAGATTTGGATGCATCTTTTTGGACATTAGACTACTGCATTGCACTAAATAGACTAGAGCGTCTCAGTCACTATAGTAGGGTTATCAGTTCAAATGTCACTATTCAAATGTAATGCAAATATGTGTAATAAATAATAAAATAAAAATAATAAGTGATAAAATAAATAAGTAATAAAATCTAATTTGAATTCAAAAATGGATATATGAATTCTCTCACTTATTTTGCCATTGTATTGCTCTGTTTTGGTGTATCACTTCTTGAAGCTGCCCATTTGTATTTAATAGTTAACTTGTATTATCATTTGTAAAAGGGTGAGCCTTCAGGTTCTTAAACACAACAGATTTTTTTACTCTGCTATGAGTGTTCTCCAATATGCTAAAAGTCACTGCTTAAGATAACTGATTCAGTGCTATTTTCCACTGCAAGCAAAATAAAAAAAATAACTGCCATACTTCAGATTTTTCTTTGGTTGTCTTACCAAACCTCCTTTTAAAGTTCTTTAAAAACAAAAAAACAGGTCACCAATATTACATTTTTCCTCCACTGTAAAGAATACATTTAAAAAAAGCAAATAATTTTACTGAGCCCTCTATATTATTCCTTGACTAATTTCTTCCACACAGAGCACTAAACTGGTATATGATATTGCACAGACTGTGCAAACCTTATCAGTTGTCCACTGGCTGCACCCCAATCTACCCATGGAATCAGCTGTAGGTTATGCTTCTAGTACTTTCTAAATCTGTATTGTTCATTAACTTAGTAACTTCTTGATAAACACTTACGCTCATTTTGAGTTTTTTTTGGTAAGCTGCTATAAATAAGGCCATCTGTTAAATAAATAATAAATATAATAATCTGTAATATGAAATACAATAGTGCAACAATTAGCATATTCAGTTGTTTCAATGGTAAACCAAGTAAAGACAGTGCGTTAATGCTTTCACCCTATGTCTCTTTATATAAATTATTTTCTTTGACATCTAGGAATAAAAAGCAGCATAGGCTGGGGAAAAGAAAAATTGAACATTTGTGCTCAGGTTGTTTGAGCAATAAGCGATTTTGTCTTGGTTTCTTTTGTGTACTACGATTAGAAAGTCAGTGTACCCGGCTCTGCTTTGTCTTTTATCACTTTAAACTTGTACTGAACCCAGTTCTTGTTAAGGGCTGCTTTGTGAAGTACCACATTCATCTGAATGCTGCAGTATACCCCAGCATTTTTTAGGAAAACTACATAATGTACAATATATTTTATTTCTTTTTTTGCCTGCAATACAACATACAACACATGCATTACAAAACATGCACACAATTTAACCTTAAAATAAATATTTCAACTTAATGTTTTGGCTAATATGACACCTCTAGTTCAAAGGTGATATACTTCATACTAATTAGATTTGCTTTTAGCCTGTGCTGGAGAGTGCTTATCCATTTCAGGGTGGTAATTATACAGGGGTGGGCTAAAGGAGGTTTACAGTTGTATTTGAAAGAGTTTATTCTTGTATTATTAATTATTGTATTATTTATTTGTATTTGTGTACTTATTTGTATTCTTCTTTATGCCATTGCGTTAATGAAAGAGTTAATAAATCTCTCTATTATAAAAGACTAGGGGGCTCTGCCACCTACTCGCTTCGATCGCCAACCCCCATGTGGGCCCTACACACTTGTCATTTCCTGGATCTTTGATGAATTGTACTGTGTTTTTGGATAAACACGAATATCAACTGTGTCTTTGGAAACTACAGGTAAAATTCCTTTAAAACGAACTGCCAGGGACCTAAAAAATAATTTGTTGTAATGAAAATTTCCTTGTAATGAGATTCTGTATTTGTTGCTATAGTGCTTTCTTTAACTTGCTTCCAGGCGTTTGCAATCATTTCAATAGCTTCTTTCGTGTCAATGTTAATCTTATCCTGTCTACAAGTTATACTCATGAGAATTTTTCTCAGCATTTCCTTGTGATAATACACTTTCAGGGTGCAAATGATGCCCAAATCCAATGGCTGAAGCACTGCTGTGCAATTGGGTGGGAGGAATTCAACACGAACATTATCTAAATGCGGAAGCATGTTGTGGGCAGCACAGTTAACAATCGGAAGCCGAATCATCCTTTTCTTCTTCATATTGTGTGGCTTCTGAACTCTTTAGGGAGAAACGGGAACGTCACGCTGAAGTGCGTCCCAAAGCGCAATTGCCGCGTCTGTGGAAGATTGTCCATTGCCAGGGCAGGGCAACAGCAGGCTCACAGTTGTGCAGTGAAGCGCCACAGATGCGAATCCTAAAAGATTGTGGCTGCACTACAAGTTCCATGTCTTACACCCCAAAACACAAGGCCGAGTCTCAGTAATTTAGCAAAACCACCTTTATTCAGCTTGAAACAGGAACAGCACGGATATTTATTGTAGTGGGAACTGCCACTCTCCTATACACAGACACAGCAGTCAGACAAGGTTGTGACCAGGTCAGTGGCCAAGTAATACTGTTCTCTGCATTTACAATGTTCCTTGTATCAGCCATCGAGATCTTTTCTGTTTGCTTCAGTGCCTAACCGCATAAGAGCTGTGAACCTGCTGTTGCCCCGGCAACAGATGAAGAGTCTTCCACAGACACGGTGATCATACTTCGGGACACTCTTCGGCGTGTTGTTCAGTTGGGGGAGGTCCCAAGAGAGTTTGGAAACCTCACATTTTCTTTAATGAGTGCCGCATTAATAGGAATGTTTCTTGAACGAGCATCACTGAACCATATAAAAACGGCTTTTCTGCGTCTTCAAATGCAACAGTTCGCATACATTTGCAACCCTAGATTTTTCTTCTGTTTTGGCTCGGTCTTTCAAGAAAGTTGACAGTGTCTATAGCGAAATTCCAAATTCACTGGCAACGTCCTTTCTTTTTGCCGCAATCGAGAGCTGCAAAACTGTAATGTGTTTTTTTTTTCCTAATATGAACTGTAATAGTTTTTTCGTGTCAGCCTTTTCTATAGGAGGGTGACAATGAGCTAAATTCTAATGGATGTTTTTCAAATGTTGATGAGCAATAAGCAAAAGTTATTACTGAAAACCAGCAAAAACAAAAAGAGAGAAAAAAAAAACAGTACAAGGAAAGTTTGAAGAAAGAAAAAAAAAAAATTTACAGTGTTTCTGCTTGGGGATCATTGTGCACAACTGAGCTGCGACCACAGAACTAAGTGCTCTGTGGATGATTTATTCAGGCATTTCAAGATCTTTTGGGTACTTCGTTGTAATGAAAGTATCTGCTGAATATATTTTGTAGTAACGAGATTTCTATAGACTTGTGTCATATGGGGAAACTGTCGGGACCATAAAAATACTTAGTTGTAATGAAAATTTCATTGTAAAGATATTTGTTGTAACGGAATTTTACCTATATTATCGCTGACAATTCATTAAATGTTGGTTTATTATATATGCGAGCATGATCTTTCAGATTTATATAGAAATCCAAGAAAACTTCTTTGTCCTTATTTTTCATATAAATTTCGTGTAAAGTGCGATACTTTTGGACATATGGATTTGTACCCATTATTGGCTGTAGAATTTCTAATACAGCCGATCGTTTAACTCTTTCGATTCTATGTTGCATCGCTTCCCCGTGATCATAAATATAAACCTGACTGAATTGTGGTTTCTTTGAAATTAAACTTGTAGTAGCTTTAATTGTTGCGGGACCACAGATTTTCATAGTGTATGGTCCTGAATCGTGTAAATTTATGTTTTGAGCACTGAACGATGCAAACAGATTATTGTAGATTCGGATATTTTGTCTGTAGTGTTTGTGGATTTCACTTTCACCAAATAACAAATGTTATTTCTTGCGGATACGCCTCTTCATCGGGAAGCAACACTACTTTTCCCTGATGGCAACACGAATTTGACGATCTACAAGTCTCCGACTTAAACTTTAAAGCTGAATGATATCTTCATACTTCTGTCATATCACCTATGTCCATATATTCAATCTCTTTTCACTGTTCAGTTATTTCACCGAGTAATAATTTCCATTTGTTAGTGCTAATGCAATCTTTACTATCAGTTTTTTTTTTTAAGTTTTGAATTTTAGTACTTTCATAATCGCTACCTTCTCTGCATGTGTATCGCGCCAATGTTTTTGAACCTCTTTTACAACGTTCTACTTTGTCTTTTACTCTCTCTTTTCTTCTTCTATTGTTTCTCTTTTATTTCCGCCCCTGCTTGGACCTGTTAGGTTTTCAATTCATCTCTTGGCACAAAGTCTCGTTCGTCTCATGGGACTTGAAATTATCTCTCTGAAAAAGTCTCATCTCGTCTCTCTGAAAAAGTCTTGTCTCAAGATTTTTTTATATAATAGAGAGAAAATCTTGAGACAAGACTATTTCCATGAGACTTTTTCCAAGTCCCAGTCTCCTCTCAACCATGGTTAACAACACACACCCACGGTCCTCTCACCTCTCATTCGTGTGCATGCTTTTGTCAGACACACTTCCTGCGCTATCAACTCTTAGAAATTTTTATGTTTACCTCACTTTAAGTTCCCAATAAAAGACTTACTATGTCAAAATCTTATCGAAGCTTTTCATCCCAAATCCTTGCACCAAAAAACAATGAAGTCAAACAAATTAACGCAAAAATTGTTTATCGGTTACACGGCAAATTGGTTAAATGTGTATCAACAGACTATGCTGAAACAGTTGGTGGTGACTGTGAGGAAGATGAAATCATCAACTTACAATATCCCATAGAATATCTACAACCTTTAACACCGTCTGGTCTTCTACCAGCCAAATTACTGTTGAAAGAAGGATGTATCGCAATGTTATTGCATAATTTATGAATGAGTGATGGGCTATGCAATAGGACAAGATTAGCTGTATTCAAAATTGGTCGAACAATTCTGACATGTAAAATTTTAACAAGCTACAAGAAAGGTAATGTACATCTGTGGAAAACAGACACCAAAGGAGATCTACATATGCCATTCATATTAAAACATTTACAGTTTCCCATTAGAATAGCTTTTGTTATAGCAATTAACAAAACACAGGGACAAACATTCAAAAAAGTCGGTTGATTTATTAGAGAGAAAGAAAAGATATTCACTCACAGGCAGTTATACTTTGTGTTGTCAAGATGCAACTCCAAGCACTGAATCAAAATTCAAAGCAACACTGACGAAAAGTTCATTCCAAATATTGTTTTTACTGAAGCTTTACAATAAAAGTATAAGTTTAAAAGTATTTGCGTGTTAATTTCAAAGCCAAACAGAATGAAAACATATAATGCAACAAATACCTCTAACACAACATGAAACGTAATTTTCTTTCAATTTATTACGTTTTACTATTTTTTACTATGGTTGATTACTCACTGTAATGTAAAATAGTTAGGTCTATTATGCATATACAACAATTACTATGAAAATAACTGTTTAAATTGTACATCCGCTTCCCCATACGTGAGCGGCAGAGCGAGCGAAGCGACCAGGGGACAGAGCGCCTTAGTCTATTATAATAATCATAACCTGCATGTCTTTATCCATACGAACAACTGTAAACCTACCTTTGCCCATCCCCTGTATACAGTATGCCTCAATGTTTGAAAATATAAAAGGTATAACCTATTCCAACACAAAATCAGAAGTGTAATTTGGAATCATAACATTAACCTAAAATCATACATTTCTGATGTGTTGCTATATTTATTAATAAAACCAAATAACATGTTTTCCACATATATTAATATTTAATTGTTGGAATGTCAGTGAAGTGGACTTGTCTTGAAATGCATAAAGCACAAAAGTAACTATCTAAACACACTTAATCCAGTTTAGGATTTTAGGGGTGGGGGTTTGAATCTCATAAGCATAGGACAAAAGGTGGAACAAATGTAACAATGCATTTTAAAACTCTAAAAAGAACAAAATAATGTTAACACCACTCCATGGAGACCTTAGAATTTATTAAGAATGAATTCAGATAATATTTAGGTGTTTTCTTTGACATTATTTTTATGTTATAAATGTCAAAGGTAACCCCTGCATAATACCTTTAATAAGACTTGGTATCTCCAGCTTACAATTGTTGCAACAGTAAAATCAATCCATTCAATGAAATCTCTCCAGTATAAAAAAAAATCCTGGAAAGGAAAAGCAGGGCGACGACACATGATCTCGCAAGTTCTCGGAAGACATTTAAAAGACCTGCGAGACAAAAAAAAAAACTGGCCACAGAGCATCTTGCGGGGACCGTAAACATGAGACTTGGTGCCAAGAGATTGTCCCAGGGCAGTCTCGCGGGGATGTAGAACATGAGATTCTTGCAAGACACGCCCTTCTTATCAAATAAGAGAAGGCAAAACATTCAGTCATGTAAAGGCACGTAGCACACACAGAACCTGTGCTCTCAGCAAAGAAGAGCAAGCAGCACGGAGAAAAGAGACCCAAAAGCGTTGGAGAGAAAAAAAAGGCAGATAAGAGATTATGAAAGCAGTGGAATTCGAAATGCTCAAACAAACAATGGCGCGATACACATGCAGAGAAAGGTACAGAATATGAAAGCAGTAAAAGTATTATAGAGTCCCAGCCAAGATGAAGCCCTTTATGTTTTAAGTGACTGTTAGGTCCGATTGAGAGAGTGCGGAGTACAGCACGAAATACTGATAGCAGGGTACCGATTGAGATGTGTTGTTTAGGGGGGGGGTTGGAGAGGGTGCTAGAAAGTTGTGTTTGGGTTTACGAAGTCAACGATCCTTCAAGAAGAACTTTTGTGACACTTTATTACATTAGTCGCTACAGTATTAATAAAAAAAAGATAGTAAAGATCGCAGTAACGCAAACAAAAGGTACTTAATCATCAGAACCAGGTGTAATTGAAAAAATAGCAGGACAAATCGAGGTCAGAAATAAAAGGCAAAGAGTGGAAAACAAAGTCTTTTCGCCTTCGGATCATTCAGTTTATGTGGATTTACACAATACAGTGGAACCTCGGTTCACGAATGTCTCGGTACACGTACAACTCGGTTTACAACCAAAAAGTTCGCCAAACTTTTGCCTCGGAGAGAGCGCAACATACACAGAGGCAGCGCGACACACACACACACACACACACAGAGGCAGCGCGAGCTGCAGACACAGAGGCAGCGCGAGCTGCA
>JANRMT010062829.1:26382164-26453797 GCA_026402145.1 Polypterus bichir lapradei
CTGCAGACACACAGGCAGCGCGAGCTGCAGACACACAGGCAGCGCGAAAGTGAGCTGGACGCATTAAGGTAGGAAGGCAGTTAAAGAATGCACTGGGCTTGATTTTGTTTTCACTTCTGTTTCCAGCGATCGGTTCGTAGCGTGCATTGTTGCAATGTTATTTTTCTTGGTGGTTTATTAAATTACAGATTTTTTCAAATGTTCATTTTTTTTTCCTGTGCTTAAAACTCATTAAAAAAAAAAGTGCTTTTAGCCAGCGGTTGATAGCGCCATAGCGCGAACTATTGCAGTGTTAGTTTTCTCTGTTGTTCAAGGTTTTCTCAGTGTTATTCAATGTTTTTACATTTAGTTTACTATTACGCTGTGCATGCTATGGTTTAATTAACTATATTTGTGCTTAAAAACCTAAAAAATATATATATTTACATACAGTTCGTATGGTCTGGAATTAATTAATTGTATTTACACACAATCCTATGGGGGAAATTGCTTTGGTTCACGACCAAATCGGTTTACGACCAGAGTTTTGGAATGAATTATGGTCGTGAACCAAGGTTCTACTGTAATGGACCACATGCTATGAGAATCTGTGGTCCCACACTACAGCAACGATTCCAAAGAAGAAAAAAAAAAAAAGCTTTTAAAATTGTATATCCGATTAAACAAAAAAGGGGTTGGCGAGTGACGCGAGCAGGGGGTGGAGTCTCCTAGTGTTTTTAAAAATTTATTTAATTCATGTCATTAAGCAGAATTAGTGCATTGCTTACCTCTCAAAGGAAATCTGCTGATTAGTACTTTACGATAACTTCAAATCATTGAAGTAAGAACCATAACAACTACTAGAAAGCACAGTTATCTCAGTAGCTTTTGAAATGATTACAGTAGCTTTTAGATTACTATACACTCAATGCTTCCTGTGTCCTATAGAGATAAATGTCTTAGGAAACCTTTATTTTATAGAATCTATGTCTAAAGTAGTTCCCAACCAATGTTTTTAGACCAATAATACTGATATGTGGGCAACAAACATGACCCATTGCAGATGCAAATTGTACCGATAATTTTGTTATGTTTAAGTATTAATTTTCTTAGAAAAAACATGAATGAAAAAATATTAAATGTACAACAAGCACAGGTTGACTTGTATTTATTGACAAACTGTCCTATCAAACAGCTGCTCTGACTTACTGAGGGAAGTCTATATGACTTAGAAATCCATCTCACTACTCTTCCAAGAGTTGATACACTAAGTATTTCATTCTGCACATTACTTTGATACGAAAACAGATGCTGGAATAGGTATTAAACCAACAATTATCTGCCAAATTGGTGCACTTCCAATTTGACTGCTGTATCGGAGAACCATTGTGGCATACATAGATAAAAGGTACAACAATTTGAAATCTGGACATTTGCTCTTTTTCACTGGATCAACATTTGACCTTTGACAAAAAAACGATCCTAGTTATCTAGCGAGAACCTCCTGCTTGCAGTGGCTATTTTGGCAGTCTATGAAGACAATGGTGAAAGCAGAAAATCCTAGACTATGGCATTTTCCAACAGGAAAATTATGAAACTAAGGTGCAACAGTAAACAACTTTTATGCATGTTCTATACAAAAGGACAGTTTAGCATTTTGAAGCCCCCGTAATTGTTAAGTTTGTACAATTTTATTGCTTAGTTTCTTACCATAGTTGTGAATGTGTCATTGTGCATACCAGACAAGGGGACTGAAGTTGCAAACTGAGGCCATCTATACTAGAAAAATAACTTGATACAACAGGTGGAGGATCTGCTGATACACTGTTAGAGACTCAATACTCGCCCAGTTTCAGCGCTGGACATGACGGTCAGGCCCTAGTCAACAGTGCACATTTGGGATTATAAAATGCATGCCTTCTTAAAATTCTGCAAGAGATTAGACTTGTAGGGACAATTCTCTAAAATGTTTATAGTGACAAAATTTGATAATGAAAAGCCTTTGCATATACGGTTTCTTCTTAAAAGAAGGGTTTCTCCTCATGTATTAGACAAATAAGTAAATTAACTATGAAAAGATGGAACAGAGAGAGGAAAAAAGAAAATGAACAAAACATATGAAAATGAATTGCTAATATTGCTATTATCAATTCAGGGGCTCAGTAAGTTTAATTATACTACTCTTATGCACAATATATACTGAATGGCAGAGCAGGCTAAATGCACAGAGGAGCACTGCTCCAAGTGACTCAACCTGACTGGAGATTCAGGGTGCACAATGTTCCAAGAATGTGTTACCTGTCTTACCACTGCAACTATGAAGAGGAATGAAACCAAAATCACATGTAAAGATCAAAAACACACTCTTTACATTTAAAATAATAATAATAATAACAAGTGACTTCTACTAAGGCTTATATTACAAACTGAAAAGGAAATTAACGTTTAAATCTATTTTTACATTGAAAAGTAAATTTCAAGCCATACAGTCTTGTGATCTTTAACTGACCAGGTCCAAAACCAGTGAGAACTCTGGTGTGCTTCGTGTCTTCAAAGGAAGGGCTGGTTTCCGATTTAGCTGTTCTTCTGTCAAAGGTGGGACATGCTTGATAAAATAGTACCTAAAAAAAAGGGAATATAAAAAATTTGATTAAGCCAAACACAAAAGATCAAAAATAAGAAGCTATTAACCACAAACATAATGCATAAAGCACATGCGAGTGTGTAGTTGCCAGTATATTTAAAACCTTAGTTGCAGTATTAGCTTAAGAGAAGACTGATTTGTGTACATGTGGAAGTACCCCTTTGCTGGTGGCACGAGAATCTGTGGATTTCTTTGGTCATTTCAGCTACCAGTAAGCTTTCCCTTCTAGAAAAGACAGCGAATACCAAAACATTCTCAGTCGCCAACGACTTATTCTTTGGATTTCACTGGTCATAATTAACAGTCAGTCAGTCACAGATGCCCCATTGTCAGCAAAAGGCAGATTTAAACAAACTTCAAGGAAAAACAACTTAAAACATGTCACATATTATATTAAAAGATACAGCAAAGTGATAAGAAAATAAAAGCCATGAAAGATTCATCAAGCTGAAATGGCCAGCCCAGTTTCAAACTCAGTCAGTATTTAGACTGAAAGAGGAGAGTAAGAGTGGTTTAGAGCTGCACTGATACAGCACATTACTGCACCCACCACATGATGAAACATCTCAGGATCCCAAATTAGGACCCAAGCACAGCCGTGGAACTGGTGACACCTAGTTCTAATGGACTGGAACAGTGTTGTGTTTTTTATTTAGGTACGGAAAGTATTCAGACCCCCCTCAATTTTTCACTCTTTGTTATATTGCAGCCATTTGCTAAAATCATTTAAAATTAACTTTTTCCCTCATTAATGTACACACAGCACCCCATATTGACAGACAAAAAAAAAAAGAATTTTTGAAATTGTTGCAGATTTATTTAAAAAGAAAAACTGAAATATCACATGGTCCTAAGTATTCAGACCCTTTGCTCAGTATTTAGTAGAAGCATCCTTTTGAGCTAATACAGCCATGAGTCTTCTTGGGAAAGATGCAACAAGTTTTTCACACCTGGATTTGGGCATCCTCTGCCATTCCTCCTTGCAGATCCTCTCCAGTTCTGTCAGGTTGGATGGTAAACGTTGGTGGACAGCCATTTTTAGGTCTCTCCAGAGATGCTCAACTGAGTTTAAGTCAGGGCTCTGGCTGGGCCATTCAAGAACAGTCACAGAGTTGTTGTGAAGCCACTCCTTCGTTATTTTAGCTGTGTGCTTAGGGTCATTGTCTTGTTGGAAGGTAAACCTTCGGCCCAGTCTGAGGTCCTTAGCACTCTGGAGAAGGTTTTTGTCCAGGGTATCCCTGTACTTGGCCGCATTCATCTTTCCCTCGATTGCAACAAGTCGTCCTGTCCCTGCAGCTGAAAAACACCCCCACAGCATGATGCTGCCACCACCATGCTTCACTGTGGGGACTGTATTGGACAAGTGATGAGCAGTGCCTGGTTGTCTCCGCACATACCGCTTAGAATTAAGGCCAAAAAGTGAATTGAAGGGGGTCTGAATACTTTCCGTACTCATTGTGTGTATGTATGTATGTATATATATGTATATATATATATATATATATATATATATATATATATATATATATATATATATATATAGTGGCTGGAGTGGCAAACCTGTGACCAACACCCAAGTTCTCTCTGCAAATTGGAGGACCTGCTGCTTGCAGGGCTGGATGCAGGTTCAGCCAGTGCACCTTTTGGGAGATCAGACCACAACCTTGTGTACCTTCTTCCTCTTTATGTGCCACTTGTGAGGAGGCAGTCAGCCACTGTTAGGACTATGAGGGTGTGATCAGAGGAAGCCAGTGTAGCTTTACAGGATTGTTTTGAGGCAACAGATTGGGACGCTCTGTGTGAGCATCATTTGGAGGACACTGATGGTCTCACTGACTGTGTCACAGAATACGTTAACTTCTGTGTAGACAACTCTGTACCTTTAAAATCTGTACGCTGCTTCCCTAACAACAAACCATGGATCACCAAGGACATTAAAGCTCTTCTGAATGAAATGAAGAGAGCATTTAGGTCAGGCGACAAAGAAGCATTGAAGAGGGTACAGAAACAGTTGTCTGTTAAAATAAAAAAAGAGGAGAGGGACAGCTATAGTATAAAGCTGGAATAAAAGCTGCAGCAAAAGAACATCACCAGTGAGGTCTGGAAGGGCATGAGGACAATTACTGGTTTTAATTCAAGCTGCCAGAGGACTTAGGGTGACAGAGAAAAAGCAAATGAATTTTACCAGTTTTTTAGTAGGTATGACAGCATGTCTTAGTCCAACCTGCCCTGCAGCTCCACCTCTGTGGCTGACAATGTATACCTGGACACCACCATCAATACCTCACCTGCTAACTTTTCCCTCTCCCGCCACTCATTACTGGGGAAAGAGTACGGTGAATTATTATCTCCTACCCCTTCCTTACAAGCTGAACCCTACTCCACCCCCTGTTTTATACACAACACTGACACAACCAGACCATCCACCACCTTTACAGAAGACCAAGTCGTGAAAGAATTACACAAACTTCATTCTGAAAAAGCGGCAGGCCCTGATGGCATCATCCCAAGGGTGCTTAAAGTCTGCGCCTCACAACTATCTGGTGTACTACTTAGGATTTTCAACTTAAGCCTGAGTATTAAAAAAAAGTGCCAGGGCTATGGAAAACATCTTGTCTGGTTCCTGTTCCAAAGAAGGCACATCCTATTGTCCCTTCTGACTACAGGCCAGTGGCGCTCGCCGCACACATCATGAAAGTCTTTGAGAGATTAGTCCTGGAAATACTTTATATACTCGCGTTTAAGTTCTCCCACGGATAAGTCAGGGCTCAATTTTACTGTATTATTTCCAGTATTTTATAATGTTGGTCGTATAAGTCGAATGCGGAAAACTCACGCTATTGGTCCAAGAGACTATGATATGCTAATGCCTACCTGAAAGAGTGACCACGGAGCACACTGCCCTTTTTTTTTTTTCTATGTATTGTGCCTACATGACCAAACAGTAATATCCAAACTATTCCGAAGCAATGTTTGCACTGTTTTGTGTTTTTTTTATGTCACATCCTCATACACCTTTATCGTAAGAGCATCCCTTATCTACAATAGAGCATTCTATCAGAAGAAAATATGAAGCTGGTTTTAAATTAAAAGTCATTGAAGAGGCGAAAGAAATTGGTAATTGCGTTGCTGCAACAAAATTTGATTTGTCTGATAAACTGGCGTGAGACTGGAGGATTGTTGTATTTTTGAATGGGTGTATAAGTTGGGATCTGATTTTATAGGTTTCAAGACCCGACTTTTATGCGAGAGTATATATTTGTGGTGATCTTAAAGCTTACAAAGGGAGACTGCACAAATAAAAATGAAAGTTTTTTAAAATAAAATAATCATTTGCTTAAATTTACTGCAGGTTAAAGTAACAGATTACATCAGAGCACACTAATTTTATTCTTACATTTTTGATTATACTGGAAGCCTAAAATTGTCACATTTTCATGAGAAAACTGAATTTGTTACATACAACACGAATGACATGCAATTTGAAAACTATAAAGAAAACTGTTTTACAAATGCAAAACTGTGTCCATGTGGACATTTTTGTGAGTAAAATAAGACTAACTAAATGTGACAAAAGCTAAATGTTGACAAACAAAAAAATAACGAAAAAAATAAAATCAAAAATTAAGTAAAAACTAAAACATATCTTAAAACTAGAAAAACACTGGCTTACGGGTCAAAAACCTCCCAATCTTCCTCATACGTTCCTTCAGGAGGTGCAGCAGATGCTTCAGAATAGCCACTGTCTTGGACTGACCCTGGAGCTACCATAAACAAGAGTTATAATTAGCCCCCATTCTTAAGAAGAAGAAAAAAAAAAAGTAAAAAGTTATAACAATACAAAGAGACAATACAGAGTGTTCAACATCAATCTATCTATATAACAAATAACTGCTTTAAACATAAGCTCAATGAAATATTTCCAAAAGTGTCAGTGATGCAAATACAGGTGCCGGTCATAAAATTAGAATATCATGACAAAGTTGATTTCAGTAATTCCATTCAAAAAGTGAAACTTGTATATTAGATTCATTCATTACACACAGACTGATGTATTTCAAATGTTTATTTCTTTTAATTTTGATGATTATAACTGACAACTAATGAAAGTCCCAAATTCAGCATCTCGGAAAATTAGAATATTGTGAAAAGGTGCAATATTGAAGACACCTGGTGCCAGACTCTAATCAGCTAATTAACTCAAAACACCCGCAAAAGCCTTTAAATGGCCTCTCAGTCTAGTTCTGTAGGCTACACAATCATGGGGAAGACTGCTGACTTGACAGTTGTCCAAAAGACGACCATTGACACCTTGCACAAGGAGGGCAAGACACAAAAGGTCATTGCTAAAGAGGCTGGCTGCTCACAGAGCTCTGTGACCAAGCACATTAATAGAGAGGCGAAGGGAAGGACAAGATGTGGTAGAAAAAAGTGTACGAGCAATAGGGATAACCGCACCCAGGAGAGGATTGTGAAACAAAACCCATTCAAAACTGTGGGAGAGATTCACAAAGAGTGGACTGCAGCTGGAGTCAGTGCTTCAAGAACCACCACGCACAGACGTATGCAAGACATGGGTTTCAGCTGTCGCATTCCTTGTGTCAAGCCACTCTTGAACAAGAGACAGCGTCAGAAGCGTCTCGCCTGGGCTAAAGACAAAACTGCTGCTGAGTGGTCCAAAGTTATGTTCTCTGATGAAAGTAAATTTTGCATTTCCTTTGGAAATCAAGGTCCCAGAGTCTGGAGGAAGAGAGGAGAGGCACAGAATCCACGTTGCTTGAGGTCCAGTGTAAAGTTTCCACAGTCAGTGATGGTTTGGGGTGCCATGTCATCTGCTGGTGTTGGTCCGTTGTGTTTTCTGAGGTCCAAGGTCAATGCAGCCGTCTACCAGGAAGTCTTAGAGCACTTCATGCTTCCTGCTGCTGACAAACTTTATGGAGATGCAGATTTCATTTTCCAACAGGACCTGGCACCTGCACACAGTGCCAAAGCTACCAGTACCTGGTTTAAGGACCATAGTATCCCTGTTCTTGATTGGCCAGCAAACTCACCTGACCTTAACCCCATAGAAAATCTATGGGGTATTGTGAAGAGGAAGATGCAATACGCCAGACCCAACAATTCAGAAGAGCTGAAGGCCACTATCAGAGCAACATGGGCTCTCATAACACCTGAGCAGTGCCACAGACTGATCGACTCCATGCCACGCCGCATTGCTGCAGTAATCCAGGCCAAAGGAGCCCCAACTAAATACTGAGTGCTGTACATGCTCATACTTTTCATGTTCATACCTTTCAGTTGGCCAACATTTCTAAAAATCCTTTTTTTGCATTGGTCTTAATTGGTATTCTAATTTTCCGAGATACTGAATTTGGGATTTTCATTAGTTGTCAGTTATAATCATCAAAATTAAAAGAAATAAACATTTGAAATACATCAGTCTGTGTGTAATGAATTAATCTAATACAGTAATCCCTCGCTATATCGCGCTTCGACTTTCGCGGCTTCACTCTATCGCGGATTTTATATGAAAGCATAACTAAATATATAACACGGATTTTTCGCTGCTTCGCGGGTTCTGCGGACAATGTGTCTTTTTACTTCCTGTATATGCTTCCTCAGTGGGTTTGCCCAGTTGATTTCATACAAGGGACGCTATTGGCGGATGGCTGAGAAGCTAACCAATCAGAGCACGCAGTTAAGTTCTCCTGACTGAGAAGCTAACCAATCAGAGCACGCAGGAGCTATGCAGTGTTAACCAGGAAGTCTCATCTCGCTCATTCAGCATCAACGTGCTTCGCTGTGTAAAGAGTTGTGCTCTTTAGTGTTTATCTTTGTGCATAGTCAAGCCCTTCATTATGGCTCCAAAACAATCTGCTACTGCTTCAGGGGCCGTGCCCAAGCGCAAGAAGAAGATGTTAACGATTGCCGAAAAGGTAAACGTTTTGGATTTGTTGAAGGCTACGATTCTTTTTATTTAAAAAGTAGGAAAGGAATATAAGATCTACGGCTGCAGCGTCCTTTTAACCAGGGTGCAAAACGAGTTGTAAGTGGATGTAATAAGGCAGTATTCTGGATGGAATCTGCTTTAGGGATTTGGATTGAAGACTGCCAGAAGAACAACGGCAGTGCTACACAATCGCCTGAAGTGGCTCCTTTACAAGGTCTGTAACGCTCTACTTTGTTGTGCAGTAAAATTAAACTCATTGTTATCGGACAAGTCATCGTGTCATTGTTGGTGAGTAACCATAAATAATTAATACATTTACTGTATACTATTTTTCTTGCAATGTACGTATTTATTGCTGGTGACCTGTCTATCGTAATGGCTGTAACATATGTGATATCGGAGACACTCAATATCTTTAAAATAATATTTAGGTTTTACTGTATATAAACAGTGTGTGTTTATATACATAATTTCAATGAATCTTACCTAATATCTAAGAGAATACAAAGGGATTATGCTGTATAACGCTGCGGGGAATATTTATAAACAGTGCGGGAGAGTTTATAAGGGCTTAAAATATATAAAAATAACCATACAAACATATGGTTTCTACTTCGCGGATTTTCACCTATCGCGGGGGGGTCTGGAACGCAACCCCCGCGATGGAGGAGGGATTACTGTATACAAGTTTCACTTTTTAAATGGAATTACTGAAATAAATTAACTTTCTCATGATATTCTAATTTTATGACCGGCACCTGTATAGCAAGAGCAAAGAATAATAATTAAGCTTTTATGCCACATTTTCAATTTTGGCAATAAGAACCAGAATAAGGAAGGTTACTTAGTTCTAAGTGTTTTTCTTATATGAGCAAGAGCTTACAGCCATTACCTTTACACTGATTACATCAAAATATAAATAATTCATATCTGGATTTTTAACTATATAGTAGATAGATAAATCATAGCCATACTACTACTGTGTTAAATTGGGTTGTATGATTAATTTCAAAACAAAATTTGACACAATGCAATTTTCAAGCCTTAAGAGATGTGATTTTAATTAGCTTATGCATAAGCAATTTCTGCACTTTGTGGCCCATGAAGTTTTCCTATTTACCCTTAAAGAAATACTTGCCAGAGAGCAAATGCACTGTATGGTAAAATATACTGCTCAAAAAATTAAAGGAACGCTTTTTAATCAGAGTATAGCATCAAGTCAATGAAACTTCTGGGATATAGATCTGGTCAGTTAAGTAGCAGAGGGAGTTGTTAATCAGTTTCAGCTGCTTTGGTGCTAATGAAATTAACATCAGGTGCAACGGATGGGCAACAATGAGACAACGCCAAAAACAGGAATGGTTTAACAGGTGGAGACCACTGACATTTTTCCCTCCTCATCTATTCTGACTGGTTTTTTTTCACTAGTTTTGCATTTGGCTATGGTCAGTGTCACTACGGGTAGAAAAGGCCATACCTGGACCCTACAGAGGTGGCACAGGTAGTCCAACTTCTCCAGGATGGCACATCAATATGTGCATTGCCAGAAGGTTTGCTGTGTCTCCTAGCACAGTCTCAAGGGCATGGAGGAGATTTCAAGAGACAGGCAGTTACTCTAGGAGAGCGGGACAGGGCTGTAGAAGGTCCTTAAACCATCAGCAGGACCGGTATCTCCTCCTCTGGGCATTGAGGAACAGGATGAGCACTGCCAGAGCCCTACAAAATTACCTCTAGCAGGCCACTGCTGTGAATGTCTCTGACCAAAAAACAGACTTCATGAGAGTGACCTGAAGGCCTCTAGTGGGCCCTATGCTCACTGCCTGGCACTGTGGAGCTCAACTTACATTTGCCATAGAATACCAGAATTGGCAGGTCCACCACTGGCACCGTGTGCTTTTCACAGATGAGAGCAGGTTCACCCTGAGCACATGTGACAGACGTCACATTGTCAGACCCTATGCTGGTGCAGTGGATCCTGGGTTCCTCCTGGTGCACGACAATGCCAGGCCTCATGTGGCGAGAGTCTGTAGGTAGTTCCTGGAGGATGAAGGAATTGATACCATTGACTGGCCCCGCACTCACCTGATCTAAAACCAATAGAACACCTCTGGGACATTATGTTTCAGGCCATCTGACGCCACCAGGTTGCACCTCAGACTGTCCAGGAACTTAGGGATGCCCTGGTCCAGATCTGGGAGGAGATCCCCAGGACACCATCAGTCGTCTCATTAGGAGTATGCCCCAATGATGTCAGGTGTGCATACAAGCATGTGGAGGCCATACAAACTACTAAGCACGATTTTGAGTTGCTGTAATGAAATTTCGGCAAAATGGACTAGCCTGCCACATCATTTTTTCACTTTAAACTTTCAGTGTGTCTTTGAATTCGGCCCTCTGTAGGCTGATAATTTTTCCATCAAACAATGTGGCATCCTTTCATTCCTAACACATTACCCAGTCCATATCAGTATAGATACCCAGCATGATTTTTCTCCCATTGAAATCTGATGTGTTTCCAAAGTGTTCCTTTAATTAGCTTATTTTATACCTTTTATAAAATAACTAGCCTGTCGCTGTATTTTATAATGGAACTCATGAGTACCTGGGTCCTATTGTGATAAAAGCCTTAGAACTTGTTGAGTACATCTACTTTGAAGTGGTAAAGGTTTTGATTTAAGAAAACTTGCTTGCCGTTCTTCTGAGGCATGCTTGTGATAACAAAAATAAAACAGGAAATAAAAATTTATCACAGTTTCCTGGTACATTTTTCGTGATATAAGGATGTTTCATCATGTAATTATTTCTTCCTAAACGACACCTACTTTTACCTATTACACTAGGTTTTATTTTACATAGCCTTAATTACATAGCAATAAATTTGAAATGATTACACAACATTGCATTTTTAATAAAAACCTTAAATTTTTTGAAAGAGCCAAGCCACCTGAACATTGCACTTTCCATGGCGTGACATGTGCATGGGGGAAAAAAAAAAAAAAAACCCATGGTGTGTGTGTGTGCACCATACACCAATTATCCATTTTTTTTATGGAGAGAACATACAAATTCAATGCTGACCCTGGCCCTGTGAGGCAGGAATTAAAGCTCTGTGCTACCACTCTGCCCAAGCTAAAACATCTGCACTAAACTTCAACATGATTAAACTTGCATGAACTGTATTTCAAAATTGAATTGGCCCAAGTGCTTGTGTTCACCTTGTGATAGACTGGACTGTCCAGGGATTGTTCTTGATTTGTGCAACCCTGCCCCGACCTTGCCCTGGATAAGTGGGTTAGGTACGGAGATGGATGAATGTATGCCTATAATGTCTTCTCAGCTCTTGTCACTTGGTTGCATGTTATATGCTTGCTCAATATTCTCTCTCATTGAAGCATACATAGGCATTTTTAATCAAGCAGCAGCATGCAATATTTTTTTTGCAAAATAGCAAAATAAGCTTCCGTATAGTCAAACCATAGCAACAATCTTAAGTGTGAATTTTTTTCAGTTACAATTGTCTAGTTGTCTACAGAACTGGGAAAATGTGCGGCAAAGTGAACCCAAACATAGAGCCAGTCTCCTTTTAATATTGCTGAATTTCCAAAAAAAAAAAAAAAAGATTTTGCTTGACATGAATGTTATTTTGCAATTTGTGTGTAATCTTAAGACATGAATCAATACTCTGTAAAATTTTTGGCTTGGAGGAAAAAAAAAAAAAAAAAAAAAAAAAGGATGTATTCTAGAATTTAAAATGTTACATGCAATACGCACTTTGGATAGCTCAATACTTTATGCTTAAACAGTTAATAGTATCTATTAAGTGTTGTATCAAAAATGTATTAGCACCCTTAAAATCTTTATAAAAAGCAAACCTACATCTGTTAACAGTAATCTAGTCTGTTACACAGTTGTAAGCATTGTTATTTGCCGCTACAGGCGCAATACCTATGAATATGATCTACATTAGTGTGTTTTTCTAATTAAAACATGACTCACAACAAAGGATTTTCAAAATATGTCATATAAATTAACAGATCTATATACTCCATCCTTTCCTCTGCTACTTTTCATGTAGGAACAAGCTAGAAAAATAAAATAATCATTAATTCAAATCACAAATATAATTTTAGTTAAAAATATATTTTTACAAAATTGCATAGCTGTAATGCGGTTAATTTTTTCTGCATTGTTAAGTTTTGCCTTTTCTCCTTCCCAGCACTATTTTATACTGTACACATTTCCCGTTCTGTCAATTCCTTGGTACTTACTTATTGACAGTTTCCATACTATATTGAACACTTAAGTACCCTTGGGCACACAAAAAAAAAAAAAAAACAGTATATCAATCAGTTATAAGAGTCAAAAAATATACGAAATTTTTAATTTTTTTGTGCCATGTATCCCACCAGCTCCAGTTTTTAAGAAAGGTGTTTTTTAAAACTAATTAACAATACCAACTATTGATCAGTAAAACACATGGAAAAGGCAGAGGTAGTTAAAGTTGGCAATCAGGGAGTATTATCACACTTATGGTTTCAGCACATATTCATTATTGCTTTAAAATAATTATAACATTTTAGTTTCATGAAGAGTATCATGGAAAACTTATTTAATATACAATGTGTCCAAAGTAATGCAAACTAATGATAGTAAAGCAAAGGAAATATCACATACCTGTTAATGGTGGAAGGTCACCATCTGATGTAATTTCTCCCTCTTCTGAACCATTCTCTGTAGAGGAACGAATTGGGATATCCTGGTAAGCCACATCTTCAGTAGAGGTTGCAGTACTTGTAGGCATCTCCTCTACCTGTTCCATATCCAATTGTTTAACAATTTCTTCAGCCTCAACGGCTTGTCCTGGAGAATCGGAACCTGAGGTTCCTAAAAAGAAGTATTTAAATTAAAACATAAAGGCATAATGCAAACTTGAAAATATTACAATAAAAGCAAAAAAGCAGCAATTTAGATAAAGAATGTCTCAGATTTGCTCTGGGTCTTAAATGACATTATTAACAGGCACAATTAATAGGCACATATTTGATGACACAATGCATTGCAACAGGAAATTCTAAAATTCTATACAGTACTATAAGGATGTGGTAGCCAAATTTTAAAAACATTGAATAAAAACTCAAACTCATGATTTAGGCAATACATGTAAAATATGACCTTTTATTTAGAATTAAGTGGTTTGGAACAGGATTGTTTCAAATTGGCTTTAAATTAACAAAATAATAACTTTTTTTTTTTTTTACATAGCAGTATGAAGAAGTAGTATCATTATTTTTATATCAGAATTACTGGCCACACCAATTAGACTTATACTCAGAATTCTATGTAGTCAGTCACCTGAAATTTTATTCTACTTGATCACATTATAACGCAAATGTATCCCAGGAGGAAAAAAAAAAACACACACACTTAGCACATGCATTCTTCAAAAAGATTCCAAACAGAGAATAAAAGTAGTATTCAAGCACTATTAGACATCAACTGTTCCACACTACAAAGTTTACTTAATAGACAAATTGTTTTGTTTATTACAAATTGCACTGATTTCCTGCATGCATGCTACTTTAGATGTTCATCACATCATCAATAAGTTAGAGAAAGCAAAAAACAATAAAAACCAAACATCTACCATTTTTGTTTGCTGGTGAAAAAAAATTAAACACAGGTGAAAAGATGGTTCCCAGCAACGTTGTCCTTTGAGGACTACCAGTTGTGTCAGCGGGATCTTCTAGCTTTCCGTTAGGCTTTACGTGTTTATTTGTATTGTGATTGGTGGCTTCTACATTAAGACAAAAAAAAAAAAAAAAAAAGAAGTGGGTTAGAATTTTGTATCAATGTTGACATACAAAAATATGCACCAAACTAAAAATAAAAAGGACCGATGTCATCTTAACTAGCGAAGATGCATTAGAACAGAGATGCAAAAAGCTTTTAGTTAACCGTTTTTTTTTTAGGTTTCCAAAAAATAAATAAATAAATAGAATATGCACTTTTTTGGGGCAAAAGTATGAACACAGCAGTTATCCCACAACTGGATGTCCATAAGATTGGTTCTCTGCTAAACATGTGAAAAGTATGTAGAACAGCACTCATTTTTGATTTTAGCACTCCTAGTTAGCAGCCATTAATTATTAAAAAATGTAAATTGGTTCTAATGACTCATGGATACTAGCAGTAAGGATTTATTCATATATTGATTTGATTTTCCAAAAACTACAAGACACTGGCTCCCTAAACAGCTAATGCTTTAAGGCAGCCAGCAAATGTCACAGGTATTCCCATTAATAGCAAAGAAAACACAGTGGGAGAGTAACAAAACACAACTATCCCTTGAGAATGACAATGAAATAGATGGTACAAGCATGCATGACTTTAACATACAAAGTTGTCCAAATGAATGCAAACAAACGATTCTGACAGTACTGCAGGTTAGTATCACAGACCTGTTAATGGTAGAAGGTCACCATTTGATGCAATTTCTCTATCCTCTGAACCGTTCTTTGTAGAGGAGATGAGGAGGATAGCCTGGTAAGCCAAACCTTCAGTACAGGTTGCACTACTTGTTGGCATATCCTCTACCTGTTCCATTTCCAATTGCTTAAATGTGTAATGTAAATAATGTCTATATTAACTGTTCAAAACAAAAAAAAGCTTTCTGTGCATCTTACCTCCATTGATAGGGCTTTTCCGTCTAACCCTGGACAGGTGTTTATTAGGCAAGTCACCAGTCTGAGGTGTTGATGATATTAAGTTGCTATCTAAATCACACTCGATTCTGCTTTTTTTTGGAGGATTTTCTTGCTCTGTCTAAAAATAGAAAACAATCATTTGTAAAAATTAAAAGAAAGTTTGACATTTTGTTTAAAATCTAGCTTATTTTTAAGCACCTCTACAATTAAATGTATATACTAAAGAAAGAAAATGGAAAGGTAAACACAATTTTAACAATATTAAATTTGTTTTAATACTGTATGTTTAAAAAAAATCCTTCAGAATATAATTAGAAATAGTTCTGAAAAGGATTACTGATATTTCTAGAATTGACCAGGAATATACAAGATTGCCTAATTTTGACCTCTGCCCAAAAAGTTGCCATTACAAACAGAAGTTATTCACTACAACAGAAACATCATATTTAAATGTTCAGTTATAGAAGATTAGATTTTTAAGTTCAAATATATTAGGAGGAGAAGGTTCAAAATGCATGTGCAGAACTGCAAAATGACACAATGCAGCTGGAATTTAAGTCACTGAACACAAATAAATGTGCAAGATTTTTAATAAATACATAAGATTTTATACATAATTGAACACAATGAAAGAGAAGCCCATCTTTGATAAAAACAGAAATGTCACAAATTACGGCACTGCACCCAGGGAGGAGGAATAAAGCTCATAAGATACTCCAAAATTTAAGATGCTATTAAATTCCTTACAAAGAGGAAACAATCAATCCCAGGTGATTACTCAGTTTGTTTTTTAAAAGAATTCTGCCATCCATTAATGCTAGGTATGTTTAAAGAAGTCAGAGAATAACACATACTACCAAAACACTATTCCAGGTGTAACTTACTGAATAACCACCAGGCCCCTCCAGCCCCCCACCCCCCATTTTGCACATTCTAAAAATTTACTACGATAAACCAAAATTGTTAGCTATAGGAATTGGTCCTGTGCAATTAATTGGATTAAAATTTAAAATGTAATATGGACAGATACGATAACTGTGTTTTACTACTGGTAATATGTGATATGCCTCCATTCACCGAGAGCATTTGTAGGGAGTTTTGCCTGCAGTCTACTGAATGAAAACTATGAAGGTGTGTAACTCATGGTAAGACTGACTAATCAGAAGACTCTTTAATCAGTCCCATTGCTATTTGTTTTGAAGTACTAGCCTAGTCAACCATGTTCTTTTGGAAGCAACAGAACAAGATAATGTTATATATTCAGCTAACATGAGTACAACAGAGGAGGAGGTAGTTGGTGACTTGGTATTGAAAAAACTCCACTTATGTCTTTTGGCAGTACTTTGGATTTGACCACAAGGACACTAATCAGGCAGAGGTATCGTGAAAAACATGCAAGGTTAAAATTGTAATGTCACGAGGAAACACAACTAATATGAGCATCTCTGACAACACATAGCACTTCACAAAGAATAAACTGTAAAAAAGGCAACTGTAAGTAAAAAAGCCTGGCTGAGTCAAAGCAAGTAACACTGGTTAGTTTGCAAGTGTTGCACCATATTAGAAAACAGAGGAAACTATAGATGCGGCCACATATTACTTAGTGAAAGACACAGTGCCCTTAAAGGCTATCAAAGTGGAATTTCAGCAACCTATCAACAAACTCAACCAAAAGGTGTCTTCATGTAATTACTTCTCATAAACTACCACCTCTAAACTGCACAAAAAATGCAAAGATGAAGCTGAATCTGACATGGCAAAACTAAAATACTATTCAATAGTATTCACAGAACTATGTAGATGTCTTATCAACTTAATGGTGCACTGCATAAGTGAAGAATTTGAACTGAAAAGTTACAGCTTGGAAGCACTGTATTTCCCAAGTGAAAACATTGCTCTATGCTTAAAAGAAACCTTGGCTGCCTGAGCAGCATTGAGTTGCCGTATACAATGAGAACAGATCGAACACAGTCAAAGCAGTCTAACTGAATTGGTGGATCAGAATCCAGTGACTCAGCTACAGGCTTTTACCTTGCAATCAGTAAGTTTAAATTTTGCCTAATTTACCTTATTACTGCAAATTAAATAATTTTACAGAGTAATGGGGATTGTGGAAGAGAGGTGAAAAAAAGAGTACAGGCAGGGTGGAATGGGTGGAGAAGAGTGTCAGGAGTGATTTGTGACAGATGGGTATCAGCAAGAGTGAAAGGGAAGGTCTACAGGATAGTAGTGAGACCACCTTTGTTATATGGGTTGGAGATGGTGGCAATGACCAGAAAGCAGGAGACACAGCTGGAGGTGGTAGAGTTAAAGATGCTAAGATTTGTACTGGGTGTGACGAGGATGGATAGGATTAGAAATTAGTACATTAGAGGGTCAGCTCAAGTTGGACGTTTGGGAGACAAAGTCAGAGAGGCGAGATTGCACTGGTTTGGACATGTGCAGAGGAGAGATGCTGAGTATATTGGAGAAGGATGTTAAGGATAGAGCTACCAGGTAAGAGGAAAGAGGAGGTTTATGGATATGGTGAGAGAGGAAATGCAGGTGCTGGATGTCACAGAGCAAGATGTAGAGGACAGGAAGATATGGAAAAAGATGATCCACTGTGGCAACCACCTAAAGTGCTGACGATTTTTCAACGAAAGCAACCAGATTAAATGGATAATAAGGGAAAGACATGAACAAAAAGTGTCTTTTTGTGCAGATGATATTGTATCTATATTACTTAACCATATTCATCATTTATAATTATTTCAAAACAGTTAAAATATCCAGGAGTTGCAATAACAAAACAAAAATGGTAAAAAAGATTAGATTATTTAACCTTCATTAACCCCAGGAGAATATTTAGATGAATACAACAGCAAAACAAAAAAACAAAGATAGACTCAAAGAACAAATAATACATTTATTCAATATAGATAAATGTAAAATAAATGTATATTGTGCAGAAACAGAAAATTAAACAGTGCAAGTATTTAGTCTTGGATGTCAGGAGGATGTCCTGAATTGCCTGATAGCAGCAGAAAGAAAAGATTCCTAGAGGCTCTTCTTCAAACACTGTGTAATAATGAGCCAGTGGCTAAAAGTGGTCCCTCCTGGAGAGAATGGAGGCAATTTTTCATAATGGTATCCGATTTTGCCACCATTCCCATTAACATAACCACTTCTAATGTGTCCAGGTCTTGGTAAGTTTGTGCAGACATTGTGAGTTTGAATTCAAGTTACTTTCCATGGAGACCACAGTGACTACTATGGACTGGTAAAAAATCTTCAGTAAACTGATGCATATGTTTCCTCAGGAAGTAGAGTCTATCGCTGCTGTTCTTGTACAGTGCATCTGTATTGTCAGAACAGCCTTATTTGCTATTTATGTGTACCCCCAGGTTCTTTTAGCTCTGCATCATTTCCACATTCTCACCCTAAATGGTGACTGGTCTCAAAGACTGTCACAATAAGGTCCACCTCTCAACTTTTCTCCGGTTTTCCCTGCACCGTATGACAAAGTACTCCACAAGTGTCCTGTTCTGTGACTAATCTCCTTTATCTATGCACCCTATAATAGAGCAGCCATATGAGAATTTCAGTAGATGAGAAGCACTGGTGCAGTGGATATAAAAAGTCTATACACCCCTGCCAAAAATCACAGATTTTATGTAATAAAAATGAAACCAAGAGAAATACTCTCAAAACTTATTCCACCTTTATTCTAAAATTTATATAAAGAATGTGAAAGCAAATCAGAAACTGTTAATTGAAAAAATGAGAAAAAAACAAATCATAAAAAAAACTTGGTTGCATTAGAGTGCACACCCCTTAAACTAATAATTAGTTGAAGCACCTTTTAAATTTTATTACAGTAGTCTTTTTGGGTAAGAGCCTATCAGTTTGGCACATCTGGACTTGCCGATTGTTGCCCACTCCTCCTTGCAAAAAATTTCCAGATCTGTCAAATTACAAGGGCATCACCTGTGCACAGCTCTCTTCAGGTCACCGTATGCATTTTCAATTGGATTAAGGCCTGGGCTCTGGCTGGGCCATTTTAGAACATTCATCTTCAATCTTCAGCTCTCTAGCAGGTGCTTGAAGGATTTGTGCCAAAATAGACTGATGCATGGAGCTATTCATGTTTTCCATCCACTTTGACTAAAGCTCCAGTTCTAGTTGAGGAAAAACAGCCCCACAGCAATATGCTACCTCCACCATGCTTCACTGTGTGTATGGTGTTCTTATGATGATGTGCTGTGTTATTTTTGCACCTAACATACCTTTTGGACTTATGGCCAAACAGTTCAACCTTGGTCTCATCAGACCATAATACATTTTCCATATGGTTGTGGAAACCTGGGCATACCTTTTTACAAAGTGTAGCCAGACCTGGATGTTTTTCTTTGTGAGAAGAGGCTTTCATCTTGCAACCCTACACAACAACTTAGACATATGAAGAATACAGCCAATTATTGGCACATGTAGGAAACAACCAGTACATACCAGGAAATCTTTCAGCTCCTCTAATGTTGCTGTAGGCCTCTTGGTGACCTCACTGACCAATTTTCTCCTTGTTTTCTCATCAATCTTGGAGGGACATCCTGATCTTGATAAAGTCACTGTTGAGCCATACTTTCTCCACTTGTTGAGGACTGTTTTCACCGTGCTCTGTGGGAGGTTTAATGTTTTGGATATTTTTTTGTACCATTGTCCTGACCGATACCTTTCAATGATAAAATTCTGTTCATGTTTTAAAAGCAGTTTGAGGACCATGGCTTTTGGAGTATGTTGCAACTAACAGAATATCAGAATAATCCTACAGGTACAGCCAAATTTTATCTAAGCTCAATCAGAGCCACTTTAATTGATATCAGGTGTATACTAACTACTATTGGAGATTAAACTTATTTTGATTGGTTGATTCTGAATGCAGCCACATTGTTGATTATTAAAGGGTCCGTACACTAATGCAACCAGGCTTTTGTATGATTTTTGTTCTTTTTTCACTGAACAATTTCTGATTTTTCACCTTCTTTGTATAGATTGCAATTTTGCAATAAAGGTGGAAGAAGTTCTGATTCTCATTTTTTTAAAACTCAAAATCTATGATTTTGGCAGGGGTGTGTAGACTTTTTACATCCACTGTATTATACTGGATGTCTATGGTATAGAAGCTTAACAGGAAGAGAGCAAGACAACTTCTTGATGTACCCCAAGTTATACACACCACCATTTCTAACACAGATAGCAGTTTGAGAGGGTCAGAGACTTTGTCAGTCAGGTAGTCCATGATACAAGAGACTGTGGGGGCATCAAGAAATATTCTAATTCAATGTAAAATAACCAAGATGTTAATAGATGGATCTCTCTTCATCTTGCATTGGCTGGGAGAATTAACACTGTTACAATTATTATTCGGAGGTTAGTATGTTTGTTTCAGGAGGATTTTTTTATTGCATTAAGCTGTTTCTTTATTTGGAAAACAAAAAGGCTATGGGGAAAAAAAGTATCTTGCAAAGAGCTAAAGCAGGGGAGAATAGCACTACCTTACATCAAATTTTACTACTGGGTTGCAAATATGTGCACTTTGATACTATGGAAAGAAACAGAAAGATAATGCACTTACAGTATTTGGTTAACCGTAAAAGGTAAATTCTGCTCAACACTTCTTTATATCCTTTGTACATTTGTCATTACTAAATTTTCATTTATTAACCATGAATTCAGTATTTAAATGCTTTCAAGCAAGAGTGCTAATGTTAATGGTTTCTATGCACACAGATAATTTATTCCAGACTATGTCTGGAAGATAACATGATCAAGTCAAGTTGGGGAGCATGCACTGGTACAGTGCGTCGTCACACCCACCACACAATGAAACCACTCAGGATCCCAGTTGGCAACCCCCCAGGCAGACATGCGGTCCAGTCCCACCCTCCAAAAATTACCCTCTATATACCACAGCCAGGTGTTACGTGGGTGACCCCTTGGCCTGGTCCAGCCATTCGGTTCCTCAACAATGAGGATCCTACGAGCTGGATCACCCTTGGGAAATTGCGCCACAAATAACAGGATACCGGTAATTAATAATAAAATACTTTAAACTCTTCAATAATGCCAGTAGCATGGCAAGTCATTTTTCTGACGGTCATTTAAGTCAAGCAGGCTGATGTGACCGATTTTTATTTTTTTTTTTAGTAAACTGACTTCGGCTAGCATTAAAGTTTTATCTCAGTTATGTAAACATTTTAATCACACCCAAAGGAATCTAGCTTCAGAACTTAAGAGTTTTTAGCTCTTAATGAAGTTAGGTCCAGTAAGATCTGTGCTATTTTAGTCTTAATATATGCCTCAATGTTTCATTCAAGTGTTGCGTAAACTCAACAAAATGTTTACTAACAAGTACTGTAGCTATCATATAGTGAAATACCCAGGCAAATAAAATTAATTTTTATTTTTTGCTACATATCTGAATTAACTGTCATTTAGGTGTTTATAATACATTAAATTAGTTTGTTCTTTTGCAGTGGCTCGAATGTGGTAGTTTACTTACAACTTATTTCATACTAAAATCTAAACAGATAACCACAACAATGATATAACAGCTGGTTTGTTCTATTATTAACAACCACTGAAAATTACTCCCATTTCACTAATTTTATTTTTCACATTTTAATGGAATTAAAATGGCAATTTTAAGAGTCTAATCAAAGCAAGCAACACTTTTTTTAAGCCACCTTCGGCAATGTACAACTTCTCACTAATCTGGTACAGCATGTGTCATATTCTTGTCTTCATTCACAAAGGCTGCAGTGTTTTCCATAGACAACATAAAACAGCAAGTTCCAGTTTAAAAACAATTTATACCATTTTTGCATTAAGTAGAAAATTAAACATACTGGATTATTTTAATCCAGCATCATGTTCTGCAAATCCCTACACTGTCCGTTGCCAAGAATATGCTAGTTTTCTTACGATGTCAAATCACAATTAACATGCACATGCATTGAGCCAAAACTAGCCATGTCATTTCAAAATTGAACAAAACACATGCACACACACTGCCAAACACATGTAAATGGTTAGGTTAGGTAACTAGCTAGCAACAGAGCCAAAGTGAATGGTGCTCAATAGTGAGTAAACTACAGTAACTGACATTATGGCACAATAGACCAGCTGTAAAGTGAGATGTAAAAAACATAACATTTAAAAAACTATATTACTAGCCACTGTACCTGTTAAAGACAGGTAATAGAATAATTTTAAAAACTATTTGCAATCTCTTGTTCTACACGCACTTTCAGTGCCTTTCCTCTGCATTTGCCTGTGTCTGAACCTCTCTTCACCAGCTCTGCCTTTCTCAAACGTGTTCCTGTAAAGTCTGCTTCTTATAATCATTTTTTCAAGGTGACTTTTTCACTTCATGTCTGGTTTTAAACTTTGTCTGAGGACGGCACTCTCGGCGGGCGCCATTACTACTCCTTGTGTGTCTCACACGTGTACAGCCTCTTTCGTCGCATCACCAAAGCCAAACTGACCAAGCAGATTGCTCCGAAGGACTGTACACAAAGACCTTTGTGTTTTATCATATAATATACAGATAATACTAGCTCTTTGTAGCTGTGTATTACCACACTGTGTCCAAGCTATCTACAGGACTTTCTACAGCTATACTTCATCATACTGCATTGGAGCTATATACAGAATTTAATTTTAGTATTCAACTTTTGTTTTTTTAATGTGTGTATTACGTTTTATTTATAGACTTAAAATTCTAGCCATAATGTGCTTAAAATAAAAATCAGACCTCTCAAATGTGAAAAATTCATTTTGGATTTAATTTTCAAACCAGCTTAATGCACTGTGGGAAGGACCAGTTTTACAATTATTTTTCCTGTATCCTACATGATCCCTTTTTACTAAAAAAACAAGTCTTAACATTTCTTATGTGAATCTTTCATTTTTAATTTTCATTCTAATTGTGTGTTAAATTTACCATTTGTTAGTAATGATAATCATCAAGTTCTTCCTCACTAAAGTAGGTATAGGATTAATGGAAAAAATAAATCACCAAAGGCACATTAAGCACAATGCATGAACAGCAGTTGCTTGATTTATCATTAAATACTAGTTATAACAAAATGTTAACATCTTGGTATTGCAGCAGCAGGAATGTGACCCAGTTCATTTCTGTTTCAACTGAAGTGCAGAGTGTAGGACATCTTTGTCTTTGAGATCAAAATGGTACTGCCTTCAATTAATTGATGTAGGTGTGCTAAGCAGTGCAATGACACAATATAACGGGACCCAACAAATATCACCTCTAGGTCACCAAAGGAAAGGCTGCACAGGATAGTTTGGATGCATGAAACATATCAGGATGTCTGATTCTGTTTCACTCTTGCCATGAATCACACCAATCCAACATTTTTTTTTTTTTTTTATCATGCATGTACCCTGCATAGCCTCCAATAGGATGCTGGTCTAATGTGAGGGACACATCAAATCCATCAGGAGTGTGATTGAGAGAGGGCAGTATCTCAGCTGCTGTTCAATGGCAAATATTCAGACAGTCAATTGACTGTCTTCACCAGACAACTGGCTGACTTTGAGTTTGCCATCTTCTGCAGGGATGTAACAGTGGTATTCTCGAGTACCAGGTACTCTTTTGGCCATGGAGAATTGCATTCTTTGTTCAGCAAAATGAGACAAGACATCATCATTTGATACGAAAAGTTTGGCATTTTTGATAGCTTACTGATTGATAACTCAATGATTACCATCACTGACACAGGGCACATTCAGTCTATGTTTAGGATGCAAAATAAACATGAAAGATTTGCATAAGAAAAAGAAAGGTTTGTGTTTTAAGAAAGAAGGGACAATGTAGAATAAATGAAAAACATTTTTAAAATTATCTGCACATTCCCACATACTGTTAGGGTACTCTGAAAATGAAATTCAGAATTATTTATTTTTTTGGATTTGAGAGGTCTGCTGTTCAAACCCTGATATACTTACTTTTATGTTTACAGTGATCCCTCGTTATATCACGCTTCGACTTTCGCGGCTTTACTCTATCGCGATTTTTTCTCATACACGCTTACGTCACTACGCATGCGCTTTCTGAGAACTTTTATCTAAGCCCCACGATGGCTCCTAAATGTGCTGCTTTTTCTAAGCCTTCTGACAATAAAACTATGTGCCGGAGGAAGATGCTAGCTATCCAGGAGAAGGTGAAACTCTTGGATATAATCAAAGATGGCAATACCCTACAAAAGCCTCCTCACGCATATGAAAAGACAGACCAGCAACTGCCTATCAAGATGTTCTTCAGCCGCACACCCAGATACCCACCCACTGTCTACTCTTAGTACTCCTTCAGCGGAAGAAGGCAACGATGCACCTGCTGAATATACTGCACCACCTGAAGACTCTCCTACTGATGTTGTGCCTTCATAGGTTAGTGGTTGTGTGTAAGAACTGTGTGTGTGTAATTAAATGTACAGTACAATAATCTACTATATAAAAGCAGTCAGGATTGTCCTTCTGTCCCGTGAGTGCAAAGCGTAGCAGTATTCCGTTTATCACAGACTTACTACTTGTGGCTTGCGGTACGAAGCGACGCGATGTGAGCAGAGTTCTGCTGCTCCCATCGTCCCCTGGCTTTTGTGCGTGATGCGCTGGAAAAATAGACAAAATTATGTCTCTGGAAATAATTAATGTTGATGGAGTACAAATGCCTCACCGTGTAGTAAATATCAGGGGAGATGGTGCTTGCTTATTCTCATCTATAGCTTATTTAGTGCATGAAACTCCGTCTTTAGCGGTACAGATTCGGGCTGACATTGTACAACTTTGGACAGGCACTCGAGGGGATAAAAAAAACTTAGGTTTTCGGGAGATGTTATGAATGGGCACTTTAACGTTCTCATTCCCTACACTTACATGCCTGATGTACACATGGAGCGCACACAAATTGCGGATAAAAGTCGGTCGCCTTAAAATGCGGGTGAGCCTTGTAATAATATATTTGTAACGTCTAATATGTCTTATTTTCTCTTATTTTGTCTAATATATTGGGTAATACGAGTGTAATGGTGACTAAAGTGTGTTATTTCATGTCTAGAGGCTCTAATAATGTTAAAAAACATATTTAGAAGGTCGTAAACAGGTTTTCTATACTCTAACTGCAAAATATTCGATTTAAAAATAAAGAATCCTACTTTGCGAAAATTCATTTATCACGGTAGAGTCTGGAACGGATTAACCGTGATAAATGAGGGTTCCCTGTACTGCTTTTTTCAGGAAGCCTACATAATTATCTGAATAAGGAAAAAAAGCAAAGGTCTGTTTTAGTTACAAATATGTGTTACTGAGGCCTAAATATACCGAAGCCAAAAACTCAAATGAAAATTTTGGTCAATTTCAATTTCAAGGTGCTGATTTGACCATGCAGGGTCCTATAGACCAAATGTTTTAATTTCGTCACATCCTATACAAATTAAAGTACCAGCCAAGTCTAAGCCTGCTCGGTGGTTTAGTTTTTGAGATTTTTTCATCAAATTTCACAAGTCCAAAGGCGGCCAGATAAAATTGACACCCACCCTGCCCTCTGTAAACTGGCTGTATCTGGAAAAGTATTGATCTTGCATCATAAAAATGTAACAATTTTTCCTGACTAACATGGGCAACCTGGTAATTTTTCCAGAATTTTTTGAGTCTGAAGTATGTAGGTCATTGGATGATTTTACATTGAATGACTCACAGAAGAATAAAGCATTATAATATTTTTGGCATATCGCTCAACCCTACCATACAGCATTTAATTCTTGGAAGTCACTTGGGATTCTGACCTTTAGAGATTTACGATATTGTAAAATGTGTTTTCATCATTCAAACAAATCCACTTCAAACTCAATCTTCCAGCAGACCATTCTTTTTATTATGCACAAGTAAGAAACTTTGTTTAAAAAATCCTGGCCCATACCCTCTAGTAACAAAGTAATTAGCATCTCTAAACTTTACCAATTTAATGCAAAAAGTTCACACCTGGAGTGATCTCAGGCAATTCTGGTTAATCACAGTATCAGAAAGTCACTCTTTAAGAGGATGGTTTAATATTGAAATATTAAAAAAAAAAAAAAACCTGACATGATCTTTATGAATATACAGTAATCCCTCGCTATATCGCGCTTCGACTTTCGCGGCTTCAATTTATCGCGGATTTTATATGAAAGCATAACTAAATATATAACGCGGATTTTTCGCTGCTTCGCGGGTTCTGCGGACAATGTGTCTTTTTACTTCCTGTATATGCTTCCTCAGTTGGTTTGCCCAGTTGATTTCATACAAGGGACGCTATTGGCGGATGGCTGAGAAGCTAACCAATCAGAGCACGCAGTTAAGTTCTCCTGACTGAGAAGCTAACCAATCAGAGCACGCAGTTGAGCTCCTGCGTGCTGAATGCAGTTTTAACCAGGAAGTCTCGTCTCTCTAATTCAGCATCAACGTGTTTCGCTGTGTAAAGAGTTGTGCTCTTTAGTGTTTATCTTTGTGCATAGTCAAGCCCTTCATTATGGCTCCAAAACAATCTGCTACTGCTTCAGGTGTCGTGCCCAAGCGCAAGAAGAAGATGTTAATGATTGCCGAAAAGGTAAACGTTTTGGATTTGTTGAAGGCTACGATTCTTTTCATTTAAAAAGTAGGAAAGGAATATAAGATCTACGGCTGCAGCGTCCTTTTAACCAGGGTGCAAAACGAGTTGTAAGTGGATGTAATAAGGCAGTATTCTGGATGGAATCTGCTTTAGGGATTTGGATTGAAGACTGCCAGAAGAAGAACAATGGCAGTGCTACACAATCGCCTGAAGTGGCTCCTTTACAAGGGCTGTAACGCTCTCCTTTGTTGTGCAGTAAAATTAAACTCATTGTTATCGGACAAGTCATCGTGTCATTGTTGGTGAGTAACCATAATTAATTTTCTTCTTACTTTGCTTAGTACATGTACGTACGTTTAGTGTCACTGTACACACATTTACTGTATACTATTTTTCTTGCATTGTACGTATTTATTGCTGGTGACCTGTCTATCGTAATGGCTGTAACATATGTGATATCGGAGACACTCAATATCTTTAAAATAATATTTAGGTTTTACTGTATATAAACAGTGTGTTTATATACATAATTTCAATGAATCTTACCTAATATCTAAGAGAATACAAAGGGATTATGCTGTTTAACTCTGCGGGGAATATTTATAAACAGTGCGGGAGAGTTTATAAGGGCTTAAAATATATAAAAATAACCATACAAACATATGGTTTCTACTTCGCGGATTTTCACCTATCGCGGGGGGGTCTGGAACGCAACCCCCGCGATCGAGGAGGGATTACTGTAGTATCAAGCATGTTATTACAGATGGTCCAGATTGTTCTAGCTGAGCATTTTGAGCTTGGCTCAGTGATGGCTTACTGAACCCAACTCTGCTAGTTTTGACTTTTTTTGTTGTTGTAGACTTGTAGTTATCATTTGCTGGTGCTCAGTATTACATGAAAGCAAGATTATAAAACGGTTTGCAGGATGGAATCATATTCAGTGCAGATTAAGTAAATAGTACAAACTGTTGCAATCTAGATGAATAGATAAGCAAGTTAGCAGAAATTTCCTGGATTCATTTTTGAAGGATATGTGAAAAACAAAAATAAATTCCACTAATGGTATTTTGTATACTAGTAATTGAAGGCTCACGTGATTTTTTTTTCTGACATGTTAAGTGATAACATCTCAGATTGAAATGCTCTAGAAAAGCAGGTAAAACTAAGTAAAAAGAATTTATCTTGCATAATAAAAGGTTTCATTAATGGTTTAATACAACAGTTTAAGTGGATGTATAATTACTTTGAATACAAGCTGTTAAAGTTGGTAACCATATTTTCAGTTTCAGTAATCAAAAGCTGATACTTGTTTGATGAGCCAGGAAAACACTTTTTTAAAAGTTAATATTAAACCCTGACATTAAATAGTGTGTTGTATGGAGTAAAAAATAATTTCCGTTGACTTGTACTTAATGTGTATTAGATTAACCTTTTTAATAGGTTCTGTACACGGTCTGGATGAGGAGAGCAACAAGTCCACTATCACTCCAAAGTCTTTCTCATAACTTGTATGTTCAATATTCAGACCCCCCTCTTTGAATTCAAATCTAACGTGTACTTCCTGTAAATAAACGTCAAGAATTATACACATTTAACTTCATTTGCCATCCCTCTCTCCCCAAGACAGATTTCTGTAATGATTGTTAACTGTAACATATTCCACCTACTTTAGGGTGTTAATCTAACCAGTTTAGTAATTGTATTTTATCTGCAGAAACCAGTATCATTTACATATACGATGAAGTGAAGCTACCCCAGCAATGATCCCTGAGGGACATAAGTTTTAATGTTGTGAGAAGGGCTTCTTCGACAGCAACACTTTGTTGTTTAAACCATAGATTAGGTTATTTTGATATTGGATAGATAAACTAGCAATGGCACTACTGAGCTAGAGAAGCAAATATGGGTAACATGTTTGACCAATTAAAATGATTTTTTCACAACATTTTCACAACCATACTATACACAGCCGGAGGATTCTTCTTTCTCTTTAACTATATCATCTTGTGCATGCCAAGTAAGTGAAATTTGTCACCACATCAAGTACAAATTACTCTTAAAACATAACTATCAGCAGGCATTTATAAACTGGAGTTCAACACAACAGACAGCTTGTCAAACATAAGGTTAAAAAGATTAGCAAATCTGGGTGGCCTGCAGAGCTTAAGAACAGGTACTAGTTCACAATGGAGAGAAGATGGTCTTTTTCATTGTAGACAACAGCATACATACATATGAGATGGCAATCTGTAAAATTCTAGATTTAAAAACAGATAAAAGGACCAGAGTAATCCTAACTTCGGAAGCATTACATTCACATTTGCACATAACGTACATTCAAATTACACAGGACTTTACTGAGAAGATTACAAGTCTTCTAACCAAATTCAGAGCTATTGCTTTAATAGTAATAACTTCTACATTTATGAAGGTTTCTGACATCACAAACTATTCATTTTTAAATCAATCTGCATTAGCATGTTTTGGAACTGTCCAGTCCACTTTCTTTGTCCTTTATCTCAGATTCTCTTGTCTTGATCCTCTCCATAGACATTCTTTTCTCACCTCTTTAACTCTCTCTTCTTGGACTTCTTTTCACTATAGAAGTGAGAGAGTGAACAGAGTTTTTCTTCATTGGTATGATTGTAGGAATGCCAGCACTGGCTTCCTGTTGCAAATGAAGTTTCTTTTTAATTTCTAAAAGTTCCCGATCCATAAGCTGAGTCTTTCCAACCTCCAAAAATAGCTAACCTTTCACATATACCTAGTCTAAAACTGTCAAGAATGTACCCAGGGCAACATCCAACCTGGAAGCGATGTCATTATGTGCATACATCATTAAGCCACATGTTTTAATGTCCACCACTTAAACCATTTGGGGCAAATATTTGTATTTCTTGAACAGACTTGTTTTTAAACTCCTAACACATTAACTGTGATATGTGGAGTAACAACAGAAGGCAAAAAATGTACTTTGAGAGGAAAAATAAATGTGTTGTAATATCTTATACCATACTACTCACAAAAAGGCTTGCTGGAAGAATCCCAATCCACCATCTTT
The DNA here is from genome assembly GCA_026402145.1 of Polypterus bichir lapradei. Classification (NCBI taxonomy): domain Eukaryota; kingdom Metazoa; phylum Chordata; class Cladistia; order Polypteriformes; family Polypteridae; genus Polypterus; species Polypterus bichir. The sequence goes on from JANRMT010062829.1 coordinate 26,412,150, forward strand.
AACTTACTGGGAGAGCAATCTTATACAATATGTCAAATCAGAAAAAATCAGTTTCACTTTATGAAGACCTGTTCAGGATTTCATTTTTTTTTTTTTTAGACCTTGGCAAGAACATATTAATGCAATTCTAAACTAAATATGCTAGGTAATGTGCTCAAACTCTGTATTTCCTTTTGTATTACTAGCAGGCTCCACCCCCTGCTCGCTTTGCTCGCCAACCCCGGGTTTGGTCCTGTGGAAATACAATTTAAAGTGTTTTTTTTTCCCCACGGGAATTGTTACATATGCAGTATGTTCACTTTTTATTTTAAAACTCCAGTAAAAACAATATTTGGAATGAAATTTTTTTCAAGATCGCATTAAATTTTGATTCTGTGTTTAGACTTATACGTTACGTTTTCACAATGTAAGTGTCCATGAGTAAATAGTTTCTTTGTCTCTTATAAATAAACTGACATTTTCAAATGTTTGTCCTTGTGATTTGTTAATTGTCACTGCAAAAGCTATTCTCAAGGGAAACTGTAAATGTTTTAATACAAATGGCATATCAAGATCTCCTTTTTGCCCAAACAGCATTTCAAGCTCATTCAATAAAAATAAACTTTCTGATAAAACATATCTACTTACGGAAGTGGGAATATCCAGAGCCGGTGTAGTTGGCGGCATTGTTCTCAAGAAGCTGCGGATTTCTGGTCATTGTGGATTGCAAGTCATTATAATAAATAAATCTGGCCGACCAATAGTTCTGGATATTGCCACTGCATCATGATATAACTGTTGCAATGCTCTTGGACTACCTTGATATGATGATGGTAATATTACTGCTTTACCTATTTTGAATTTGTCTGAACTATTGATATTTGAATTTTGAACGTGATCAATGAGTCCTTGCATATGTTCCGTTCTTAGTTTTGCTTGATTCGATTTAATAAAGAAGAGACGATTAGCTGCGACTTTTACATACACATTAATAATGTAATGTTGCGATACACGCTGAGATGATAGAAGTGGGTTTAATAAATGGGAACATATCGCTAATTTTGAACTGAAATATTGTGTGGGTGTTATTCGTTTTTCTGAATGCATTTGTTTCATATTGTACGACCATCCTGTTTTGCCTTCTGGGAAAAGCAAAGGAAAGAGTAAAGGGTCGGCATGTGGCGATGTATTTGACATAAATGACAAATCATGCTTTGCTTTTGGATATACACGAATATCTACTCTGTCTTGGATATCTGTCTTTTGAAATTATTCTCACTGACAATTTGTCACATGTGGGTTTATTATAAATGTGACTGTGATCTTTCGGATACATATACAGTGGTGTGAAAAACTATTTGCCCCCTTCCTGATTTCTTATTCTTTTGCATGTTTGTCACACAAAATGTTTCTGATCATCAAACACTTTTAACCATTAGTCAAATATAACACAAGTAAACACACAATGCAGTTTTTAAATGATGGTTTTTATTATTTAGGGAGAAAAAAAAATCCAAACCTACATGGCCCTGTGTGAAAATGTAATTGCCCCCTTGTTAAAAAATAACCTAACTGTGGTGTATCACACCTGTGTTGTATCACACCTGTGTTCAATTTCCGTAGCCACCCCCAGGCCTGATTACTGCCACACCTGTTTCAATCAAGAAATCACTTAAATAGGAGCTGCCTGACACAGAAGTAGACCAAAAGCACCTCAAAAGCTAGACATCATGCCAAGATCCAAAGAAATTCAGGAACAAATGAGAACAGAAGTAATTGAGATCTATCAGTCTGGTAAAGGTTATAAAGCCATTTCTAAAGCTTTGGGACTCCAGCGAACCACAGTGAGAGCCATTATCCACAAATGGCAAAAACATGGAACAGTGGTGAACCTTCCCAGGAGTGGCCGGGTGACCAAAATTACCCCAAGAGCGCAGAGACGACTCATCCGAGAGGTCACAAAAGACCCCAGGACAACGTCTAAAGAACTGCAGGCCTCACTTGCCTCAATTAAGGTCAGTGTTCACGACTCCACCATAAGAAAGAGACTGGGCAAAAACGGCCTGCATGGCAGATTTCCAAGACGCAAACCACTGTTAAGCAAAAAGACGTTTGGACCTGCAAGGTTTTCAGTTCCACTTGCTCCTGGCTGATTATTATTTTCCTTGCCTAGGTCACCGTCTCATGGGAACATGCTTCCAATTGGTGTCAGTATGATGTGACTTGACCGTGTCGTGGGAAGTAAAAGTGTCTCTGCCTCTCTGTCTCTCTTCAGAAGTTCACATATCATTGCAAGTTTTTTTTTTTTTTTTTTTTTTTAATAATAGAGAGAGATATATGTAAACAATCACTTTACATGAGGTTCTGTTACCATGTGGCTCTATTACTATTAATTTTCATGGAGTGTCTCTTGTTAATTTCACTTAATTGAGTTATATTTTATGGATTCAAAGAAATTCAATTAAAAAGGGTCCAGTGGGGGGGCCGGTTAATGGTGACTTGAGGATCTTTTAATATTTTTAATCTTTCCTCTTTGCTTTTTAGCAAAAGCCCCACTGGTCCAGCCCTCCTACATCCTGGTCTCTGGTATTACACATAGTAAGCAACAAGTATTGCACTGGACAACTAACTAGCTGTTCATGTTATGCCTCAGTGAGAAGGATGGACACCATTTTGCTAGTTCTTTGCCGATGACTGCTTGTATGTGTTAATGACATAATGCTGTATGCTAGTGTTTTACCTGCCTTATACCATTTTGCTTCATATATTTGTTTTGCCACCTCCAACATCTTTTCCTTCTCATCCTTCATTTATGACATTCATTTTATTGAAAATTTCCAGGACTCTCTCTTCTAACCTCTGTGTCACCTTTTTACAACCTGGTTCTTATTTAACTCCCAGCTCTGCAGATCCAATGTCAGTAAGGCCAGAGTCACAATACATAGCTTTTCTAGCAATTTTCAGTCTTATCCTTTATTTACGTAATTTTAGGAAGCCTTTGTGACTCATGATGCATATCTGGATCAGGGTGCATCTGCTCCTTCCCTCATTCTGGCTATTCCCTTATTACCACCTATTCTTTTCATATTAACTATTCCTCACAGGACTGAGGTGCTGGTGGTGTGTTTGGTCTGGTGCATGAAGTATGTGTTATTTTACCACTAAAACAACTGTAACTATTTCATTTTCTACATTTTGTTGGAATCAATAAAAAAAAGTGATCACCCGAAAAAAAAATTGGGGGAAAAAAAAGCTGCAGGAAAGAAGGCAAAAATATACCAGATCTAACATATTTCACAAAATAACTCGTAGAATAGTTTTATTTTTTTAAAAATGTGAAGCAGTAGCATGTATAATAAATCTTTTCATTGCTTCAGAAGGAAAATAAGAAAACAACTACTTACTATATAGCAGTGCTGTAACTGGCATTCTTCCATGAATTCTCAATTAGTAGAAAAAGAGTTAAACCTAAGGCCCAAGAACAATGAAGATTGACCACTAAATGAGCAATTGAAAAAGGTAACTAGAGACAAATACTGCGAAAAGATAAACCTAAAAAGATCCTTTAGTATTTCAGTAGCAGAAAAGGAGCCTCTTTTTCCATTTAAAGGTGATGGGGATATGGACGTTATTCCAGGAACACTGGCTATATAAACTAATAAAACTCTGCATACCCACTTCTGGAACTTGGGAGAAATCTGCAACACTCAGATAAATGTGTCAACTATTCAAACACAATGACCAAGACAGACATTGAACCCATAACCCTGGAAACATGAGGCAGCACAGAACCGTAACACTAACCTTATATGAAGGACAGTATGGCAGAAATAAAAAATACAGGTAAACAGTAGTGTAGTGCTTACACAGAAATGATCTGCATGGAAAAATTATCAAGAGATGACCTTTCATATGACCTCATCACAAAAGTAATGTATAAGAAGCTTGCAAATAAAGTAAGTTAACATTATGGCTAAATCCATTAAAAACATGTGGAGAAAAAAAAGTTTTCTTTAAATACATAGCATCTTATGAACTTGGGAGTTGAAAAATCCTAGAAGGTAATGCAAGATAATCAATGAAGAAACTAAAGCTAAAAAGAAACCAGGTATTTTAAAACAAGAGAGAGATAGTTACCCAAAGCATACCTCAATATCAACTACATAAAGGAAATTGAACAAATAAGGGTTTAAAATGCCTTCACAGTTTCCAGACTTCATCACTGAAAATCTGTTGGGCAATTTTCAGATATTCAGTGCGTGCAAGAAGGCTCAAGAATATTCTGTTCTGGAATAATTGAGGGAGGGGAAAAAGTCACTGAAGAAGGTATACAAACGACTCCAAAATAATTAAAAATAAAGATCAGTAAGCTGTGATTAATGCCAAAGGAGGTGTTACCAAGTAGAGACTGGCAGGCCATAAACAATACAGTTGTACATCATTATACATGTTAATTAATTAGTTAATGTGCTTCAAATTTTAAAATGTCAAAAGCACCAAATTTCTAAAACCAGAAAACATTTGTCCTAGAGTTTCAAAGTAGCTAGAAGAGATTAATACAGTATCAAATAAACAGAACGGGATGATTTTTGTTCTTAATGCATGAAAAGATGAATGGTTTATTACTAAAGCAAAACTGATATGAGCTTTTACCATTAATGCTTGAACATCACACCCATAATTGAAGCTGTTCTCCAAGATGAACTGTTTCTTGCATATTATAAAAGTATAGGCAAGAAGTTTGTAAAATTATTGAATATGCATTGTATATAAGATAAAGCCTAATGATTATTTTAAAGGTTAAATCAATCAAGCTGATGAATTAAATTATACAAAGTACATGTTCCATATAGACAGTGCACCACTAAAAGTAACAAGAGTTTAACACACAGGAGACCCTGTATTACTAAAAGTAAAGTCACATTGGAATCATTGCTAGTGTTACAGCTTTTATTAGATATACAATATTTGCAACCCTTTATTACAGAAATGTACAAACAAGTTGGTTAAATATGTAGTAAGAGAACAATAACTGGCATGAAAATTTTACATAAATATATCAATACTCATAATTATGAAAAGTATCTAAGTTTATGTAAGCAAATATAAGGCCTTAAATCCAAGAGCATTTGAGGTTTAAACATCTGAAATGATTTATGATTTTTCACAAACGGTCAGTGTACAGATGTGATTTAAAGGTAGTTACAATACCAAATTCCTAGATGTATTCTGTGGTGTTCAATTAAATGATTTGTGGTGTTTGATACCAGATTTTACATACATTGTGCAACAGGTTTCTGAGATCACATGGAACAAAGTGTATAGTTTGGGTCTCCGTATTATTTATTTAAAAAAAAATAAATAAATACAACTACAGGAGGTACAGAGTACCCACTTGACATTTTTAAACTGCAGATTATCACCTATAAGAAAACATTAAATATATGCTAAGCGACACATTAGTTTTCACTGCCTAGTAATGAGGATAAAACAGGTACCTTGCAGAAATTTAAATCCTAAATGGCTGTTTTATAGGTCAAATAATTCAAAATGAAATTTATAAACTGTTATGCTGAATAACCTTCCCTCATTAAACCTTTGGCCATTTTACATTAAATGTTAAGATTTACAGAATGCTTTGGCATTACATCAGCTTCTACCATGCACTAGAAGGAAACATCACTGTTTGCTATCTATCCATTGCATCAACAGGACACTCTGAAAGTCTTTTCCTACAATAGTAATGTACATTTCCCCATCAAAGAGTAAAAATGCAGAGTAACACACTTGGACATATGCAATATTATTAGATTAATATATTATTTACCTTTGAACAAGTCACATTACTGTAAGATAGAGTATTTACCTCAACTAAACCAAATTACTGTAAAATTGTTTATTAGGCAGATAAACAGTTATATATCACGAATATTTCACAATGTACTAGGATAAAGAACTGACCAAGCAAAATACTAAAAAGGAACATACCTTGGCATTTCCCCTGATTAATTTTTTGATTGAAGAAAGCAAGCCAGTTTCATTTTTCTGTGGTTTTCCTCCTGTTACTTGCACACACTCCTCAACTTCTGAATGTTTCCGTTTGGTTCTTGGTGTGCGCTGTACATTTACTGGAGCTGACTGCTGAGAAGCCTTCCGCATTCTCAGCCTCATCTTTTTAAGCGTCACATGAAAAACTAAAAGACAAAACAGGTATTTATATTAGCAGACCTATGGTAAATTGTGCTGACCTTGTAGACTACTCTAGCAGGTAAGAAAGCATTACGAAATATTTCTTAAATAACAGTTTAAATTTACAATAAAAATGATGAAAGTTAATAGACAACTGAATACAAACTTTAAACTAGCAGGCACATATGATGAAACAATGTGATTCAAGCAGTGCATCCATGTATTTTTACGAAGGGGAAAAAGACCAAACATTTTTGTGAGGCTCAGCCATTTTAAAAGGAGTGTGTACTTCATTTGTTTAGTTATTCTATTTTACCATTATTGGGGGAAAAAAAAAAAATGAGTGGAAGATTGGTGCTGGGTTTAGGCCTTACTCATGTCTCATGACACCCCCCCCCCCCCCCATTAATAGTAAACAGTCTAAAGTCTGTCAAGTTTGCGTAGTTTCTTAGCCAAAGAGAAGGGATTCCTTACACACTCTATAAAATATGCAGTATTTTAAGGGCTTGAAAACGGCAGCTTTTTTAAAGCTAGAAGATTTCTAGTCAGACTAGAAATTCTGGCAGTATTAAGGATTGTTTGGCTACTAAAAGTTTCTGTTGTAACTGGTAACTGCAAATTTGTAGTTTATTTGGTGGAGGTGCAAAAGTGATTAAGGAATATCTCAACTTTAATCTGACAATATGAGCCTGAATATTCTTTTAGCAGCTACTCCATAATAACTTCTAGCCAGCATCTTTATCATTTCTTGCAATTGCAATTTTACTTATAAGCCAAAAACCAAGGTAAGAAATGCACTTTTTACAGGCCAATTTTTCCCACACCAATATATTTTCTAAAAAATGAGGGCACTTTGCAATATGTACAAAAAATATTTTACCTGTTTCATTAATAGTAGGAAAAAAAAAGTTACAAATTCAGCAGTGTAAACATTCAATTTCCTGTCTTTTCGTTTGTTTAATTGTCAAAATATAAGGAATGTACTGATGCGAGCAAAAGAAAATAGGCTTCATGTAAGCCAGTGTCACTTAAATGTTTCAGATCAAGGACACATTTTCCAAAGTCAAAAGATGTAGTGACCCACCTATAGTCAATAGTCACTTGCTAGCATAATTCAGTGTTACAATTACCACTTTTATTTTTCTAAAAGATCCCCATATGAAAAATTCTAAATTGTAATCCACTGTTCTGTCTTTGTATTTCTGTTTCAAAGGCTGAGATTTCAGTCGTGGTCCACAAAAATCCCTTGGCCATGATTGTAATATAACAGCAGATACCCCAAAAGCAGTGTTGAAGCAGAAATGGATGTAACTGGCCTCATGGAGGTAAATGATTACAATGGCCACAGGTGATCTACCTGGACTTACACCAAAGAGAATTTAAAAGATGACTGCATTGTGACCAATAAAAAATATTGGACTGGAGAAGAACCAAGTTTTAAAAAGTGCCAAATGAAAAGGAGTATTCACAAGAATTGAACAAGAGAATAATAGGCAGGAATAACACTTAAGCCATTACCATACAAAGATCCTCAAATTCAATTCAACCTAATTGTTTAATTAGATAATCTTTGCCAATAACCTTGGCCTTGCATGGGATAGCTCTTTTTTGCTCATATAGTGGGATTTCATTTGGGGGGTTACTATTTTTAGAAAGGAGTTCTTATTATAGCAGGGCTCGCAAAATTGCAAAATCCCTGGTAGCCCTTCGGGCAGGCACTCTTCAGTTTTTGGTAGCCCAAAATAAATTTAAGTAGCCCGAATAAAAAAGAGATTATTTTTAATGTATAATATTGTAAAGGAAACAAAACATCAATCAAAAAATTGTTAAAAGACAAATTACAAAAACTGTATAAAAATTACAATCATTAACTCAAATATTTGGTTCTAATTGAACAGAAATTTCTATGAACTTGTAAGAACTGGGTAGAACATGAATCAGTCTGTGTCAGATTCTGAATCTGAAATTTCCACTTAAGTCCCGGATGAGAAAATGCCACTCGACGTTGAGGGCATAGTATCTCCATCAGCTTTCTCTTCCTGTGCATCGGCCTCCATTTCACTGCTCTTTGCTCTTGTCGGGGTTTTATGATCCACGTGTCTTGAACCTTTTCCAGAAAACATTCAGAAACGAATTGACTTGTCAGGGCAAAAAGATTCAACTGTTTCCCCATTAATGGAGAGTTGCATGCAGTCATTCAGGTGTTTCAGGGTGTAGAGAGGTACGATGTGTTATCTTCACTTGGTTCATGCAAGAAAATCCTCTCTCACAGATGGCTGTTGATGGACTAAGTGTCAGCATTAATTTCACCAGCAACAAGATATGAGAGAGGTGTTCTGGGTTCTCAGAGAGGAGATCTCTTTACAAGCAATCTACCTTGCTACCCCGGTGTTCTGCAAGCCACATTTTTAGATCCATCCATTCTTGTGAATTTTTCTCTCTCTCTTCCTCATCTAGCAAACTGGCAAAATGTGTGACAAGATAATCCACCTCTTCATCCCCATAATTTGCCAGCTCTTCTCTGGGGTAGGGAAGAGTGGAAGGGTCAAAAACCTTGAAACAAGAGAGGCTTTTCACGCAGATTTTTTAAATCTGTTGTCCATGTACTTGACTGTGTTCTCAATAATCTTCTGAATCTCTGCACCAAAGGTGTCTTTGTCTATGCCCTCACCTCTTCTAGCAGGTCGCTGACTTTTTGTGAGCCGATTTCCACAGTAGCAAATGCTACCATCCTCGTTTGCTGTGAACTGTGTGTCCAAGGTTTTCTGGTATTCTCCTGATTTTGTTTTTAGGCTGAGTAAGCGTGATGTGGTGCTCTCAACTAACTGATTTGTTCGTGTGACGTTTAGGTTATCATGCTGAAAATCAGTACAGCACTTGGATAAGATGGTACTGTAGTTCAACATGAAATGCAGGAAGGGAGCAAATTTCTCAGGCTTCATCTCCTGACATCACTTCCTCCTGCCATGTTCTCCATATGAAAAACAGTTTTTTTTCCATGGCCTTCAGACATCAGCCAGCCTGGAAGCCACCGTGTGCTCTTCAGGCCACTGAAATGTGCCAGTTTCTCATTTAGCAGTTCACTTATTTCTGTCAGTTCTCTTCGCTTCTTTGGGAATAGTAGTACATCTTAAAGATGGTTTTCAGTGGATCTTCAAATTTCACCAGGTACTCACAGCCTTTCACGCTATCCAGCATGGCTAGCTCTAATTTGTGTGCCACACAGTGGATTGTTATGATGTGGGGTATCCTCTGTTTCAGTCTCCCAGCTACTCCTGTTTTCTCACCCATCATCACTGCAGCACCATCAAAATTTGCACACACTACTTTCTTTTTCCATGTGTCTTCTCCGATACCCATGGTGTTCACTGCTTCATCAATAGCCTCTAAAATACCTGCATCATTTGCACTCGACTGGCTGACATTTGATCATGTATGTGGATATTTTACCATTATCTCTCACATACCTGACATTAACCAACTCCTGTTCTATTATACCAGTGTCTGTATTGCCATCTGCAAGAATGGATAAGAACCTGCTTTCTTGAATTTCCTTTTCAATCTGGTCTCTTGAAGTTTGTGCTATTGCTCCAATAAACTCTCTGCAAGCATGGTCATTGAGGTAAGTGGAACCAAGATCTAGGTCATTTGCTTTTTGAAGTTTGCAAAGACTGCTAAATTTTGCCAATGGTAGTTCACTCTTTGCAACATAGTACTCTGTTCTAAACAGCTTTTTCAGGACTTCTTGTTGTGCTTGGTTTATTTTTAGTATGTTTTTTGCAATTGGTGTTTGTTCTGGGAAAGATGCTGCAGACTGAGCACCAATGCATTTCTTGTGATGCAGAGATTTCTCATGGGTTCTGATGGGGTCTTTCCTAAAATTACTGGTCCCAGTAACAAAGGCGCTTGTCGAGTCAGAAATCGAGGGAAACTCACGACACACCCGGCAGAACATTATGTTATTTAGCTTGTCATATTCTAGCCACAGAAATTCTTTTGTTCATGAAACCAAAAAGCTGCGCTTTCTTTTTGCCTCATAGTCTGATTTGTCATAACTTTTCCGCTTTGTGGTAGGCTCTTCTTTGGCTGTCCCTTCTTCACCCTGACCTGTCTTATTTGGCTCAGCAGAACTAAAATACCTGCGTAAATCCATCTACAGTATTTTTACACCCACACACACAACGGTCGGCGATTTTTTTTAATTCTCTGCGCACTCAACCACTATTACATGTTTGCCCAGAGGGGACTGGGCAGTCTCATGGTCTGGAATCCCTGCAGATTTTTTTTTTTTTTTCTCCAGCCGTCTGGAGTTTTTTTTTTAGTTTTTTCTGTCCACCCTGGCCATCGGACCTTATTCTTTTTTTTTCTATGTTAATTAATGTTGACTTATTTTATTTTCTTACTGTGTCTTATTTTTCTATTCTTCATTTTGAAAAGCACTTTGAGCTACATTTTTTTGTATGAAAATGTGCTATATAAATAAATGTTGTTGTTGAAGCTTGCTGCGGGAGATTTCACTTGTCACGTTTGAATAGTTAGCTAATGAGTGATAAGACGATGTCAGAGGAATTGGTGTGCAATTAATCCATCACTGACCAATCAGTACTGCTGCTCTCTATACACAGTTCGCGCGATCGGAAAATGTGAAAGTAAAAAACAAGCGCGAATTCAAACGCGATTTCAATATCTCACATATTGACAGCGGCTCATCGATGCCCGAAAATGACATAATTACCCAGCTACATTTGCGATAGAATGCAAAAGCATTGACATATATTTTTCCTTCCTATGATAGCCCGACGGGCAGGGCTGAGATAGATTTTTGGTAGCCCAACTGGAAGACACAATAGCTCCGGGATGTCGGGCTAGCGATTTTGCAAGCCCTGATTATAGTGCAGAATTGTCACTTTTTTTAAAATACCTATCTGGTTAGGCATTGGACATTGGGTTTCAAGTAGAGTTGGTTAGTATTGCTAACGAAAAAATTTCAGGATGTTAGACTATAAAAATCACCTAATCTGTCCTTTTCAGTTTAACTTTGAGTTAGCAGGAGAACGACAATTGACTCGAACCAAAAAACACCACAACTTTAGATAAATAAGGCACAGCTTTGCTATGATAAATACTGTGAATCTACTGTAGTGGCTATTATTACTAGTTACCACAGCACTTTCTACTACATATGATTGTCTCATATTGAATTTTTGCATGTTGAACATGCCAATCACTTGAATCCATTCATATTGCTAGCAAATGGCTGTGGCTGTTAAATAACTAGAAAGCTGCATTCTTATCCCTAGCTATATATTTTCTAATGTTTGCCACTATAGCGGGCTTTGGATAAATGTGAAAAGAACATTTTTTTCCTTTCCCTATTAGGCAGCATTAACATTACTGAGGAAGTGGACAGGAATGTTCGGTATGGCCAAAAATTTGTATCACGGTATAATTATAAATTATGTCTGTTTAAGTAGATAATTGTTTATTGCATGTGTATATTCTTGCTAAAACTTTTTTAAACAAATAAATGCATTAATGATTAATTACGATAAAAGAATAAATTATTTCTCTCTCACACACGAGGATGCCAAGCAAATAAAGGACAAAGCAAAACATTTTCCTCTCCTTCCTCTGGGCTTCATACTGCTGGCTTTAAACATATACACATTGTCTAACCAGCTTAATCCACCACAATCACTGGGGTGTAGAGCCAGTATTGACTCACCAATCCATGTGGAACCACACATCATCCATCCATTTTCCAACCCGCTGAATCCGAACACAGGGTCACGGGGGTCTGCTGGAGCCAATCCTAGCCAACACAGGGCACAAGGCAGGAACCAATCCCGGGCAGGGTGTCAACCCACCGCAGGGAACCACACATCAATCTGGGCAATATATTTAATGGGTTATGTCCATTTACTATACAGCTAATATGAAAGTCCATAAAAAAGGGGTTACCTTTAAAAACGCTAATAAAAAATAAATTTATTTTCCTTTACTATGTACAGAATTGTACGTTTTGGGATGTGTTTTACATTTAGATTTGTTCACAAGTTTCCCACTAATCTTTGGCACATCAGTAAATCTGCACCAATACCGCAAAAAGAATTTCATCCAATATATATCTAAACCAAGCACTAGTGCCATAGTTTCAAAGTTTCACGATTACTGATACAGTTAGAATACCCACGGAATGTTTAAGTTTAATACTGTTTTAATGCTGGACAGATTTTATCTGACAAGATCAAGGATCCTAAGAAACCAAGCTATATTATCCAAATGAATGTTTATACTCCCTTTGTTGTTAATAAAGTGAATCTGTACCAGATGTATCTTCAAATTAATAATCTATCAAAGGACTCTGGAAGAAAGAGTGATAAACTCCATTAGTATGTGTCCTGTTCTGGTAGTGTAAACTTTTTCTCCCCTAAATGTTAAAGATGCCTTTAAATGTAAACTTATAGCACCACTGGATAGATCAAAACTTGATGCATTTGATGGTAACCTCCTGCCTCCAGGATAAGAAAAACCATGGACACCGAGGGCTGAAATGGCTCCAAATCACTGTTTCCAAATAACAGACTGGTAAATACTGTGTAAGTTATATGGTTATGACATTGAGGGACTTAATATAGTCTTTGATGCAGTGACTAACTTCTGTGTGAGCACTATTTCCCTTAAAATAGTGCTAGTTTTCCAGGCAACAAGCCCTGGATTACTAAAGAGCTGAAAGGCCTTTTAAATGATAAGATGAAAGCTTTGAAATCCAATGATAATGAGGTTCTGAGGGTTGGAGGGGAAGAGAGAGCGCTTAAGAAAAGACTAGGTAATGGGGGTGGGGGGGGGGGCAGTTTACTGCAGCAATACTGAAATCAAATTAACTCAGAATAATGAGATGTTTGGAAAAGACTGGGCATAACTATCAAAGTTAAGCAATCCATGGCTCAGATACTAGAAGGAAGCATGGGCAAAAGTGAAGGCACTAAGTTTTTTTTTTTTTTTTATATAAACAGGTTTGACTCTGTTGTTACAGCTGTCCTCTCACCATCACAATATTTCTACGTTGTAGTGTGCCATATGTTTTCTCTATACTGTTCTTTTATACAGGCCTTTCAAGGTATATAATCAATATGGACTGCATTCTAATCATTAATAAATTGTGTGCATAAACTTACTTGTCAACAATGGCTTGGACCTTGCATTTATTTGGTGTAAAAGAATTATCAAACTTACATGGTTTCTGTTATCGTTTAGAAATTGGATCATTTTGATGTGTCTATGTTTCATCCTCAGTTCTAAAATTGCTTCTTCAATTTCTCCAAGTCAAATGCATTAGCTCAAGAGTCAACTTGAAACACTGCACCCAGTGATGCTTCATTTCCAGAATTCAGATTCTGGGCATCCAACATACACAGATTGTGTTCATATTTAACTGTTCACAAAGAATATATTGGATTTAGCTAACCTAAGAGAGAGTTGGTCTGGTCTTCAATTCTCCATTACAATTCGCTGCACAGTGGTATTTTCTTCTGCTGTTAATGATGAAGCTCTGCTTTAATAATTAATTGTGCATTAAGTCTCTGGACTGTGGCATAAAAACGGTACGGTTCCTAGTACATTTTGACTATGTAAGTTAATCTCCAAAAGCTTATTATTCTCTAATTTTTAAAATGTAATGCTTATGTTTGTGTTTTTCAGCATCCATATTGGCCTGGTTCTAAAACATACACTATTAACCAAACATACTAGAAATATGTGATTTCAGTATTTTTGATCATTTACAAAATTAGCACTGTAAAATATATTCCTTTTAGAATCAGGCCCAAAACATTTTGATTTATTAGGTCAAACTAATGTTTGTTACAGAACAGATGAAATATGTAACTAAACAAAATAACTTGCAGTATACTTTGCAACTGGCATGATTACCTTTAAATGCTTTATTATCTTTAAAATTTAAGCTTAAATATATTAAGTCTAAAAAACAGTTGACTAATATATTAAGTAATTCACAAATGATTAAACAGGTCAGAAATGATGATACTGTTTAAGTACATCATATTTAAAATTTTCAGTAAACATGTGCACTGCTTGTATTTTGTTGTAGAATCATGTTGAGGGTTGTCAGTTCTAGGGAAAGCAGATCCCTTCTTATTTGAGAAGAAATTACTCAAATAAATAACATCTTAAAATTCAGTACTTGTACATAATGGTTGAGTTGTACCCATTTTATCTTAGCAGAATTAGAGATGATAGCGAGATGGAGCTGGCTAATAAAAACACAATTTATAGCCCTGATAAGGTAATGCAGGCCATACATTCATCCTCCAAATATAATCAGTGAGCCTACAACCATCTGTTCATCCATTTACTTTCTAACTAGCACATCTCTTCAGTGTAGCTGGTGTCTATCCTGGCAGCACGAAGTACAACTCCATTGCAGGTCACCTACATAAACATGCTTACTTATACAAGGACAATTTAGAGACACCAATTAACTTATCTGGGACATAACTGGTAATGTACCCTACACAAACAGAAGAGAAAAGTCAACACATGACATTCCAGCTGTCACTCTTTTCTTTAGTAATCTCTCTCAAATAACTTTATTGTGAGCTCAAAACACTTTGATTATTTGATATAACCTATAAGGTGGGTAACTTCTTTCCTTTGCATACCAGAATGATCACACCCCCCCCCCCCCCCCCTTCATTTTCAGGAATCTTCTGTTCACAATGTTCTAAGTGGTAGATTAAATTATTAAATTATAACATTAAATTAATTTCATTAGAACAATCTAGTGTTACATTTGCCTTTCATTGCTAAAACAAATGGAGGCTAAAACAATTTCATTCTGCTCTAATTACCAAATAGCTGCCTTACACAATGCTTCAGTATGATAAAGGTAGAACAAAAGAATCACAGTAGTTGTCCAAGTGCACTATGCAAGAAACGGGTGTTATCAACACGCACAGTTGATTTAATCTAATCACATCAGCCAGCAATTAGCTAAATATCTGTTTAGATACCACAACCCTTACTGGCGATCACTCTGTAACTTTTACTGTGTTGCCTTCATTACAGTATTGAAATTTATATTTACTAGTTTTAAAATTAGACTCTTCTCCTTTAACAATCTTTAGCTACCACCCCAAAGTTTATTACTATGATGAAGTTCTCACTTTCATTATTATACAAAAGTTAATAAGGATTTTAACCACTATTGTTTTAAGAGTTTAAACCAAATAATATTACAAGTTATATGGTAAATTTAAATTTGAGTTAGGAAGCTCAACTGCCTTGATGCACTATAGCCCTTAATATAAATTTACTCTGACACTAGCTGTTTATTTAATAAGATACAAGGGCCTTGCATAAGCTACACAAAAGATTGATGGACATTCAGAAGCAAATCAGAAACCTTTAAGTCCTTACGGTAAAAGTTGCTCAGTTTAGGAACAATCCGAGTTAAAGGGTGACAAAGTTTTTTGCCAGTGATTCCAATAATGAGCTGAAATACAAAAGTGACGTAAAATGCATTACCACATGCAAAACAAGTATGTGGCTTCGAAGGTCAGACTCCAGCAACCTATCTACTAATGACCAATGGTTACGGATACAGGAAATGTCACAAAGAGTGTGTACATGGCTTTCTGCAGCTTATAAACTATCTCAATTCAGGTTACCATGTTCCATCCAGTAGCAATGTCACCAAAAAAGATAAATGTTTTACAGAGAAGATGCAAGAGTGAAAAACCAAGTTAGTCACAGCCAATAAACTGAACATTCATAACTAATAGACTAGTCAGACAATTAGGGATGCCTCCTATCAGATTTTTTTTTTTTTTTTTTTTAAAAGGTTGATGTATCTAAATTGGCCAACTCAGATGTCTCCCCCCTCCCAAAAGTTTTTATAATAAGCTCCTGAAGAACTGGATGCAAGAAAAGTTATGCTCTATATTAAATGGTTTAATTTTAAAAACAAAGTTAACTAAAGTTAACTTTAACTGCACTTTAAAGACCACAGGTGTTGCATATTTAAGCTAATAAAATATGTAGGGAAAATATTTATCCATAATACATACAGCATTAAAGAAAATTAAAAGCTTCTCAAAATTAAAAGCTGTCGTCTTGTTTAATTTCTTCTATAATACACTTAACATGAAACAAAGCTTAATTTAAAAAAGTTAACATTTGTCTAACAAAAAAAAAGAAAATTTCACATACTGATTCAATTAATTGATATTGGTAGCTAAACATGGCTTAAATGTAAATAAATATGCACTTATAGGTCTTAATCATTAAATGTTGTACAGAATGTGTCATTAAAATATACATTTATGAAACTTACACAGGTTATTTTTCATTTTATTTTCTTTATCAGATTGTATAAATATGGATTACCCTTTATATAATCCAGTACTAGTTCCTTACCAAACCTTATACTGCATGACACACTGAAACAAATAACCACAGTACAAAGTAATAAAAAATCCACAAATGTATTAAATGTTCATAAGACCACCAAGAACATACAGTACAAGAATAAAATTGTTAAATGTGTTTAGAAGTTGGCAAATTTTGTTGTTAAGCTAACATGCCTATTGTTTATCAGCAGCAATTTCAAATTCTTCATCTTTCTTTTTCTAATTGAATATGTAAGCTGCTGTACTTAATACAAGCTCGCTTAACATCCAAACTCAAACAAGTAGTGTCCATTTTAAAGGGCAAAATAAATAGATCTGAACTCAGTACAGTTTCTCAGTTTATTACTCCAATTATTTTAATGTTAAGATCAAAAATTTAATCTTCTCTTTATCTGGTAAATTATGCCTTGCTGCTCTCTGTTTACTGAAGTTTGCAGCAAAAATACATGCGCTAACTCAACTACCGTAATATTTCACATAAAGGAGCACTAGAACTAAATTACTGTAAAACGTAGAGAAGCAGGGTTTGGAAAATAAAAAAATATTTTTGTGACTTGCCAATTTACCAATCACCAACAGTTTTTTTGTAGTGAAAATTGTCCCATTTAAGATTATTGGCAGATCTGATTGAAGCATCATTACCTACAACCAAGAAGTACATGACAATAACATACTGCTAGATGCTTGAAGGTTGACAGATTAAATCAACGGTACTTCATGCACAAGATGTTTTTGCCTAGACATACTGAACAGACAAAAGGTTTGCCACGAAGCTAAACCAAGGCCTACACAGTACAAAGTAGCTATATACCTTAGTGTCACAAACATTGTTACCACCCACCATTTATTCATGCTGTAAACTGGGCTTCAGTAGCATTTTCACTCATACACAGCAAACTGCAATGAACGAAGGATTTAATTTGTTCTTTAATTGTGGCAATAGGCTTCTTCCTAAGCATACTTAGGATTTTAAGATACAGCCATTCAGAATGAATAAGGAACGCTGCATTGTTTTGCAGTGCATTGCTTGCAATAGAATTAACAAGATTGTACCCTTTGGAAAATTTTCAGTAATGTGACTGCACTTGCGTGAATATTCACTAGGTAGAGCAATGAATGAACAAAAAAAGGCAAGTGGAACACTTCAGCTGATACCATAAAAGACCCAAGATCAAATCCAGGTCAACGTTTAGGAACAATTTTTTTTATTTTTTAATTATAGAATTGAACTTGCACACTGTTTAAAACTTCATTGATTTTAAACTGTTATTCTGCACTACATAAACATTGTGTGTTTGGCTGGCTTATATCCACACAAGCAAGGTTAAAAATACAGTGGGTAAGGAAAGTATTCAGACCCCCTTCAATTTTTCACTCTTTGTTATATTGCAGCCATTTGCTAAAATCATTTAAATTATTTTTTTCCCTCATTAATGTACACACATCACCCCATATTGACAGACAAAAAAAAGAATTTTTGAAATTGTTGCAGATTTATTAAAAAAGAAAAACTGAAATATCACATGGTCCTAAGTATTCAGACCCTTTGCTCAGTATTTAGTAGAAGCACCCTTTCGAGCTAATACAGCCATGAGTCTTCTTGGAAAAGATGCAACAAGTTTTTCACAGCTGGATTTGGGGATCCTCTGCCATTCCTCCATGCAGATCCTCTCCAGTTCTGTCAGGTTGGATGGTAAACGTTGGTGGACAGCCATTTTTTGGTCTCTCTAGAGATGCTCAATTGGGTTTAAGTCAGGGCTCTGGCTGGGCCATTCAAGTACAGTCACAGAGTTGTTGAGATGCCACTTCTTCGTTATTTTAGCTGTGTGCTTAGGGTCATTGTCTTGTTGGAAGGTAAACCTTCGGCCCAGTCTGAGGTCCTTAGCACTGTGGAGAAGGTTTTTGTCCAGGATATCCCTGTACTTGGCCGCATTCATCTTTCTCTCGATTGCAACCAGTCGTCCTGTCCCTGCAGCTGAAAAACACCCCCACAGCATGATGCTGCCACTGCCATGCTTCACTGTGGGGACTGTACTGGACAAGTGATGAGCAGTGCCTGGTTGTCTCCACACATACCGCTTAGAATTAAGGCCAAAAAGTTCTATCTTGGTCTCATCAGACACCTGAAGGACTCTGAGATGGTGAGAAATAAGATTCTCACTCACTCATCACTAAATTCTCCAACTTCCTATGTAGGTAGAAGGCTGAAATTTGGCAGGCTCATTCCTTACAGCTTACTTACAAAAGTTAAGCAGGTTTCATTTCAGTGGTATGATGCCACTGTCGGCCACCATATTGAACTTTTCAACAGTCTTTATTACTTATGGGCCCATCTTCAAGAAATTTGGTACACGGATTCCCAACTGACTAACTGAATCCTACTTACGTACATAGCCTGCAGCTCGGTCACCGTGTGAGGCGGTGTTGGGATGGGGGACTGCCTATATAAGACCGTCCGTCGCTCCGGTCACGACATTCCCTTCCTTGCTTCGCCACGATGGGGATTCACGTCTCCCTACTGATAACTACAGCCTTATTTAATCAATCCATGGCTTCTCCGCGGTTTTATTGTTCGTTTATTACGATTATAGTTATTGTGTAGGTATTTTAGACTTACTTTACGTTGCTCAGGTGCCCATTTCTTTTATCATTCCAACCGTACCCCCATTACCATGTCTATCGAGGTGATCACCATCGATCAAAGAACTGTCACTTACCGAGTGGTTTCCATGCCCGGAGATGACACCTGCCTTTTCCATTCTCTTTGTCACATATTGCACGGCCATATCAGGCTCACTCTTGATATCCGGAGGAACATTGTGTCTTATGTATTGAATGACTGGGACAGGTTCAAGGTGTGGACTGATGACGGTACAGGAGATAATTATACTACACAGGAGCACTATAAGAGTGAAATTCTTAAGCCCTTCACCTATGGTTCTGCATGTGAGTTGATGGCTGCCGCTGAATTGTTCGGTTGTCGCTTTCAAATGTACCGAAAAGGTCAAATATTTTACACCTTTCGACAACCGCCAATGCCTCTTAAACATCTTAGATTCACAGGTGACGATTTCAGTAGTGGACACTTTGATGTTTATGAATGTTTAAACTCTCAAAAGCTGGATGTGAAGTTATCGATGAAACCGGTTGTATGCTTACAACACTTGACAGATGCCAAATGTCACTTCAACACAAGTCCTGAAAATACTGTCGTAATTGAGACAAACCATGAAACTCAAACCAATTATGACAGCAGCAATCCAAGCTGTGAGATTTGAAACAAGATTACTGTTCACATGGCCAACTGTAAGTTGCATGCTCAAGAGTAAGCTCAGCGCACAGCTTGGTCATATTACAACCGGAGGGCCGAACTCACAATGTGGTATACAAAGAGATCCTTAACAAATAATTATTGGCATATTTTCCCTCAGTTTAAAAAGGTTTAATTTTCTTCTTAATAAAAATTTTAATGCAGTACTTCACCGCTGCGAAGCGCGGGTATTTTGCTAGTCAGCTAAAAAAAAAAAAAAAAAAAAGGGTAACAGACTAATATAATGTGATGCACAGAGGTGGCTCAAAGACTAATCAAAGGATTACCTTTTGGTTTTTTTGTGCATACCTTAGCTTCCTGAGCAAAAGAGAAGGCTAATGGTCTTAAAACAAAAAAGTATATGCAACACATCACGAGTCCTCTTTTCTAAGACAACGGGCCTAAATTATAGTGCTGTTGGTTAATCGGATGTACTATGTAACCAAGTTATTTTCTGTATAAAGTAGATGTACTTTCTTTCTTCTTACATTTTAATTAGATTTTAAAATAGCAATTTCATTTGTAATCTTGTATCATTACAAAGTTTGGGAGGGTTTAAATCAAAGGCAGTATAAAAATTTAAACGACTATATGGAAACCACAGTTTATTTTCAGAGAAAGTGGGGAACTCAAAATTTCAACCAATAAGAATTGTAATAAACCCCTAATAAAAAGTTATAAAATCAAAAACGATGGAAAGTGAAATAAAAAGAAAGCAAGCGACAAACACTAACCTTGCAGTTCCCATTATTATCACACAAAAGTAGCAAGTGAATTGAACTAAAGTTGGTTTCATATGTGGGTTTTTACTTCCTTCACTTAAGATTTATTTTCAAGTTTACCACCAGTCGTATGTTCACAGGGGAAAATAGTGGTATAGTATCATGATTATTAATTTTTTATTTTACATTACAACCGTGAAAGCCATTGCCAGTCAATAAAGTTATAACACTAGATCATATTTAACTTATTCAAACTGCAATGATGTTTACAGGCTGCACATTTACATGGCCCATGCGATGAACTGAAAGTTTTAAGCACTACACAGAAATTAACAGGTGAAAAGAAACAATATCATGAAGCATCTAAATCAAAAGTGCACTGAACGTGGGGTATGTTGGTGTGGAAGAGAATACAGCAGAATTCCATATTATAGGACATTACTCTTAGCAATATTCCATAAAGGTGAAAAATATTTATTTATTTAAAAAAAAAAAAAAAAAAAAAAAAAAGGGACAGATAAAAGCACCAGGAGTTTGTGATATTTGAAACATGAACCACAAACCAGATTTTTAAAGATTTTATATAACAACATGCATTTGAAAGTGTTTAAATGAAAATATCCTGTATCATTCTGGAATTCACAAATTCAACAGTACATAAATGTTAAGATTTTTATTTTTTATTTTAAGCAATGTTCTTCAATTACAGGTGTGAAAATGTCAGAATAAAAATACAGGGTGACCCAAAAAGAAGACCACATTTCAAACGTTTATTCTACAAAAACACTACAAGATAAAATAAATCATGTTATGACATAGGAAAGGGTATACAAAATATTTTTTTCACTGCGTTTTAAAAATGATGTCTTCAAGGTGGTGTCCATCATTAGCAATACACTCTTCGAGATGATTTCTAAACACTTGCATGATTTGTTTGGTTATTTCAAGGGAAATAGCAGGGATTTTGTGGCAAATGGCATCCTTGAGGGCTTCAAGGTTTTGAGGGCGGTGTGTGTATACCTTCAACTTGAGATAGCCCCACAAGAAGAAACTGTATGGAGCGATATCAGGCGAAGGCCCCCCCGACATTGCCCGCAGGGAGATCAACTTCCTTGGAAACATCTCCCACAAAACTTGCATGAATCTCTGTACCATATGAGCTGTTGCTCCATCCTGTTGAAAGCAGGCATCACCACCACATTCACTTCTTCCAGTTGGGCCTGCAAAAAGTTCTCTAGCATTTTAAT
Organism: Polypterus bichir lapradei; assembly: GCA_026402145.1. Taxonomy (NCBI): domain Eukaryota; kingdom Metazoa; phylum Chordata; class Cladistia; order Polypteriformes; family Polypteridae; genus Polypterus; species Polypterus bichir. The sequence goes on from JANRMT010062829.1 coordinate 26,434,027, forward strand.
GAAACGTTCTGAAGTGACGGCGATTGTTGCTCCCTTCTCCTCAAAAAAGTAAGGGCCTACAATGCCAAATTCTGCAACGGCACACCAAACTGTAACAGGCTCACTGTGCAGGGGTCTCTGATGAAGTTAACGAGGGTTTGTTTCAGCCCAATAGTGAAAGTTTTGCTTATTTATGCAAACATTCAAATGAAAATGTGCCTCATCACTGCACATAATGATGGCTTCTTGATGAACAGTTTGTAGAATGTTCGTGCAAAACTCTCTGCGGCTCTCCCAGTCTCTCTCGGCGAGTTCCTGCACTACCACCATTTTGTATGGATAGAAATTAAGGCCATCATGCAAAACCCTCCTTATAGATGTGCTGGAAATGCCTAAGGGCATGTTTGTGCAACTGAACGTCTAGGAAACTACAAAATTCATACCCTTATAGTTTGGATGTTTTCAGGCATTCATATAGTTTGAGGACGGTCTGGAGATTTCCTGTTCAATGTTGTACCCGTCTGTTTAAATTTGGCCACCCACGCAAGAATTGTTTTCCAATTTGTGACATCACCGCTAGGAGGAACGCTGAAGTGCGTTCAGAAGTCGAGTTGCGTAGTGATGATGGATTCATTGTTTTTAAATAACACTTAGACAGCGAAAGCATGGTGCACACTGGAGAAAGACATGTTGCTGACTGAAAACTACAACGGATCGCCTATCAAAGGACTCCCACCCCAACCCACTTGGTTGACTCTACCTCGTGCAAAGACCTTGAGAAATGTGGTATTTCATTTTGGCTCACCCTGTACAATATGTGCACATGGTAAGATAAATCAGATTGTGATGCGATTCTTTATAAGCCCTATGCGGATATCACACCCTAGATTATAAGCATGCAAGTCTTGTTAGAGTGGGAAAATCCAATTGTCTGTCACTCATTAAGTTCACGTCTTGGAATTTATATACTTTATATTCTATTACAGAAAAAGACACAAAATTATCCATGTGAATCATAGAGTTACTTTTAATTAAAAAAACAGTGATTTCTCTTCAAGTTATAGTACTGATCTGGTATTAAGAAACGTGAAATTTCACTAGTAATGGAACACAGAAATTATGGTATTGTAATTCCTATGCATAATAATATAACATTTTACTTATAACCTAGTATTTGGTATAAAATAAATGCAGCAATAAAGCTACTGACTTTTTTTTTTTAAATGGATCATATACCTGTTTTCTGAAAGGTTTGAGGTGTTACTTTATTCTTTACATTTTTCTTTAATATAAAATACTGCACTCTGGATGCTCGATTATTTTTTAAATTCACAATCCTCATGTGCTATATAAGCAAAATAACCTTATACGACACATGTGCTGGTTAGCTTATCTATGAGTGCCAGACAATTGGCTGCTGTAATATCCATTTCTCATTCTTATATGGAATGTCTATGCAGGGACTTTGGATAAAGTAAAAATATACTCTACTACTGACGTAATGAGGGAATTCCCTGGAGCATGAGAAGATATTAGCCCAATCCAAAAACAATTGGAATATGTTTTAAAGATTTTGTATATTGATTCAATATTGGATTTTGTTATTTTCTTTTCATCTGAATTAAGATAATACTGAAATAATCTTTCTACATGTACTTCATCTGTCAATCTATTACACCAAGTAAGAAAATTCCTTGACTCAATTCACCTCACTTAAAAAAAAAAAGAAAAAAAAAAAAAGAAAAAGAAAAAAAGAATTTGACAAACTTGAGATACTATATTGTGCAGGGGTCTCCAACTCCAGTCCTGGTGGGCCGCAGTGGCTGCAGGTTTTCATTCTAACCCTTTTCCTAATCAGTGAGCATTTTTCACAGCTGCCTAACTCCTTTTCCCTTCATTTTAATAGCCCTGTTTTAAGGATTCAGTCTTCTGAATTGATTTGTTTCTTCATTAAATGGCAGAAATGAGATGTAAAACGAGTCAACAGATGACCATCTAAATTGGAACGTGAAACTCCAGACAATTTCACTCCAACCAGTTTTTTAATGAGAAGCCAATTCTTGCTGTTAATTAAAGCTGTTATTGAATATCATGATTTGTTGCTGCTCTCCTTCTGCCACAGCAGACTGTTAATTTTCTGTTTTTTCTATGACCACTGTCAAAATATTTTGGTGACCTGAGCAGACCAACATAACCGAGGAGACCTTCACCTTTCTTTATTTTCAGGTTAGCAGGTCATGTAGTGGCTTGTTTTATGTCTCATTATTGTTTGGCTGCACATTAAGGAAAAAGAAACAAATAAGGAGTCTGAGTCACGTCAAGTAAAACGAAGGCAAAAAAAAGTTAATCAGCAGCAAAAAACAGCTTACTAATTAAGAAGATGGTTAGAATGAAAACATACAGCCACTGCTGCCCACCAGGACCGGAGCTGGACACCTCTGACATTGTGATGCATAACACAGCGTTAACAGTGAGCCAATACTTCAAAGAAATGTTCATTTGTATTCCAATTAGTTAGAAAAAGGCTTAAATCAATGGTTAACAAGTTCAGTTCTGTGGACCATAGCAACTCTGCATCTTAATCCTTTTCTTACTAATTACAACACAAGTGAACAATACGGAAGTAGTGGCTTCCCTTTAGAATTCAGTATCATTTGGGTCTATACTGCTCATCACTATTTGGACACAATTAATCAAATAAATTACTTTAATTTTAATTCACTTTTCGGTGGATTAGAAAGAATATATAAAAAGAAAGTTAAGCATTTAAAGCTGTGGTAAAAATACGTATTTCAGAAATTTTAAATGTAAATAACATACAAGCAATTTTTCCAAATGCAAAATAAGAAGAAAACCTAGCTAATTATGCAATTAGATGCAAGACTTGCTTGTTAATTTGTAAAACTGAATGGGATAAAAACCCATAACCATAGTAGTTCCCCAGGACTGAACTTGAGTACTCCTGATGTAGACCCTTAACATGAAATTGTAATAATAAATGAATAAACTTATAAATTAACTAACCATCCCCCATGGCTTCGCCTGCGTATCAGTGAAACAGGCCAGTGAGGAGGGCCCCGCCCACCCCTCTACTCCTGACATCACTCTTCCCCCTCCCCTTGGCCCGCAGCCTCTGTCTCGCAAATTACAGAAAAAAAGAAAAAAAAAATTCTAAAACCTTTAAGTAGTTCTCTCGTTCGATAACTAAGCGGAGTTAAGGTTACACCCCCCTCCCTGCAGTCTGAGGAGTCTCTCTCGGATTTGCACTAATAAATTGGTACCGCAAGTGAACTAGGATACTTAACGCGATGAGAAAGTCACAAAATCAACAGAATGTTCAAGCAAATTATAGAAAAAAACCTGATCTAAATCCGTTAAGTAGTTCTCTCTTGAAAAGCGAACAGACATACAAACGGGTCTAAAAAAACTGTAAGAAATTTCATGCTTGGACCACAAAATTTTTAAAATCGTTTAACGAACACCTAAGGGTAACGTACATTCCAAATTTCAAGTCCTCAGGGTTCGGGAGGTTTTGTGATGAATGAGTTAGACAAAGGAGGAAATAAAAAAATAATCATCCTCATTAACCTTTTTTTCTTTTACGAACAGCAACTCACATCAAGTTAAACTTTGGCAAATAATGACGGAAGAAACCAAAGCACCGGCAGGAGCATTTTAACTCTACAGTGAAATGCGACTAGCAGTTTTTAAACCATTTTAAGTCTATGTAATACACAGTTGTGAAAGCTGATGACTGCAACTGCTAACCCTGTTGCCCAAGTACAGTACACCCCCAAAATCTGCGGGGGTTACGTTCCTAGAGCACCCGCGAATTGTGAAAAACCGCGACTTTTGGATGTGGTTAAAAAATGCCTTTTAAATGCCTATTTTTATAGTTTAAACCCTAAATACAGTATGCCCCCAAAGCACTTTAATTTCGTTGTAAACTCAGCTTAATACATTACCTAAAAACAGAATGTAAAGGTAAATCCATATACTGTACAGTACTGTACTGCTATGTCTCCCGTGGCGCTAGAATGTAAAATACCGCTATACATAACGTGCTTGCATGAATTACAGTTTCTTTGGTATGCACTATCGTTTTCTTTGTTATAAGTAAATACATAATTTTACATTAAAATGTACGAGTACTCACCAATGATGAATGATATTGATGATGAAGTAGCTGTGCAGTACGATGCAGAGGATTTAAAACTCCTCGGATGGTGCCTCTTCTTCAGGCGCTTCAGGAGGAGTTGCATCTTTGGACGGGTCTTCTGGTGGGGTTCCGTGCTGGCTTTTATTTATAGGTTTCAGGAATATTGTGATGGGAAGTTGCTACATTGTCTCCTGTAGCGAACTGCTGGTACAATTTCCATGCTTTCTCACAGATGATGTTAAAATCCACAATGCCAAGGTAGATTCCATCCTGACAATATTTTTATTCCTTACAGTCGTTACCTTTTTGGCACTATCACAGAAAATTACAGATACGGTACTCCAGATCGCTGCTTAGTTCTGCTTTATGTAGCGTGCGGTGCTTTCATTAATGCCACAGTGACGCGCTAGTGCAGCATATCTTTTTAGCTCCGGGAGCAAATCCAGTAGTTCAACCTTCTGGAGTGTTTTAAACTTCTTCTGGCACTTAGGCTCAGTGCCAGAAGCCTTAGAAGGTGCAGGGCGATTTGGCAACATCTTGTTAAGAATAACAAAATTAATACAATAACAAAATGGAAAACACGAAGACACGCAGTTGGAATCGCGTCACAGGGCAGCAATTAATCAGCAGCAAGGAGAAATGAATAACGCTCACAGATTGGCTACTTTCACCATCCCAAACTGCATTTCCCTCAACGGTGGTAAACCCACTCACCTGGAGACGTGTCACAGGGCAGCAGTCAATCTGCAGCAAGGAGAAATGAATAACACTCTCTGATTGGCTACTTTCACCATCCCAAACCGCGTTCCCCTTAGCAGTTACTTCCTGTTCTCTCTACAGCACAGTATTGCCACGAAAAAAGCCATAAAAAATTGAGAAGGATATTTGCGCTTTCCGCTAACAATTAATAGTTAGTTTCTAAGAAAAAATCCACGACCGACAGTTTGTGAACCCCGAACTGCAACTTCGCAGGGGTCTACTGTATTTCAGATTACATGGCTACAAATCCCAGAGCATGACAAATGACACGACTCAGTGACCATGCAATGTGTTTACAGGTATGGAGAGCTCAGGCGTAATCTTGGATGTTTTTTCCTTTTCCATTTTATTGTGGTGCAGTTACAATTTATTAGTTCATAATTACAATTGAAGTTTCAAGTATTATTAGCTACAGTTCGCTATTCACCTCATTGAGAGGGTTGTGTCACCACAACCTTTGCAAAGGTCTATTGGATTAACACTGGTCACACCACATAACTGGTGAAACGATGCTTGTGTTCTTCACTGCTGGGAATATAATAACCGCCCATGGATACACCCTCTCATCACAGCATGAACCTCAGTATTTTAATATGCTGTGTTAGCTAATAACAGCATTTACTTGTCTTGAAGTTGCCATAGTTTTGAACATGCTGAACATTTTTAGTGACTGGCAGGTTACAGTTTCTTTCTTTGTTTCATGAATCTATTGCTGTTTTATATGTAGAACTGTGTATTATGAATGCTAGTAAGTTCCTTTGTTAAGTAAAATTCAATGAACGATTTTGTAATCTGTGACTTGAAGGTTTATATCCATCATTTTTATATTACTTACATAGATGTCAAAATTATAGAAACACATCATTTTTAATAAACATGTTTTAAGCAAGATTGACTTGTTTTTATTAAAATATAAATGAAAACATCTAAGAAAATCAAATGATTCAATTAAAATACTTGGAGAATCAAAATACTTTACAAAATTACACTCTAAACCTTCAAACAAATATTTATGTAATACTAGCCATGTTACCCAGCAACACCCAGGAAATTTTCGGAGACAATGGGTGTCAATTATATCATTGGTTAATCAGGTGTAACCAGAAGTACTATGGAACTAAGTAGTTTTCTGTATACAATATATATTTGGAGTTGGGGTTTGGAGGAGGATGAAGGGCTAACATTGGCAGAGAGTGTACTGTACAGGTTAAGACTTTGGACTAGGGCTTCAAACCCTGAGGTTGCGAGTTCAAATCTAGCTACTAAAAAACTCTGTGATCATGGGCAAGTCAATTCACCTGCCTGTGCTGCAACTGGGAAACAAATGTAACCAATTGTATCTCAAATGTTATAAAAGTTGCCTTAGATAAAAGCATTTCTCACTTATTATTAATAATAATAATAATAATATTGCTACTACTTAATAATAATAATAATAATATAATATTATTATTAGGTCACTGAAGCTATATTATACTATACACAATTCTCTGTAAGTAAAACATTACTGTATTAGATCAATTCCTGCTTTCTTCTGCTTTTCCTAAGGACTTTGTTTTTGTTGATGGTCATTGCAAAACACAATCTTAGAGGAAAAGTGCATTCTTTTAAACTGAAACAGATAATCAGTGATAATGTGAAACAACATTATTAGAGGTTTACAATTTTCATTTGTTTACGCTATTCAATCAAGCATATTTCTTTTTGTCAGTTCTATGTAGTCCCCCTCCCAATTTCTGTGTTTTCTCCATTAGAAATTCAAACACCAAATATCTAAGATCGACATTTCTTCCTTCAACCACCCCACCTCCCCATTTTCAGTCATCTCTCCACCCTAATGTTTAATGGTGCTATTCATGTAACCCATCAATCACTGTTACAGTAATCCCTCCTCGATCGCGGGGGTTGCGTTCCAGACCCCACCGCGATAGGTGAAAATCCGCGAAGTAGAAACCATGTGTTTGTATGGTTATTTTTATATATTTTAAGCCCTTATAAACTCTCCCACACTGTTTATAAATATTCCCCGCAGAGTTATACAGCATAATCCCTTTGTATTCTCTTAGATATTAGGTAAGATTCATTGAAATTATGGATATAAAGACACTGTTTATATACAGTAAAACCTACATATTATTTTAAAGATATTGAGTGTCTCCAATATCACATATGTTACAGCCATTACGATAGACAGGTCACCAGCAATAAATACGTACAATGCAAGAAAAATAGTATACAGTAAATGTGTGTACAGTGACACTAAACGTACGTACATGTACTAAGCACTGTAAGAAGAAAATTAATTATGGTTACTCACCAACAATGACACGATGACTTGTCCGATAACAATGAGTTTAATTTTACTGCACAACAAAGGAGAGCGTTACAGCCCTTGTAAAGGAGCCACTTCAGGCGATTGTGTAGCACTGCCGTTGTTCTTCTGGCAGTCTTCAATCCAAATCCCTAAAGCAGATTCCATCCAGAATACTGCCTTATTACATCCACTTACAACTCGTTTTGCACCCTGGTTAAAAGGACACTGCAGCCGTAGATCTTATATTCCTTTCCTACTTTTTAAATAAAAAGAATCGTAGCCTTCAACAAATCCAAAACGTTTACCTTTTCGGCAATCATTAACATCTTCTTCTTGCGCTTGGGCACGACACCTGAAGCAGTAGCAGATTGTTTTGGAGCCATAATGAAGGGCTTGACTATGCACAAAGATAAACACTAAAGAGCACAACTCTTTACACAGCGAAACACGTTGATGCTGAATTAGCGAGACGAGACTTCCTGGTTAACACTGCATTCAACACGCAGGAGCTCAACTGCGTGCTCTGATTGGTTAGCTTCTCAGTCAGGAGAACTTAACTGCGTGCTCTGATTGGTTAGCTTCTCAGCCATCCGCCAATAGCGTCCCTTGTATGAAATCAACTGGGCAAACCAACTGAGGAAGCATATACAGGAAGTAAAAAGACACATTGTCCGCAGAACCCGCGAAGCATCCGCGTTATATATTTAGTTATGCTTTCATATAAAATCCGCGATAGAGTGAAGCCGCGAAAGTCGAAGCGCGATATAGCGAGGGATTACTGTACTGCATCTTTCATTTGTATAAAGCACACTCTCAGTACAGCACACAGAATATTAAAATATCAACAAATAAATGTGACAGCTAATTTTCCTTTTTCCAGAACATCACCAAATTTTAGTCAAATCCACCATGGCATTGTTGAAAATTTGGAGTATTAATTTTTTTTTAAATTGGAATGTAATTACTTTGCAGATACCTACTGCCCTAGATGTACCATCCAACCAAATGTCTTGATTTTAACTAAATAAAAAAAAATTGTTTTGTTGATGAGTAAGTCAGTGAGGCAGCCAGTCAGTCAACTTTGCATTATATTATACATATATAGATTGACTCAGATCTTTGCTGATTCTCACCCATGGAAGCAAAAAAAAAAATCCCAATTTTTTTTTTTCTTTTATACATAAAGGATTCTTACATTTGACTTGCATGTCTCTAACTAGCACCTTAAGAAATGCAGTGAACGTCAGTCTTGTGTTCTCTATACTGGTTGGGAAGAGACTTAAATTCTAAAATTTTGTGTTTGCCTTTGTGCTGATAAATGTTAAACAAATTCCTCTATATATAAGTGAAAGCTAAAAGTGTAAAATTTGTTGTCAATATGTAGCATTATGCAATTTTTATTCAGTTAATTTACCTTCAATTTCAAATATTCTAGCAGCACAAAAACCATTAAAATTAACTGTAAGGTTAATCATAGCTAGGAACTGACATTCTTCTAAACTATAAAACTAGCAATAATATTACTTTGCTTTCAACACTGCATATGCTGGCCTAGTACATATTCCTATTTCTAACTTGCTTATCCAGTTCGGAGACGCAAGGAACCACTGCCTAACCTAGCAGTACTACATTCAAGGCGGGAACCCACTCAGTTCATCACACTCATGCATGCTGGGCCACTTTACATCTACCACTTAATCAAATTTGCAAGTCTGTGGGATATTTGGCAAAATCCACTGTACATATATAAGCCTCCAAACTTTAGAATTTCTTTACACTGCACGTGCCTAAGATTAATACAACAACCAGTCATCCTTTATTTTTGTAAAGCAGGTTTTCTACAGTCAAGTTTATTGTTATGTGTAGATAGTACAGTGAAATTCTTACTTGCATGTCTTTTCAGAACACATGGCAAACACACTATACAAAAAAAAACAATAAACACCATTCCATGGAACTTTTTCAATTACTGAAATACGTTTTTTTTTTTTCTTCTTCTTCTATTGGAGCATAGACTCATTAAGTGACTTTATCCAGGTTACAAAGAAATGTAAAAGTTGGGACTGAAAGGACAACCTTGGGGTTTAAAGTCCTGTGTCTGAGTCACTAGGACACACTGCTATACAGTGATCCCTCCTTTATCGCGGGGGTTGCGTTCCAGAACCCCCTGTGAAAGGTGAAAATCCGTGAAGTAAAAACCATATGTTCATATGGTTATTTTTATATATTTTAAGCCCTTATAAACTCTCCCACACTCTTATTAATAGTTCCCACACAGTTATACGGCATAAACCCTTTGTATTCTCTTAGATATTAGGTAAGATTTGTTAAAATTATGTATGTAAACACACCGTTTACATACAGTAAAACCTAAATATTATTTTAAAGATATCGAGCGTCTCCGATATCACATCTGTCTATCGTAACGGCTGTAACATATCGTTTTGGAGCCATAACGAAGGGCTTGACTATGCACAAAGATAAACACAACAGCACAAACGTTAACTCTTTACACAGAAAAACAAGTTGATGTTGAATGAGCGAGATGAGACTTCCTGTTTAACACAGCGCAATCGAATTCGGTGCTCCATCACTGAGCCAATCAGCACACAGGAATTTAACTGCGTGCTCTGACTGAGTAGCTTCTCAGCCATCCGCCAATATTGTCCCTTGTATGAAATCCACTGGGCAAACCAACTGAGGAAGCATGTACCAGAAGTAAAAAGACCCATTGTCCACAGAAACCCGCGAAGCATCGAAAAATCCGAGTTATATATTTAGATATGCTTACATATAAAATCCACAAAGCCGCAAAAGTCGAAGCACGATATAGTGAGGGATTACTGTAATAAAAAAAATATCTATACTTCTGTTACAGACAAAGAGCAATAAACTGAAACGATTACTGGACAGTTTTACATCCTTAATATCCATGTCACCAGTTTTCTTTTCATTCAAACTTAAAAGCTTAAAACTGCTGATTAAATTAAAATTTTGCACTTTACTTCATGCTTGCTGCAAAATTTAAGTATGTGGGAACCACAAATATTTTTCCATTCAAGCATTAAAAGAAATTTTACAAACAGTTTGATAAAATTGCCATCATTACAAATTGTTAAATTTTTGAACTGATATATTTCTCCATGGTTATCAAAAATTTTCTAGGTCAAACAAATAAGAATTTTTATAATAATAATGTTTTATTTATATTTTACAAAATTAAGATTTCTTCCACATTATGTCTAAATAAAGATCTTCTTTAAAGAATATTGAATCAGTAACATTTCCAAGGACAACAAAAATAAATTAATAGATGGAGGCCTTAATAGATGTTTACAAGGCTTAAATTTTACGGCGTTTGCCTTGCTCTCTCTCTCTCAGGGATGGGGGTCGACTTGTTCATAACTCAATTTTACTTTTTGTAAAAATTGATTGATTTGTATGGAATGAAAATTAAAATTAAAATTAAAACTTTAAAAAAAAAAAAAAGAGATGGAGGCCAAAAAAAAAAAAACACATAAGTAAAAACAGGATGCCCAAACTGATTACTGTATATATTTATGGAAAAAGCACTGAACAGATGCATTTCTAACCTTCTCTGCTACCTTTACTCAGCATACTATGTGCAGCTCTTGCAGGCTTGCAATGTTTTTTCTTTTAGAACAGGTCTTCATACCAGGTAGTGTGTACTTGGAATCCACTATTTTATTAACTGACTTTTCAAAATTATGGTGGAAATCAAAGAAAAAAAAATAGTTTTATAGCAATGGTCTACTTCATTAGCTAACAGAGCACGACATTAATACTTTGAAATCATTGAAAAGACAGCTGCTTAGGTGGGTTGCGTAGAGGAACTATAGTTTATCTGAAGTGACCGCTGCCAAAAAACACGGCACAACTCAAACTCACTTCTCATAGATAAATATGTTATGTAAAAAATGAAGATAAACAAGCTCTGAAAGAGCATAACAAAAGCTTGTTTTCCACATGCAGAGTCTCCCAGAGTTAATCAGCAAATTAACTGGGTTAAGAACATACATGAACAAAACTGAAGTATCCCAAGAAACTTGAGATTACATTTTTTCACATCAAGAGCCTGCAGGAATACATTACATTTGCCTACTTATGAATAAAGACATGAGTTCTTTTATAAGCAAACAAAAGGTTCAAGTAAGATTCACCTCAGCGACCAGGTGATGTTTTATAAAAGTTTATGACTAGCTTGATCATTTTGCTAAGATAATCTTTTTTGCATTACAAAGATGGGTATTTGAAAAGTGCCTGGAAATTATATGGACTGATATAAGCAAGCTACTCTGCATCTAAGCTAAGAAAAAAGTCAACCTTAATTACCATCAGACAAGGCCATATGCAGTCCACCTCAGAGCTTCCTTTCCTATGAACAAAGGGAATACAGCACTTGTGAAAACAATAAAAGTACAATAGAATATCTCTTTTCCTCTGGTACTTCGCTCTAGATTTTTGCTATTTGAATTCATAGTATTTTTGCAACCTATATGGATCTTTGTGGTCCTGGTATATATGTGCAAAGTAAACATGCAGATGAAAATAGAAACATCTGTTCAAGTTGGCTATTGTATGTAAACCTTCCATTCCACTTTCAAATTAATTAAAGCTGTTAATCAAGGACTCTATGGACACGATGCTCCTTTGAAATATGAAATGTATAAATCTTAAAAACAAGAGATGCCAAGCTAACCTGTCAGATTAATGGTTTTTGTTACACTCAATAACACAATGTTTTAATTACTAACACGAATGTTTTACTGTAAAGTTAGCATAAAAAAGAAGCAATTCACTAAGTTACTCAGCACTTCCAGACCAAGTAAATAGCAAAACTCAACTTAAGCTGTCCTGTTTACCATAAGGCTTCACTCTGTCATTGGTACAATCTTTCCCCATTTCAAATTAAATTACCCATCCTCACAGAATTTCAAGACATGTAAAGCCATTTCAATCTTCCACATATGAACTTGGGTGAATTTTAAGGGGATACTTTAAATTATCTTCAACGAGTGCTAAAACAATAACACACTACCAAAAGCTTTACTGATGATGTTAAAATGAGCTTTGATCACTTAACGATTCTATTTTGTACTTTCTCCCCAATGTTAATGCAACTATACTACTGGGTCTTGGACTTGGACTCTACAATTGTCTTGACTAGTATCTAAGAAATACACATCAAACAATTTAAAGTGGGTACATAAGAATGCCCTGCTATGCAAGGAATGGTTCCTCCCTCAGACTCATTAATATTTAATATAAATTTAATATCTGTTGAAGTACTGGCTGATACTGAATATTGCATAGAAGGACACTAGTAAATACATACCTGTATTACCAATGGTAAATGCTTCCTTTATAGAGAGTGCTATAAAGCTGCAGCAGAACTGCAGAAGTGGCCCTTGTCCCAATTTTGTACAAAAAAAAAAAAAAAAAGGAACAAAGAAGGATTTTTCTCTGTTGCATGCCCTGCACATAATACAGTAGCAGAGATGTGCATTAGGCAAAATTAAGAAATACTAACTAAATAAAGGAAACCGCAGGCAAGAAACAGCAACAGTACAGCCTTAATATTAATTCAATAATATGTTTCAGAAATCAACAATCTGACATTCCATTATTAAGTCGATAAATTGAATCACAGCTCTACTCACAAAATTAATACAGTGATACCTTGGAATCTGAACTTAACCCGTTCCAGAACCAAGATAATTTTTCCCCTTTAAAATAATAGAAGCTGGATTAATCCTTTTCTGGGTCCCACAAACTCCAATTTTCAAAATGATTTTAACAGTAAATACACTGGATTTTAAGGTAAAATATTAACAAAAAAATTTTGCTCTAATTTTTCATTTGGATTCCAAGTTGTTCACGTTCTGGGGCGTTCAGATTCCAGGGGCAATACTGTACATGATTAATATTAAATTCCTACCAATATCTTGCTTAGAAAAAGGAACATTGTAACCAGCAAATGCATAGCCATCATTTATCAAAATTAACTACATGCCTGACCGTGAGCAGAAAAGCAACAGATTTACAAGTACACAGCATGCATACTGCATCCAACCAGACAAATCGGTTTGGTAGACAGATTCTCCCTTCAAAATGCACCATCAAATATAGGCGTGACATTTCAAAAGACATTAGTTGCCAGGCACTTTTTCTGAATTTAGATTCCGAACTGAACTTCAAAAGTGACTATAAACTTACTGATAAATTTAACACCTCTGTAATATAGGCAACCAAAAATGTTATTAAAATGTAATCAATTGTACTTGTGCAATATAAAGAAAAGCTTGATCTTAAACACTTAAAAGGCTTTGTCCTCTTCCACCAAGCACCACACTTCAAGAGGAAAACACATGTGGTGCTGTGGAAGCAAGATGTTCACCTTAATTGGCAGAGATGCTCCAATCAGGTTTTTTAGGACCAATACCTGTCACTGCTTTCATGTTACTGAATTGGGCAATTCTAATTTTCCCCTTTATACAAGACAGACTTTACACTTAAAGGCCCTGTGTAACCAGGCACATAAATGCGTTGTGTTCTATATCAAAGTGTTATCTTTGGTATTGTTACAATTAAAATATAGACAACTGGTGTTCCCTGTTCATTTTTTATTAATAAAGTGTAATTCTGTAGGCATGTTGTTCAGTGCCCATAAATATACTAAAATAAATAATATTCCCTTAAAATCCATACTCTAATAAAATATGTACAGAAAATTATTTTTCCATAGCACATACAGCATAAAAGAAAATATTTCTCATAATTACAAGACATTATGTTGTTGCTGCTCTCTGTTTACAGGTTCAAATACCGCAACACCATTGCAAAAAGCAGCACCACAACTAAATGACCATAAAGCTTAGAAAAGAAGATGCTGAAAAAAAATTTTTTTTTTTGAACAGCCAATTTACAGATTAAGGCTTTTGTAGCGAAAAACTGGCTGACTCAGATCAGCGGCTGATCGATCGGAGGATCACTACTAATCAGATAAGCCAAATCCACTCTAAACATGAGTGGATTTTACATGTTCTCCCTATATCTCAATGTTTTTCTGGGTACTCAAGTCTTCCTGCCACACGCAAAAGTGTTTAACTGCCACCATACGAGTGCTTGCCTTGAACTTGATGCTGCCAGAATGGCTACCAAGAACCTTGAATTCAATTAAGGTTTGAAATGTTTTTCAGAGTAAAGCTGGAAATTTCTGGAGGCATTTATAGTACCAGTAAAGATCAGGAAAATAATTACTCATTTGTCAAAAAATAAAAAACGTATTTGTAAAAGGGACAAGTTTAATATTACCTTGTACATGCCACAGGTAATCCACATAGACTGTAAACTATTAACTGAATTTGCAGCTCTGTCAGTGAAATACACACATTTTACACCTAACAGACTTTGTGGGGAACTTTCAAACCATCCAAAAGTGTCTAGCTATTTAAAGAAAAAGAAGAACTATGGCAACACATTCACAAGGACCTAACATGAAGGCTGCATTTCATCAACCAATTCAGCTTTGGGGTGGGAATGAAACTGTGCATTATTATTGTATTTGCATACAACATACAGACTACAAACAATTGATAAAATACTCATAAAAACATCTATTGCTAACAGCAAATGCTGCACTTCCACATAAAATCACATTTAATACGGTTTCTCACTTTATCATGTGCCTGGCTAGTCTCATTAAATGATAAAGGCTGTCAACTATACACCATGACGCCCCCCCAGGAGACATTTCTGAACTAGCAAAATGATAAAACTAGTGGCAAACAAAATGTTTAAACATCAAGCTATGAGAAGCACCATGATTATTTACTTAAGAAAAGGATTAAAATTCAGGCAAACAGTAACTGTAGACTTCCAGAACTACTGTTAAAATTTTTCAGAAGTTCTGAAAAATGTTCATTACTGTGTTCACAAGAAGTACTTCGTTCACTAAAGAATTTCAAAATTCAGAATAAAGGCTTGAAACAAAAGTAAGTACTTAAATGCTTTATACTTCTTGATGCTCACTTAAACACTTAGGTTCCACATGTACGGTATGGTATTTAAATGCTCTAAGCACAAGATAAAAAACTCTCTCCTTTTTTTCGACTCTACACATAAAGCAGCATCTAAGTGGTTCCAGCGGAGGGCTGAGCCTTAGACTTACGGAGTGTGGGGTCAACCTCTCCATCCTCATTGACTGGGCTTTTGACTCTAGACTGTAGTGGTGAATCCAGATTTCATCACCCAGCACTATGTGTAATTGATGGCTGTCTCCCTGGTCCCTGTAGTGAAGGTAGAACATTATTACTGAAAGTCATTATAAAAAGTACATGTACTACTTCTTAAGCATTACTGTTTAACCGATTCATTTAGACAACAAATTAAACACGTGCTGTTTGGCAAACTGACAAATGAGATGGCTATATTATGGTATTATAAAATAGTGATTAAAATAAAGGTGCAATCCAAAAATCCTATGAACTAGAATATATTGTGACATCACCCATATGTACGCTTGAATTTTGAATCAGGTTTAAAAATATAAACCAGCCTTGTCTGTTAAAAAAATAAATAAATAAATAAAAAGAGGAGAATTGATAAAAGTCAAAATGTGAGGTTTAACTGATCAATATGAGGAAATACCAGCTAAATGACTAAAGCATTAATAATACAAGCTACTCTTACGTGCCGTCAAAAATATTTACTCACATATACTGCACAGGTCTGACTTTATATCTAGGCTGTGTAAGCGCATCTACCAGCTTTTTTGGGATCAAGTTAGGTCACATCAGTTAAGAATCAAGAAGTCTGTGTCGTCCACAGCTAAATGATTCTAATATCATTTTTGAATGCACATTGCAGTTGAATTATTTCAAGTCTAAAAATCCTTCGTAGTAGTTACTCTAAATGCGTACACTGGAACAGCATCAAGTTTTCGGAAGTCAGATCTACAGAGCTACATATTGCCGAGCATGTCACTGAGCTACGCCCCCTAAACAAATCAAACACACAACCCTTGCTGGCAGGCAGCGCCGAGATCTAAACTAACGCGCGTCTACGAGCGGACCAACACGCTTCACTCGGAACCCAGTTGCAATAACAGAAACGTAGCAAACACGCTGTCAGCCACACACGCCAAGAGTAATTGGAAGGCCCGTGCCCGAGCACGGCAGGTTGGGCGGGAAGGGGAGATCGGCAGGAGTTCGCACTCCAGCCCCGGGATGGAGAGATGGGCAAGGCCACGGCCTGAACAAAATAAAAACCAATGTTCTCGTCACCACTGCCGAAGTCACTAGAGGTAACTTTCTCCGGAGACGCGGCCCTGTGACCCTGACTTCCCATGAAGCTGGGAAGGTAAGCGGAACACGAAACAGCAGCCAAGCGCGCAGCTACGTGTTTTGAAAAATGCCCAGGTGGACGTCAGAGAAATAGCACTGTGACGAGGACATGGTGCAGCTCTGTTACCTACGCGAGTAAACTTGCTACGCCTTTGCCTTTATGGTCTTTAAAAGAAGACTGCCACATGAACCCCTGCCAGCGAGGAAACAGGCGCTTACCTGTGCAGTACTAGGAATCGCTTCGCAGTGGTGTTCGGCCTGGCTCGCTAAATAGGAACCTTCCTTCCCGGTCAAGCGTCTCAGGGACCGAACCCAGGTGGTTGATTACGTAAGGGTTGTAGCACAGGTTCCCTTTTCCACTGTCTTTTTCGTGATCTTATGTATTTTTCATTATTTAAAAACAGTCTCTTCTCAGTTCCTCCGCTGCTTCTACAGTCGCCATTTCCCGCCTCCTTTTACCGACCCGCAGCACCGACAAGTCTCAAAAGCATAGAGACCCGGATGGAGAGAATCTGAGAGCGCGCGCTTCCCTTACTATCGGGCTCGCGTCAAACACTGTGCACGCGCACAGCGACCAATCAGTAAAAAATGTGCTGCTGAGTGAAACTTTACCAGAGCCGCCAAACAACTTCGGGCGAATGCCGAGGAAAATGGCCAAGTGAGTATAAACACGGTGAACACTCGTCTTTTGCTCTTAAAAATACGTTATTTAGTTACACATCTCCGCACACCGATTTTTTTTCGTCCTGTTTCATCTCTTAGTCGTGCATCATTTCTCTTGTCACACTCTCAGGACAACGGTTACACTGTGCTTCTATACAGCAAATTAAGAAAAATACATTTGTATATATATCCATCCATCTATTTTCTAAACTTCCTTAATCAAGTCAAATGACATAATTGTGATCCGTACACAGTATTGCAGTGTACACTTGCACTGAACATTGTTCCTCAGGGCCATGGTGCCACATAAACACAGCGCAGGTGCAAAACAAATAAAGAACTATACTGTGGCACCGGAGCCTACTGCTAAAACAGGACCGCTTGATCATTGCATGGCTCTTTTAGGTGGCTTACTATCCTTAAAAGGACTGCTTTCAATCGCCTCACTAGATGGAATTCTGTTTGTGACATTGCAGGCTTGCAGTTTTTATAGGCTCCCCTGCTGCTTTCTATGATGCTGCTCATTTGTATGATGAAATGCAAGCTCATACTATGGGTGACCCATGCTGATGCAAGCTGTCAGTGCCATTGCATAGCCCTCCCTTCAAAGTCACTATACCCAGCGACCACTTCCAACTTTGTGAAATGGTACACAACTCTTTGAAATGGCGAGGCTTGTTTTTGCTGCAGTCGTGTGACAAAAGCATGTCAGTAGGGGTTTTGAGCACTTTGCTGTTAGGTGGCATAGCAGGGATGTTGAGCTCTGCATTGTCATTTGATATAACAGGGGTGTCCAGCATGGCATTTCTTTGCAGTGATCTTTCGATTATCAGCAAAGCAGAAAAACCTTCTGGTGTGGAGCTGCAGGTGTACCAGTCTCTTTTGTTTTCCTTCACTGAACTGATGCTGCAAATGCTGTTCCTAGTTCTGGATATCAACTTTGAGACTCTTCCTCCATCGCTGTTCTGTTAACACCTCTGCACTCTGCCTTATCCTTTTCCTGTGCAGTTTTACCACTTGCCCTGCTTCCCACAGCTAAACTGGGTTAAGTGGCAGCTTGATCTGCCACACTTGTTCCCAGCTCCATGAGCCAAAACCTCCACCTACATACACACACCAAGGTCAATGGGTCTTAGCAAATGGAGAATCAATCTCTCCCCCGCCGTACTGAAGCTGCAAATGGCACTCCAGGTCCCAGATCTCAGCCTTAA
Source organism: Polypterus bichir lapradei (assembly GCA_026402145.1). Taxonomy (NCBI): domain Eukaryota; kingdom Metazoa; phylum Chordata; class Cladistia; order Polypteriformes; family Polypteridae; genus Polypterus; species Polypterus bichir. The sequence continues at coordinate 26,452,477 of JANRMT010062829.1, forward strand.
GACTCTCCAGTAACTTCTTTCAGAAAAGCCAAGCAAGTCCATTGCAGGTCTCCATGGCACTCGGATAGTAGGTTTTCTTTTCATCCTGCTTCAGACACCAATATAGCACCAGCACCAAGTTCCGGAATGGACTCTCTTTTGCACTTTACATGGCCCTTTTAGATGGCTCGCTATCCTTCAAAGGACTGCATGCTGTTGCTGCCCTAGATGGAATTCTGTTTTATACAATGGAGGCTTGCTATTTTATAGGATCCTCTGCTGCTGGCTATGAAGCTGCTCATTTGCTGATGGAATGCCATGGGTGAGTCATTCCAGGCTGATGCAACTTGTCTAACACTGCTACAATACTATACTATAAACTGATCAATAAATCTAGGTGAATAAATAGATAGTAATGAATTGAAATTGTGATAGATAAATAGGAACAACAACTAATAATAAAAACAACAGCAGTTACAAATATAACAAATGTATAGTATATAAATAAACTATTAGGATAAAGCGGGTTGGATAATGGATGGATATTAGGAGCAGATCTGGTGGAAGTGGAGTAACACAGAGTTTTCAGAGTCCAGACAGCTAATTGGCTACAGAACCATCTGCCAAAATTAAGTGGGACAAAGAGTCTCTGTTAGGGGTGGGAGTGGTCCTTTGCAATGCTATAGGCTGTCTGTAATGGAGGACAGAGAGGTCCCCATGATCTTTTCTGCTGTGTGCAGTATCCGTTGTAGAGCTTTATGGTCAGAGGTACTGCATTTACCAAACCAAATTATGATGCAGCTGGCCAGAACACTCTTGATGGTGCCCCTCTAGAATGTGGTAAGAATAGGGGAATGCGGAATGAAGTGGAGATGCTGCTGCGCATTCTTTGCTACAGAGGTGGTGTAATTGACCAAATAAGGTCTACTGCCAGATGCACACCAAGGAATTTTATGCTCTTGACCAATTCCACCACAAAGCCCTCAATGTGCAGTGGGGTGTGAACAACATGGGCCTTCCAGAAATCAACACTCATCTCTTTCATCTTTTCCACGTTAAGAGACAGATTATTGTACTTGCACCAGTCCACCACTATCTCCATTCTGTAAGCTGACTTATCAACTTTGCTGATGAGACCCACCAAGACTGTATCATCTGCAAACATAATGATGATGGTAGAACTGTAACCCTGAGTAGGGTTGTGAGGAAGTGGGAGCCTATCCTAGCAAGCATAGAGTGCAAGGCAGGAACAGTCCCTGGACAGGGTGCCAGTCCATCGCATGGTGACTACATACACACACACACACACACACACACACACACACACACACACACACACACA
>JANRMT010062829.1:26453807-26476113 GCA_026402145.1 Polypterus bichir lapradei
ACACACACACACACACACACACACACACACACACACACACACACACAGTCCAATTTAGCAACACCAATCCATCAAATCTCCATGCCATCTGTGCTCCAACCTATTTATCCAGTTCAAGACTTCAAGAAGTCTGTGTCTGTACTCTGGCAGGATAGAGATCAACCTTAGACAGGGACCTACTTCATTGCATGTCACAGTCACACTCACACACACTTTTGCTTATGTAGCTAGTATTGCCAGTTAACCTGGATTCTGAAATGCTTTTCTTCTCATCACAGTTGTACAGAGTGGTAATCTGAGTTACTGTAGCCTTTCTGTCATCTCAAACCAGTCTGGCCATTCTCCTCTGAACTCTCTCATCTACAAAGCATTTTCTTCTGCAGAACTGTCGCTCACTAGATGTTTTTTGCTTTTCGCACCATTCTGAGTAAACTGTAGGGACTGTTATGTGTGGAAATTCCAGGAGATCAGCAGTTACAGAACTACACAAACCAGTCAGTCTAAAGCCAACACTAATACTGCAGTCAAAATCACAGAGATCACATTTTTTTCCATTCATTCTGGTATTTGATGTGAACATTAACTGAAGCTCCAGCCCTGTACCTGCATGGTATTATGCATTCTGCTGCTGACGCATGATTGGCTGATTAGATAACCGTATGGATAAGCAGGAGTACCTAGCCTTAGCCTGCAAACAGCATTCCAGGTCCCGCATCTCTGTTTCGAGACTCTCCTTGTTCTGTTACACCACTATGATATTTTGGTATTTGGTGCACTGTATTAATCCCCAGGGGTCAATTTTCTTTTCGGTTGACCTTTGGTGATCAGAGTGCAGGGTCAGCCATTGTACAGCGTCCCAGAGAAATTTTCAGGTTAAGGGCCTTGTTCAAGAGCTCTACGGAGTAGGATCCCTTCTGGCAGTAATGGGATTCGAACCAGCAACCTTCCAGATATCCAGCACGGATCCTTTCTCTCAGAGCCACCACTGCGTAATCCTTTGCCTGCACAGTCTTGCCACCAGCCCTGCCTCACACTGCTCACCTGGAGTTAGTGACAACTTGATCTGCCATAGTTTTCCCCAACTCCATGAGCCTGATGCCCTTCTGATGGCTATACACCCAGACCAGTGGATTTTAGCAGTTTGCAGAAGCATTTCCGAAGCAGTGGAGCTGTGTTGCCTTCCTTTTTTTTCTTCCTGTACAACTGTAGCAACTGGCATTCCAGATCCTGCAGCTCAGTCTTGAGACTCTCCAGCAACTCCTCAAAAGAGCCCAGTAAGTCCATTTTTATAATAATACATTTTATTTATACAAGGCGCCTTTCTGAGAACTCAAGGACACCAAACAAATAATAAATAAATAAATAAAAAGACACATTATAAACAACTTAAAACATCAGAAAAAAATAGAAGATATAAAAATTAAAACAAAACAATGCGACTGTAATCATAAAGAAAAAGCCATTTTAATCAGATGTGTTTTAAGTTTACATTTGAAGGGTGAAAATGATTCAATATTTCTAAGCTCAGTAGGTAATGAATTCCAGAGCTTGGGAGCAGAACGGCTGAATGCTCTGCTCCCCATGGAGGTTAGACGGGCGAGAGGGACGGTCCGGTGGATGGAGGAAGAGGATCAAAGGTTACGGGAGGGAATGGCAACATGAAGAAGGTCAGACAGATATGGAGGGGCAAAGTTATGAATGGCCTTAAATGTTAATAACAGAATTTTAAAATCAATTCGAAACTTTATCGGAAGCCAATGAAGCTGCTGAAAGTCCAGAGTAATATGGTGAATAGATGAGGTTCGAGTAATGATACGAGCAGCAGAATTCTGGACCGGCTGAAGCTTATGAAGAGATTTCTTAGAGAGACCAAAGAGGAGTGAATTGCGGTTGTCCAGACAAGAAGTAACAAGACTGTGAACAAGAATGGCAGTGGTATGGGGAGCGAAGGAGGGGCGGATGCGATTAATATTACGTAGGTGGAAATAAGCAGACCGGGTGATGTTATTAATGTGAGATTGGAAAGACAGAGTACTGTCGAGGATGACACCCAGACTCTTAACCTGAGGTGATGGGGAAACAACTGAGTTATCAATCACAAGAGAAAGATTATCGGCTTTGGATAATGATTTTGAGCCAATGAGGAGAACCTCAGTTTTGTCACTGTTTAAGAAAATTTGAAGAAAACCAGGATTTAATTTCAGCAATACAGTCAATAAGCAAAGATGGTGGAAAGGAAGAGGTGGGTTTACTAGCAAGGTAGAGCTGGGTGTCATCAGCATAACAGTAAATATTATTATATTTACAAAAATATAATAATAATATATATTATATATTATTGTATTTATATATGTAATATAATAATAATATTAAATATAATAATAATATATATTATATACAGTAATAATATACAGTATATTATATTATTATATTTACGAAAGATATTGCCAAGGGGAAGAAGGTAAATAATAAAAAGAAGAGGTCCCAGGACAGAGCCCTGAGGCACACCTGAAGTAACAGCAGTGGGTTGGGATGTAAAGGTTTTAAGGTGAATGAACTGAGTGCGACCTGAGAGGTAGGATCTAAACCAATCAAGTGGAGTGTGGGTAATTCCAATCAAAGATAATCTATTAAGGAGAGTGGTATGACAAATAGTATCAAAGGCTGCACTCAGATCAAGAAGGATGAGAATAGTAATTAAACCGGAGTCAGCAGCCATAAGAAGGTCATTGGTAATTTTAACAAGTGCTGTTTCTGTATTGTGAAGGGGGCAAAAACCAGACTGGAACTTTTCATATAGATTATTATGAGATAAGTGGGAGTGAAGTTGGATAGCTACTATTTTTTCAAGAATTTTGGAGATAAAGGGCAAATTAGAAATAGGGTGAAAATTATTGAAGTTAGTAGGATCAACACCAGGTTTTTTCAATATTGGGGTTATTGCAGCAGTTTAAAAAGATGAAGGAACAATACCAGTAATGAGAGAAGAGTGACTTATGGCAGAAATAAGAGGGACCAAAGAGGGAAGGCAGGCTTTAACCAAAACTGTAGGGAGGGGGTCCAGCTGACAAGTAGATGACTTCGATTTACAGATGAAATCTGAGATTTCTGAGGGAGTGGGAAACTGGAAAGAAGAAAAAGAGTGAATAGGTGAGTGTAGTTCAAAAAAAAATACAGAGAGAATCTGGACCGAGGTGCTGATGTATCCTCTGGATTTTCTCATTAAAAAAGAAGATAAGAGAATTACAAAAAGCAGTCGAATAAAGGTGAGTTTTTAAAGAGTCTGGAGGTTGTGTAACATTATTAAGTAATGAAAACAAAGACTTGGTGTTACCTTTATTACAAGAAATTAACTGAGTGTAATAGTTAGATTTGGTTTGTGCTATACAGTCCTTGTAATAAAGTAAATTATTTTTATGCATCTCTTTGTGGACAAAGAGTCAGTTTTTTTATATAACTGTTCAAGTTGCCTGCCCTTTGCTTTCAGAAGCCGAAGTTCAGGCATAAACCAGGGGGCAGAAAAAGAAACAGATCTGGTTTTTAACAGAGCAAGAGAATTAAGAATACCATTGAGACCAGTGTTATAATATGAGACCAATTCTTCTGGAGTGGATAAATTATAAAAGTCCATTTGGGAATCAATTCTAGAAGACAGAGAACTCAAGGTAATATTCTTAATGTTACGAAAAGATATAAGACGGGGGAGCTTAGTAATAGAAAAAGTAAGTTTAGCATTAAATGAAAGGCGAAAATGATCAGTTATAGTGAGTTCATCTGCTGTAAGATCGAGAGGGACAACACCAGAGCAGCAGATCAGGTCCAAGATATGTCCTTTTGGGTCACCATTGCACTCAGCACTTTGAATCAGACTTAAGGCCTTCTCCTCATCCTGTTTCTGAAGTGCTAGCTGGTGCTTGCCGGCACAGACCCAATGGATTCTCGCTCTTTTAGGTTGTTTGGTCTCCTTAGAAGGATTGTTTGCTGTTGCCGCACTAGTTGAAATTCATGTGGCTTTTGGCAGGCTTGCCATTATTTTATAGGGTTCCCTACAGCTGGCACTGATACTGCATACTTGAATGATGGAATGCCCGCTCATACTGTTGGTGACTCATCCTCAGCTTATGCATCTTTTCAGTGCCATTACAATCTATATTAAGGATTTCAGGTGCCCAAACTTGTCCAAGAAAAGCAGGAAGCAATCTCAAGCTGGTCCATTACAGAAAACACTTCAGCAAAACATTTTCTGTTAAGCAGTGATGATCCTATTCTTTTATGTTCTATATTTCACTCCAGTGTGATTTTTGCACTGGTTTTTGTCATTGATAAGCAGGTGAATAATAAATGTTTTCCAAATCCCAGGGCACAGTTTTTCATCCAGATTTCTTTCTGCTGAACTACATTCCTTTTGACTTCTTGGTTCACCAGTCTTCTAGGCACTGATATAGAAAGCCATTCTTATCTTGTGATCCCACCACCACCTCTGTTAAGGGTGATGCTCTTAGAGTGACAGGTGATGTTCTGCTTGTGGGAAAACATTCTGCTGAATGTTCAGTCTAAAACAGAAAGTTTTGGCATAATCAGACCTTTGAATTCTCTTCTACTTGGCCTCAGACTCGTATATAACTTCTGACAAACTGCAGTAGAGATCTGATGCAAGCTTTTTACAACAATGGCCACTCTTTGTTGAAGATCAGATTATTTAAACACTAAGACCATCATTGTCATTCAAATGCACAGTTTTTTGTATTTTCCTTTCTGTGAAAGATTAATTAATTTAGATGCCTCCTTATCTAGTGCTACCCTTTTCTTTAGCATATTCCATTTTGGAGAAGCCCCAGTTCTTAACTCATTCATGATTCTAACATTTTTCACCATTTTTGAATGGTTTTTTGTATCCTTTGGGTGTCTGTTCAATTCCTTGGAGATTTCCTTGTATCTTTTCTTTAATCTGTGCTTTTCAATAAGCTCACTGTGGATTTGCTTTGAATGTTCTTTTGTCTTTATGATGTTGTTTTATTAACAGCCATATTAGCCATCTGTGGGAGTTCACACAATTCTGCATATTTAACCTTAACTATCAAATACCTTGACTAAGAACGATCTTCAAAAAAAGGGTACATAGTTTCACTAATATTTATTTTAATGACAATGTTTTAAGACGATGACCAAATTGGAAATGCAGAAGACTATAGGCCAGGTTATATTTTATACTTAATACTCAGAACACTTACGTGGACGCATTGTGGCTGCCATGCGTTCCCAATGTCATTTTGACACATCCTCTGAGCACATTGTCAGAAATTAATGCGATGCATACACAAGTTGCAGTACCAGTACCAAAAATATGAGTGGCTTGTGTGTTCATGTTTTGGTACTATCAACGTGTGATGGCAAGCCGCAATGCAGCTCCAACAGGATCAATGTGTGTGCTTTGATGTTTGATGAATGGTTCGATGCGATGAAGCAAATCATCAAACTTAAATGCTGACATGTGAATGTCTTCATGGTGCTTTTCCTCATCCATTTCTTTCACAGGCAATCAAAGTGTCGCATTTTCTCCATCATAATGATTCAATACATTTAAAAGTATCACATACTGTCTCAACATTCTGTGTCACTATTTCAAACTTAATGATGGTGGTAGAAACCATCAGAATGCAAAGAATTTTTATTTTTAACACCTTTCTTCCCTCAACTCACAACACAGCAAAACCAGATGTTGTTGACTCACTGTGATGATTTCTCAGTCTGCCGCCTGGGTGAATCCTGCAGATTTACTTAAAAGTACGTGCACAAGTATAGTCAATGCACTGCCTACGTAGCAGCAGTGTCCTCAAGCTCATGCATTGCGTACCCTTAAGTATATCCCCGGCCTTACAGTGCTATATGTTATCAAATAAGAATTTGTCAGGTAATCTGACTTGTGTTTTTATTCATTAAAGTGAATTTATGTATTTTGATACATCCTTGTTTACCACAGTGCCAGAGAGAAAGTTTGTGTTATGTGTCGATCAGACGTTCAAGTAAGAATTTCACTGTACTCCATACATATGACAACAACAAGAACTACTGCTGCTGGTCAACAGTGCCTCAATAACCTCGGGCCTCATGTATAAACAGTGCGTATGCACAAAAATGCTGCATACACCCGTTTCCACACTCACATCGGGATGTATAAAAACTAAACTTGGCGTAAAGCCATGTACGGCAGCACAACCCATTGCATATGCAGATTTCCACTTTTGTCTGCACGCCATGCTTTAGTGTGAATTCTATGCACGGCATTATACATGAGGCCCCTGGTTATTCACAAGAACCTGATTTCTAAAATGCCATGTAAAACCTTATTCCAGTTAAAAGAAATCTGGTTATTAGCCTCTGAGAAACCTTAATAGCAGAAGTAGGTTTTCCTGCAAATAATCCAATGATGCGGCCATGTAAACCCATGGGGTTTTGTAAACTGCACATGTCTGTTGCACTCTGTTAGCCTCCGCATGTATTTGCTTCACACACACTTGTGTCCACAAAATAAATTTCCAGAGGCAAATGTTCAGGCAATCGCATTATTCCTTCACCTGTTTGAAATCATCTGTCTCAACATTTCTAAAACGATGAGCTGACTGTACAGTGCTAAACTCAGCAGCACAAGTAGGGCAACAGGGTAAAAGTAACGTGTGTTATATAGTAACATTACTTTTTTAAAGTAACAAGTAACCTAACGCATATCTTATTGAAGTAAAAATATCTGCCTTATTATTATTCCATCAGCAGCGGGTGTAAGGCAAGAAGCACATGTTCCAGTATACTGGTCCTTTTCAGGGCTCAATCACACAGCTGGGCAGAAGAGTGTACTAAGCACAGTCTGGTAACAGAAACTTATAAATTAAGTGGCAATTTCACATTACTGTATATTTAAAACACAAGATCATTTTCACAGGCATTGTGCTTATTTTTGCATTCACAGTTGCCAATGCTGAAGTTTAACTCTTCTTTTGTGCACTTTAATGACATCAGTGAGTTTTGACAAAGTAGAACTCCAGAAGATTACTCACACAGGTAAACGCTGATTTTTAAGAAACCGGGTTTCTGCCTTAATTGGACTTCATGCATGCGTGTCAGAGAATCTTCTCATGGGCTCTATTGGGGCATGTGATTAGCATGTGGGGGGTGCTGTCGCTAACATTCTCTTCTCCTTCTCTCCCTGAAGCACAGAGAAACTGCCCAGTGAGGGCACTTAGCCACGCCCCCTCCGGTTTGTGCCCTATAAGAAGCACAGCTGCACAGGAGGAGGTGTCACTTCCCATTGAGAGTGAACTGCCCTTAGCCACACCCCCTCCGGTTTGTGCCTTATAAGAAGCACAGCTGCACAGAAGGAGGTGTCACTTCCCATTGAGAGTGAACTGCCCTTGCTTTTTGACAGCCCAAGAGAGCTTATTGTTTCTGTCACTGTGCCCAAGTGGTCATTTCTTTTGCCGCCTAAAGGTGGGATTGTTTTGTTTGGACATTATATTAAATGGGATGACTCTGTTGGTTTCCCAGCTTTTCATTGTTGCTTGACATGTCATTCCTGCACCCAACCACACAGGTTATTCACTTTAAACCAGTTACAGTATGTGGGTGCAAAATTTTCTTTCTTTGACATTACAGCAAGATTCCATATTGTAACATAGTAAAATGGGAAACAATCCAAAGGAGGTAAATATCTTTTAATAGACACTACTTATGGGGTTAGATACTCCTCATTATCAAGTCTCCTACAGGTTCTTCATTTTCCTTCCACAGTCCAGGTTGAATTTAGACTGTAAATTGTCCCAGAATTCTAAGTTTCCACCTTAAACCCTGCTGCTCAACACAAATAATCAGAAAGGAAGCAACCTCCATAATTCTGAGCTATTCTTATCAGACTTCATTATTACATTACTTTGAGTTCTCTACCATTTATGCACTCACTTCTGCCTTTCTGTTGCTTTAAGTGAAAAAGACACACTAAGCCGAAGCTGAAGGATGGCCTCTAAAAGTGGCATTATTTAAATTTGGATTTAGGATAACCAAAGGGGCAGCTGAAGGATACACAAAAATCATAAGTTAACAAAGTGCAACACTCAGCAACATGAGCAGTGAAAAGTGTGGTTGGGACCCGACACATACCATGCAACTTTAGGTTAAAGATTACCTATATGGACAGGGAAAAGCAAAGTCAGAGGTAATAAACATGAGGAAAGAAGAAAGCGGAGGAAAAAAAGAGCTAAGGAGCTTTATTTACAATCAAATTCTTTGTGAATATGGCAAGCTTGTTTATTCAGCAAAATTATCATTGGCAAGCAAGGCATAACAGTTTGACTGGCTTTTCCATGAAGTGTACCTAGAAATTCGCGTCACAGTCAGAGACGTCACCATATGTGCAGACAGTGCTATTTATAATAGCTTGACGGGTACCAATGGACAAGTATGTGTGCCTGCACAATTTAGATTGTGAATGGACTAGACTGATGTACCTCAGGCACTGTAATGTTGCTTGGATTTACATGTAATGTTTCCACTGCTCCTTGGGCCCCTTTTTCAACCCTGAGATGTCACAATTATAATGTGAATTACCAGTCCCTAGAGCAGCAGCTGCTTCTTTTTCTTCTTTCGGCTGCTCCCGTTAGGGGTCGCCACAGCGGATCATCTTCTTCCAGATCTTCCTGTCCTCTGCATCTTGCTCTGTCACACCCATCACCTGCATGTCCTCTCTCACCACATCCATAAACCTTCTCTTAGGCCTTCCTCTTTTCCTCTTCCCTGGCAGCTCTATCCTTAACATCCTTCTCCAAATATACTCAGCATCTCTCCTCTGCACAGGTCCAAACCAACACAATCTCGCCTCTCTGACTTTGTCTCCCAACCGTCCAACTTGAGCTGACCCTCTAATGTCCTCATTTCTAATCCTATCTATCCTCGTCACACCCAATGCAAATCTTAGCATCTTTAACTCTGCCACCTCCAGCTCTGTCTCCTAATTTCTGGTCAGTACCACCATCTCCAGCCCGTATACCATAGCTGGTCTCACTACCGTCCTGTAGACCTTCCCTTTCACTCTTGCTGATATCCGTCTGTCACGTGAAAAAAACAAAATTAATAAATGATCCAGAGTGGCACAAGTGACCAACACTACTTCCCTATTAGCAACACAATAAGCACAGAGCACACCAATAGAAGCAGAATGAATGACTGAAATAAAATTGTTAACAAATAAATCAGCTATTTGCACAATCCGTGTTACAGCACACCCCCACACTGATGGAATACAATACAAAACACCTCACTAATAAAACTTGAATACACAAGCAACAATTCTATAGGATTAACTAAGAGTGAGAAAAAGGGTCTTTTGAATGTCCATTGGTAAAAATACTGTTCTCTTTTCTTCTTTTTATTTTTTTAAATGTCTGTTATTGCGAAGGTTGCGCCAAGCAATACCTCAAAAGTGGGAAACATCTACCTCACAGTGCCCACACAGCCTTGAACTGGTTTAAGTGTTTCTGTGAATTTCACCTTAATGCAGCACAAATAGAACAATAGTGGGATGTCAGCAGACACTAGGAGGAGCTTGAAAAAGGCATAGCACTTACTGCACAGACACTGAAAAACAGCGATAATGGAAGAAAGCACAGAACGGGAAAGCACCGTTGAATCCATGTTAGAAAGGTGACAGCTCAAAGGGAAGGCGAGGTGATTGATCTACAAGATGCAATTCATGGAGCATCCATAACACACCTTACTAGAGTGCTGCAGACAGAAGGGGTCACAGCATGAACAGAATATTTTGTTATAAAGCTGTGAGACAAGAAGACTGGCATCACAAGACCTTAGTTGTCTCGTAAACTTTTAACGAGTTGGCAGTGTACAGGCTTTGCCAGTTTTCTCAGTTTCCTGCAGAGATTTTACATATTTGTGTCTGGTATCTGACAGAAAACTAGTGCAACTAAGGAAACAGAAATATTATGTGATCAGTGCAATTCAGTCTGAGTCAGGACTCCGGTGTCCTCATTTTGAACTCTGAAAGACGACCGCTGAAGAAAGGAAAATAAATGAGCAGATCCTCACAGTTGCCGCTTGTAGCAGCTGATCTGTGCTCAGGTCTTTTGTTTTCTCGAAAGACAGCGGTATAGTGCCAGCCATGAATATTCATGAATGAATGAAAGAAATCCACAACAGAAGTGGGATTATCTTGCGTGCCATCATTCAATGTGTGGATTAAAATATTTTAGGATGCATTTTTATTAAATCTCAAAAGGAAATGACAACTCTCAAAAGAGAAATGTGATCTGTGTGGGATTTTCCAGCAGACATGTGTCTGACAGAGAGCTTGCCATCTCTACCTATGTAACAAACAAATCAAGGTTCAAAGTCTCCTGCCTTACTGTGTGACCCTAAAAACACTTAATGGTCTTTATTTGGTGAACAAATGTCTTAAGAGTGAAAAGTCGTGCTATAATATATATAAGGCATTATGGACGGAGTTCAGCCTGAAAGACATTTTTAAAAATAGAATATTAACACATAGACAATAAATAAAGTCTATCTATATACGTTCAATTTTGCTAGTGCAAAATGTTTTAAACAGTTTAGTCTGAAATCAATGTACCCACATATACAAAGTCTTTCTCCATTCTGAAATTCACTTTCTGCTTGTAATCAATTGCCATTTTCAGAGCTGTTTGCTCCTTGTTTAGCATAAGCTTACTAGTGCCTGATGTCCACCTTCTCCGATTGGCTGATTTCAGCTCATGAATTATTAAATATTTGCTTCAGCCCACAGACCCAGCATCTCACAATGTCCAGGGTGTGCTACCATCCACTTTTCACCGATTGGCTGGTTCTCACTGAGCTGACCAATCCTGTCGCTTATCAACAGGGCAGAACTTGCTGTTGCATTGATCCGATCTGTCAAAGTGAATGCATTTTGAACTTGAGGCTCTTATGCAGAAACACACAGCTGCAGTGACACAGTCTGTATTTTAGGGGCATGTCAGACATTTTACAAATACATTTTTATTTTTTTGCTTTTTCTTTGTCTTTGCTGATGTACCCATGGTACCTGTAGTCAGTAATGCAGGCTGTCAGATGGCTTAACAGAAAAGACTTTCAGTTGTCGACTGGTGCTTCACAAATGAAATACGTGAAATGCCAGAGAAGAACCTCTCTCCTCCAGTCTCCTTTTGTTTGAATCTCCTGTTTTTAAATCAGCCATTTTCATTTCAAAAGCTTTTACTCGGAGCTGCCTTGTTTCTTATTCCCACACACGCATATGTCAGCTGGGCACAAAACAGTTAAAAGAAAAGAAGACAAATGAAGCTCCTCTGGGCTACAATAGCAAAAGGACCAGGTTTCAAGTTCAGAAACATGCTGAAGGAACAACAACCCACAGAGAACAACGCTGTTGGATTTGAAGTTGCACATGCGGTTGTCATGGTGATGTGTAATAAAGCAACAGCTGGTTGAATCAGGGATTGAGGGCTCCTGAGCCAGAGTCGTCAAAGAGCTAAGTGAACACAATGCCCGCCTGAGCCCTCCCCCTGCTGCTTTTTGCACACACTTCACTCTTAAGATTTTGGGCAGTGACAGCGATTTAATGGAAAGTGCAGTAGACCAGTGCCCGTTGAAAAAGTGGACCTGGAGCCTCACTGCAAGGAGAAAAATCTGCAAAAACTCCTAAGGCTGACAGAGAAATGAGATGAATAATAAAACAAAAGCACAGTGGATGCACATCCTGAACATCCATCTCGGCATGCTAGGAGCTCGGAGACAACCAAAGCCTGAAAAACAAGGTGGTGTGAGAGACAGGAGATCATCCGTCATACTTGTAACCTACTCATGGTGATTAAAAAAAAGAGCAGAGCAAAGCCAGCATTGGAATGGGCAACTTGTAGCTTGAAGGCTAAAGCTGCCACTCGGCTACACCCAAGCATTGCGATGACAAGGCTGGTGATGTCTGTGATCAAACATAAAGAGAGGCAGGACAGGGCTGACAGGATTAGGAGCATTCACGGACTGCCATTCCCTTTAAATGTAGGGGTAATAAAAAGAAATGGAAGTCTCTCATCTATGCAGGGTGCCAGACCACTAGAATTTCATACTGAGAGTAATAACAGGCAGAGTGAAAAGAAAATTAGGCTGAAAAGCTTGAGGTGGTTACAGGCAGGATTTATGGTTGCTTGGGCTACATCCACACTACTACGTTTTCATTTATAAACTGCGTTTTTAAACAAGCATGGCCTCCATCCACAATTGTATTTCCACATGGTTTATGACAGTATCTCTACACTAAAACAACCAAAAACGCTAAGACATAGGCGTTCGCCTACAATGGGCATATGAGCGGCACAGACGTCTTATCCAAAACTGGTGATCCTTGAAGGGAAGGTCACACCATCAGCCAGGGGATTTAAACACAGACTGTTGTGACCAGTAATGCCTTTTGGTCACGCATGCAGCATTCAAACTGTACAAAACACAATTGGGACACATACAAGTAAGCAACACAAGTGCCATGTCTGCTATGTTAAAATACGGCTTTCTTCTGTGAACGGTGACCAATCAAAGAATGAAACATTGTAATGAGCCGGACCCAATCAGACAAGGGCCACATGACCAGTAGTAACAAATCAAAACGCAATTAGAGTCTGCGTTTTTGCCCATCCACACCACAATTATGAGGTTGCACTTTCAGAAGTTTCAGTTTTCAGGGGTGGAAAATGCTTAGGTACTCAAGACGAAAGGCAAAAATGGAAACTAATGTTGGTGCTTTTAGAACATGGGGCCTAGAAATGGTCTTTCTAGTTTCTCAATCCTGGGGTCTTTGAAAAACTTTGCATGGATTCAAGTGTGAAAATATGTACATGCCAAAAAAAAAACATGCAAATGCACATGAGAAAAAATATCAGGTTCATAAAACCTGATGTATGCAAATTTCTATGCAATTTACCATTTATAAATCACAATCACCTTGTAAATATGCATACAGAAATGCCGTGACACCTCAGTAACACATGGTACAGTATGAGGGTTCTTTTACAGTGGTTGGAGTGCCAATCCTGCCACCAACCCTCGGGTTTTCCCTGCAAGTTGGAGGACCTGCTTGCAGGGTTGGATGCAGATTAATATCATACCCAGGACAGAGCAATTCCAGGTTAAGGGCTTTGCTTAAGGTCACTTCTGGCGTTTATGGTATTCGAACTGGCAACCTTCCTGGTATAAATCCCAAACCTCAGAGCCACCACTCCGCCCATAGATAGATAGATATTATATAATAGGTAATTAAAAGTACTATAGTAGATAGATAGGTAGATAGATAGATATACTCTGGCCTGAACACACACCAGAATGACTAAAGAGGAAGAAAATGTCTGCCTTGGCATTCCCAGTCCCAGTGAGACATTATTTATGCAGGTGTATTGCTGTTGGTATAAAGGAGCCCTCATAGTGTTTCTTGACATACTTCTGCTGAATGATTAATTGGGTGATAGTCTCCAGTATTAGTGTATCAGAGAGAGGATGTGCAGTATTGTTCATAATGGCACTCGCTTTTGTTTTAATTTTCTCCTTTGCTATGACCTCCTGGGTGTCCACAGTGCATCCTATAACTGAACCTGTGCTTTTAATTAGTTTGTTGATTCAGTGAGCTTCTCTTGAAGTGATGTTACCAGCCCTGCACATGATAACATAGAAAATCACACTGGCCTACCAACAGAGCTATAGAAGATGTGAAGGACGTAATTTCCCACATTAAAGGAATGCAATCTCCTAAGAAAGGAGAGCCTGCTCTGCCTGTTCTTATATAGTCCAACTTGTCAATATGTGCCCTTATTGCAATACAAGTGCAGTCAATGCTGCAATTTGCCTTTTTTGCTGGGAAAACATGTTTTACATACTGTATGTACACCCACCCCATAAAAAACTGGATGTAGCACCTTCCTGGTTGTTTAGTGGCTTCAAGCACAGCAGGCATGATGGCCTGAAGCTTGGCTGAGATACTGTTGACCTGCCAGCCAGTTCCCTGAGAAGTGACAACAGGTAGCCGATATAAACTAATGAAAACCCAAAAAAGTTGTTCAGTGCAAATGGGCAGCATTGACCCTCTTAAAAGGGAACTAAAATGCAGTATCTACATCATATTCCTAATTTTCATCTGTCAGTGCATACAACAACAGCTTGGTGGTATGAATTATTATGCATGTGGGTTGTCATTTAGTTGGTTTGGCTACATTTCCCAGTTTCTCTGAAATGTTGTGTACGCATGGATCAGAGTTGCCGTAAATATACACATGATCCCCTGTCGTGTTTTTATAAAATTAGAACAATCCAGACGAGAACAGCTTATTCAGCCCAAGAAAGCTCACCAGTTCTATTCACTGATTTCTAAGAAAAAAACATCAAGTTGAGTTTTGAAAGAGCCTGAAGTCCTGCTGTCTACAGAGTCAGTTGTTCTCTGTGTAAAGAAAAACCTTCTAATGTTTGTGTGAAATTTACCCTTAACAAGTTTCCAACTGTCTCCCTGTGTTCTTGATGAAGTCATTTTAAAGTCACAGTCTTGATCCACTGGACTAATTCCCTTCATAATTCTATAAACTTCAATCAGTTTTCCTCTTAATGTCCTGAAAAGGCTCAGCTCTTTTAATCTTTCTTCATAATTCATCCCCTATAGCCCTGGACTCAGCCTAGTCGCTCTTCTCTGGACATTTTCTAGCACTGCTATGTCCTCTTTGTAGCCTGGAGACCCAAACTGCACACAGGACTCCAGATGAGGCCTCACCAGTTTGTTATAAAGCTTGAGCAGAACCTCCTGTGACTTGTACTCCACACATCAGGGTGCTATATAACCTGACATTCTGTTAGCCTCCTTGATGGCTTCCGAACGCTGTCTGGGAGTTGATAGTGAGAAGTCCACTACAATTCCTAAATCACTTCTCATAAGGTGTTGTCTCGATTTTCAGGTCTCCCATTGTGTATTCAAACCTAACCATATTACTTCCTACATGTAATACTGTCCCATCTGTTCTAAAAGGAGTCTCAGTGCCCCATAAACCTATACCCTTCTACCCCACACCCAGAATTGAGCCACGCATTAAGCATTCTGATCTCCTCAGTCTTACTTGGACTGGCACGTAGCAGAGGTAGAACCCAGACAACACTACCTCGTCAGTTCTACTCCTCTCCTCAAACTTTAATTTGCCACATAATGTTAGGTTCTAAAGCCTTTTTTTTTTTTTTTTTTTTAAATAAATGTTAAAAATACCCTTGTCTGTTCTTGCAGCTTACAATGTGTCTGAAGGGTACCAGGATCCAAAGGTGAATGAAAAAGCCATAAATTTTAAATATGTTTACTTTGAAGCAGCAAAGGTTTTGAATTAAGAAAATATGCCTTCCTTGTTTAGGGGGCATCCTTGTGATGATGCAAGGTAACTAGAAAACTAGAGCTAGTTTTTTCTGGGCTAAGAGTGCATTTCCTATTCGGTCATCTGCTCCTAGCTGCCATCATAGGTAGACTTGTGACAACCCCAAGAAGTCCCCAACGCTTGGCATATTCTGCTTATAATCATAACTTTGCTTCAACAATTCTGTTTCTTCAGTGATTATGATCTGCCATGGCTTGTAATAACAGACAGCCACACGCTCAAATCATATGATTGTATTTTCCAAAATGGCACCGACTGTTCGCCCGTTATATTCTGTGGTGTTAGCTTAGAAAGAGATTCACGCCAAGTGACAGCATAGTGAAACACCTAAAAAATTCACTTTACTTTGAGCCAATAACAATAAATCTAAACTCAACTGGTTACTTTGCACAATATTTTTAATAAAAGCCTGCAAGACAGTTTTCAGGATGAGTTGCGTGCATACTCATAAAATTAAAATGGCAGAGTGGCTGACAGAGAAGTCTGAAGCATCCCAAAGCAATTATCCACTTTCTGAATGCACGATGAGTCACTTTTGCCGATAAGGTAATAAAAGAACCGAGGACAACATTTACAAGTGAGTAAAAGTTACTGACGCTCACTGATAACACTCAATCCATAAATACACATGTAGACACGGGTTGCTGAAAGGCAGGAATGAAAGCTTTCTGCTACCTAGAAAAGCTGACATAAAAGAAGCTCAAAAGCAGTTTGGGGGGTTTGGGTCGTCTCCTGGAGAGTCCATTGGGCCCAATACGTGATCCCAAGCAAGTCTGGAATGTGGGCCCTGACCTTAGGTCAGCTCACACAACCAGGGCGGCGTGTATGAGCGGGCAAAAGGATGAAGCAGCTGGGAGCATGTCACCACTGAACACCTGGAAAGCGTGGTGAAAGCAACCACTGAAGACACTGAAAAGTCCTTTTCGACAGAAAGTGGCTAATTCCATTCATTTCTCTCACCCTCCAAGTCGTTAGAATATTCTCTCACTGAAGCAGACATCATCAGGCATAAGAAACTCAAGAGATTTGAGAAACGAGGAGACTATTCAGTTTGTTTGGCTAATACCTAAGCTATCCCAATATCTCATTCAGGTTGTCAAGGTTTCTGCTTCAACTCCATGTCTCTGTAGTTTGTTCCAGAATCCCACAACTCTTTGTGTTAAAGAAGTGCTTCCTGGCTTCGGTCCTAAATACACTTCTCCTTAATTTCCGCTTATGTCCGAGTATGTGATTCACCACTAAATTGAAGGAATTCTGCTGGAACTCCTTTAACAATGCCTTTGACAATTTTAAAGACCTGGATTAGGTCCCTATACAGTATCTTCTGCTCAAGACTAGAGAGGTTTCAGGGGCAGCAGGGAATATGTTTGTGAAATAATGAAATAAGCTTCCACATACATAGTGAAAGAATATAAATGATCGAGTGACTTTTTCAGTTATTACTTTCTAGTTGTCTAGATAATAGAGACAGCAATTCACATCTGGGCATCAACACTTGACTAGCAGCGCATGGCAAGGACCTTCCGAGGTGAATCCAGGCCCCTCGAAATGAAGGGTGCCACAAGAGCAGACAAGCGGTGGAGTCAAAGTGCACAGCTGGGCTCTTTTAAAAATGGCTGGATGTCACAACATTGTTTTTTTTCCCTTCACAAAAAAAGACATGGATATGCTATTGTGCATTATGTACAGTGGGATGCAAAAGTTTGGGCAACCTTGTTAATAGTCATTATTTTCCTGTATAAATCGTTGGTTGTTACGATAAAAAAATGTCAGTTAAATATATCATATAGGAGACACACACAGTGATATTTGAGAAGTGAAATGAAGTTTATTGGATTTACAGAAAGTGTGCAATAATTGTTCAAACAAAATCAGGCAGGTGCATAAATTTGGGCACCACAAAAAAGAAATGAAATCAATATTTAGTAGATCCGCCTTTTGCAGAAATTACAGCCTCTAAACGCTTCCTGTAGGTTCCAATGAGAGTCTGGATTGTGGTTGAAGGTATTTTGGACCATTCCTCTTTACAAAACATCTCTAGTTCATTCAGGTTTGATGGCTTCCGAGCATGGACAGCTCTCTTTAACTCACACCACAGATTTTCAATTATATTCAGGTCTGGGGACTGAGATGGCCATTCCAGAACGTTGGACTTGTTCCTCTGCATGAATGCCTTAGTGGATTTTGAGCAGTGTTTTTCGGGTCGTTGTCTTGTTGAAAGATCCAGCCCCGGCGCAGCTTCAGCTTTGTCACTGATTCCTGGACATTGGTCTCCAGAATCTGCTGATACTGAGTGGAATCCATGCGTCCCTCAACTTTGACAAGATTCCCAGTCCCTGCACTGGCCACACAGCCCCACAGCATGATGGAATCACTACCATATTTTACTGTAGGTAGCAGGTGTTTTTCTTGGAATGCTGTGTTCTTTTTCCTCCATGCATAATGCCCCTTGTTATGCCCAAATAACTCAATTTTAGTTTCATCAGTCCACAGCACCTTATTCCAAAATGAAGCTGGCTTGTCCAAATGTGCTTGAGCATACCTCAAGCGGCTCTGTTTGTGCTGTGGGCGGAGAAAAGGCTTCCTCTGCATCACTCTCGCATACAGCATCTCCTTGTGTAAAGTGCACCGAATGGTTGAACAATGCACAGTGACTCCATCTGCTGCAAGATGATGTTGTAGGTCTTTGGTGCTGGTCTGTGGGTTGACTCTGACTGTTCTCACCATTCGTCGCTTCTGTCTATCCGAAATCTTTCTTGGTCTGCCACTTCGAGCCTTAACTTGAACTGAGCCTGTGGTCTTCCATTTCCTCAATATGTTCCTAACTGTGGAAACAGACAGCTTAAATCTCTGGGACAGCTTTCTGTATCCTTCCCCTAAACCATGATGGTGAATGATCTTTGTCTTCAGGTCATTTGAGAGTTGTTTTGTGACCCCCATGTTGCTACTCTTCAGAGAAAATTAAAGGAGGAGGGAAACTTACAATTGACCCCCTTAAATACTCTTTCTCATTATAGGATTGACCTGTGTATGTAAGTCAGGGGTCACTGAGCTTACCAAGCCAATTTGAGTTCCAATAATTAGTTCTAAAAGTTTTAGAATCAATAAAATGACAGCGGTGCCCAAATTTATGCACCTGCCTGATTTTGTTTGAACAATTATTGCACACTTTCTGTAAATCCAATAAACTTCATTTCACTTCTCAAATATCACTGTGTGTGTCTCCTATATGATATATTTAACTGACATTTTTTATCGTAACAACCAACGATTTCTACAGGAAAATAATGACTATTAACAAGGTTGCCCAAACTTTTGCATCCCACTGTATGTAACCAGTAACGGCACACTGCATGATAACGTGCAGAGAATACACTTCACTTGAGCATTCACAGTTTTCATACTCTCTTTCTCTGTACATTTAGCATTTATTTGCTCAGAGGTTGATGTACTTGCTGCTTTCTGAGCAGCCTTTGTTTTCTCCACCTTAGCGGCCCACTTCTCTTCTTTCCTCTGCATCTTTTCACGTTAAAACTGAGTAAGTCAGTGTTTGTGTTGCAATTACTTAGTACGTTTTCTTTAATTCTTCACTTAAGCTGGTACTCAAGTCTTCAATCTGCCTCAATAATGATTTAAGATATGAAGAGGTAGAAGAAGTGATGGCAAAGGTGGTAGGGAATGAGAACAGCGCCCGTACACATGCACCTCACAGCCGCCCTGCTGGCCACTGCCGGGAGCTGATTCTACAATAAAATAAAATGAGGAATAACTTTGGAGGTCAATCATCACCCCGAAAGTGTATAGTAGACGTCACGTAGTATATGTGTACCAAACTTCAGGTCAATAGGTCAAATGGTTTGCGAGCTACAGGTGATTTAAAATCCTGGACAGACAAACGAACTGCCACGGTAGCGTATTATATAAGATTAAGACGTGGATCAACATTCGATAACATTTCTGGCTTGAAAAATGAACATAATTAAAAAATTAAGGCTTTTCTTGATAATGGGACTCTGGTACACTTCACCTCCACTACAAAAAGCAAGCGCAGTCTTATTATTTTTTTAAATTATAAAATTGGTTTTACATGGCAAACTAATATATACCACGATTGTGAAGAAGTAACATCAACTTGAACATATCAAACTGATCTGACAGAAACCAAAAAAAAATTGTGATGTTGTGCCCAGGAAAAGAAATTACAAAGAGTACAGAAAAACGAGTGCATACTAGGAGTAGAGATCGAAATCGACAAGCAAACTCTAGCTTTAGGCCAAGAGGTCCTAACACTACATCTTAACTTCCTCTCTAACCTAAGTAAGAGAGCCAGAAGATAGAGCAGAGCAGAGATAAGGTTAGGGACGGGAAAACAATGTCAATCCTGGAGCGGTAAAAAGCACTGATCACTAAAGCCCAATGCACAGAAACAAAATTCAAAGTTAAAAGACAGCTAATAAAAGTATGATAGTTTTTCCCCAAACTAAACCAACACTAAAATGTTTGTTTTATGAGTGAATCCAAAACACAAATGCAGTCTACAACATAAATAGGCACATCATGGTGATGCCATGTGATGCGACGTCCACAGATAAATGACAATAAAGTTAGCAACAGTAAACAATACGTACCTGGCCCTGAAAAACAAGCACAAAATGGAGGTGGTTGTGGCGGAGGGAAGGTCCTAAGACCTGGGGCCTCATGTATAAACAGTGCATACGCACAAAAATGTTGCACAAGAATGTTTCCACGTTCAAATCACGATGAATAAAACCTAAACTTGGCATAAAGCCATGCACATTTCCACGGTACCTCATACCCTGTCATACACAAGTTCTCCGCTCGGTTTTGCAGACTGGCGGCACCCAGCGTCAAAGCAGTGCTACTGTTCCAGTGTGGTTATCCTTTCTTTTCCTGACGCGGCTTTATAAATACACTGAAATTAACCACATATTGTTTATTAGTTTAATGCATCGGATTGTAATTAATCAGTAACAATATAATGGTCCACGGAATGGTCAAACTATTCTAAATAACATAGCTGCTTTAGCGTTGTTACTCTCACTGCACTCTCTTTTTCTTCTTTCAGCCTCTCCCATTAGGGGTTGCCACAGCAGATCATCTTTTTCTATATTACTCTCACTGCACCACTCGGAGAAGCTGATCGGAAAGAGAATTAATCGGTATACAGCATCAAGCACACGCTGCCTCAGCCATGCTTCCTATATGAACTACTTCTCATATGACAAACGCTTCAAACCTTTACTGTACGGACCTTGCGGTTCAGAAACAGTTTCATCCCAAGAACTCTAAACGCACTCAATCAGTCCATCAAGTGCTCCTTGTAGAACTATCTGTACTTATAAGTACAATCACCTCACTGTAAACTTGCACTACAGTTATAATATTGCACAACCTGAGCCACTTTATAAAGAGTGTATTTACATATGATGACAATATCATTTTTAAGATGAAATGCAGCAAAATATGTTTATTATATGGATAAAACTTTAACTTCATTTAAATAATATATATTGTTAATAATTAAAGGACACGGTGTTGCTACGCTAGCAAGGATCTGGCGCTCCGTTCACGGATTGTTCCTGCCTTGCACTGTATGCCTCACTGGGACTGGCGTGAAGGATAGAATAATTAAACATGTACTACGAAGATATTTCAATGTTCCTTAAAAGTTTTGAAGAATCGGTGTTATAAGCTTACAGATGGCTTAACATCCATTACAGAGCGGATTGTGTGGCGATCGGTTACTTGGAGAAAGAAAAGGACGGACAGGAATTGGAGGTTAGTACATTTGAAAGAGACAGTACTGCAGGGGCGGCCTTAGGCACGTGCAAACTGTGCACCTGCACAGGGCCGCCAAACCAATATATATTGAATATAGAACAGAAAGAGAAAAATAACGACACAGCTAAAAACGCAGTGGCAAATTTCAGCAAAAGTTAAACGTTTGTATCATGAGCATGAGGTGGCTTTGCAGTGTCCGCAACGGATGTGGCCATCCGCCGTGCAGAAGATACCATATTGACATTGGCGGGTGAAGGGGCCACCGATTCTTCCTCTGCCCAGGGCCGCCACGAGCCTAGAGCCGCCCCCGAGTACTGCTGCGATAAATTATTTCATCGAAGGTCGCGCACAATCACTGGGCCACCGTGTTCCCATGTTTAATAACGTGCTTCAACTCCCATCATCATGAAAATAATATCACGTATACATCTCAGTATTTTAGTTATTCAGAGAGCTGTAATATCACGAATGTAATGGATTCTGTGTCCTGTCGGAGGAAGAAAGAAGCACTAGTGATTCACACACAGAGCACATAGAAGAACACAAACAAAACAAAGCATTTAAAGTGCTACTTACGATGTGATTTGAGAAACTAGTTAAACGATTTTAAGATGAAGTTTATGTTCTACTTTAATGACAAAATAAACTATGTGATTAAAGTGAAAATTTCGAGATTTAAGTTGACATTTTGTTAACTTTCTTTTTTTTTTCCCTCTGTACCCTAATAAGCTTTCATATGACACTCAGACAGTGGGCTACGACTCGCCTTCACGGCGACTTCATCCATCTCCTCCCGACTCTGGTGCACCGAGTAGTGGCTGCAGGCTCCTCTTATAACCCACCCGGAAGTGCTGCAGGTGCTCGTTGACCTACTTCTGGCTGCACTTCCGGATGTGGCTGCAGTCCCGCCCAGACGGACTCATTAAGCTGTGCAGCTCTATGCAGCTCCCCCTGGCGGAGGCCACGGAGCCCAACCAAGATGAGCTGTGGTGTTCTGTGAAAGTGGCCCCGACGCAACCCGGGGGGCTGCCACCAAGTGTTCTGGGGGGCTGCCACCAAGTGTTCTG
>JANRMT010062829.1:26476123-26513530 GCA_026402145.1 Polypterus bichir lapradei
GGGGGGCTGCCACCAAGTGTTCTGGGGGGCTGCCACCAAGTGTTCTGGGGGACATAGCGTGCATCCCATGGCTGCTCCCCCAGATCCAGTGTTGAAAAGGGCGTCCTGGCTGGGCCCCGGCCGTCCGCCACAGTGCCCCTCCGTCAGCTGAGCCCCGTGGGGCACAGCGGCTCATCCCACGAAAGCTGGTCTCCTCCAGGATGGGGAGTTGGCGTCCTCCTGTCCACGGCTCTGTCCTGAAATGATAAAAGCACAAGAGAGGGAGGTGCTGCCCTGACACCCGCGTCCTCTGGGCGTCCACCACGGACAACACCTCCACCCGTGGCCACAGCGATTGCACTTAAAGCAACGCCGCTCCCCTCTGGTGCGATCCCTGCAGGACCGGAAAGCAGGATGAGAAGTCCTGCCCCGACATCCGCCCAGCTGAGGGTGGCTGGTGGTTCCGCCCCTCTGCAGCGCAGCCTCCCATGGTCTGCAAGCAGACGGGCTTACGCTGTGCACTGTTTGGAGGCCCCTTCTTCTGGGGTGCACCAACGGTCTGAGTCCCCTTATGGGAAGAAGAGGGGCCCCACGCCATCTGCACCCCTTTGAATGCCCGCGAGACTGGTGCTGGCAGTCGGTGCAAGGCTATTTGGCAGCCGATATCAAGCAGCTGCCTCCCTGCACACTCCTCTGCCGCGCTGTCAGTCATCGCAGCTGCGTCTCTTGTTGGAGGTGCGGCTACACGGCACACAGAACCAATCAGGAGGTGCGGCTACACAGCCCACGGAACCATTCACTACCGGCACCCTTTTGCTCGCCTCTCCCATATACTCTACAGTACAGGCTTCACTCACCTGTACCGCTGTGTCAGTGCAGCCGGAGAATCCAGCGTCACGCCGCTTCAGCCATTGTGTTATAGCCCTTAAGGGTGTGCCAACCTTCCTCTCCAGCCGCTCGAGCAGTCCCAGAGCCTGAAACAAAGGCTGTACAGGTTGGAGAAGTTCCTCCAGCTCACGTACAGCCATACACAGGTTAGTCTTGTTGGCTGACGGTGGACTTTGGCTTACCTCTTTCCACCTCGGCGACCACAAGTCCTGTAGCTCCTGCTCCTTTCTCACCGGTGCCCTGGGGTTTCCATCGGGTTTGGGGTGGAGGATCGCCCCTCCCGCTTGTACTCCTTTACTTGAAGGGAGGCGACACACATCCTCCACCCCTGGACCTGCCACAAGCATGTGGCTTTGCTCCTCCACCACCCCCTTCACCTCAGGGAAAACCGCATCGGGGAGAACATCCAGGCACTCGTCCTATACCTGCTGTCCTGCGGAGAAAACGGGGACTAGACCTACCTCACTTGCCCTTGAGCACACCCCACCATCGTACCGTGAATTGGCACCCCCAGGCCACCGGCCCTGAAAGGATCTCGTCTTCCAGATGACCTCTTGTCCATGTGGCCTCTCTTCGGGGCACGCCAACCATGGTTTCTTCGACAGTGGGCGGGCGGACGGACGGCTTACCGACTTTGGAATCAGCCTGGCTTTCTTCCTCCCGATACCGGCTCTGACGGGGTTATGGAGCCCTAGAGTGTCATGGCCTTCCTACCGCAGGTGCGCACTTCAGTGCACAGTCTCAGGGTGCGCACCTGTGTGTGCCTCGCGCTGCTGTGCCGGGTCACCACACAAATATATATACAGGTCCTGGCCCAAATAGACGGACCGGAATCCTGCCAGCTACACCCGTGTGGTATTAGCGCTTTATTGGCACCAACCCGACACAGACTGACACCAGAGGCACGTATAAAACAAACTTTATTTTCTTCACCGGTGGGGCACGTCTTCCCCGTGAACCCCACTGGCACAACACAGTCCCAACACAAATAAATCACCCAAATCACCATACTCTTCTCCTCCACTCCTCTCAGGGCAGCTTCATCCACCACCTCCCAACGCTGGCGCACCGAGTAGTGGCTGCAGGCTCCTCTTATAGCCCACCTGGAAGTGCTGCAGGTGCTCGTTGACCTACTTCTGGCTGCACTTCCGGATGTGGCTGCAGTCCCGCCCAGACGGGCTCGTTAAGCCGTGCAGCTCTATGCATTTCCCCCTGGCGGAGGCCACGGAGCCCAACCAAGATGAGCTGTGGTGTTCCGTGAAAGTGGCCCCGACGCAACCCAGGGGGGCTGCCACCAAGTGTTCCAGGGGGACGTAGCATGCATCCCATGGCTTCTCCCCCGGATCCAGTGTTGAAGGGGCGTCCTGGCTGGGCATGGGCCCCGGCTGTCCACCACAGGGGTGATACTTAGCTTATATGGCAATTCATAAACAATATCATTATTGCAATAGTGAATAAATAAGGATCATCATAATTATTGAGTTGAATAAATACAATGCATCCGGAAAGTATTCACAGCACATCACTTTTTCCACATTTTGTTATGTTACAGCCTCATTCCAAAATGGATTAAATTCATTTTTTTTCTCGGAATTCAACACACAACACCCCATAATGACAACGTGAAAAAAAATGTAAAAATTGAGAAAGCACATGTACATAAGTATTCACAGCCTTTGCCAGGAAGCTCAAAATTGAGCTCAATTGCATCCTGTTTCCCTTGATCATCCTTGAGATGTTTCTGCAGCTTAATTGGAGTCCACCTGTGGTAAATCCAGTTGATTGGACATGATTTGGAAAGGCACACACCTGTCTATATAAGGTCCCACAGTTGACAGTTCATGTCAGAGCACAAACCAAGCATTAAGTCAAAGGAATTGTCTGTAGACCTCTGAGACAGGATTGTCTCGAGGCACAAATCTGGGGAAGGTTACAGAAAAATTTATGCTGCTTTGAAGGTCCCAATGAGCACAGTGGCCTCCATCATCCGTAAGTGGAAGAAGTTTGAAACCACCAGGACTCTTCCTAGAGCTGGTCGACCATCTAAACTGAGCGATCAGGGGAGAAGGGCCTTAGTCAGGGACGTAACCAAGAACCCGATGGTCACTCTGTCAGAGCTCCAGAGGTCCTCTGTGGAGAGAGGAGAACCTTCCAGAAGGAAAACCATCTCTGCAGCAATCCACCAATCAGGGCTGTATAGTAGAGTGGCCAGACGGAAGCCACCGCTTAATAAAAGGCACATGGCAGCCCGCCTAGAGTTTGCCAAAAGGCACCTGAAGGACTCTCAGACCTTGAAAAACAAAACTCTCTGGTCTGATGAGACAAAGATTGAATTCTTTGGTGTGAATGCCAGGCGTCGCATTTGGAGGAAACCAGGCACCGCTCATCACCAGGCCAATACCATCCCTACAGTGAAGCATGGTGGTGGCAGCATCATGCTGTGGGGATGTTTTTCAGCGGCAGGAACTGGGAGACTAGTCGGATAAAGGGAAAGATGACTGCAGCAATGTACAGAGACATCCTGGATGAAAACCTGCTCCACAGCGCTCTTGACCTCAGACTGGGGCAACGGTTCATCTTTCAGCAGGACAACGACCCTAAGGACACAGCCAAGATATCAAAGGAGTGGCTTCAGGACAACTCTGTGAATGTCCTTGAGTGGCCCAGACTTGAATCCCATTAAACATCTCTGGGGAGATCTTAAAATGGCTGTGCACCGACGCTTCCCATCCAACCTGATGGAGCTTGAGAGGTATAGGTATGCCAAGCTTGTGGCATCTTATTCAAAAAGACTTGAGGCTGTAATTGCTGCCAAAGGTGCATCGACAAAGTATTGAGCAAAGGCTGTGAATACTTATGAACATGTGATTTCTCAGTTTTCTTATTTTTAATAAATTTGCAAAAACCTCAAGTAAACTTTTTTCACATTGTCATTATGGGGTGCTGGGTGTAGAATTCTGAGGAAAAAAATTGAATTTAATCCATTTTGGAAGAAGGCTGTAACATAACAAAATGTGGAAAAAGTGATGCGCTGTGAATACTTTCCGCATGCATTGTACATACACATCTAACGTTGTACCTTTCTTGCATTATAGTACTCAAGCCATCCAACCCTGCCTACAACTGAATCGTCCCAAGCCATGTGCCAAAGCTAGATATACTTGCATATCTGCAGGTGTTTCACTGCTTTGCCATCAGGAGCTTCTATCAAATGAGTAAAATGAGAAAAAAAAAAAAAGTTTAAGGAACCACTCAAGCTAAATTTGACACAGTAAACTAATACATAGTTAAAGTCACACATAATGCTTCTCTGTTTTAAGACAGACAAGTTTACAAATTCACTAATGTTTTTCAATAGGTTTTCAAAATTCTAAAATGTGTACACTACACTGTATTTGAGACATATCAATAAAAATGGACTCCTTACTGTAGAAAAAAAATTGTGTGAAAAAATTCAACAAAATTGGTCCACTGGGAATCAAGTTGTTTCATGTGGGTGAAAAGACAGATATGGCTATTGCAATGAATGCTTTTCGCATCCTAAAAACAAAGAACCAACGAAGAAAAATCTGTTGCTTGACAATAGGTTGTATATTAAAAACTCTTTTATTGTTGAACATCTTGTTTTTAGCAAAGCACCTGAAGTTACATTCATTATGTTCGAATTCCTTTAGCCTTCAAAGTTTATCTAGCTTTGCACCCTGCTAGTTTGACTTCATCCTAAACACTTAACACTCACCGTTATAATACAGTTTCAAAGTTTAAAAAAAAGAGCTTCCCTTTAGTATCATACACAAATCTTTTCAATCTATAGCTTACCTGTTCAATGCAGGACCGTAACTCCAGCCCACATAGAGCAGATACTAAAGATATGATAGGGGATGAGATCACTGAAGAAACCCTGTAGTTACAAAACCTTATGTAGTACATGGAATTGTATCGTCATTTCCAAGCAAGCATGAGCAACCTGGAAATGGCCACTAGCTTTTACATCAGCTATGATGCAAATTCTTCTGTCTACTGTGCCGGCACTTGACAAGATTACATCTTGTCCTGGGAACATGAACCACAACTGTGCAAGTAGGCTGTAGAATTACTTCAGTACAGCATTCAGGGAACAAAAAGTGGAAGAAACTACAAGAATTAGAAGAGGGATGGGCGACCCGTTAACTAAGGTCATCGACAACTATGTTGCAGTTTAGTGTCTGAAGGAGCCAAGAAACAATGTAAACCTTCCACTTAATTCAAGGCGCTGAAAATCTCATTGAACACACTTTCTCTATACACATTTATATATACTATATATGTTGGTTCCAATTAGAAATAATTTACAATTCAACTGTATTTATACTCATTTTGTTAAGAGTGATTTCTGAAGACAGCAGACCTTCATTATAAACCCAAAATTACAAAATATACACAAGATTATACAGGAACATTCCAGCATTGACACTTTCCTTGTTTAAATGTACCAACTATATGCAGCCCAGTCGTGGAGAATGCAAGGACTGCACATGTTCATTGCAATCCCGTAGATGGCTTATTGAACACCTTGTTCAATTACTTATTTTTCTATTTCCATATTAAATAAAAAAAAGAGTTGTGGCAGTATGTGTTTTGCTTTTCCAACACATATGGAAAGTATGAATGAATTTTTTGTGATATCTTGTAGAGTTCATCTACATGAATGGTATCTATCTCTGATAAAACATACATTACTATTAAAAACAGTCATTTAGCCCATCCCAGTATGTTTGCAGCAAATTGCTTCCTATATAAAACCATTTGGGGAAGAAATAAAATGGAATCATATGAACTAAATCTTCTTTGTTTATACACCTTTTCTAAGTTTTATGCTGTTATGTAATTTAGAGTTCACAAAATAGTGAAATGAACACAGCGAAGTAATCCAGTTGGAACAAGGAATTAAACTTAGATTCAGAGGTGTTTTGTGCTGAAAATCTTTAGTCACCATGGCCCTGCAGAAATGACATTACAAATGCTTAATTAAAAATTTGCTACCACTTTAAGTCCTCAAGAACAGAAAAAGAAAAAAAAAATCATTAAAACTGATTTTTGCTCCTCTCATCCAACAATAAAGGGGATGAGCACCACCAGAAAGGATCCCAGAGGATCAAACTTGGAGATTTATTTTCCTGAAAGTATTTCTTTATTCCAACATTTACAGGACACTCTTTGCTGGATGTCGTTTTCCATATTCCAGGGCATTATCACCTTGAAGGTCTCGCTCGTCATCATCTAAAAGAAAATAACATTTGAACAGACACTTCAGAGGGAATGAAAGCTAAAAAATGTTCAAGATGATAAACAGCAGCATAAAAGATTTTGTGTCAGAACAGTTTTAGCTTAAATACCAACTTTTTAGAATCTAGGTTTTTCAATATGTTGCTTTTCCATACCACCTAATCAGTAACTCTAATTAGTAACTGAGTATGCTTGCATGCACACACAACACTGGGATAGCGTAAATAACCTGGCTAAAGCAGAAGCCTTGTTTCTTTAAAACACAAAAAAAAAAAAAAAAAACCATTTACAACCAGGCCCACAAGTATTTGGACAGTGACCCAATTTTCATAGTTTTGGCTCTGTACACCACCACAATGGATTTCAAACGAAGCAATCAAGATTTGAGTAAAATATAGACTTTTAACTTTAATTTAAAAGTTTAACAAAAATATTTTGAGACACAGTATTTAGAAAAGACAGACATTTTTGTACATGGTCCCCCAATTTTCAGAGGCTCAAAAGTATTTGGACAAACTAACAACCATAAATGGAACGTCAATGTTCAATATTTAGTTGAAAATCCTTTGCAGTCAATGAACCCATGGCCATCTCTAAGTGCTGGGTTCCCACCCTTGTGATACTCTGCTAGGCCTTTACTACAGCTGTCTTTGGTTGCTGTTTGTTCACTTGCTACCCAAAGATATCTCATCCCTTGATAGGTGCCAGTGTAATTAGATAATCTGTTATTTGCTCCACCTGTCAGTAGTTTTAATGCTATGGCTGATCAGTGCAAATATTTCCATGAAATTGCTTGTTTGTTTTCTGTGGCATCGAGTTAAACATAATTGATTCAGTATCGCATTATACTTCAGTCCATGTATAAAATATAAAAAAAATGGTTTCCATAGTTTTGTTTAATGGTATATATATATTTTTTTCATGTCCACAACAGTCTTTTTGAAGGAAATTTATCATTGTGGACACTTCCACCATTTTTTAATCACTGACTGCTGAATGTGTGTGCCAACCAAAGATGGATGGGATAGAGTGGGATTTAAAGAAGTCTACCAATAGTCAATGGACATGCACAGACTATAAAATCCTTAACTGCAACCCAGATAAGGGCTTACATGGCCACATTACCAGGTTACGAGTGAAGAAATCTGTGAAGAAATTTTTGAAACCAGGTTTCTGTGAATAACCATACATAACGCCGTGCATAGAATTCACACTATAGGGTGGTCCAGATCTAATTATGCAACTTTTTACGCTATAACTTAAGTTTATTACATAGAAAATCACCTGAAAAATCCCAGACCATCAAGAAGTGTGTGAACTGACGACATGAAGAATCGTCTTTGCGCCGAACTGGAATTGTCCCCGCATTAATCAAAGACATCCAAACGATCTGGATCTGCATAATTAGATCTGGAGCACACTGTATAACATGGCGTATGGACAAAAGCGGAAATGTTCATACACACAAAAAAATCCAGATGCATAATAAATCTGTGCATTTGCCAACTTCCATATTCTTCCACTCCATAAATCCCGGTTTGCATGAAATGTAACGCTCATGCACGCGCCTGCTGCCCCACCCAAACTCCTCAAAGAATTACGCCTCTTTGAATATGCAAGTCAATATAAATAGCCCTTAAGCTCAGCGTTCTGTGAAAAGGCAATGGCAAAAGCACGGGGGAAAATAGAAGAATTTCAGCGAATACCACGTAGAAGGAAAGGAAAAACGTACTATTTGTTGGTTTACACAGTGGTATAAACAACAAAAGGAAATTGATTGAGTGACAGTACTGGAGAAACTGGAAAGCTCAAGTTCATAAAGTGCACAGTGCCCAAAATAAAAAAGAAGTTGTCAGATATAGTTCGCTGTAATCACATAGTTTATTTTGTCATTAAAGTAGATCATAAACTTCATCTTAAAATCATTTACTAGTTTCTCAAATCCCATCGAAACTAAAGTAGCATGTTAAATGCTTTGTTTCGTAATTGTTCTTCTATGTGCTCTGTGTGTATGAATCACTACATGCTCTGACTGGATGCAGAATCCATTACATTTGTGATATTACAGCTCTCTGAATAATTTAAATGCTGAGATGTATATTTAATATTTCATGATGATAGGAGTTAAAGCATGTATTAAACATGGGAACATGGTGGCGCAGTGATAGTAATAAGCTGGTGCCCTGTTCAGAGATTGTTCCTGCACACCCCCCTATCCCCGCAAGTTGCTTGTTGCACTGTGCACGACTTTCCATTAAATAATTTATTGCAGCAGTACTTTCTCTTTCAAAAGTGCTAACCCCCAATTACTGTCCTTCCTTTTCTTTCTCCAAATATCCAATCGCCACACAATCAGCTCCGTAATATAGATGTTAAGCCATCTGTAAGCCGAGAATGCCAATTCTTCAGCATTTTTAGGGAACATTGAAATATCTTCGTAGTACATTTTTAATTATTCTATCAATCTATCCTTCCAGTGTTGCGCAAGCCCCAGCAAGAATACAGCGCGAGGCAGGAGCAATCCGTGAATGGAGCGCCAGCTCCTTTTTAGCACTGCGACACCGTGTCCTCACATGTTTAATTACTAACAATATAGATTATTTAAATGAAGTTAGTTTTATCTGTATAATATAATAAACATATTTTGCTGCATTTCATCTTAAAAATAATATTGTCATCATATATAAATATGCGCTTTATAAAGTGGCTCAGGTTGTGCAATATTATAACTATCGCAAATTTACAGTGAGGTGATTGTACTAATAAGTACAAACAGTTTTACAAGGAGCACTTGATGGACTGATTGAGTGCGTTTATACTTCTTGGGATGAAACTGTTTCTGAACCACGTGGTCCGTACAGGAAAGGCTCTGAAGCATTTGTCACATGAGAGCAGTTCAAATAGGCCATGGCTGAGGCAGCGTGTGCTAGATGCTGTATACCAATAACTCTCTTTCCAATCAGCCGCTGTACAGCAGTGATTCCAAACTCCGATACAGTGATAGAAACACTCCGAGTGGTGCAGTGAGAGTAATATGGAAAAAGATGATCCGCTTTGGCAACCCCTAACGGGAACAGCTAAAAGAAAAAGATGAAGAAGGTGCAGCAAGAGTAACAACAATAAAGCAGCTAAGGTATTTGGAATAGTTTGGATATTCCATGGACCATTATATTGTTACAGGTTAATTAAAATCAGATGCCTTAAACTAATAAACAATATGCGGTTAATTTCAGTGTATATGATAAAGCCGCATCAGGGATGTGGATCTAAAAAAGAAAGGGAAACCACACTGGAACAAAAGCACTACTTTGACGTTGGGTGCCACCAGTTTGCCAAACCGAGCGGAGAACTTGTGTACGCCAGGGTTTGAGCTAGCGTGAAAAGGTGCGTGTCTTTACACCAAGTTTAGGTTTTATACATCACGATTTGAGCATGGAAACGGGATTACGCAACATTTTTGTGCGTATGCACTGTTTATACATGAGGCTCCAGGTTATTAAAGCACATGTACACAGTCCATCCTTTTGCATAGGGGGATCAAAATAAATGTTTATTTGGTGATCCTTCATTAACAACTAACCTCTCTTTTAAGGGACTACATAACTCTCTAGAAGACATCCATCTTCTCAGGGAGTCCATAGACCTTACCCACCAAAACTTATTAATCTAAGGGACTCAAGATTCACATTATTTTTCCCCAAGATTTCTCATAAGAAACCTTCTTTCTTAGTTATCCCATAAATTCCATTCCTTGAAATGACTTGTTTCATTGCAAATCTTTCATCCCTACTTATAGTGAACTCTAAAGTCCTATTTGCCACAAAACTCTTTTAAAGCACTTTTTGGAAATAGTTTACTAAATTATCACTGCTTCTGGTGGCAATGGCAATTGCTGTAGTCTGAACGAAGCAGTGTAAAAGAGGGGCATGCTCAGAGTAAAATTCATTTTGTTCTACCTTTAACTCCAGCCATCATCTTCTAATCAGGCCTCTTGGAATAAAACAAATCTTTGATAAAGAAATGCAGCCTGGTATTTAATTGGATACCCAAGTAATTTACTTTCATATAAATCAGCACACAACACACAAACCATGCAGAAAACACAGTAGGAGAGAGAGTTCACAGTGTTAGGAGGACATACTGATATTTCACTGACCACAGGTACATGCAAAGCTGCACATACATGCAGACACAAGGAAGTAATAACAATCATTTATGGTCATTATGTTGACTCAATAGTGACGATGTAGGAAAGACAGTCACAAATACAAAAAAAACAGTACTATGAAACTGACTCTGAACTACTATATCTGGTGCAAGACATCACAGCCACCACTACAGTACAAGTAGAGAAACTTAAATATTGTTAAGGATGATACAGAAACAGAGGTAGATAATAAGTGAGACAGGTGTGGATGCAGGCAGGGTGAGGGTGGGAATACAACAGCATAATTAGTGGAGGAGGGAGGAGCTAGAAAAAGTAGAATATAGAATGTTAACATAATGGTGGAATGTGGGAGACTTCGTGGTATGGAAACAAGGCCCAAGCTCACCTTGGACGTCTTCTTCCCCACCATCCCCGTCCTCTTCCTCATTGTAGGCCAGCTCGGCCTGTTTGTCCGCCTCATATTCCCCCACGTTCCCATCATCCCCATTATAATCTGCTAGTTTAGAGCCATGCTGTGGATCTACAGGGGACTCATTTTCATCAAAGAACCGGCCTGAAAATGCAGAGAAGTCCCCGTCAGGAGAGCGAGAGATAGCAAGTGTGTTGTGTCAGAGAGAGAGAGAGAGAAAGAGAGAGAGAGAGAGAGAGAGAGAGGGAGGGAGAGAGATGAAGAAAAAGCAAATGAAAAATTAAAAGGTCGGAAAGAGAGCTAAAGGAAAGGCGAGGGAAGAAAAAAGGAAGATGATTGAACAAAGAGGCCATCAGCATAAAGAAAGAATTTATTCTACTGTATGCAATTCCTCATCTTCTCCTCTAGTTTAATATTAGACTATTAAGAAAACCACCTGGTCCTATCTCATGCAGTGTAGTGAATGGCAGCCATATAAAAGGGAATGATTTAGATCTAACAGGTCTTTGTTTAAAATCAAGGTTACTAATAATTCCAGGGCCAAGCTTACAAAAAGGGACTTGATAGCTCTGCTGCTGAAGTACCTCTTGCTTCTTAGACCCAAAAGATGAGTCATGAACAAGGCACGGTCAAACAAAGCCAAAGTAAAGTGTAGCATAATGTGGTTAAGGAGTCTCTTACTTTGCTTGTGCTGGCGTGTGTCAACAGGCTGCACTTCCTTCAAATTCTGTGGCTGAACATTGTTTGGAAGCACCTGGGCAGGATTCACAGGGGGCTGCAGCACTGGCTCCTTTGCTTTAAGATTATCAGCATTGACTTTGATTTCATGGTCAATTTCTGAAATTAAAAGAAACATTCAAAATCCGCAAGGACAACAATTTTGAAGTAGCGTTTTTACAAAGATCACAATGATCTACTTCATAACGGTCAAACAGGAAAACTAACTAGCAGCATATTGTGTTACCTTTTTGCTTTTTTGGCTTCTCTCCAAATTCATCAGCTTTTAAGCCATTTTTCTCTTTTTCAAGCATCAACATCTTGTCTTTGCCTGGCTGTGGAACCTGAAGGTTCAAATGATCTGCATTGTTCAGTTCTGGATGGATTCTATTAGGCTCCACTGGATTGACAGGCTGCTTATTCTGAAGAACTGAAGAAATAGCATTCTGAGCTGCAACATGCTCTTTCTCCACAATGGAAGGCATGGCATTGGTGTCTTTTTTAATCACAGTAACAGATGGCTTCTTCAGAGCTAGTGATTAAAATAGGGAATTAGAAAAAAAATAAATCAAACATAAGAATTACATATGAAGCATTATATTAAAAGACCTAAAATCAATGACAAACATGTTGAGCTTTATATTAAAGAACAGTTAAACAATAAATCATAATTTTGGAATACTGCACACAAAATTTGAATGTTTCACCTCTAAATGCCACTGAGCACAAGAATATCCACATTTAAATGCAGCAAACATACTGTCTGCGTTGATCTGCAGCACAACACACTATAGACAATTTTCCCTGTTTCTTAATGAACTAAGGTAGGATATACAAAAAAATTTAAAAAATAAAACAACCTGAAAACAGACAACATGCTTTATATTAAAGGAAGGGAAACAAGAAAAATAGTACGGACCAAAAGCTCCAATTTCTGACTTGCTAACTTCATTATCTTCAATTCCTGGCATCCCTGCATCTTCTCCAGCTTTGGCTACATCTTCAGCAAGAACAAGAAACAATAGCCAATGTTAAAAACAAACAACTGTAAAGACCATGCTACCCACGGTGCTCAGCAATCACATACCATCAGAAAACTTAAAACAGAAGTTAATGAATGCTGATTAAGCACTTCTGCATTAACAGACTAAAGCAACCCCATATATAAAAACTTGAGATATCGCTAAATATGATAATGGTGTACTTAATAAATTATCAACTCTTAGTTCTAAATAGTTGGGGCCAGGCACAAGCAGGTCTAAATTATAAAGGTCGTACAGGGACTTAATGTTACAATGACTGTACCCTCAAGTAGTGAAAATATTTAAATTGGGACATTTTTTGTGCCTACACTGTAGCTGTTGATCCATTAAACACAAACACAAAAATTAACAGTAAAGAGGGAAAAAAATATTGGCACCTAATTTTCACTAAAACACGTCAGATTGCGACACCAGGGTGCTGTATAACAGGCATGTCAAACACGCCACCCTCAGGCCACATGCGGCCCGCAACAGAAATCTGTGCGGCCCGCATGACAGATACTAGTTAGCGCTTAACTTGTACAAAATGATTACTATTGTTTGTGATTGAATCATTCTGCATCTTTGGCGTTACTTATTGACTTTTCTTACTTCTGCCTTCTGACAAAAGCACGTTTTCCCGTGGCATTACGGTACCAGAAACGGCATCCGCTAGTATAGTTGCAGCCGCGACGTCGCAACTGAAGTGCAAGGCTGCAGCAGCTGCTACACTACTGGCTGGGCTGCTGAGACTGGCCACTGGGCAGAACTGACCATCACGAGTAGTAATAGCTCGCATATTTTCACGTTTTTTTGCTCTAGTTTTATGTGATTTTGTGCTAGTATTGTAACGAACAGTTGAAGATCTGAAGTGGACACGAGAAGCTGGCGAGTTGTTTATTAACACATTTTTGTGATTTTGAGTTTGTATAATTAGTGTAGGTCGGGGGCTTTTTGCATATCGGCTTATTTAACAATATAAACTTTGAAGTAAACTTAGTAAAGTAAAATTTGATTTTTGGAGGATTTGTTTTCCAACTTGTATTACTGAGCAATGAATTCAGGGAGCGTTTCCACGATTTCAGTTCACACGACCAGGACTTTGCGCTGTTTACGTCACCATACTCTTACAACATTAAGAATTCGCCTGAGAATATCAAAATGGAATTGATTGAACTGCAGTCAGATTCTATTCTAAAGGCAAAATACAACGAAGTTGGTGTGCCAGGCTTGTATGCTTACCTGCCACCCTTGTATGTGCAGATCCATAAGTTGGCATCGAGAGTACTGTCTATGTTCGGAAGCACTTACCTTTGTGAGCAATTGTTTTCGTTAATGAAAGCTACCAAAACCCCACATCGCTCAAGACTTACTGTCGAGCACCTTTCATCACTCATAAGTTGCAGCTGCACAATATTTCAAGCCTGATAGTGACGAACTGGTTACTAACAAGAGATGCCAAGTGTCGGGACAAAAGAAATAGATCTGACTGTAAGACTCCTATATACAGGTAAGCAATGAATATAATATAATGAATATAATAATATAAGGACCTGGCTAAGACTCTAATTGTACACTGTTGTATGGAGATTACATGGAAATAAATTGCTTTTCTTTAAACTTTAAGCATTACATTTTTTAGTTTTCAGTATTGGAAAGAAAGCTGCAGAAACTTTGTATACAGTAATCCCTCCTCG
This sequence comes from Polypterus bichir lapradei, assembly GCA_026402145.1. Lineage (NCBI taxonomy): Eukaryota > Metazoa > Chordata > Cladistia > Polypteriformes > Polypteridae > Polypterus > Polypterus bichir. The sequence goes on from JANRMT010062829.1 coordinate 26,490,269, forward strand.
ATCGCGGGGGTTGCGTTCCAGAACCCCCCGCGATAGGTGAAAATCCGCAAAGTAGAAACCATATGTTTGTATGGTTATTTTTATGTATTTTTAAGCCCTTAGAAATTCTCCCACACTGTTTATAAATATTCTCCGCACAGTTATACAGTAAACCATTGTTTATCGCGGTTAATCCGCTCCAAACAGATAAATGAATTTCCACGAAGTAGGATTCTTTATTTATAAATCTAATATGTTCGCAGTTAGAGCATTGAAAACCTGTTTATGACCTTCTAAATGCGTTTAACATTATTAGAGCCTTCTAGACATGAAATAACACCCTTTAGTCAAAAGTTTAAACTGTGCTCCATGACAAGACAGATGGCAGTTCCGTCTCAAAATTAAAAAAAAATGCATACATATCTTCCTCTTCAAAGGAGTGCCATCAGGAGCAGAGAATGTCAGAGACAGAGAGTAAAGTAAACAATCAAAAATCAATAGGGCTGTTGGGCTTTTATGTATGTGAAGCTCCGCGATAAAGCAGCCGCAATGAAGGCATCAACGTGAAGGTAGTCTTTCAGTATTTTTTACAGGAGCGTCCGTATCTTCTAAGCAAACAGCCTCTGTGCAAACAGCTCCTCTGCTCACACCCCCTCGTCAGGAGCAGATAATGTCAGAGAGTTAGAGAGACAGAGAAAGTAAACAATCAAAAATCAATAGTGCTGCTGGAGCTTTTAAGTTTGCGAAGCGCCGCACGGGAAGCATATCGTATATCATTGAGGAGTTTTATTTAATATGTAATTCGTGCTCTGATTGGGTAGCTTCTCGGCCACCCACCAATAGCGTCCCTTGTATGAAATCAACTGGGCAAACAAACTGAGGAAGCAGGTACCATAAATTAAAAGACCCATTGTCCGCAGAAATCCGTGAACCAGTGAAAAATCTGTGATATATATTTAGATATGCTTACATTTAAAATCCGCGATGGAGTGAAGCCGCGAAAGTCGAAGCGCGATATAGCGAGGGATCACTGTAATAGTATAATAGTATTTGTTACAGTGCGGCCCACTGATGCACATATGGCAGTCGAAGCGGCCCATTAATGGTAGTGAGTTTGACATGCCTGCTGTATAAGGTTTACATGGTGAATTGTTAATGTATAAAAAAAAATATACACTTTTTGAGTTAGAAAACAAAATCATCAGCAACTATTGATATGCTAACATTAGTGATACACTTGTGTTCTACTTTAAATTTTGCACTGACTGACTGTATGAAGTTTACACAATGTATGATCTGTATTGTTATGCTCAACAAGACATTATACTTAATGGTGTATCCACACTGTATATAAAATACATAAAACTGTCCAGACATAGGGTTTCAAAATAAAACCCCAAATCAGAAAAAGTTTCATTGCAGACAGTATGAACCCAGGATATTTCATGTTTTGTCTGGTCAACCTCATTTCATTTGTTAATACACATCCATTCCTGCAACCCATTCCAAAAAAAACTTGGAAGGGTAAAACACTCACCACTTTCTAATGTCACCAATCCTTATCAAAACACTTAAAAGATGTTTTGGAACCAAGGATACCAAGAGATGAAGCATTTTAGGTGTTATTTTGTCCCAGCCTTCTTGTAAACATGTCTTAAGGCGTACATGGTCGCTGTCTCATTTTTAAATCCAAAATTCTTCACACACTCTCTATTGGGGACAGGTCAGGACTGCCAGCAGGCGAGTCCAGTACTTGTACTCATATCCTCTTCTTCCACAGCTGTGTCTTTGAAATTTGCGCAGAATGTGGTTTTGCATTGTCTTGCTGAAAAATGCATGGGTGTGCCTGGAAAAAATATTGTGTTCATGGCAGCACATATTGCTGTAAAATCTCAACATACTTTTCTGGATTAATGTTGCGTCCCAGAAGTATAAAATTTCCCTTTATCAAGGACACTGACACAACGCCATACCATGACAGACCCTGGTTTTGGATAACTTTTTGTTGCTGGTAACAGTCTGGATGGTCGTTTTTATCTTTGTTCTGGAGAACTTGGCATCCATTTCTTCCAAAAACGATCTGGAATACTGATTTATCTAACCACCATACACATTTCCACTGTGTGATGGTCCATCCTAGATGCCTCCATACCTAGAGAAGTCAATGCCGCTTTTGGACACGTTTAACATAGGTTTCTTTTTTGCACGGTAAAGAAAAGAGGCATCTTTGAATGTAATCCTTTGTCCATGTGCTTGTATCAGTTATTGACGAGTGATGATTCTTGATGCAGTGCAGTCTGAGGGATCAGAGATGACAGGTGTTCAGCTTAGTCTTGAACACTCGCCCTTTATGCAATAAAATTCTTCCAGATTCTTTAAATAATTGCATAATATTAATAAATGTAGAGGGATAAATATGCAAATCCCTTTAAATCTTTCTTTGAGGAACATTTCAATAATTTTCTCATGCACTTGACAAACTGGAAATCCTCTGCCCATATTTGCTTCTCAAAGAATCAGTCTTTTGTGTATACTGCTTTTGTACCAAATCATGATTACAATTACCTGTTGACATCACCTGTTTAATTATTCATTACCTGTTTAATTGTATATTCAATGAAATGAAACATGAAATATATTGGGTTCTTTCTGTCTGTAATGAAATAAAAGTCAAAGTAAATTCAAGAATCATAACATTATTTTTATTTGCATTTTCCATACTGTCCCAAATTTTTTGATTTGGGGTTATAAAAAAATGAACACTATCAAATTCACAGAAAATATTTTTTCATGATATTGTTATACAAAAATTTGTGTACCATACAACAATATTTTATTATGTTAAATCATATTTGAGGTGAGGAAAGTTCACTGAGCTCTGCAAATATTATTTTAAATAGCTATGAAGCTCTGGACTTGTCAATGAATGTTCATATTACATGGTGATTAAGCAAGCATAAATAGGTAGACTGCAGAAAAATCTGTAGAGGAAAACTATAATAGAATAATTCAAAACAGCACAGAAAGTGGAGTTAAATAATCTGAAATTGTATCCAAAATAACACAGTGTATAACTTAAATCTCCAAGAACAAACAGTATAGTCTAGGGTAAAAAAATCCTACTAGTATTGAGAATGTGAACTAACTTCAGAGAGCTGATAATCCTGTACTTGTTTGACATCAATAGCTGAACTACACAGTTAATCATAGGATGCTAAATTAACTCAACAGCAATAACATAGTTGCTAAAAATAAAATTTGTTTACACATTTCAAAAATACCTTTAGAAACTGCTAATCTTTCACTAAAAGAACTAGACAGTGGTAAAAGTGGGTGTGAAAAAGAATTTCAAATTAATCCATAATGAAGGCTCATCCTTTTAACTCATACTGATCACATGGTGGAGGTTCTCTTGGCTTGACATTTATACTCGGCAAATTCAGTATCACATTAGCACTAGACATAAAATTAGAACATTTTTAAAATAGTTTACAAATAAATTTTAGAGAGAAACTCTCAAATTTCCAAAAGAAAAGGTCTATGGAAAAGCACACTTTGCAAAAGCGAATGATCTACCCTATCCTTTTAATGTTAGAGACCTGCTGCACACTGTAATAACACATGCATCTTATTTTATTAACTAACCTTTATTGTCATTGTTGTTTGGCACAGGTTCTTTTTTCATTTTAGCTGCTACAGAAGGCTTGGGCTTGTTAGGGTTGGAAGCAACTTCATCTTTAATACGCTGCAATGGGAAAATATATACATTTTAGAGGTACAACACACTGTTGGATAAATGACTAGGCTGATAACTAGGCACTTTCTTTGCAGGGCAAGTGTAACAAGCAAGTGTTTTGGAATGCAGACTACACAACACAAAAAACAGTACAGGGGGTCCTTGGGTTACAATGTCTCGACATACAATATTTCGAGTGTACAACGCTCACTCCCATAAAAACTTAAAAAAAATTGAGACGTGAGAAGGAATAAAGGCAAGGATTTTTTTTTATCACTAATTTTTTCTGTTACTACAGTACAGTGTACAGTACAGTATATTTATGTCCTTTTCCTTTTTCTGTGGCTTAATTGTGTTATGTTCTAGATTATGATTTTACAAATGTGTTAGGATAGGTAAGTGACTTAGGATAGGGTGTGTTTCGAGTTTCACCAAAATTTGGGTTACATCACTGTTGTAGGAATGGAACTGTGTCGTAACCCCGAGGACCCCGTGTACACTAATCAGAAAATTCCATAATTGACCTATTGTGGAGGGCATCCTAAACAGTGTGTAAAAGAGCCATAACTACTACTGTGTTGCCTTTGTTTATACCCATCATTACTATATTCCAGACAATATACTTTTAATTCAACCAGCAAACAAATTCTCAGCTAAGTACATGGTCTCCATTTTATCACTGACCTTTATCTAAGACTATCAGTTCTGTGTACAAAAAAAATAAATAAATGAGATTGCAACTTATACTGAATGCCATCAGCCTTACAACTTATTTTACTAATGTCCCAACGTTGATAAATGAAATCATTTTCCACCAGTAACAGAAGCAACAGGGCATACCATTCCTAGCGCTTGCTTCATCTGTTCCAGCAATTTAATAATTATATTCATAAATAAGGCAAAGTGGTAGACTCCAGGAAGACACAAGATTTTTGACCTGAAACAGTCCCCAAGTGACTCCCCTGAGACAGACTCCACACATTCCTGAAACTACCTGCATGTGGGAAATTGGTTATTGCTATTAAGGAGGAACAATTCTATGCTACTATTCCTTATCCTTTCCCTAGATGTAGGGATGTCATGATACGAAAATTTCAATACTAATTCAAGTGAAATTTAACAATATGGAAAACGTATTCGATACAAAAGCAAAAACAGTGAAAAATATATGTGCCCTTTTTGGCAAGACAAATTATATATATTATGGTCCGACTTACATACAAATTCAACTTAAGTACAAGCCTACAGTCCCTATCTTGTACGTAACCCAGGGACTGCCTGTATAAATGTTTGGTATCATTCTTTTCAGAATTTTTGAACTTTAATGTGATGTTGATAGATTCTCAGTTTCTTATTCAGTTTTTAAATTATAAAACTAAAATATCAAGAAAGTTGTGGTTTTCATTTTTGATCGAGTAAACTTTCTTTTACAGGAACAAACTATTAAAAAAAAAAAAATCTATTCTTAACACCCATGTTTGTGTTTAGGTGATTTAGCTAGCTGAAGGTCGAGTTACGATGACCCATTGCATACCACTTTAGTTTTTACACTAATCTATTATTTCAGAACTCCTGTAAAACAGTCTTTGTTCTGCTATTTTCTAGTTCTCTCTCATAAGTTATTGCTTATATTCATGTACAAATCTAGAATTAGAAAATTAACTTTACTAAATGTTGGGAACATTCAAATACACCTAACTAATGGACTACATTCTTATTTACCAAAGAAATATTCAAATATTTGATGTGAAGGTTTGCCCAAAATCCAGAAATAACAAATTTAGAATTTTGTAGAGCCATTTCAGCCACGCAGCATGCTGCTTTGACAGTTCTGCGTGTGTGTTTTCTCGTGATTAGGAAATTCTACTTATGCAGTAAATGACATTTTAATAGTTAAGCTTTTCTAAAGTTATTTTATTTGGGTATTAACAAATGGAGCAGTTCATTTGCATTTCAGCACTGCTGTTGATAAGCCAAATAGCCACTTGGTTCAAAACTTGCTATGATTTATACTTGCTGTAACTGTTGTTTGAACTGCCAGTGTGAGGTTCCCATTCACATCCCACAATCCTATATGTATTATTCTGAAGGCATGTGAGGTTTCTTGGGCGGCACAGAACAGTGCATGACATTTTATTAAAAAGCAATTAATTATGACATAATTTCTTCTCCCAGGAGAAATTTGTGTCATTATAAGAAATTACTACATTACATGTTAATGACATAAAAATGGCAATAATGAAAGACAATGCATCTTTTTTTTTTTTTTTTTTTTTTTAATTATTAAGTAGCATTCCCTCGGGTTATGTGCTGAAATTATCCCAGGCTCAAACTCAAAGCATTCAAAAGAATAAGAATATGTAAAGAGATTTGATAAGAAGGGTAAACCATTCTGTAAATCAAGTATGTTTGTTCAGCTAAAGGCCAAGGTGTCCCAATAGCTCATCCAGATTCTTCTTAAAGGTGGTTTTTAAGGTTTCTGCTTCAACTACGTATCTCTGTAGTTTGTTCCAGAGTCCCACAACTCTTTGTGAACAGAAGTATTTTGTCGTTTCAGTTTGAAATACATTTCTCCTTAATTTCCACTGATGTCCTTGAGTACGTAATTTACCCTTAAGCTGAAAAAATGTGGCTGGATCTATTTTAAAATATCAAAAGCAGCTTTGTTGTCTTTTATTCATTTCAGAACAGAATTTTGCTAAATAAAATACGATTCACACCACCCACCACAGAATAGCCCTGAAGGCTGTTTAGTTAGTTAAGGGCACAGAAAGCAAAAAAAAAAACAGATAATGCTCAGGGTAAAGAAGACTTAAATAAAAGGAAACACCCTAAAAATGTCCACTCTTCTGAATTCATATTTGAGCCTATATTGAGACTAATGTGCTTCTGTAATCTAAGTGTACAAAGCCAAATAAAGATTTATCTGCAGAAAACACTACATAGAGAGAGAACAGATAAAGCTAAGGGAACTCTAAACACAACAGATTACAATATTACAAGGGTTAATTGAAATGTATTCAAATGACACCTATCACTCCATATTTCAAGAGTTAAGAAAATGCATCCTTTTAAACTCTCTTTCCTTCCTTCACACTCTTTATTCATCCGACACTAAAGAAATGTTCAAATACATGCAGCAGAGATTTTTTGACAATATCTTTAAAGGATGCACTCAGAATTTCTCTCTTCAAAGGTCTGAAAATTTTCTTTCTTTGCATTTCTCAAATACTTTGGCTCAATGTATCCATTCCATAGATTATAAGTCTCCTGACCACTTTCCCAAGCTTCACACAAAATTCAAACATACATCTTTGACACAGAGATGAATAATCTTCACTTGTAAAACTGCAAAAAGAGGGTTAACTGTAAAAGAGGGGTTAACTACTAGGGCATGACAGCTCAATGACTAAACAGAAATCTGCCCTATTACTGGTATACAGTCCAGTCACAAGACCTCGACCTTGACTACTGCTCCTCCACTGTGCAGAAACACCAAACAAAGCACACATACAGTACAGTTCTATCTCAAAACTTTTCAGTAAGCCCTCATACAGACCAAAACAACCTTTGTAACTGAACTGGGAATAACACAGAAAGCAACAGAAAACTATACCACCACAGTCCATACATACATGTCTTGGAATTTTAATAGAAGACAAAGTTTTTTTATACTGTTTTTGCATGAAGTCTATAAACAATCTGGTCAATATTTACACTGTCCCCAAAGATCTGATCATTCTGCCCTTTTCAAATACATGTGCAATTGTTTGCTCATCAATTTTTAAGCATAAACAAAATAGTTTTACTCTAGCTGTTGTTAAAGAGTCATAGTAACTGTGACAGAAAATCTGAGTGTAGATCTAGAAGAGGGACATACCTGTTTCTGCTCAGACAGCTCCATGGTTAACTTCTTCAAAACCTCCTCATGTTGCGTCTTTAACTCTGTAATTTGCTGGACACAATGCAGGCTGAAATGATAAATACACTCCAGCAGATTAGTTCAAAAACCCTGTATACTACTCAGTGGAGTGCAATAACAATACCTATATACAAAAGATTACAAAATTGTGTCAAAGAGACAGACTTAGAAATAACTTATAATGATTAACTTCAAAGATAAAAGTCTAGACAATAATACATATTTTGATGTGTCAGATCTTTTCTAATGTTTACCATTAAAATTTAATAAAATAAAGTAGGTATATCACACTAATGCAAACACCACCAAGTCCATATTCTTAAGTTAAGCAACAAATATGTGAATAAGGCTATTAATTATGATAAATTAGTAATCTTAGTGGAGTGCTACAATATTCACACACTGATATGGAACCTGACATACCCAACTGACTTCTGAGAGGTTCTTTCAAACTATTAAGGGTTCCTACTGTCATAATCATTCTTTAGATTTAATTATCACCCATAACTCTCTCTTGTTATTGAAAGCATTACACATCATTACTTGATTAGATTTGATTTAGTTCTTCCTCTGCCTGTATGTGTTTGTGTTGTCACATATGATGAACCTATTTTCAAGAATTTTAAGACGTGTATGCAAATTATTCTTTCCTCACAGAATGATCCTTTCTAGAATGTGTGAGACCTTGGACAACTGAAATTAGACCTGAAAGCACCCTGTATATATATTGTTTAAACATGTTGCTAGAGGTTTCCTTGTTTGTGTTAACATTCTGTTTTTCATGATGTATTTGTAATTACAGTATAGCTGAAATGCACTTAATACTATGAAACCCTACAATACATATGGTTCTTTTTCACTCTCAAAGAATAAATGGCAAAGTGTAATTATTTTTTTTAGTTCTTTGGAGCGTGCACATGATGCATCAAATTTTTCTTTTCCTCACAAAAGTGAAGGAAAGATATTATTAAGTTTCATGACATGGAATGTGCAAATAAGTTGTGTGGCCATATCCTCTGCTTTGCCTATGTAATTCATTTAAATGTCCAGAAGAGGGGGATGGTGTTCATACATCATACTTGTCATTTACTAAAATATGGTTCTGTTTTAATCAGAAAGAATAATCATTTTTTTAAGCAGTCCTTAAAACATGCAGATGATACATACCAAAAAAATACGTAAAAAATATTGATGAGAGCTGCACTATTGGAAATTTACTGAAACAGAATTTCTGAACATATTATGTGGTCAAATATTCTACTAACTCTTAACTTGTTTCACTATGATTTTACTAGAGATTAAAAGAATTGGTCTAACCCAGGCACGTCAAACTCACTACCATTGGTGGGCCGCTTCGACTGCCATACGTGAGTCAGTGGGCCGCACTGTAACAAATACTATTATACAAAGTTAATGTAGCTTTCTTTCCAATACTGAAAACTTTAAAAAAATGTAACACTTAAAGTTTAAAGAAAAGCAATTTATTTCTATACAATCTCCGTACAACAGCATACAATTAAGAGTCTTAGCCTCTTAGCTAAGCCTTTATGTAGTCTGAGATCTATTTCTTTTGTCCTGACACTTGGCATCTCTTGTTAGTAACTAGTTTGTTAATATCAGGCTTGAAATCTTGTGCAGATGCAACTTTTATGAGGGATAAAAGGTGCTCAACAGTAAGTCTTGAGCGATGTGGGGTTTTGGTAGCTTTCATTAACGAAAACAATTGCTCACAAAGGTAAGTGCTTCCGAAACTAGACAGTACTCTCGATGCCAACTTACGGATCTGCACATACGAGGGTGGCAGGTAAGCATACAAGCCTGGCACACCAACTTCGTTGTATTTTGCCTTTAGAATAGAATCTGACTGCAGTTCAATCAATTCCATTTGGATATTCTCAGGTGCATTCTCAATGTTGTAAGACTATGGTGACGTAAACGACGCAAAGTCCTGTTCGTGTGAACTGAAATACGAAAACGCTCACTGAATTCATTGCTCAGTAATTCAAGTTAGAAAACAAATCCTCCAAAACTCAAATTTTACTTTACTAAGTTTACATTGTAAAATAAGCCGATATGCAAAAAGCCCCCTGACCTACACTAATTTTACAAACTCAAAATCACAAAAATGTGTTAATAAACAACCCACCAACTTCTCATGTCCACTTCAGATCTTCAGCTGTAGTCTGCACCAACTGTTTGTTACAATACTAGCACAAAATTACATAAAACTAGAGCAAAAAAAAAAAAAAAAAGTGAAAATATCCATCCATCCTCTTCCGCATATCCGAGATTGGGTCGCGGGAGCAGCAGCTTTAGCAGAGATGCCCAGACTTCCCTCTCCCCGGCCACTTCTACTAGCTCTTCTGGGGGAATCCCAAGGTGTGCCCAGGCCAGCCGAGAGACACAGTCCCTCCAGCGTGTCCTGGGTCTTCCCGGTTAGACGTGCCCAGAACACCTCACCAGGGAGGCGTCCAGGAGGCATCCTAATCAGCCACCTCATCCAACTCCTCTCGATGCAGAGGAGCAGTGGCTCTACTCTGAGCCCCTCCCGGATGACTGAGCTTCTCACCCTATTTTTAAGGGAAAGCCCAGACACCCTGTGGAGGAAACTCATTTCAGCCGCTTGTATGCACGATCTCGTTCTTTCTGTCACTACCCACAGCTCATGACCATAGGTGAGGGTAGGAACATAGATCGACCGGTAAATTGAGAGCTTTGCCTTACGGCTCAGCTCCTTTTTCACCACGACACACCGATGCAGAGCCCGCATCACTACAGACACAGCACCGATCCAACTGTCGATCTCCCGCTACATCACATTATAATATGCGACCTATTACTACTTGTGATGGTCAGTTCTACCCAGTGGCCAGTCTCAGCAGCCCAGCCAGTAGTGTAGCCTGCCAGGCTGCTGCAGCCTAGCACTTCAGTTGCTACGTCGCGGCTCATTAACTTTGGTCAAGGCTCGTGAAGGGGTTCAGTGTCATACAAGGAGCTGACGCCGCAGCTGCAACTATACTAGCAGATGACGTTTCCGGTACCGTAATGCCATGGGAAAACACACTTTTGCCAGAAGGCAGAAATAAGAAAAGTCAATAAGTAACGCCGAAGATGCAGAATGATTCAATCACAAACGATAGTACTCATTTTGTACATGTTTACTGCTAACTAGGATCTGTCATGTAGGCCGCATGCGGCCCACGAGCCGAGTGTTTCACACGCCTGGTCTAACCTATGCAAACTGTTGGTTAATGATGAATCGTCAGTAAAGGAATGGTTTACTTCAGTTTGTTCTTGTAAACCTCTAAGTATCACTGACAGGAAACGGTCACTTATCTTAACCTATTACAATATTTTCTAGGACCATGTTGGCACTCCTGCGGTGGGTTGGCACCCTGCCCAGGATTTTTTTCCTGCCTTGCGCCCTGTGTTGGTTTGGATTGGCTCCAGCAGACCCCCGTGGCCCTGTAGTTAGGATATAGCAGGTTGGATAATGGATGGATGGATGTTGGCACTCCTTCATTACAAATGTTTCTATAAGTTTACTTATTTTAATATAACTAGGAAAGATCTTTCAGGATAGACTATATACTGAAGACAAAATGTCAATACAAATGCAACTACTCAAGGAGGTTGTCAAAAGAATAGACTATATATGTCCATACTCTCAAATAAAATAACACTTGAACCAAAAAGCAGTAAGCAGAAACCAATTCTACTAATAAATTATATACTAATTACTCATCTCCCTGCTTATTACTTAAATTAATACCATAGAAGACTAAACTTCCACCTTTGACAGCAACGTTTGTTCTTTACTCTATGGCAGACAGACAATCATGTTTACTTTCAAAAATCTACCTATATAAAATCACTATTTGTTAAAAATTTGATTTAATATTTATCCTAATGACACGAAAAACTATTAACATTTGTTCCAGCTAAAGCCCAGTCTCATTCTATAAAAATTGAATTGTGATTTTTCTCAACTCACGCAGCAAAGTTATTAACAAATAAAAATAATATAATAATAAAGCATAATATAAATACTTCATTTTGGCTCCAGAACTTTAATGTTTAAAACCAAAAGACAATAAGGAGGTGACACAGTGTTTACATAGCTGTGTATTTTAAACGCTCCTAAATGATGCTACTTTGACAGCCTCATATTTACCTCTCATATTCTAGTTTCTTCACAAGAAAAGTGCTGTTCTTCTTATATTCATGAAGCTGCTCTTCCTGTTTTATCAACTCCTGTTGCAACTCAGAAACTTGCTCTGGTAAGGCAGATAAATATAAGAGGTTTAATAAATAAAAAATAAAAGACAAAGAAATATAAATCCTTTTAGTTACCCAGGACACAAAAATACTTTGCCATTAGAAAAAACTGTGAAAGTAGAATTATGTAAATTATAAAAACAAAAGGAAAAAAAGAATTACAAGTGTCAAGTGAAAACTCAATATCCTGTGGACAAGTGAATTTCCTCAAATGGCAAAAGCACATTCTTTGCATTTAATATACAATATTAGGATATTATGAATGTAGAGCAAGATGATTTAGATCCAGTGTCTGAATTTCGCACCTGGTTATTATCTATGTGGAATTTCTATGTTCTCCTTGTATGTGCATGGATTTTCTCCTAGGGTCCAGTTTTCCTCCCATGTCCCCAGAGACAGGTTAGCTTAACTGGCAATTTCAAATTAGCCTAGGTAGTTTTGAGTGTATTTACCATGAGCAAGCCATGAGATGAACTGGAATCTCAGGATGTATTTTTCACCTACACGTAATCATGATTTTGAACTTCAAATGTCACTCGCAATATATGAAAATGCATTTTGTTTTTTCAGATTGCTGAAAAGTACAATTTCCTATTAGACCTAATTTTTGTAATAACCCTGCAGAAAAGTATTACCTACCATAAAGATAATTTGCTTTATCAATATTTTACTAATATATTACTTTTGATGTGTAAAACTGTAGTAAGAAAATATACTGCTCATAAAAATAAATTAAGGGAACTCTTAATCATCACCATCTAACACAAAGACAGTTAAGCGTAAGGGATATCAGTCTGTCCTTTTAGGAGGCATAAGCAATTGTGAATCATCTTTTTCTGCTTTGGTGCAAATGAAAGTGACAACAGGTGCACTGGGGAAGCAACAAGACGACATCTCCCAAAAAGGGAATGGTTTTGCAGGTGTTGGCCACAGACAATTCCCTATCCTTCCTGACTGATTATTCTCTCGTTTTGCTAATGTTCTTGTCACTACTGGTAGCATGAGGCAGTACCTACAGCTGATTCAATATGCACAGGTAGTCCAGTTCCTCCACGATGGCACATCCATACGTGCCATCACAACAAGGTCTCAAGGGCATGGAGAAGGTATCAGAAGAAGGGCATGTGGGCCAATCAATGGTATCAATGCCCTTGTCATCCAGGAATTGCTTACACACTATGGACGCATGAGTTGGGCAATGTCATGCACTAGGAGGAACCCAGGGCACACTGCACCAGCATAAGGTCTGACAATAGATCTGAGAGGTCATCCTGGTAACTAACAGCAGTCAGGGTACTGCTGCCTTGCACATGCAGGTCTGTGCAACCTGCCCAAAGATATGCTCCCCTAGACCATCACTGACCCACCGCCAAACCGGTCATGCAGGATGATGGTGAAGGTTGCATAACATTTACCACGGCATCTCCAGACTCTCATGTCTCAGTGTGAACCCGCTCTTATCTGTGGAGAGAATGGGATGCCAGTGACAGAGCTACCAGATTGTGGTAATCTCTGGTGAACACCATTTGAGTTGCACTGTGATGGGCTGTGAGCACATGTCCCACTAGAGGCTTTTAGGCCCTCATGCCACCTTCATAGAGTTTTTTGCTGACAGTTTGGTCAGAAACATGCACACCAGTAGCCAGATGTAGATCATTTTGTAGGGCTCTGGTAGTGTTCATCTTGTTCCTCCTCACTCAATGGACAAGATAGTGGTCCTGCTGCTGGGTTGATGCCCCTCTAAGGGCCCTGTCCAGCTATCCTTGTGTAATAGCCTGTAATTTGCCTCTGCAGTGCATCTGTTGTCACTTTCATTTGCACCAAAGTAGTTTAATAAATGGTAGAGTAACCTGTCCTGTGTGTTTTCTACATTTTAAAATTATGTACAAATGTTTGTGCATCATCAGTGAAACTCTGGGTTTTTTTTATTTTCTAATTGAAAAGAAGTTTAGACAACCTTTGGAAAAAATTCCATCAAAAGATTTTTGAACCAGAAGAATTTTTTTTAACTTTGGGGATGGGTTAGTTGGGGTGTGTGTGGAGAGAATCATACATCAAGAATAGAAATACTGTTAATTGTGAACAATAAACATTTGGAATTTGTGAGTAACAATGTACTAACTGGCAGAGTGCATAAGCTTTTGTACATGCCATATTTTATACATTGTTTTCCAGTCAAATAAACCATGAATGTGCATTAAAATTTCGACACTATATCATGTTTAAATATGTTCCCTGTAGAAGCTGTGTTAACTTATTTTCACTTAAAATAGGAAAAAAGGCAACAAAACATGTAACCTTTAGCACACAACTGAAGCAGACTAAGCAGAAACTATCCAGGTCAGTTATTAAAAAACAAAAGTATTTATTTTGATGCTACTTAAAGTCAAAAGTAGTTTCCTCTTGTTTCCTGAAGGACATGTAAGGAAAACAGAGTCATTTACCCAGAAAGCTCAAAAATAAGCTTTCCTTCAGTTCCCATTGAATAACTTAAAATGGGCATTTGTGTTCCCTTATTACATCGCAGAGAGACAAAATCAAATTAAAAAGTACATGAAGACATGCCAAGTTATTTACTGACACACATATTGGGTCAAGGCCAGAATTTGAAAACTTAACTAGAATATTTTTTTTCTCAAAACTGAACATTGTTATTCTTTGTCTAATATCCTCCTTTGTCATATTTGGGTATGATCATCTCTTACATAATCTAAATATTTCATTAGCTCTTTTCATCACAGACACAACAGACACTGCTTCCAAATACCTTGTAAACGCTGGACTTTGGACTGCTGATCAGACAGCTCATTTTGCAGTTTAGTCTAGAAGGAGAAAAAAAATAAATAAATACAATACCAAAAACTGGACATACACAAAACTTTTATAAAACTTAACTCAAGTTTGTATTCAGCACATCCTACTGGGAACCACCCGTCTTGTACATGGGGAAGATGACTTGAAGCTATCAGTGCAAGTTGCTAAACTGACACATAAGGGGAAAACCAGCACTACTGTACCTCTGTTAGATACTGCCAATTCTATTACTATGTACTTAACTCCGAAAACATCAGATATGCATATGTACCGACAAATACAGTAAGCACAAAATGTAGTTGCCCAGAATATAGACATAATGGAGACTGCACTGGCTTCCTGTCAGGTAATGATTTACAATTAAAACTATGTTACGGATTTAAAAAGCTGTATTAACACCCCACTCATATTATATATATTAGTGTATGATCATATCTTTTGAAGCCAGAATTATAACAATTCTACAGCTACATTATCTAACTTTCAGTCCTTCCAACTTCCGCATTAAATACTGATTCAACTCTAATGTGCTGTCTATGAACTCCTTATTGTTATTATTGTTACTAACAGTGTATTTTTTCTTGTGAAAAAATAAACTTGAAGGAATGTTCGTGCTTATGTTTTGTACCTTTTGATTCTTTTTTCCCCTCAGATTGTGCTGTGGGTATGTGGGTACATGTGTGTGTGCCCTGCGGTGGCCTTGCGCCCTGTGCTGGCTGGGATTGGCTCCAGCAGACCCCTGTGACCCCGTGTTAGGATATAGCGGGTTTGAAAATGACTGACATTTATATGTAGTTTTGCTGTACTGCCCGAGTTTATGTTGAGGTTTACTTTGTACATGGTACACTGAAATTCTTACTTGCATGTAATCCTAACAGGCAATCCAAATAATTACATACATAAATCTATACATCTCTGTCTAAATCTATATTGCCTTCTTAAAGCAAAGCAAGGTATATAATTTTCTGTGCCAGCTTAACCAACCTCTGTAGCGATTGTCAGTCCTAAGCCAGGACGTTGTTACTTTATTAAAATTGTCTTTGCTTTATAAAGCCCTGGAGGTTAGTAAAGGCTGTTAATGGACCCACATAGATTTAATTATCTTGCTCCTGCTTTATATCCTAATATTTATAAGCTATGTAAAGCAAACTGTGATTATTTTCTCAGTTCTACACAGCACTTTTAACTTGATTGACAGAGTTCTTAGAGACAAAAAGTAGCTAGAAACAGACCTCAACTTTATTAAATTATAAGCAAACTATACAACTCTGTAATTCATATACAGAGGAAATATTGAATCAGTACATGCTTTTGAGTTTAACATAAAGCAGCCCTTGGCTGCAACAAGGCTTACAAAAAACACATCTATCAATTGTACAAGTAAAAAATATTTAAAGCAAAGGTGAACATTTTTATATAAACAAGAATTAAATTGTATATTTAAAAAAAAAAAAAAAATCAAACGGTCCCAAGTCAAATATCAGAAGTACTGTCACAGATGTACTGGGCATTTTCTATTCATTTTAAATATTAACACAAATTAACTGAGTCTCCACAGAAGGAATTCTTTACCTGCTGAATGTTATGGTCTAATGTGTTCAGTCAGATCTTAATGTTATGGAGTCTGAACACAATAATAACTCAGAGATAATTGAATAAATAAGATTAGCGCAGCTTCTAGCGATGCAGCACACAGCAGGATTGGAAATTATTTAAAAGCTTCCTCTCTGCAGGATAAATTTAATGACCAGTCAAGCAGGCTAAAATGGAACATGGAGCAAGGATAAAATGCAGTAAAAATATGTATTGCTTTTTTTTGTATTTGAGACTTTTTTGCCAATATGTGTCTGGATTCTGGGAAAATCATTACAGATGAGGCAAAAGAACAATAACTTTGACTACAATAAAGTACGTTACAAACCTGATTTGGGACTGGGAAGTGCTCTACATTGCCTTCCACTTTCTCCCCTATGTAAATAATAACCACAGACCAGCTGTTAAAAGACCTTGGCTAGTACCTGGCATCTGTTCCAACAGGTTTGAGTTTTGCTTTGTTGAAACTAAGACAGAGTCAGCAAATTAGAGCAAAGTTGACCCACAGCTAGGACTATTGTACCTATCAGCTTCAATTACCACTAATATTTGGACAGGTCTTAACTCCTGGTAACCTCCTTGCAGATGTAGGTTTTCATTCCAAACAGTTTCACTATCATCAAGTCACTCTTACTTTTAAAATGATTTGATTGTTTAATCTGGGTTTTGTATGTGGAAATGTTCAGCAGTACCAGACATGTCATACATTAAATATTTAGGTTTATTTCATTTCCTCATTTCAATTCACCTTTTTTCTGTGAAGTAAGCTTTCCACAGACAATTTCAAAGAGTTGGGCAGAAATGGGCTCACTATTAGTAGATGGCTTCGAGAAGTGATCTAATTAATTCTATACTATAAAAAACAATAACTTGCTACCCTCTAAAAAGTTCAAACTAATTTGAAATTTCTGAATTGACACCAAAAGGGTAGAAACTAAGGAACAGCACAATAATTAGGGTAATAACCCAAATGAAAGCAGAAATTAGTTGGAATGAAAGCAGGCAGTCAAAGAGGACCCCAGGAACAAACTTGAGACCCACTAGCTTAAAAGACATCTCCCAACTAAGTTCATATCCATACAGAACTATTCACTTAGAATCCGTGGGTCTGTCAATCACACCTCTTCTAATGAAACAAATGAACAACAGAGTGCCCAACCAACAAAACATAATATCTCTATTAAAATAGGCATCATACTGAGAAGGGTCAAACGTCACATTCTGACAATTCTTGGGCCCTGCCTTCTTAAAGTATTGTATCGACTACAAAAAACAGTCACGCTTATCAATCTACTCTGCTGAAAGACTTTTATCATTTCATCAGATTTAGAAGGCGACAGAATTTTTCCTTTTCAAGACAACCACAATCTGTTGCAAATGAACACACACTTAGGATCATTATGCTAAGCTGATTAAAGCCCAGTTTAACTCCCCAATTTGTGACTAACAAAACCACTGGGGTCAAAAGAACTAGCTGGAAACAAAATCTGTTTTGTGAAATTATTTTATAAAGTATGGCCTGCATACAAATATGTATACTTCACCTAAAAATGAGGTGTGAAAATTCACTTGAACATCTCGGCAGGTTTATAAAAAAGGGTATTAGCTAGTTATTAGGTTAGAGATCTGCAACTTTCCTCTCTAAGTAAAGCTACTTAAAGAAACTGTCTAAGAATGCTATAAAGGCCAAAACCTAAATAAAAAAAAAATGAAAGTCAAAATTGCAATGTAACATAAATCATGTCACTATCTAAAACCATGGTACCTGCACACATAAAACTTCAGCAGACCACCGAGTGCCTCCCTTACAAGCAAATCAAAACTTACCGATAGTAGACATTCTTTACAGTACTACAGCTATTGTATAACCTATAAAACAGATTTAAGTGGTAATATTAAGAAAGTTTTATCACGATGGCTGCTTTGAGACTATACTGGACTGACTAGCTTATTCTTGTATCCAAGACATCACCAAGATCAAGTGTCACCAACATTGTGTTTTTCCAGAGGACTGCAGATTAAAAGTACCACTATCAGGGCTACTGGGAATAATTTGACTCATGCACTCATTGCTGAGCAGACACATCAAGTCTTGACATTGTGAGGCTAACAAGGTTAGTGATTTAGATGCTCATCTTTCACCTCCTGTTAACTATGTGCATTTTTGAGTCATTTCTAAGAGAATCTGCACATTAATACTTGCCATACACAACACACCAGTGAGTATTTCCAAATCTTCTCAGAGTACTAGAAACTAAATGGCTTCAAATCCCAGTTGTGTGGCTTCTTCTGTGTTTACTGTGGATGTTGCAGAGAAATGGGTGCCTGTGGAATATCACTTAGAATGATCTTGATTAAGACAAAACAAACTTACCATGTATCCTTACTTAATCATTAAATTTCGAAACATCAGGGTTAGCGAGTTCTGTGATTAATTTGGATCCCACGTTATGTACAACAGAAACTTTTGCACTAAAGCTGAACCTATCACAGACTTAGCCAAAATACTCCTAACAAAAGCATTAAGCCTTAAAAGTGAACTCTACTTTATTACAGAAATATCCTTCTATAATCCATGTTTTTTAGCTGTTCTCTTAAAAAGATTCATAGCGTAGATGACCTAACAAAAGCAGAATCTGTAGCTAAACACCTTTTGATCCTTTAAGAAATACTTAGTGCATTAAAATCAAAGTTTCATATTGTTCTTTATTCAGAAACCATTTTGTCTATATAATGAAAATGTAGCACTGTATTCAGGCTGTGCTTTATTTGTATTTAGTGTACAGTATATGGTATTAGGCTTATAAATGGAGTCTTGTTAAAAACTGATGTGTGCCAAGAACAACCAGAGGGAATACAATATTGCATACATGAGTAATGTATGGCTGATCTGTTGCTATACGTTGCAATGGACACTTTAGACTATTTGTATATACTGCCCTTCCATCATTGCCACTTTATTTGGAAACAATTTTTTCTATAACTGTTGAGAGTCACAAATATGTTTGTTGTGCGTTTTATATGTTGTATACTGCTAGTACAATACAGCAAAAACCTTAAACTATACATGTTAATTGACACCCTGGAAAAAGAACAATGAAAATAACCTGCATTAGAAACTTCTACATTCAAATAGCTCCTTCCTCATACACTCGGAAGATAAACAGAACTGGCAGGGTAATTTGACCTCTAGTCTCCTGCAGGAAGTGGGTGGGTATATTGCAGGCTTACAGTACTGCAGCAGTTGTGGCCAACTCTAGACGGTTATCAAAATAAGCAGGGGATACACTCATACATGCAACCAACAAAGTATGCTATTAAAATAATAATGTTGCCAATAAAGTTTATGCGCTTACATTCGGTTTTTAAAATAACCATGTCCCAATTACAATTTAGGGCACAAACATTAGGCCCTGGCCTAGTGGTCCCCAAAAACTATTCTACACAAGCACATTAACTGCATGTTTAAATAACTACTCGCACAGATGCACATATAGACCTAAATATGTTTATTTCATTCCTGTAGAAGAAATCAAAGTACAAAATAAAGGCTACCAACGATGTTCTACTAAGAACAGTGTATTGAACAGGCAAACAGACCTACAGGGAGTCCTCATTTCCTTCTAAATAGCTTTAAAAAAAAAATAAAAAGTCTTCTATATTTTAGCCCTAAATTCTGCCAAGGTTTTCTAGACAGTAATTTTCTTTATATATATATGAAAAGTGTGTTTCAATAGTAGAGGTTTCAATGGCAACTCAATAGCCACCTTATACTGCTAGTTTTTTTGTTCATCAATGAATTCTTTGGAATGCAGTCTCTCTTCCTTCACATGCACTAGATTGTTATTTACTTTTTTTCTTCTTTCAAGAAGCACTGGCCAATTGGGCACTTACAAAATATGTAATGCTCTAACCTATATTTTAGCTTTCTTGTGGCTTATTGGATACTCTTTGCAAGCCGCACAGGTTGCTTCACAAACATTACTGCTGCTTTCTTTAAGTGTCCCAATGGTCATTGCTAGCTTACTTTCCCTTTAAAATATCCCCCTTTCTCTCAACAGTCTATTTCCAAGGCTGCTTCCTCACCACACAGTGCTTCCTTTTGAGGTCTTGACAAGCATCACAATTAGTCTTCCATGCCAATCTAGTAATAGCATATAAGACAGACAAGTGAAATCTTTGAACACAGGAGGAAAGCCAACTTTAAATGCAAGACTCAGAAAAACCAACTCCAAAGACAAAAAGAGGGAAAAACACAGTCCTCCTTGAAACCTGAAAAGTTCCTAGGTCTTTTAGAAGAGAAAAAAAAAAAAAAAAAAAAAAGGAAGATGCCTGCATCTCAATTACCGTAAGTACGTGGAGTAACATTGAGCCGGAAGCCTTCCAGGGCCCTTTTCAATGATGAGGAAAAATATATCGGAGAAAAAAATGTGGCTAGGTTAGTTTATCTTAATCTGTTCCAGGTCAGCAGTATCCTGGGCGAACAGGATGTACAGTATATCCTTATATTCAACATGAATTACATTCTTCAGATTAAAAGCGACAAAAGAGCAATTCATAAGTAAAATGTGTTCAAGTTTTATAGCTTAAATGGAAACACTGTAGCATTTCTAACATTATAAAAAGCATTAATGACACATACCCATTAAGGCAATGAACCTAGGTGATTGGCAACTCTTACTGTGCATATACAAATTTGGGTCATCAATGGGACAAACACTGAAGGACCAATATGTCACATTATGTCTTGCAATTGACTATGACTAAAACATCACTAAACCACCTCTGCCATACGATCCTAACGCACTTATCTGTGACTCTGGTTTGTGTCCGATCACTCAGACACAGTGAAATGTACAACATGAATTCCGTTGGTAAGATCACATCGAAGTCATGTTATTCGGTCAGTCGGTTCTAGTTACAGTTTACGGAAACGCAGTCCTTGTAACTCGCACGTCTTTACTGCACTGTGGTTGCTCCTCCCTTCACTCAAACAGTGTGCTCACTGTTCCAGTTGAAATTACATTGAAATATTGAGTCTACATGCACCTGACTTTCTGTACCATACCCGTATTCCGACCGTACCCTTACCCTAATATGGATCAAATCTTTTGTACCTTATGTCCATACCGAGCAGCACCACTCTTCACTCTAAATGACACCTTGTCCTATTGACGGTCCGAGCGCAAGCTAGCGTATAGGGACGTATGTACTTGGCACAAACCTTCTTTTCAAGGCACTGTCGTGCCTGATCCTCTTGAGCCCGTAGTTGATCTCCTAGGTTTGCCTTGTCATTGTCCCGTTGCTCCAGCTCCTTCCTATGCACTTCCACTTGGCTCATTAGCTCCGAGTTGCGCTTTTCCAGTCGACCTCGAGCAGTTTCTCCGCGCTGCACTTGCGCCTGTGCCTCAGCCAATTCGTCCTGTAAACGGGCCTGCCGACCGGACACCGTCCAGTAATTGAAAAGCACAACGGCCATAACCACCAGCAGGGCGACCAGCAAAATATTAGGCAGGCGGCCGCCCCGCCGGTTGGCACTGAAGCCCATCATTTGGGCACGGCGACGTCCTCCGTGAGGCGCTCAGGGTCTCATCAGCGTGTCCCAATAAAGACTCGGGACCGTCGAGCAAACAAAAGAGATCGACGACAGGCGATTGAAAAAGCCGAAGAAAATGCAGTTGTCTTCCGAGGCCCTCGTGTTCAGTTTCAGCGCCGCCTAGCACGGCTCATAGTTACCAGAGCTCACAACTGCTTCTACTTTGGCCGTGTCCAACACTTACTACACGCCGCTATCAAAGCAAAGGCATGCCGACGACTGCCCCTTTATTGCCTCAAATACTAAGGTAGTTGTATACACCGCACAGTCTCCCCTGTCTCCTGTCCCCTCTTCGTAGCAGCGAACTACTTCCCACTAACCCGCGAACCGGACCTCCAGCTCGAGTCTCCCCTCCCCTAACGACTCAAGACGCTCTGATGTGGCACGAAGGGGTGGAACGCGAGATTGACAAGACGGTTACCCAACCAGATAGCGCATACTGACAAGTCGGCTAACGCTGAGTGGATAAAACAGCTGGCGGAGCCGGAACATGGAGGGAGCAGGAGCTATCGTTGGACAAGGCGTTCATGTGTGGGTGGGGCGTCACTGGTGCAATTCCGCCTTCGTCATCCACTGGAAGTATTCTTTTGTGTTAGGGAGCGAATCGTGTTAGGTGTCAGTGTGAGAAAATCCAGAGATGCACGTTACACAAACTTCACTTTGCAAACTATTTACAGAAGATTGTATGTAATTGTGGAATATTTCGTTCCAATTCTGAGATGTGGTTTACCGACTGATACTAGTTAATAATGACCGCGAAAGAGAAATAAGTTAATATGATAATTGAGAACTTGAAGTGATGAGTTGGCACCGCAGTTATGGATTGTTCATGCTTTTGCCGGAAGCTTCAAGACAGGATCGATAAAGCAGGTTACAAAAAGGATGGATTTTGTTGTAAGCATTCAATACTGCATAAACATTGAATTATTCGCAAACCAACTTCGTGATTATATACAGTAAACATAGACAGGCATTCAATAGACGTCCAGTCCAGGAATCTCCCACGGGCACCCTCATCAGACTGGCAGAACTGCGTCTTGCCCTCAATGCCTTCTCTTTTGATAAAACTTTTTTTCACCAGATCATTTGCATTGTAATAGGTACTAGAATAGGTCTGGCTTCGCACCAGTCATACAAAGATCTCTCAAGGCTCTGCCCTCCGCCCTCTTCTGTGTCATCATGCATTTGCTTGGCTATATTATTTGTAGCTTTGGACTAGGTTATCTTTTTTATGTGTATGATACTCGGATCTATGTCAGTTTTAAAAGTAGTACCAGGGTGTTGTACCGTGTTAGCCATTATGAATGTTGTGAAAAGTCAAGCAAAATGACACATTTTATTGGC
>JANRMT010062829.1:26513930-26545195 GCA_026402145.1 Polypterus bichir lapradei
GCAAGATGTAATTGCCTGAAGAAGGGGCCTGAGTTGCCTCGAAAGCTTGCATATCGTAATCTTTTTAGTTGGCCAATACAAGGTGTCATTTTGCTTGACTTTTCACTACAGTTTTAAAAGTAAAAATGTTCATCAGAGTTTGCTCAACTCACAACTTGTCTTAGTGAAATTAAAACCTGGATGGAATATAATTCTTTCAAATTAGAGTGCAACAAAATGTAAGTCATGCTAAATGGAACCAAAGCTCTGCTTAAGAAAATGACTGTGGCACATTTTCAGCCACTCTTGGTGATGTCATCAGACCTTCTTCATCTTGGCATCTTGGTTGGTTTTGATTTTTTCCTTTCTTATACTTCCCTAATAAATCACGTTAAAACCTTTTTTACTTCCATCTCCATAACATATCCCATGTTCGCTCATTCCTCTGCTTTTCTAATCCTGGGAAATTTGTCAATGTTTTAATGATGTCCCACAGTGACTATCAGTGGCATAGATAGCTTGCTGAAGGCCCCTGTGCAGCGCCCTGAGGTGGGCCCCTCCTGTCTAGCATAACTGCTAGTAACTTATTCGCAACTAGATCCTAGGGACTGGCTGGGCAGTGGTGTCCACAACCTTATCAGATCACACAGTGGTGACAAACTAACCGGCTCTCTAAATGAAATTTGTTATAACTTTTTAAATCACTTTATTACAGCAGCTGTAAGTTAGCAAAAATAAAGGAAATTGAGGTAATGGAATGTGGGAGGCATGAGTAGTAGTAGTAGTACATAATATATGTAAGATGTGGACCCGCTTACTTTTCCAAGACAACTTTGTGTAGTAATATAATTAAAATTTAACATAAGCTAGAAAGTAGAAACTGTTCTATGCTATAAAATTAAGCCATTTCAGTTTGTAACAAATTAAAACGACAACAGCGTCAGATAGGATATTACTACACAATCGACCTGTTTTACACAAGTTTTGAGAAAATGGACATCATAAAGTGAGATGTCAATGGGTTCAAGAAATGTACCTTGTTGGCAGGAAATTGCTTGGTCATACATATTGCTTGTTTGTCTTAGTAGTTTCTCCATTTTGAACGGTTTTATCAGAAAGCACCTGATCTGAAGCTGCTGTATCGCTACTTCCAGAATCGGTATAGCTGCAACCATTTCACTCACTGCACTGTCTGCATAACCTGCTTGTGCCTGTTGCAACGATTCACCAGCATTAGCATTCTCAGTTACCACCGCTGGCAGTTGTTCAGTTTTGAGAAACTTTTTTGGTAAGCTTAGCATTTTCAGTTCCTATTTCAGGCATGCCTTACATTTAGCAGCACCACTCGTATATTGTTTGCCAGGTCTGCTGCTATTGGCCTACATGGTTGTCATCTGGCAAGAGTATAAAAAAACGTCAAATTGTTCAAATATTCGGCATTTCCTGACTAATGGGGACCATAATTTAACAACAGAATTGCTATCATTTACCGTTTATGAGTTCAAATTTCGAAAACTGTTGACATCAAACCAAAGTAACAATTATTTACAATAATAATGTATATTTACACTATTCATGTGACGTCCTTCAAAACTTCTTCCGTTCACGTCCACTATGGCACGCCAAAGGTCCCCAAATTTGGGAATGTGCACTTCTCTGTAAGGCAGACTAGGACATGTTGTGCCTCCATTTAGGCTCCGAACTCCCGAAGTCTAAATTCGTGTAAACTGTAGGCCTGCTGAATATGTAATATCATCATGGATTGGATTGGACTGGCCTGGTGATAGTGAAAACATGCAAATAAAACTGTGAATTATTAATGCAATGAACTGTGCAAGTGATTGAAGCCATTCAATTTTATTTTAAATCTATACGGCCCTGTGGGCCCCCCAAGCTCATAGGCCCTTGTTCTTTAAATGGCTTGCACAAGACTAAATCAGTAACCTCCTCCATCACTATCCTGCTATTTGCCCACTAAAGTCTACCGATTCTGGCAATCTTGGTATAAAATTAAAATGTTGTTATTATTATCATTATCATTATTAAAATTATTATTATTATTATTATTATTATTATTATTATTATTATTATTATTATTTGACCTAACTATGCCAACATCTTTGTTGACTGAGTGCAAGAGCATTTCTTTTCCTACTACCTGCATGGTACCAGACCTTTACAAACGATATATCAACAATTGTGTTAGTGCCACCTCTTGTTCCAGAAGCCAGCTGCAGGAATTCATTATTGAGTTTACTAGTTTTCATCCATCACTCAAGTTTACAGTTAATATTTCCACCACAGCTCTACAGGAATTCATTGTTGAGTTTACTAGTTTTCATCCATCTTTCACGTTTACAGTTGACATTTCCACCACAGCTCTACCCTTTTTAGGTATCAGTCTTTCTATCAGCTTTCCAGGATGTACAATCTCTGTCTATTTCAAGCCAACTGACTCACACAGTCACTTTCTCTACAGCTCCTTCCATCCCAGGCACACTAAAAACCCTCTAACTCTTTCACAGTTCCTTAGATGTCCTCATCTCTGCAGTGATGAGGGTGGCTTCTGTAATGAGGCACTCAGTATGAGGTGTTTCTTCATTGATAGAGGATACCCTTCTCATGTTGTGGACAGAACCTTCAATCAAGCCAGGAGTACACCTTGTAACATTCACTCTAGGAGGAACCCCAATAAAAAAACTCCCATCCCGCTGATCCTCCCATTCCACCCCAGCACTCTGTCTCTCCCACAGGTTATTAGCATAAAATTTCCCGATTTTGCAGACTGATCCTTCTACAGGTGCCTCTTTTCCTAACCCTCTCTTGATCTCCTTTTGTAGACAACCTAGCCTACTCATACTGCTTATCCGCAGCTCACTTCAACGAGGAGAGCCACATTCCTCACCAGGCATTGTGAGCTGTAACAGGAGCCACTGTGTCACTTGCAAGTACAGTATGTCACCAACAATACCCTTGTATCTGGTCCCTCTGGTAAATTCAATATTAAACAACAGGCCTCTTGCCAGTCTAAAAATCTCATTACTGCATTTCTTGCAGGAAGTGTCCAGCCATCTACATAAGTGAAACAGGGATACGGCTGTCAGACCATTTCAGGGAACCCATTTGTGCTGTTAAAATCAAAGACCTTACAAAGCCTGTTATAGAACTATTCACATCTCTTGATTATAGTCACATTGGTTTATCTGGTTATGTTCTTTCACAGGACTTTAAAGACACATTTTGAAAGAAAAACAGAAGGAGCTAAGCTCATTCTCACACTGGGGTTGCACATTTCTCCAGGCCTTATTGACCAACTATTTTTTATTCTTTCCCTTCATCTTCTCTAATGTAGCTTTTTCACATCTACTTTTCAACTTTTCTTCTTCCATCTGCCCTGACTTTGTTCTCTACTTCCACCTCCTATAAATGTTACCTACTCTTTCCTCCTGAGTTGCACACCTGGTGAAGGCTATACAGCCAAATCATTGCACTTTTTACTTTCCTCTCTTTTCAGTGTGGAAATAATATTTAACTTTTTATTCCCTTGCACGTTGACACAGCCCTAGACTAACACCAGTAAATATGTTTTATCCATATAAACAGTGTTTTCAAGTTAATTATTGATTAGTTTTTCAATGATTGTAGAACCAGGAAGTCTAGTTCATTTTAAACATAGAAGAGCATTAAAGATGGCTGACACCGTCAAAGGTCATATTGTAATTATGTGTTTTGGAAGATATATGCTTTGTCAGCTAAAACTAAATTAACACCCCCACAGCTCCAGAATGTCAAATCTTAATAGATCCCCTTCATCACACTACCAATATAAGGAATATCCGTATAACCACATTATGAACATCACATATGTCAATAATAAATCAGGCACAGGCATTATAACTCCACAACATTATCCAGGGCTAACTTTACCTTTCTATTTGGTTCATTAGTATATTACAATGAATGTAGCAAATGCATTGATGAGTACAACATCACATCTGCAGAACATTAACTTTCTTCTGGCAGGGCAGCTAATGTACATCAAATAAAATATTTTTAAAAGGCACCTTGTGGCAAAAAGGTGATGTGTGACTGAACTTTTTGGGATTGCATATTTGCCCCAGATAAAATAAAAGACCCAATAAGGATGTCTTTATTGTTGTTTGCCGTTGTTGTGTGCCTGACATGTGTCTTATGTCTTGCAGTGGTCTTGTTTTCTTCTGTTTTGTTGTTCACTTCTGTGTTGGTGTTGTTGGACTGCACGTTGCTGCTAAATCTGCTAGAAGTTGCCATGTTAGCCTTTTTCCAGACTGTCTGCAAAGTCAGGCTTATTGGTTTCAACTGCTGTATGTATGACTTGTTCAAGTCAACATGTAGGTATATTTATTTATTTTTTGAGTTTAAAAGCTGCAGATGTCAGTATAAGGTGCAGTATTATCAAGGCAATACCTTTTGTTTCTTTCTCTTTAATTTTTCCTTTTGCTGCACCACTTGGCTCTTGCTTTAATTGATCATCCATTTTGCTTTTTTGTCTTTTGTGGCACAATCTTACAAAAGTGGCCCATTAGACACCTGCTGTGATTGTGCAATACCCCATCATTTTTTTGCTTTAAAAGCTTTTGCTTTGGTTTGATTGGAAAGGTTGATAATTGTGAGGATCAAAGTAGGGTTGGGATGGCTGTGAGCTTTCCTGTTATTCAGCATTTTTATTGCATATGCTAAGACTCCCTTGTGAGCAGGACCCCTGCTTGTGCACCCTACTCGCCGTGATGGTTGATTGAAAGGAACAATAGCTTAAGATGATTTACAAACTTAAACATTATGAACGGGGTAACAGTGGCTCACTGGCTAGTTAAACCATGGATTTATCACTCTTATGGAGTTTGTGCATTCTCCTTGTGTCTGCATAGGTTTTCTCCAGTTATTCTGGTGTAACTCTCACATTCAAAGATGCGTGTTAAGATAATCAGTGATTCTAATTATACACTGTGCCCAAACTCACAGACACAAGTCTGTAATACAGGGACAATACAATAATTTCTCTCCTTCTCTCTCTCTCTCTCTCTGTTTCGTAACCTCCACTGCTCCCAGGCAAGCTTTGTCCATCTTCCTCCCACACCCGACTCCAACTCTCCTGGATGAGGTTGAATGGCTTCTTTTATCATAGACCCGGGAATACTTCCGGCGCTAAGGCATAGCCCATTGAAACCACTTCTGGTCAAACAGCAGTCCCACAAAGTAGGGATGATGGACCCCGGAAGCACCCCCTGGCAGCTCCCACAGAACCCAACAAGGCTGCCTTATGGGACTACACTGGGACTTTGGTTCCCAGTATGCCTTGTGGGTGCCTACACAGGTAGCGCTACCCAAGGAGGCTGCCACCTAGCATGTCAGGGGAGCATGTAGCCCTGCTAGGTTGTCTTCCCTTGTCCTTCCATGCCACTGGCCTCTCTGTAAGGGTCTTCAGTCCATCCCTGCTGGGAAGCCAATGTGCCCACCTGCAAATCAGCATGATTTATCAGTCTTCTGACAAAGGCAGGGAACATCTTGCCCTTCTTTGTGCCCACTTACTGCAATGGCCCCGATAGGGATGCCAGCACATTACAACAGCTATAGATGAAACGGGTTTGAGAACATGATATGTAAAAATTAAAATAAGGTTAGTAACAATTGTGCGTGTGTTGAACCTTCATTAGATATATTCATTCATCCACTTTAGAACTTCTTTAATTCAGTTCAAGATAATGAAAGAAGCCATAGCTGTCCCTTCAGCATTAGGCTGAAAGCAAGGACCAACCCTGGAAGGTAAATCAGTCCATCAAAGGGCATGTTCATTCATAATGTGAATGTACAGATGTATTTAAAATCGGTCAATTAATGCAACAAACACGAGTTTAGGAAATGGGAGGAAAATCAGAGTACTTGGAGAAAATCTACGTAGATTCTGTTAATAAGATGAACTTCAGCTCTGTGGACTTTGCTGCTGATTTTCCAACATTAAGCAATGCAAACTAAAACATCCACCTTAATAAAAGGAGAAGTGCCTGTGTGCTTGTCTGTGTGTCCATCCGTTTGCTATGTCTCTGTTATTCCGATAGATGGTGCATCGCAGATGTTAACATTGGTTTTGCAAATCCAATATCAAATGACATGTAACAGAGACATGTGTATTGCATTGTGTAATGCTGAGGTCTACAGTGATTACTTAGATTTCAACCTGCCTAAGACAGGTAGCATAGCTAGTATTTTTTAGAATTAGGAGAATTGCAAGTACCATGATAAGACTAAGACAAAAAAAGGTAATGCCAGGAATAAGCTTTGTCTAGATATTCAAGTTAGCCCCATCTTTGAGTTCCTTAATTTATGGGGCACATTGTAGAGCAATTCCCGAGTCATATTGTGGCTTTCCTGCCACATAGCTTACTTTTTTTGATGTAATACCAAGTGCCTGGATAAACAAAATATTGTGCAACAATTTGTGAAACACAAAATCCTTTTCAAATTCTGCCATCATTTTGAATAATAGAGTAAAGATGTTTTTACCATGCTGTATTATGGAGCACATTATGGTATTAATTAATCAATGAACGTTTATCCAGGCTGGATTACCACCATGTGTTATCATTAGGTTCTTTACAGAAAAACTAAGTTTCCAATACAGTGTCAAACTAACAATCCTTTGAGTAGAATAAAAATGAAAAGCTGCTATAATGGTTAATAAGAATGCAGTATTGACAGACACTAAGAGGAGCTTGGAATAGGACCTAGCCTCACCAAATGATAATAACACACTGTGGAAATAAATAAAGTAACACAAGAGAAGTAGTAACAAAAGGGAAATAGAGGGTAATGTTAGTGTTAGAAGAAGTCCTTCAAAACAAGAGCTAACAGATTAATCTTTGGCCATGTCATGCTTAAGTAAAAAACTACGAAAATCAATGTGTATAGGGAATATTGATTCAGAGTAAAGAAATTCCATAGAGTTTATAGCAAATGTTTTTGATGCTAGTACCCAGTTAAATTCCAAGGTAGTATTACAAAAGAATCTATGCAGCAGAATAAAAAAGACAATTTACTAAGGAACTGTAACAAAAGACTCATTGTTAAATTTGAGTGATTGTTTTTAGCAAAAGGACAAAGAGCAGGTGGCCTTAAGGCACCAGCAACCAACCCAAGGAGATAGACTGGTTTAGTATCTGTCACTCCTGTTTTGCTGCTTAACACTAGAATTAGAACTTTGTGCCTAATCCCCCAATTGGCCTTTATTTTAAAAAAAAAACAAGGCAGGGTGAATTTTTGATAATTACTCAAACATATCAGTGTGCATCCATTTTAACGTTTAAAGTTACATGACTGTGATTAGTTGGCTCATTTTTGTATTAATTATTCATTCAATATAAACTATGGTGGGAGTGGCAATTATTAATACTTCATCATTAAACCTAGAGCCTGGCTAAGTGAAATTTGGGGCTTTATGAGAATTTGTTCTTAAAGAAGCAGTCAAACATAAAATAAAGATCCTTAAAACACACACATGCTAATATTTGTTAGAAAATGACAGCAAAAATAAAACAAACATCACCCACAACAAAGAAGGAATCAGTCAACCTGTCAACAAGGGATGTAGTTACTGAATTCTTCTCAGTGTCTATATAATGAAAACCTGCTGTTGTAGATGTCACCCAGAACTGAACTGGTCCACTTCTGCCATGCACATACAAGTGTCCACCATGACAAGATATGTACTCCCATTTGTTCTTTTCAGGTTGCTGTCCATTCATCTTCTAACCCATCTATGAGGTTCAGGGATTCAGATGACTGTCGTATCACTATAGGATACAACAGGAGAGCCAACCCTGGGCATCCATCCTCACACTCAGCTGTTTTGGGGCAGTTTAGAGAGGTCAAAGAGGGGACTGGGCGGTCTCTTGGTCTGGAACCCCTACAGATTTAATTTTTTTTCTCCAGCTTTTGGAGTTTTTTTTGGTTTTTTCTGTCCACCCTGGCCATCGGACCTTACTTATTCTATGTTAATTAATGTTGACTTATGTTTATTTTTTTATTGTGTCTTTTATTTTTCTATTCATTTTGTAAAGCACTTTGAGCTACATTTTTTTGTATGAAAACGTGCTATATAAATAAATGTTGATTGATTGATTGATTGAACCTAAGGTGCACATTTGAGGGATATAAAATGTATACTAGAATACCAGGAGAAAAATCCTTGCAGCCATCGGTGGGCAATTTAAATGCCAGTCTAAATGTGTCCTTTCAGATGTTGTACCTTTTCAATTACAAATTCTAGTTAAAACAAGCATCTTATTCATTTTATGCAAAATAACAGTCAACTATCCAGAAAATTACAGGAGACCAAAACGCCTTTGTGGGTATTAGACCTAAATGAGGAGATACACTTGTGACAGTACTGTATGATCAGCCTCTCTATGAGTTGGCCAGTACATCTTCTGAGAATGTTTGCACTCCGGTATCTCCCACTGCCCAACAAACCCCCTTTTTCCACAGGAGAGGTATGTGTGAAGAATAGCAATTAGCCAACCTATATCTCTGCAACACTGCTTGCTTAGTCTATTCCAGGGCCATAAGGAGCCAGAAGCATCAGGTGCAGGCAAAAGGTGACAGCAATTTTTCATTGGACATCTTCATGAATGAACCCACACTGGTCTATATTATATATTATAGTTGCTCATTAATTCTAATGGCTCTATTTTTGGTATGTGGGAGTAAGCAGAAGTACCCCAAACTGAGCACATTCAGACACAGGGAGAATGTACTTATTAGGCTGAAATTAATGTTGATTAACAAATTGACTAGAATTGCTGGTAAAAGCCCAGCTGGCTCTCTCCCTTGCGTTAGTGTTACACAGAAATTGATCTTCTGATTGAGTAACACCCGTTGTTTCAAAGGATAACTGCTTTCCAGCTGGAGTAACTAGATATTTATCAGGGCTTATTGACACCAGTGCAATTCAAATCAGCCTAAATGTGCCCTCCAGTGATTTAAAAGAAACATTTTCAAAAACTCAGAGAAACATTATCTTTGTGACAAAGATATAATTTAGACCTACAATGGGATGACTTAAAATTGGCACATAACGTGCCCATGTTTGTTACCATACTCACTCAAGCACCACAGACAAGATATTTTAAAGCCAGTTTCAAATTTCAGATGGTCCTCAGATGAGTTTAAAATCAAAGTGTAGTTACCGTGACCAAAAACCATCAATGTCTTTCCCTTTGTATACAAAGTCCATATTGTTCAGTAAATATCAGAAGAGCAATGAAGAATATCCAAAGCTCATGATGCTAAATTAGCTTTTCTGAAGACAAAATTATTTATGCCTGTCATCACCCTCTGGTAAAGATTTAAAAATCATAAATATAAGTTCTTAGCTTCATGAGCAGTTTGCTAAATACTAATACCACGTCACCCCCAGGGCATTTCTGCCTTGATTTTACTAATGTCTTTGACACTGTTGGCAAAAGCCTCCTCCCAAACTGACTCCAGAGCAGCTTTGAGATGACTGACGCCACAATGGTTTTTTTTATCTTCTTCAAATGCATACAGATTTTTTTTTCTTTTTACTTGTCTTTGTTTTTCAATGTCAATGCAGATCTCAGCCACACACACTCAGTGACTTGCTGCTTTATTTTTCCAATAAAACCCAGAACCAGGCCATAGTTCCTATTTTATTCATATTACTATTTTTTTATTGTATTTATCCTTTCAACAAACAATCAAACACATAGCTGTTTTGCTTCAGCTAGGCTGGTTGCCCTGGCTAAATTTATTGTTTATGTTTATGATATTTTTGTTGTATTATTAGATATATTTGTGTATGTTGTGTATTCTATTTTTGGTTTCAGATTGTCTTTACTGGTTTTATAGAATATTATGATTTTCTGTTATGTCAGTTATTTTTAATTTTTTATAATGTTATGTTTCAGGATACCATATTGGCTTTTTGTCTTATCTGCCCAGCCTCCTCTATTTTGAACCCAAGGGGGTGGGGCCACTTCATTATGCACCTGGGGGAACAAACGAATAAACGGAGAAGCTGCAGTTCTCTCAGCAGCTTCGGCACTGATGCTTTTAGGTTTCTGATTATTTATTCTGTTATTCTTGTTTTTGTGTAAGCCTGGTTTTGACCCCTAGATTGTGTTTTTGGTTTATGTTATTGACAGTGCTTAAAAGAATACTTCAACCAAAACTGATTTGGGGATGATAGGTTACTTACCCCATGTGGTTTGTAGTAATGGCTGAGAAAACATTTTCATCTCATGTTTTCATACAGAATTGCCAAAAAAAACATTTATGATATAAAAAGCCAAAAATGACCAATGCTGCACAACTGCAAACATCCAAGATTCATCCTCATTCAAGGTATATATTTAACAATAGTCTAGAGAAAAGCATGCATTTTGCACATTTTGAGCATAGAACTAGATAACTGACATATGGTTTATGTGACACAAGTAACTTGAGATTGTATTTCTTTTATTCCATGGACTTTTTCACATCATTTTTACCATTATGTTCTGTCATATCACAATTTTTTTCCTTTTCATTCAGCATGAAATCATGAGATTATACATTTTTTTTCAAGTACATGGCGCAAGTAACATAAAAAATATCTTTTTTTGGCAGAGTATTCCTTAAGGCAAAACCTATTTTGTCTAGCTTTTTGAGCTACCATTTTTGAATCTTCTCAGTAAATATTTAAAAATTAAAGGAACATTGTTTAGTTTTCTTCATTCAGAGGTTTTTCCCAGTTTTACTTTCTTTCCTTTGATATTTTGTGATATTTAGACTTTAAAATCTTCTGCCCCATTTTTGTGGCCTGTGCCTGCCATTTGAGTATGGCTGCCAAGGTTGAGGAATGCTTTGGGGGCCCAGAACTGAAGGAGTACTGATCTAGTTTTTAGTTATTTTGTGACCTCTATCCATTTTACTATTTTTGTGTGTGGAAATTTACAACTGTCATGTGATAAAAAATATTCCATTCAAACATATCATAAAGAGGGAGTTAAGATACTTTACCAAGTGTGCAGAGTTATTTGAAATGATAAATGATAGGCAACAGCTATTTAAACTTATTTTAAATTAAGGTTAATGTATTCTTAATTTTTAAAAATCTATGTTGTTTCAAATAAATAAAATCTGAAATTTTCTAGTTTTAGATAATGTAAGACATCTTGTTCTCATTAAGTTATGGAAGTGCAGTAGGATTCTTCCAGTTAAGTAAAACCATTCAATTCAATAGCAATACAGTGCAGGAAATAACTGAGTTTATTGCTTGATAGTCTAATTTCATTTGATGTTACTGCAAACCCTCCTCTTATAAAAGAAATACTTGTAAATGTAGCATCTGATAGATACAAAATGGTCTTAATTTAGGATAATGCCAAAACAAATGACCTAGCAAGACCTGACTTATAGGAAATCATTTCCAATTAATGTCCAGTCCATGATATATTTTAGATAATGTACAAAGATGTATCCGAAGTACAATTCTAAGATGACTTACACTTAGATTGAGGAAGAATGTATACTGTGAATAAATGAATTCCACTGCATGCAAGAGATATTGATAAATTGGTCTCTTTTGCATGTTGCCTATTATTGTTTACTGTTGCACACTGTGATAATAGGTGATACAATCTGGAAATACCCTGTGTGATGCTGTGATCTGTATGGATAGCCACAAGGCATACTGGGAACTGTAATCCCATGAGGCAGCCTTGTTGGGTTCTGTGCATACCGCCAGAGGGTGTTGTAAGCCCCTACTTTGTGGGGCTTATGTTTGACCCAGAAGTGCTTCCAAAGGGCTATGCCCTCACACCAGAAGTACTCCCAGGTCCAGGATAAAAGAAGCTGCACAACCTCATCCTGGTGAGTTGGACTCAGGTGTGGAGGACAGACTAAGCTTTCCTGGGTGGACTGAAGGAGAAGCAAGAAAGAAAGAGAGAAAAAAATTGGATGTGCAATTGTGTTTATTAAAGAAGCCTTTTGTAAGGTAATTTATCATTATAATCCTTGCATTTGCACCTGGTACTTGAGTCTCTGTGGTTGTGTTTGGGGTTTCGGGTGCTGCAATGCCCCCTACTGGTCATTCATGGATAGCAATGGAGTATTAGAGTAGTCAGGGGGTTCCTTTTAACAAAGTCTTTTCCATTTGTTTGAGGAATTCTTTAATTAAGACAGAGTTGATCACAGGGTGCAAACACATTATCGATATACTGTGGATATCTCTGACGGTTGTGACACCTGCTGACTATCATAAATGAAATACTGTGCATATTAAGGAGGGCTGGAATTTGAAGTTAGCCTGTGATGGAGCTGCAGAGAACAGTGTCTTCGCCTTAAAGTATTTGTCACAAATTTTACTCGAATGACACACAGTTTGATTGCTAGTAAATTGACCATATGTACTGATGAATGGAACATTTCATTTAATACTTTCTAATTTGTTATGGGAGTTAAATGTAAAAACCCATTGGAAAATTTTACTTCTCAAAGGTTGATGTTTCAAGGCTCATGAGCTTTCTCAAAGATTCTCATCTATGTTTCATTTCAAAATCAGCTTTGTCACAGACGTTTCTCCTAAATTTCCTTAGGAGAAAGAACTTTAAAAAAAAAAGGAGACATGAGATACAACAGAGTAAAAAGGAGCCAAAATTGAGAATTTGGTTTGAAATAGTGTGCTATGTTTTGTGAGATCTCTTTCACAACTTTATATTTTTAACTTATTATTAGACTGAGATATTTGAGATATAATTGGTTACATTCTTCTGCTTTTGCAGTTGGAGCTCAGGCAGATGAGGTGACTTGCTCATAGTTGCACACTGATGTCAGGAGTAGGGTTTGAACAAACAGCCTTAGGATTTGAAACCCAAAGCCTTTTCTACTATGCCACACTGCCTACCTTTTCTTCCAGCATGAGTATGGTCTGACTAGAGTACAGCAATATAAATAAGAGTAAGTAATAGTATTATTCAGAAGCAAGGACTACAGTTTTGTAATTGTAGTAAAGTGTTTCATTACTACCGTTCATGCATTTCTCCATATATTACTGAGCACACAATGCAAAATACTTTCAAACTGCAAAAAAAAATGTCAAGACATTATTTGGAAGATCTGAGCCCTCTGTGTTACTTTGTTGAGATCTGAAACTCAAGAGGAGACCCTTGGTGAGAATTCTGGGGTATTTTCTTTCCCAGGAGAAAAAAACTGATAAACATGTGACAGAAGACAATGTCTCCATTTTATTTCTTTCTGATCTCATTGTTGTTGAGGAGAAACCAAACAGATATTAAGGAGAGCTCTTTTTTTAATTATTCATTCCTATGGGAATAGGAATATGGGAATTGTGACTGTGACTCCCAAATACCTGAATTGTTCTGAGACATCCATCAGAAAGCACTCTAACATAATGTAGCATTTATGGAGGCTATATATTCTTTAAATATATTACTTTCTTTTTAAAAGTTCTTGGAATCTCCTGTAAAATGTTGTCACTCTTTTAGTGTCTGCTCTGTATACAGCAACTCATAAATGCCATCAATGAAATAATGGTGGCATTATAGTAGCTGACTGGTTTAAGACTTTGTCTTCTTGCAGGTTGCAAAACTAATTGAAACATGAGAGTTCTGGTGGCTGTTTCTAAATGCTCACTTTGATTTGTTTTGATTTACATTGTTTAGTGCAATTATCATAATGGACAAAACCATTTTAAAATTAGATTTCAAAGTATAGCAGGGGGAGTCAAGACTGAAAAGGAAAATTAATGGATGGAGCCCAAGTTAGACCATAACATTCACTAGGGTTTGGAACTCAGATCCATAAAAAGAAAACATATAGGCAAATTTAAAAGGGTGTAATGAAACAGGCATGACACACAACATAAAACAGCACAGAGAAAATAAACTGTAAAGCAAAACTATAAGGGATCATAACAACAGGGCTGCCTCTGAACATAAATCCCCTTCCTGGTACGTCACAGATGCTGTTCTCTAACAATGTCCAGCGAGCTTAGAATGGAGTGGCGTAGATTCAGTTTCACTTGTGGTCCTTTTTAATTCTCATGTGTTTTTATCACCTCAGTCTGGCCCTCTGTTTCTGAACTATAATATTTGAAAATTAATCAAATTAAACATTTGGTATCATAGTAATGACCTTCACACCTTCCATAAGGATAAATGCAAAAATATCAGTTGCATAAAATGTATATAATTAATGCCCATGTAACAGCTCTTTTGGATATGTTACCTGTTATAGAATAGAAAAAAACATTAGATGCAGCTGCATTTTACAGGGAGCAGATGATCAAAATTCAAAACAGGCAGCAAAGGGCAAAACACTCAAGTCAGAGGGAAAAGCTGCCCCTAGCTCAACTTTAATGCAGATCTAACTTCTCGAAACAAACAACGTTTAAATCACATGAAGACAGGACTTCATTAGAACACAAGTGCTTGATACAGCCAGAAAATGGCCAAATTTCTTGTCTTTGGGTACAGTCTCTGTGGCTGTGCCCTGATGGCTGACTTTGGAGAAAGAGTCTAAAAGCCAACCAATTCAATGAAACCTAAGAAGATGGTGGAAGATCTTAATCATTGTGGTTGACAGAG
The DNA here is from genome assembly GCA_026402145.1 of Polypterus bichir lapradei. Classification (NCBI taxonomy): domain Eukaryota; kingdom Metazoa; phylum Chordata; class Cladistia; order Polypteriformes; family Polypteridae; genus Polypterus; species Polypterus bichir. The sequence goes on from JANRMT010062829.1 coordinate 26,528,552, forward strand.
AGAGACAGTGAACAGCTGGGTAGAATAACAACACTTTTTATCATCTGTAATGTACACAGGTGGACAGACCCACCTGCCCAGAAGGAAGGTCATACCTTCACTGGCCAGGAGGACACTATACTGGTGGGATCAGTGAGATGGATGAGTGCTGCTTCCCTGCCCATCTAATGGGAGGACAATGGGAGACTACTACAAATAGTCCTCCAGTGGACTAGGTTGTGGTACTCTGCTGGCATTTGGGATCACACAGAGCTTCATGTGAGCTGTAGTCAGGGAGGACAGCCTTGCTGGTTTATCTTGGTGGCCACCCAGGGGAAGAAGGAGGTCACCCCTAATTTATGGCTGTTACACCTGATCCGGAAGTGCTTCAGGGGAACAAAATTGTGGCACTGGAAGTACTTCAGGGTCCGGCATTAAAGGAGCCAATTGGCCTCAAACAAGGAGTTGGAGGCTGTGGACAAGGCATGCTGCAGAAGAGTGGAAGGAGAGAAAAAGGAAGGAATGAAGGAAGGATTGGGTTGGATTGTGCTATACTGTACTGTGCTGATTAAAAGAAGCCAGTTGATGTACTGTTATAGATGAAAAATAACTCCATGACTCTGCTGCTCCAGTTGTGTGTGGGGTTTGAGTCTTTAATCTTAGTGGCCGCACATCTTATTCAAATTTTATTTACAATAATTAGTCCTCATAACAATCCAGTTGTCCTGTGCGCCTCCTGCTTCTCTATTTTCATACTAGTTTTTCATTATATGCAAAACCATTATTGGTGTGGGATGACTTTGATGACTTTGTTCATGCAGCACAGGAAAAACCAATCCTAAGTTAACACTTTATGTGAATAATATGGTGGATGAGTCCTCACTCACCTTATATACATGTTGAAGGGTTACATTGACTCTGTAAGAGTTTATTTAAGACTGTCCATTTTACTCTGAATAAAAATCATAAGGAATAAAAACAAAAGTGAACAAGTGACATTTTTCTTCACTCAAGGGGTCTATTGTGTAGTTTTAAATTTTAGACATTCACAATGATAGAGAAAATCAGGAAGAGGAAAATACTTTTATAACCACACTGTAAAATATTTTTTTGCTTTGAGTTTGTTTCTGGATGTTTCTTTTTGTCTTACAGCTCCTACACTACAGGATCTGGGATGGTAACTCGAAGTTTGATGATTCGAATCCCGGCAGTGATAGAAGGAATGCTACTTTGCTGGGCTGTTGAGTAAGGCCTGCAAATAAAGTGCATTTGCTCCATGAGTGCTGTACAAATAGATGACCCTGCACCCTGACCCCAAAACGTTCTGGTGAGTAAGTTGCGGTATGCAATAAATGACAAATTCCTAATAAAAGAAATTGTATTTAGCAAATAAAGGATTAAAAATCAGTAAAAAATCACAAATATTCATAGTACAAGCTTAAACTACTTTTATATATGTGCATAAATGCAACCTAGATTTACATGTATGTAAATGTGTAAATTTACCAAAGCCTACTTATATCTTCATTTTTGCAATTTAGCACTTCAGTGTTCATGCTTAATCATCTAATCTTGTAACCTTTTGGATGACAAAATAGCCTTAATTTTGGTTAAAATTCTGAAATAAGGAACCAATTTTAGTGCTAATTAAGGTCCCTCAAGATATTTGTCATGGAAGACCTAAAGAATAGAGAGAGTGGAGAGTGAGAGAGCTTGGAAGCACGCATTGAAACAGCGCGTTGCTGCACCCACCACACGATAAACCACCTAAGGATTCCAAATTAGGACCCAAGTGCAGCCGTGCAACGGGTGACACCTCAACACCACACTAGTTCAAATGAAATGGAACAGTGTCAGGTTTTTTTTACAGTGGTTGGAGTGCCAAACCAGCCACCAACACCCAAGTTCTCTCTGTAAGTTGGAGGACCTTCTTGCAGGACCAGATGCAGATTAACATCATAGAAAGCACAATATAATGCCAAGAATACAGAGTGGGTGTAGTTTACCTTTTTGTATGTTCTTAATTAATGTCAAATATATTTTGAGATTTTTTTTCAGCTAAGGAAGACAAAAGTTTTGAAAAGTTTTAGTTAGACTTACTCATAATGGCACCACAGGGTGGTGACATATTGCACGTTAATTAGCACATGCAAGTAAAACATTAACTGGACATGTGACACTAACGACCACTTGAAGAATAAATCACAGTGGCATACAGGTTATTAAAGCAGGCCATCAGTATAGTTCTGCTTCTTGGTATTGTTTTGTGTTAGAGCAAAAGCAGCAATGGGTCTTAGTTTCTTTAATCTATCAGGGAAGTCTTCATTTGTATTGAAACAGTGTTCTTACACCCAGTCCTGTATATAAGCATGTCACCGATGGAACAAATTCTCTCAATGTCTGAATGATGTTAGGTTAGGTAGACTTTATTATGCCAGAGGGAAATCTGTTTGCAGCAGGAAAGTAGAAAACATAAGGTGTTGTTATACAGATACAAGAAAATAAGCCCCAGATGCAAAAACTGACAAGAAGTGTTATCATATAAATACACACTTGAGACTAGTACAAAGAAGAAGAACTACTTTTAAAACAGTACACAGTAATAATAATAATAATAATGCAGAATTAGCAGCACCGCTACATGTAACAGAATTCAAAATGCTTACAACCCTTGGTATAAAATAATTATTAAGTTTCTTTACCCTCTGGAACCTAAATCTGCAACCTGATGGCAGCAGGTGAAATTTCAGAAAAAGAGGAGGGCCAGGGTCTGACACAATCACGTCAGCTTTGTTTGCGATATACTGTAGCTCAGTGACAGAGGTCTGGTGCAAACCACCAATTTCACCACCATGTGTCAACACCAGAACAGCACTGAAAAGGACTGGCTTCTTGTGAGGTCCATCATAAAACTCCTTCTTCTTGGATATTGACATCCACATTTGGGACAAGCTTTGGAGTCATCCTTGGAAGAGGCTTGAACTTTAAATGTCACGTCTCCGTGGAAATTAATTTCTTTCTGTTATACACAGAGTGCTTTTCATAAAGAGCATTATTGCAAAATACCATTTCAAGCAAGTAAGAATGCAATTGAAAGTAACACCAGATAGCATTTCATAAATGGATGTATGACAAAGAAATATTAACAATGTCTCCAATATGAAAATAAAATAATAATTAACTAAACATTCATAGTAGGCAATTAACAGATGCGGCTTGGATAACGGCTGGATGAAGGAGAGTCAACAATGATATGACAAAGCTAACAGAGTCATTTTATAAAGTAAGCAATAAAATTTTACAGGTCTTTGGTTGGGAGACATGCAACATGAGAAAAAGTAAATAATTACCTAAACATAAAAATGAAGATGGAAAGATCATTTATATAAAAACATCCATCAACTTAGTGAATCCATGTAAACCAGTTTTTGGGAACATGCAGCGGCTTCATTGAACACAAGATAAGAACCAGTAGTGGATGAGTTTTTAGTCCATCTCAAGTCACCCTCATCTAATTAGCTACTAAATAACCTAACACAGATGTCTTTGGGATGTAAACAGAGTAAAAAACTATACAGACACATGGAGGAAAAAGTAACAGAGCCATTATTTGTGCCCTAAGTGCTGTGTGACAGCAGGAATTACTGTTGTGCCAATATGAGACCTCCATGTAAAATCATCAAGCCTTACTTAGGGTGGAGTAGTCAGCTTGCACAAGACGCTGTGACACACCTCCTCTGAAGAAAGAGAACAAAAACGGACAATACGTCAGAGGAGTACTTCAGATGCAGGTCACCACCACTCCCGGTTAACACAGCCCAGTCTGGTACTTCAGATCATAGTGGAAAAAAATACTTTGTTAGTGGTGTTAGTGGGTCAGGTCAGAAATTCCTGTGGAGATTTTATAAACATAATGGTGATAGCTGTTAGGCTTTGAAAATCTAGAAATTGTATTTTTGTTCTGAGCGCTTCACTTGTGATGATCAGTTGTGTGACCTTCTCCCGTAATGCTTGTTCCCAAACAGGCCCCAGACTGATGTTTACTTACTTATGGCGGCCTCTCTTGTAAGTCACTTTGGATAAAAGCAACTGCTAAGCAAATAAATGTAAATGTAATGGTCACTGTACCTCGAAGCCTTATAAAGATTGTAAATAATTTTTCATATAAAGAGCAGCTGACATCTGACTGATGTGCTCTGCTAGCACAGCAACATCATAAGAGAGATGTTCATTTTAACAGCACCTAACTTTGAACAGTACAATATTTACATTAGGGGCCCTTTGGAAACAACGACTTTTCCAACAAAGCCCTCTCATGTAAACAAATGCCTGATAATTATTCAAATAACCTGACATCCTGTTAAGTTCTCTTCCTTGCTGATCATCTGCCAAAATCAACAGTCACCAAAGGTTGTTGTTTTAGCTCAGTTTGTCAACCCTGGAACTTTCAACATGTTTGCTAAATGTTTATAATGTATTTGTCACTCACAGTTTCTCCCCTTTTATTATCTGCTGTATCAGTTTTTAATAGGTATAACAGAGAAATATATACAGTATGGGTATATCAAAAATGAAAATTACACGGTAATGGCAATGGATAGAAGCTGATGCAATACAATAAGTTCACAATGGTTTATGGGTAAGTCAGACATTCACAACACAGCTCTCTGCTGTTAGTGTAGTTGAAGCCAAGGTCAAATGAAAATGGCCGCTCCACTGCAGGATTGCACCATTGTTGAACAATCGCTGTAGTGAGATTCCTCTAGGCAGAGAAAGTGAATCCTACTAAAATTCACTGAAGGATGTTGCCTTGAGCAGTTCTCTTTGGGCACCCATTTTGTGCAAATTTTACGGTACACCAAGTCATCATGCACTATGGCAAATCTGTAGCTGATATCGAAATGTGCAGCAATGGTGGACAACGCCACCCATTGGTCTTTTCTGATGAAATCATTTGCCATGTCGATATTGGCTTGTGTGTGCGATGTTGATGATCGACCAGACTGAGCTTCATTGGTTACACTTGTTCCTCTGGCTTTAAACCTTTCTACCCATTGTCACACACGTGCGCATAGGAGGACGTTGTGTGGACCAAGTGAAGGTAATTCCACGCCAGGCCGGGGGGGGGGCGGAGTGCATTAATCCTTCTCCTATTATCTTTGCAGACCAGCCGTGGGAAAACCTTTCTGAAGCAAGAGAGTCACTTCCAGTTCCAGCGCCTAGAAGAGTGTCACTTCCGGTTCCGGTGCCTAGGGAAATGTCACGTCCGGTTCCGGGCCCTAGAGGAGTGTCACTTCCGGTTCCGGTGCCTGAAACATCACTTCCTGTCTGACCATATAAAACCGCCATTTCTCACAACCTTCAGCAGTTCAGTCTTGGACTCTAAACAGTCAACTTCATTGTTGCAGAAAACTAAATCCTTTGCAGCTAGGAATATTATACGGGTGGCTGCCCAAAACCTGTTTTTACGTGTGTCAAGTCTCTTCCTTTTACAGTGGCGTAGTCGGCAGGATGATGGCCTCCTGGAGAGATCGGAAGGCGAACTTGAACCTTGACTTGACACACGTTTATAAACCAACAAATCATCGGATGGGTAAGTACCGCTCCCGAGTTGCCGAGTGGGCGTCAGTCGGGGCGTGTTGGGGAAAACTGGAATGTGCCTCAACCCATCATCCTGTTAAAGGTCCGGGGAAAAATAGCTCCGGGACCCACAGGCTAGAGCCAGGTACGTCAGGGAACGCATCGGGTGCTTATTATGACCTCCCGGGTGTTGGGGACTGCCCCAGCTTATCCCACGAAGGGCAAGCCCTTTAATAAAGGTGGGAGAAACCCAGGCTGGCAGGTGGAAGCCATAATGGCCTGGAAATTTAATACTGCCAAGGCAGCTAAGAAGCAGGCTATGGCTTTATGGGGTAAGGTGGTTGGTTGGTTACAGCCTCATAAAAATACCAGCCACCAAATAGCAGAGCAGGTGGCCTGTGCCTTATTAATCAAAAGCCTCCCCGAAAAACTCACCCAGCCGGCCTGGGGATATACGGATATTGCCGCCTTAGCAGAGATCATAGAACGCTTTAGGGCAGAAACCGGCTTGGGGGCGTCAGAACGGGGCTCGTGCGAACCCTGGTGTGCTTGTGTCCCTAATACAGAGTCCCACGGCTATAAACTGAGGCATGTTCAGGTGGACCCTGAGACGCGCCAGCAGGCACTACGAAGCAACAAAGGGGTCTGCGGGGTGAAGTGGGAGGAGGTACGGTGTGCTCTCGCTAATCCGCTGGCCTGTTCACATACGGGAAAAGTGTTAATCAATGGAATTAAAGTAACCGCTTTATTTGATTCCGGCAGTAACATTTCCATTGTTGCTTGCCACTTAATATTACCGCGACAATGGTGTAAGAATAAGACCCGCATTACCTGTATTCATGGGGATGTCCGGTATTATCGATCCTCCAAATGTTTTATATGCCAAGACGGCATCATTAAAAAAAAAATGGTGGCCGTGATGGATGATCCGCCCTTCCCCGTGATCCTAGGAAGAGATTGGGTTGAAATAAATAGCGGTAATATAGACACTTCTCCTCAATCGCTAGGTCTAGTCACGGATGCGAATTCAGCGCCCTCAACTTCCTCCACGTCGTGTTTACAGCCGGCTGAGGAGCGGACTTCGGCCTCTGGTGATGACGACGAAAGACCCGGGACGTCGCAGCCTGAAACGTCATCAGTAAGCGCTCTGACGTCTTGGGACGAAACTCCGCCCCATGAGGTCGAATCCGATCCTCTCTCACGTCTGCAGTTTCAATTCAGGCAGACGCCGGCTTCATTTAAAAGGGAACAATGGAATGACGATTCCCTTAAATTTGCAAAAAATGCAGCCGTTCTAATAGACGGCCAACGCACGTCATATCCCATGCCACAAGGTCCTCACTTTGTGCTTAATAATGATCTGTTATATCGGGTAGCAGAACATGAGGGGCAGATAAGGTCACTGTTGTTAGTACCACGAACCTACCGGCGACAGGTCTGTGAACTAGCACATACCCATCTGCTGGGAGCCCATTTGGGCCCTGAAAAAACACTGGAGAGAATTAAGCTCCGATTTTTTTGGCCCGGAATTAACAAGGTGGTTTTTGGATCTCCAGCCATATAAGTATTCGGTCGTTTATTGCCGGGGTATTCTGCAGGCCAATGCCGATGCCCTTTCCAGGTGCCACGACTTCTCGGACCGGTACGCCAGATCCGATGGGTCTGGGCTGAGGGGGGGGCCATGTCACACACTTGCGCATAGGAGGACGTTGTGTGGACCAAGTGAAGGTAATTCCACGCCAGGCCAGGGGGGGGGCGGAGTGCATTAAACCTTCTCCTATTATCTTTGCAGACCAGCCGCGGGAAAACCTTTCTGAAGCAAGAGCGTCACTTCCGGTTCCGGTGCCTAGGGAAATGTCACTTCCGGTTCTGGCCCCTAGAGGAACGTCACTTCCGGTTCCGGTGCCTGAAACATCACTTCCTGTCTGACCATATCAAACCGCCATTTCTCACAACCTTCAGCAGTTCAGTCTTGGACTCTAAACAGTCAATTTCATTGTTGCAGAAAACTAAATCCTTTGCAGCTAGGAATATTATACGGGTGGCTGCCCCAAACCTTTTTTAACGTGTGTCAAGTCTCTTCCTTTTACACCATTCATAAATGTTTTGTTTTAGCACTGAGCCAACATCCTTGGGTAAATTTGAGAAGGTTTCACTCCCTCTACCCATAGAAATCTCACTACAGAGTGGTGTTCAACAATAGTGCAATCCCTCAGCGGAGTGCCCATGGTCATTTGATTTTGTCTTTAATTAGACTAACAGCAGGGTGCTGAGCAGTGTGTGTTCAAACTACCCATAACCCTTCACAAACATGTTATATTGTGTCCGTTTCTGTCCATTTTTGTTACTGTGTTATTTACAAATTGCCTTTACGTTTTGATTTTTGATCCACAAGCAGCACACCAATAATGGAAATAAGAGATGCCTGCTCCCTCCACTCCTCATTTGTCTGAAATCATGTATAGCCAGTGTGCATTCTCAGAACTTGAGGCAGCTTGGTCAGTGACAATGCTGGAGATTGCACCAACTAATTTTAAATAAATAGCAAACAAATGTAAATGATGAGTTAAATAAAAACTGCATCCTCTTAGGTTTACATGGGACAATGCTGTTGGCTGGAGGCAGTAAACTGGATAACTGACTACTGTATATTACTTCATTAATTTTAACTATTTTCCTCGCATTCTAAAGAACTATAAACTGTGAAGTCCATATGATCTAAACACTTAACAAAACAAGATAGTAAACATAATAGTAGAATGGCACCCAGATTCCTCTTTACCCTGGAGGAATGCCAAAAACATTTCAGAGATAATAAAAATTGCATTTATTTCCAACCGTAAACAGAAGGGTATGATGACTGTTGAGATTATAAAATATTAAAAGAAAAACAGAAAGGAAACTAAATCCCGTAGGCTTCTTTGCTCTTGTCTTTCTGGTAGAGTGATTTCATCACTCAGAGAATTACTTGAGTCAAATGTTGCTTTATGAAGCCCTGCGGCTGCCTCTGAAACCACTAGACCCCTGAGCCCAGACTGACCCTGAAAGAGCCAGACTTGAAGGCAGTTTCCCAACTGCCTTCTCTCTTTTTTGGTCGGCGTGGTCTTCTGTTATCAATCTCACTATGGTGCCTTTCGAGTATTTATATTCAGTGCACCATTCACAGTGCTAGAGTATAGCGCTCCCAGCAAGTCAGTACCTGTGTGTTCTGGCATATAGAGATGCCCTGCAATTTCCAGAATGAGGTTTCTCCAACGTCTGCCAATATTTATTCCGTTGTGTGCCATCCGTGTGCTGTTTTTGTTCTTGAAAACATGTTGACAACTGGGTAAACTGAGTGTCTCCCAACGCACTACTTACTTGTAATAAGCTGATTGTGTGAGAACACAGCATAGCTGTGAAAACTGCTCTGCTCTGCTTTGAGTACCTAAGGATTTACTTATGGCAGCACACAATGAGCAAACCAGCATATTAATTCTGTTAGACCTCAGAACAGCATTTCATACTGTCAAGTATGACATTCTACTGTCCATAATGGAGAACATTCTGAGTATCTCTGGCAGTGCCCTCTGGTTATTTAAATCCCATGTAACTGATAAGCAAGAGTTTGATAGACTTGGCAACAGCAGGTCCAGCTCAGTGCTGGTCTCACAAGGAGTCCCTCAGGGCTCTGTTATCAGCCTTCTTCTGTTCTGTATCTACATGCTCCCCATGGCCATATTATTCATAGCTTTGGACTGGGTTATCATTTTTATGTGGTATAGATACCCCAGAGAATGTTTGGGCTTCCCACCCAGGATGGAGGTGGAGTCCTTACCTGGCCAGGATGCCATAATGGAAGAATCGACTAAATGGGGGAATACCCGGTCAGAACACCTTATGATCCCCATCCTGGGTGGGATACCTGAAGAGTACAAGATCTGGCAGGAGAACATGACAGGGAGTAGTTCATCCCCAACTTTAATAGGTGGCAGTGTCCCTCACATAGACTTTCAGTTTGGATGCCCTCAGGGCTGTATGTGAGTTGGAGTCCGGAGAAGCAGCCCTGTAGAAACCCCTTGGGGATGATAGGGGGCGCTGCCCTTCTCCCTGGCTTTTTCATCACCCAGAAGTGCTTCCAACTGGCTATGTCACATCTCTGGAAATACAATAAAAGGGACTACACTGCCTTGTCTGGACTGGAGCTGGGAGGAGGACGAGCAACACTCAGCTGGAGGAGAGCAGTGGGGTGGAGAGGGGAGAGGTGTTTGGAGGAGAGATAATTCTTACATAAGGCAGCCAGCAAGACACTATAAACTAAAGGATTTTTAAAAAAGCATTAGGAGAGAGATAGAGAAAAACAACTTCCAGAAAGAAGATGGCTCAATTCTACCACCTACAGACCACCCCTCCGCTCCCAATCATCACACCTGGTTTAAGAATTCAAAGACTGCAATAACCAAAGTTATAGACAACTGATACGAAGCTTTTTGTGTGACCCTGATTTGAATTGTTCAGGTTGTATGTTTTCATATCCAACATGTACACCTAGTTTCCCTTTCAAATAAACATAAGTAATGATTGGAATAGTTTGAGTTTTGCTCAGCTGAAGTTGTCCTGTTGTTTGCTGACATTTAGTAATGACCGACGAGTGTTAATAAAACAAGACTATGTTCTTTCAGGGGCAGTGATCCCTTAACTCCTGTAAAGGCATTCTTGCTTGCTAGTACTGTGCAGCCCTTTCAGGGGATGAGAAAGCTGAGGTACATGGGCATCTCACGGGACCCTGGTAAGGCATTGTGAAGTTGAGATCACCAGCCTCAGTTGCTCTTTCTGACCAGTGCACCCTTTTTAAAGGTAATCTGTCTGGTATGTTCCAGCAGGAGTGCGTCATGGACTCGGAGTCCCAAAGCAAATACATTCCAATAGGTTCCAAAAACACTTTCATAAATGCTCACTAGACGGGGTATATTGCCAAACTCCTGCTAGATGTGAGAGCAAGACAGAATCTTTATAAAAATTAAAAGGTTTATTTCCACAAAAATGTTCTGTCTCACTATGAAGCTCCAGAGAGCACAAAAGGCATACAGTAGTTGCCAGAAGGGCAATCCAAGGCAAACAATACAAACATCTGAAACAAAGTCAAAAAACAGAGCACAGGTTCAAAAATTAAGTAAACACATAAGCACAGCAAAATAACTCAATCACTCACCAACTATTTAAAATGACAGCTGAAAACACAAGAAAACTCACCAACTCCCTAGCTCATTTGAAATGAACCACCAGTAGCTGTGGGAGACCATCCAGTTTTATAGGGTGGAGGGCAGTTACTGGGGTGATTGACAGAGGGAGACCACCTACGAAACACATGGAACATAACACAGGCAGCTTGTATATATAGAATAAAACAAAAATAAAGAAAGACGCACAGAATCAACCTAAAAAGTGTAAAAAATGAAGAAAGGAGATGTCAAACATGAATTTGAAGCCCAGCCAGAGGAGTAACCCTGGCTGAGACATGACAGAGCACAGCTCTTGAAGGGACTCCTGGCTTTTGTTAAGGCATTTTGAAGTGTAGCCCTTTCAGGAGGAAGCAATCCGAAGACTGATTAACACATCCTTGAATCCCGGCAGCGACAACCCTGGTAAGGTATCAAAGTTGAGGTCGCATTGAGTGTTCACTCAAATGCTTCCTAAAAAGATCCTTCCAGTGCCTTCAAGTTTCTGAAAACAAGAGTGTCAAATACATGTAGTTAATATTTCATTTCCATTTATCTCATATCAACAAGAATTTTTCTAAATTTCCCTAATCCACAGTTTTAATGCAGTAGATTATTTAATAGAATCCACTTTCTAGGCTGGATAAAACTGCTCATTATGAGGTGAAGTGAAATTTTATGGTTCTGCCTCACTACCTGACCAAATTATGTGTTGAAAACTGATGCATGGCTTTACTGAACTGCCTTTAATATTTCATAAGATTGTTTTTCACTTATTTAATTTGATTATAAAGTTTGGAATCAGTAGCAAGGTATGAAAGTATTTAGCTTGTCACCTAACAGATCCAGAGTCCCGGGTTGAAATCCCAGCTCAGTTCCTATCTGTGAGGAGTTTGCACGTTCTCCTCATGCCTGTTTAGGTTGTCTTCGGGGTACTCTGGTTTTCTGTCGACATCCCAAAGATGTGCTGGTCAGGATAAATGGTGGCTCTAGACTGAAACTATACAATTGAATGTGTGTGCAAGTGTGACCAACAATAAGCTAAAGTCCTACTCTGGTTCAGTTTCAGACTTGCACCCAATGCTACCAGGCTGGGCTACAGTTTTCAACATTGGGTTTAAAATTGGATGGATGTTCTGAATTGCTTTCAGAGGGAATACTAGTAATGTGAAGAAAAAGGTGTAGTCTAAAGCAGCTGTGTGTCAATAAAATACTTGTGGTAGATAGGGGGCGCTCTCGCTCCCTTGCACCCCTGTCCACGACTCCAGACACCAGGTAAAAGTCCAAACTTTGACTTTATTAAATTGCCACAGTGCACAAAGCACCCTCTCCTCCACTATACACATATAATAAACAATACACAATCAATAAACAATCCTCCAGCTCCCAGACGCGTTGCCACCCTTCCACCCAGCTCAGCTTGCCGTCTGGGAGCTCCCACAGTCCCCAATCCCCAGTCCATGTGATCCTGTATCACTTCCGGGTCAGGTAAAATGTTCTTTTCTTCACCCCGGAAGCCCGTCGCTCTTCCTTTGACGAACTTCCGGGTCATAGGGCACAAATAAGTCTTTGGTCCTCCCTGCAGCTCCCTCTTGCAGCCCCTGTGGTATCCAGCAGGGTCTTGTATAAAAACTACACAGTCCATGACTCCCTGCTGGTCTTCGGGGCACCTCCATACTGCAGGGAAGGCTCCATCTGGCGGCCTGGGGGTATTGGCCGGGATGACAAGCCGGCCACATCTCACATACTCTTTTGAAAGCCTGGGATCCCAGTGAAGCTTTTTAATTTCATGTGTATCACTGCTGCTTGTATGTTTCCAGTCTAAGAGGAAACAGACACTTTAAAGCGGGTCACAGGGCTGCCATTACAACACTGTTTAAAAATAAATTGGTTGAAAATTACAGTGTTTCATTATTAGCATTTTGCACACAAAGCAAAATCAAAACACATTATGTAAAATGGATTATACAAATACTGAAGTACATCTATATTTTTTATCTAAACTCCAGCTCTACTACTTTGGTGATACTAGTTTCCTGTATGCTTGCTGGTAATTCTAAGGTGAGTATATAGTGATGCATTTAATTCTATGGTTGAGTTTTTCAGAAGGTGGTCTTCATGGCTTAGGTGGTGGTTGTCATTTATATACTGCAGTCTGGACTCTTTAACATTTGTGAGGTTTTGCACTTGCTATAATTTATATGGCCACTAGATGGCCCCCTACCCAGCCATATATATATATATATATATACTGTATATATGGCTGTATATATATAGTTCGCTTCCCGGGTCCACCCTGCGTGGAGTTTGCATGTTCTCCCCGTGTCTGCGTGGGTTTCCTTCAGGTACTCTAGTTTCCTCCCACAGTCCAAAGACATGCAGGTTAGGTGCATTGGTGATCCTAAATTGTCCCTAGTGTGTGCTTGGTGTGTGTGTGTGTGTGTGTGTGCGTGCCCTGCGGTGGGCTGGCGCCCTGCCTGGGGTTTGTTTCCTGCCTTGTACCATGTGTTGGCTGGGGTTGGCTCCAGCAGACCCCCGTGACTCTGTAGTTAGGATATAGCGGGTTGGATAATGGATGGATGGATGGATGTATATATATATATATATATATATACAATGACATGTGAGATCCAAGTTGGAGATATACGAGGGTTGCCTGAGTTTCTTCAACAAATCCTCAATACGTGGCATCAGATACACATCAAACTTGGAAATCTTATTCAAATCTATATAGAACTGAGCCGAGCCATCCAGTTGTGGGACCAGAACAACTGGAATTTGCCACTTCCTTTTACTCTTGTGAACTGCACCCAACTCAAAGATCTGCTTCACCTCCTTGTGTATCACTTTCCTTGTTGCTTCCGGAAGACAATACAGCTCAATTTAGTTGCAATCTTGTGTGCAGCAATTTCAGTCACGGCCAGGCATGGCTGAAAAGACATTTGAGTTCGTTTCAATCAATGACAGTGGCTCAGCCTTCTGGGTGTCCATCAAATCATCACCAATAGCAACTTCTGTCTGAGAGACTATGGCAGAAGTGGCCAACACCTCATGGGATTCATGCCACTCATTCAAAAGTATCACATGCAAGATTTGTACAGGCTTACATTGGCTGGGGATCCTGGCCTTAGACTATAATTTACGGGAGACATTCGTTCTTCCACTACTGCTGGACCCAGCCACTTTGCCTGAAATTTATGTGAGTTAGATAGCATCAAAACCAGTTCTCGATTGCCCTTTTTGAATTTGCAAAGTTTGCTTTTCTTGTCATAATTATGTTTTTGTGCCTCCTGTTCGCGCTGCTGATGCTCCACTGCGATAGAGGACGGTTTAGAAATCTGTTCTTGGAGCAAAACAACCAATCTCTCCCGTGAGTTGCATTTTGATCTCTTGTCCATTCCACATGAAAATCTCCAACACTCCTCGAGGCCCCTACCATATACAATCAGAAATCACCCAATATAAGAAACCAATCTTAATTCAAAAGTGTGGTGTTTTGAAATTCAGTCCCTTCTGCTCCTTATAGTGCTTATTTAAAAGCAAAGTCTAAGCTGCTGTCAGTCCATTGTAGGCATGCACACTCTGTCGGACTGTCAGTCCCTGCTTCTTTATGGCCTGATGCAACACTCTGCTCTTCTCCAGCCATTGTTTCTCCATTGCCTGTTGCTGATATCTGGCTTGTGGAGGTTGAAGGCACAAACGCCTGATGCAAAGAGCCGTCTAATTGTCCCGGACCTACCAGGTGATGGGCCGTCCCCCACCTCACTGGACAAATCAGGTTCAAATTCTAAACTGGCTACTTCACCAACCTTGTCAGTGGCAAGCCTCTTCCAACCTACCACAGAAAGAGATGCTCTGTAGGGGGCTACAACACATGGGCAGTCCAAACTTTAAAGTTTCTCCCTTTAAATTTCAGAGGAAGTAAGATAGTCTCATATTCCTTAGCATCTCCATAAACACAGAGAATGTTCACCCAGCCTGCATTTGTGTAGGGAATTTGCAAGATGAAGTCACTGTGAACTACGCCGAGGTCACTACCAGAGTCCAACAGGGCCGGGATTTCACGTTAGGCCAGCTTAATAGAAACCTTAAAATTGATTTTCTTCAGCATCCCAGGGGAAACCTGAGAACCGCATACATGGATCAGACCGAGGTCTATGGACTGTGCAGGCGAGAGCCAGATGTCAGATTACAATGAAAGCACCTGCAGTTGATCACAACTGTGGAATTCTTACGATAGCACCTTCTACCTGTGGCGCTTGTCTGTGTGCTCCCAGCAGTGGCATCATCAACTCTAGGAGCCTGGGCTTGAGCAGGAGAAACCAAGGCGGGGCTGGAAGCAGATATTACTCTGAGGAGAGGAGAGGATGAGTTGGAAGCGGAGGCTCAGCCCCATAGCTTCTGCGATTGACCATTGGGCATGGATGCAATGGTTGGGTGGAAGTCGATACCAAGTTAAGATAGCCTCTCTATTTTCTGGTGGTTTAGGCACTCTCCATTCTGTGGGTCATGTCTAGCAGTGAGTAGACATCATTCCTGAGTATCTCATCACTATGATCTTATCCCTGAGAAGAGTGCGTCAATAGCAAACTTTTCCACAATGTAGTCAAAGGTGTCTCCACAAAACCAGTTTTGAATCAGGTCTACAAAGTCCTGGATCTGTCCCCGTTTAGGACAATCTGGATCAATTTGCCACAGCCGAAACTGACACCCCTTGGCCATGGAGCTCATAGCTGTATGGAGGAGGATCTGTTGCTTCAGGAAGTCATAATCATCAAGCCTTTTGGGAGGAAGATTTTGTATGACCTGCAGGGCCTTCCCAGTCATAAAGGGGGCCAAAACAGCTGTCCAGACTCCCTTGTCCCATTGCATCACTGTTGTCATGCCTTCAAAACCGAATAGGAAACACACTGGGTCTTCACTGGCACAACTCTGGGACATAAGGCAAGGGCAGGGATGCCTGAAGGAGCATCAACCAGCTCCTGTGATAGAGGAACTTCATGCGCCTGTTGAAGATCTATTAGTGTAAGACCCTACTCCTGGTACCATGTGACATGTGTGAGAAGATGCTGAGTCAAAAGGCTTCAAGAAAACCAACTTTATTCCAATCAAAGCTGGAACAGTTAGGGTATTTATTCAGATACCACTACAGTATACACAGACACAGCAAGCAAACAGTAACAGGGCCAGGTCAGTGGCTGGGTTAGAATGTTCTCTGCATCAGCCCTGTGGTGAGGCTGTGCATTTGCAGTTGCCTTGGTGGCACCATGAACCTGCAGTTGCCTTGGTAACGGACAAACAATCTTTGACAGACGCATTAACCACATTTCGGCATGCAGCACAGTTAGGGAGGGTCTCAATGGGTCTCAACAATCTCACTATATACATATAGAGCATAGCAGTTTTTCAAATCTACAAATTCCATTATGGGCTCATGACAGTATGACAGCAGGAGATGGAAAATTGTCCATCAATGGGCACACACACACACTGAAACAGTGTAGAGCCACTTAACTCCTCAATGTTGGTAGAAATTGTCATGAAATCAATCTTGAGGCTCGGCAAAGGTTCTTATTAAAAATCCTTTACTGCAGCAGATCTTCAGGGGGACAGCAAGTGATGCAGAATGTTCAGCCTGGCTGTTTGAAACAGACATAAAACTTCCTGATCTTATAAAGACATACAGTAGATAAGAAAGATAAGTCATGACAGCAAGAGAGCAAATAATCAACTTATAAACTGAAGGAAGGTACAGCTATCTCAAAGTTTTGCAGAAAAGAAAGGTGTTTTATTAAAAACATTTTAAGGTATTTTGTTATGCAGAAGCAATATATAGATATTGTGGTCCCCGGCCGGGGCTGGAGCCCGGCCGGGACGCCCAGGAGGA
>JANRMT010062829.1:26545205-26565083 GCA_026402145.1 Polypterus bichir lapradei
CCACGGGTCGAGGGCATGGAAGCCCTACCCTGTAGGGGCCCGTGGTCACCGCCAGGCGGCGCCCCGATGCCGGTTTATCCCATCTGGTCCTCGGCCGGGGCTGGAGCCCGGTCGGGACGCCTTGGAGGACCGGAGGAGGGCGTGTGCCTCCTCCAGACCGAGTGGGGGGCGTCCATCCTGGTTATGCAGGGGGCCTCGGGTACAGGGCTTGGAAGCCCAGCCCTGCAGGGACCCGTGGCCACCGCCAGGCGGCGCCCCAGTGCCTAATTATCCCGGGAGCCCGGCACTTCCGCCACACCAGGAAGTGCCGGGGGGAAGACGACCGGGGATGCACGGACGGCTTCCAGGTGCGCAGCCGGCACTTCCGCCACACAGGGGTGTGGCCAACGTCAGGTGCCGGGAAGCAGCTGAAGCTCGTCCGGGTCCCCATAAAAGGGGCCGCCTCTCTCCAGTCAGGAGGTGGAAGTCGGGAGGAAGCAGACGGAGCTGGAGAGAGAGGACGAGAGGCGGCCAGGAAGGCACAGAGACTGTGGGCCCTGGACTTTGGGGAAATCGGTGCTGGAGGCACTGGGGTTGTGAGTGCAAAGACTTGTATATAGAGTGAAAATAAACGTGTGTCGGGTGAAGCCATGTTGTCCGTCTGTCTGTGCCGGGGCCAGCGTTCACAATATATACATACATAGAAAAATGGATGTAATGATAGGTGTGAAGTATTTCCAATTCTGGTTGCTTTGTAACAGCACTTTGAAGTGGTAATGGATATCAAGATCAACAATACACACTAATAAACTTTTATTTTCTATACTAAACACCATACTAAGGGGTTTTACAAGTTAAGACACATGTTACAAATTCATTTTTTTATGGTTGGTGCATGGGCCACTTAAGAATCATACAGTGTGCAAGGGGTTGGAGTTGAACTGGCGGTCTAGCGAGGTACAGTTCCCTAGAGCAGAGAAGTCAGATCAGGAAAGCATCAGCAAGGTATAAATGGAATCGAAGGGGAAATGACCAAAGAGGCTTTCTCCCAGTTGATTTCCTGCTGTATCCAAGGAATGTGTGTGTTAGACTGGTTAAAATGTCCCTTCATTGAAACGGTGTTAGTGCAGAAGTCAATAAATATAACACCAGGACAGGTCACTTGAAGAAATTCTCAGATGATTCTGCACTTATATATGGGATGTATTAATAAGGGGGGGTGAGACAGATTATAGAAGTCAGGTGGAGAACTTTGTTTCTTGGGTCAAAGAGAATTGTCTGCAACTAAGTATCAGCAGTACCAAGAAGCTAATTGTTACGTTTTGCCGCACCAAAGAGCCTCTATGTCTAGTTAATTTTCAAGGAGTGGATGTAGAGGTGGTCTGCTTCTACAAGTACTTGAGGGTTCTCATTAAATGTGTTTGGACTGGTCTTGGAACACAGAGCAACTATGCAAGAAAGAGCAGAGCAGGGTCTTCTTCCTTAGGAGACTGCATTCCTTTAATGTGGGAAGTGACATCCTTTACATCTTCTGGCACTCTGTGATGGCCAGTGTGATTTTCTACACTGTGGTGTGCTGGGCTGGTAACATCACTTCAAGGAAAGCTCACCAGATCAACAGGCTAATTAAAAGGTCAAGCTCAGGTATAGGACCCTGTGGAGGTTGTAGCAAAGGAGAGGATTAAAACAAAACTGAGTGCCATTATGAACAATACTGGACATCTTCTCTCCGACACACTAACACTGAGGATTTTCAGCCATTGAATTATTCAACAGAAGTGTTACAAGAAACACTAAGGGGGGGCTCCTTTATACCAACAGCAATATGTCTGCATAATGCCTCACTGTGACTGTGACAGCAAAAATTCTCTTCCTTTTTAGTCATCCTGGTCTGTGTGTTCGGATCATTAAGTGTGTTTATATGTTTTTATTTACCTATCTCTTTATGTATTTGTTAGTATTTATATTTTATTTATTGTATTGTTATTTTATTTTATTTATTTATTTTTAAGCCATATTCCTCATGGGGACATAGAAGTTCTGTTTACAAGATGTAGTCCCCTGTCTTATGCCAAATGCTGCCTAGATAGCCTGCTGTGCCCAACAACCCAAGAATAAGTGGGACTGAAAATGAATGAAGGCTTGTTTTTTCTGTTAGGGCACCAACATGGCGCCAGCAAAACTGCCTCCTTATAGTGGCTGAAGTCTGGATTAATGTATAGTTAGGATGTCAAGTGTGTTGATTTTGCATGTTCTCTGTGTGTTAATTTGGGTTCTCCTGCAAAGCCTGGAGATGTGTTGTTAGACTGACTAGAAACACTAACTTGTTTTGTGGATGTTGGTGCAGGCCCATGTGCAAGTGTTTTCTGCAAGGAAAGACCTCATGCCTGGCTCCTGCCTTGCACCCATTGTTATAAGACTAGGCTCAGGCTCTCTCCTTCAGTCTCATCAATAAAAGATGAGCAAGGAAAGCTTAAAAATCACTCCTGTTACTAGCATTTTGAAGGAACACACACATCCACATGTTTTTGATGAGATCTCACATTCAGTCTCTGAGAAGCAATTTTTGTACACAGATGAATTATTCATTTCACCTGAACTCTGAAATAAAAAAAATCAACACAGCCAGGTTTGCAGGTAATTAAGTCTGGAGCACAATGACCTCACTTGTACAGCTTATACATTGCACATAAATAACTAGACAGCAGTCTGAACAAATAAATGAGTTTCATTGTTGGCCTTTATAAAGCAGGATGGTCAACCTGGTGCACTGCAGCACATGATGACCATACCAATGTGACAGTGGAATAATGAAATGGATATTATTAAAAGAAAACTCTTTTATGATAGAAAGACCTGTAGGAAAAAAAATGCAAAAAAAAAAAAACTGACAGGCAGTCTGTCACAACGACTGTGTCTGTACTTTCTGTATTGGTGTTGAGCCTTCAATGGACTACCAGATCAAGGCTCAAACCACAGGCCAAGGTGGGACAACATTATTGTCCCCATGACACCTGTTTCTTTGAGCTTCTTGGATACTCACATTTATGATTTCTTCTCACTGACTTCAGTTTGTCAGACACACCAATCATTTCTATCCACACTATGATTATGGAACTGTACACTTGTGACTCTAGTTTGTAGAAAAAAGGGAATATTATATAATCATAAAACATCCCAAATGACTAAACTGGATTTTTTAACACTATGATTCAGTTTTCAGCGTGAAGCTTTTTAGTGACTATGATGTCTACATGGCCTCATTGATGGATTTAACATCACTGTGTGTTTCGGGAGCAAGAACCAAGCTCAAAACAAAACAGGAAGCAGGACCGGTTCAGATCAGTCTGGCTCCTGGACCTAATGAAAATGGGACATCATTTGAGAAAAAAAAAATGCTGCAGAAAAGGTGTGTCTGCCATGCTGGGTTAGCATTGAAGAGCTAATAGAAGACTAGAAAAGAAGAGTTCAGAGATCAGGTTTTATTTACTAGGCATCAGGTAAAAGATATTATAAAATTTGTTTTCCAGTTGGATAAAAAAATAAAAAAATAAATAAATAAAAGCCAAAGTAATTACACATTATCTAATGAAATACACATTAGATAATGTATATAGTACAGTACATATACTTGTATGCAGACCCAACAAATGGCCATCACCAATGTATTAAATACATTTAATTGAAAAGTATCAAAACGTCATTACACATCCATCCAGTTATTGCTGAATCAATTTTATAAGTTTAAATATTTAATTTACAATTAATCTTAGTTCATAGTGATGCTTGTGAAATGGAAAAATTACATTGGGCACAAAAAAATGACCTGGGTTGATTTGACTGCGTTTTTAGCTGCTACAATGGTCTTTCACATTTTACTTTTTCAGATTGAATGGCATGGAGGAAGATTGAGCTTTGCATCATTTAATGCACATATTACTACTGGCAATGCCATGGTTTACACTGGTTCCCAGTTAAGCGTAGGGCTGATTTTGAAAAGTCTTATATGACCAAGGCTCTGCTTATTTATCTGAACTTATTGTTACTTAGAAACCAGACAGCACATTGAGATGTCAAGATGCCGGCCGGCCTACTTAAGATTCCAAAGATTAATAAAACAAGGGTAGGAGGTCAAACTTTTAATTACCGTGTCCTGCAGCAGTGGAATGATCAGCCTGCTAATATACAAGGTCCACTTCACTCTCCAATTTTAAATCCCAGCTGAATACCTTAGTGTTACAGTCTGGCATACCCTGACTAGAGCTGCAGACAAGTTGTGCATACTATGTATCTGTTTGTTAGTCATTTGTACAGAAATATAAGTAATGCAATATTTATAAACTTAATCCTCCTTGTTGCAAAAATAATAAATAAAGAAGAGTCTTGAGTCATCATTATATGTGAAATTCAAACATGGCTCTCCTTTGCTTGCATCCATGGGTGGAGCCCAAATGCGCCTTCGTCAAAACATTATGACAGAATGAAGATATCTATCAGAAGGCTTCCTTTTATCAGTTAGGTTCATTTACATAACATATTTTAATATACTGTATTTTAATTTTCACCAATCAGCTTTAGATAAACGGTATACTCCAAAAACACACCACTGAATTAAATATTATGGAAAGACCCAAACTAATTAAACATATTAAAAAATTATTAGTATAAGAAATAAGACTTCTCATATGTAAGCTGTTAACCAGGGAACAAAACACAAAGCTAAATGTTATGGATGGTCTCATTTTCTAACCTAATCTAATATGTACTGGTATAAAAGAAGTCCTTTTTTAACAAGCAGGCAGTTTCAAGCCCTTTTTTCTTTTATACTCCTTTATTCTGTTTCTCTTCTTGATATGTGGCACTTGGTGACACTGCTGTACTGCCAGGCTTCTCTCCTGCGTATTGTGACAGATTAGGGTTTCCTCGCACCCTTGTACCCTCAGACCACACGTCAGACAACAAAAGATAAAAGTCCAATAATATTTATTATAATAATAATGTGCACAAAGCACGCTCCTCTCCACAATTCTCCAATAAACAAATCACAATAACAATCCTCCTTTCCCAGACGCTTAGCCACCCTGCCTCCCAACTCAGCTCGTCCGTCTGGGATTTCCCACAGTCCTTTATAGTCCTTGACCCGGACGTGTTTGTCCCTCAGTCCGTGTGACTTTCTATCACTTCCGGGTCAGGTAAAAACTTCTCTTTTTCTTCAGCCCGGAAGTATATCATTTCTTCCGTTCCCATGACTTGGAAATACTTCCGGGCTGTACGGAAAATATAAATCCCTGGGCCTCCCTGCAGCGACTCCTGGCGGCCCCCATGGTATAGCAGGGCTGTATATTATGACTCCACTGTCCATGATTCCCTGCTGGCATTCGGGGCACCTCTATGCTGCAAGGAGGGCTCCATCTAGCGGCCTGGGGGTATTGGCCGGGATGAATGGCCGGGCATATCTAACAGTATGGAAAAGTCATCTTGGATAAGGGAGTGCTGGAATCATCAGATGGAAAAATTATCTCATCAGCACAGACTCCACTATAGAAAACCCTGGAGCGGGTAGGTGGCCAGTTGGCCAGGGCCTCCAAGACTGTGACTTTACTTTTGATTTACTCTTTGACAAATTTAATCTCCACCATTGTCAACTGGCCGTAGTTCATCAATTAATTAATGGACAGATATTGTTGGTTTCCATTTTTGCGTAGTCAGATTTTACCTTGTTCACCGTGTGTAGTAACAAATCTGTATTCTTATGTGTGCCAGTTCTCTATTTATTTGTTTTTTTTTTATTTTATCTGAGAATTGTTCAAAAGGCACTGTGGCTGCACTCAGTGAATAGTGCTATACAAAAAATAAGTTGATGATGTTATTTAAAAGATAATGTTATTTTGAGATGGCCATTAACTGTATTTTGTTTGATTTATGAATGCTCAGATATGTATTGTTTGAAAAATCCATCTATTAAAATGCAAAACTTATTCAGACATAGGAATAACATGCAGGTATTCTTCACACCATTTATTTGGGGGGTGCATGTCACACCTGTATGCTTGTTCATCTTCATCAGGTATAAGGCCGGCTGCCCAGGTATCATGTGCAGAGTTACTGTACACTGTCACACACGTGCGCATGGGAGGCAGCTATAGGGCTTGAGTAAGGACAGTTCCGAGACATACCGGGATGTGGCAGAGTGCACTGACTCTTTTTCTCCCTTGCCTGCAGACCATTCATGAGAGATTCCACCTGGTCCTCTTGACGTCACTTCTGGGACCGAGCCTATGGAAGGAGACCTTGACGGCTCCTGTCCCTGTGATGTCACGTCCGGCCCTTTTGACTTCACTTCCTGTCTTCCCCATTAAAAGCCTCCACCTATTCCCTATTCCCTCAGTTCTGTTTTGGACTCGGTTTTGTGCACATCAGTGCTGTATCCATTTAAGCAACTTTGCAGCCAGGAAAATAATTATACGTGTGGCTGCCGCAAACCTTTCTATGACTCTGTGTTGAGTTTGTGACACCACAAATCCTCAATAATTTTAAGGTCACTGTAAGGTAGGCATGCTGGCTTGCGGACCCTGGCTGTTACATGTAATAGTTAATGAATCCTCTCTCACACTTGATCCTCTTTGTTATAAAAACATAAATAAATCTTACAAATTGGGGTTAATGGCCATGTCACAGAATTTGTGAGTCAGTATAGGGGGCTGCATTATAATAACGCTGACGTCTATAACTAAGCTATTTTACTAAGGACTTTGGTATCTCTAGATGCTCATAAACATAATTAAGCATTATCCAGTAATTATAACATCCTCTACTCCTCTCCCGAGCCTCCCGGCAAACTGAAGAGAGCTGGCTAAACCCAAGATGCCTGCATTAACAAATCTTTGATTTCATGCTCAAAGTATTGCATTGCAACTAGGAGAGAACCAGCGCTGTGTAACTGTTAAAGACAAATGGCTTCTTTCACTATTGATATCAGAACTATTTAAACTGCTTTCCAAATACTAAGAATGACTTAGTAGGTTTTCTAGTGCCTGTTATGTTTAGAATATTGTATGGCATTGAACTAAACTGGAAAAAAAGGTGAAAGGGGATTGACTGCATAATGATCAGGTTGTTTGCACAAATGAGTTTTAATTCAAAGGCATCAAGGGTGAGGATGGAGGGGTGTTTTGTAATACAAACTGTAAAAAGAGAGGAAGAGCTCAGTTTATTTGTTTGACATGAATTGTAATGATTCAGGTAGAGTGGTTGTCCATTTGGGTGTGCCTTTAAATATTTGACATTGAGATACAAGCTCTTCATGCATTATTTTGAAAAGCCCACCTGAAATTCCATCTGTGCCAGCAGACTTGTTTATCTTGATTTTACAGTTGGTATTTTCAGCTTCCTCTTAGCTAATCTTTATTTATATGACTCTCCAACATGTCATCATGGAAAAAAAAAAGAAATCATTCGGTCCTTTATGTTCAAACTGTTTCATCCATTTTAGGGTCACAGACTTTTGGGACTCACCAGGCAGCATTGCGCCCAAGGCAGAAAGCAACCCTGGATGGAGTGCCAGTCCATTGTAGAATGCTCTCATATACCCAGGAGTGACTGTATACAGCTCATAATTCACATTGCATACCATCCTTGGGATTTTGGAAGAAACGCAGGGTACGTCGTGTCAGGAAGAATGTGAGAAAATCACATGGACAGTGGCAACACTATGGTGCCACCATTCTGAGCAGGAACAAACATATCAGCAAAAAAAAAAAAAAAAAAAAAAATGATGATGGCCACTGAATCACCATACCAGGGACGAGAGAGACATGGCCCCCTGCTGCCACCCAATGACATGGGGAACCTCAGATATGTCCCCCATCCTTCACCAGTGTCCTGGACTTACATGAGCACCCTGACATCATCTGCTCTCAGGATCCATACAGATTATTGAGGCATACTGCCCCCTAGTGGCACTTTGTCATATTGATGTTATGCAAATATTAGTTAGTCTTTGTTCTGGGTTCCACAATTAAGTACATTTTTATATAACATCCTAAATGATTATCTGCTGTAAACATAATGAAAACATTATTAACTTTATAATATAAAACTTATTTTGTTATAGTACAGTAGAAAAGAGGAAAATATTTTGTTGTAATTAATTAAATTAGAAAATTCTCTGTTTTGTAACAGTAGTAATAGTAGCAGTAATGTTAAGTTTAGTTCAGTACAGAACTAAAACAAAAAAAGGCTGCTGAGTCATCATATCAGTCATATCAGGGAGGAGAGAGACATGCATTCGATAAATAGTCTCCCTGCTGCCACCTAATGGCATGGTGGACCTCAGATATGCCTCCCATCGTCCCTAAGTGTCCTGAACATACATGTTTGTTCTGAGCGCCACCTGCTCTGGGGCTCCATACAAAATATCAGAGTATTTGTCACTGGCCATTTGTCACCCGACCATCATCCTACAGTCCCGATCTTGCCCTGTATTGTTGCAGTTGTGGTCACTACCATGTCCCCTATCACACAGTATATAGAGAGAATTCCAGAAACTAATATTAACTCTATAAGAGAAGGTTTAACTAATCACTGGCCTGGTAACGTTTTTATCATTTCTCTTGAATATATCAAGCTTGCAGGACAAAAGAAAATCTTAAAAAAAATTGTCACTTTCATGAAACATTAAATAAGACATCACAAATTAAACAGGAGCATTATTTTAAATTAAGAACAATATGAAAGGGTGGCACAGTAGTAGCACTGCTGCCTCACAGTAAGGAGACCAGAGTTTGTGTCTTCCCAACGTGGAGTCTGCATTTTCTCTCCGTGTCTGTGTGGATTTCCTCCAGGTTCGACGATACTAACTTGCCCTAGTGTGTGGGTGAGGTGTGTGTGTGTGTTTGTGTGTGTTGACTCTGTGATGGACTGGCACCCTGACCAAGGTGTGTTCCTAGGGTACAAGGCAGGAACAAATCCTGAACAGGGCACCAGTCCATCTCAGGGTCAACACACGCACACACAGGACAATGTAGTGTTGCCAGTTCACCTAACCTGCATGTCTTTGGAGTGCGGGAGACACAGGGAGAACATGCAAACTCCATGCAGGAATGACCGTGGCTTACTTACTGCAAGGTCTGCATGTTATATGGAGATACTACAATGGTTTTATCTTTACTTGTAAGGTTTTTCATTGTCCTTCTTGTGACTTTCATCCCAATTTTCCTGGTGCCCTGGCCATTATTCACTAATGAGTACATTAGTAGCTCTGATGCTCGAGGAGCTGCAGCTTTTTTGTTTCGTCTACCCTGGTATCTACTTCATTCATTGTTAATCGCCATTATTAGAATGCAATCAAAAGGGCAAAAAAGGTGAATTAATAGGAGAATGACAAAGAGAGATAAGTGCTAATACAGCAAAAATTCAGATGTTTTCATATTCATTATAAATGTACTAGCTCATTTAGCAGTAAAGTCAGTTCAAGGTAATATGACTGACAGATTGTGAAACAGGTTGGGATGAAAACCTGCAGCCACGGGTGGTCCTTCAGGACTGAACCTGGGAACCACTGATGTAGTGCAGTAGTAGTGCAGAGCAAACCTAGAGAAGTAATAAGTTCAAGACGCAAAATATGCACATTACCCTCAGAAACGTTAAATAACTTATAATTAAATAAACTCTGTATCAAATCTAGACTTAATTCTTTTTATTACTTCAAAGTTTCTTACTTTACTGCCATCAATACTATGAGAATAATAGGACTATTAGATAAAAAAATAATGGCATGGAGAGTAGCATTGATTGATCACAGTGAACACGTTTATTTAGAATGACCAGATCAATGTGTCATACAGTCAAATCCATCACTGCCATTTTAAATCTTTCAAACATTTTTTGTTGCAATAAAGTAATACAAAAAAAAGTTTTACTTTATAAATTAAAAACTGAGCTTGGGAGACATCTTGAATGCTTATCTCTCTATTATATAAAAAAAAAATCCTGGGATGAGGTGAAACTTTTTCAGAGAGATAATTTCATTTCCCGCGAGACAAGGCTTTGTGCCAAGAGATTTAACCAAGCTCGGGGCTGGAAATAAAAGACAAAGAGTAGATGACAAAGTAAAATGTTGTAAATAATTCAAAAACATTGGCTTGATACACATGCAGAGCAGGTTAGAGATAACGAAAGTACTAAAATTCAAAAAGCTCAAAAAATGATAGTAAAGATTGCATTAGCGCAAACAAACAGAAATTATTACTCAGTGAAATAACGGAACAGAGAAAAGAGATCGAATATATTGATATAGGTGATATGACAGAAGTATGTAGATATTGTTCGGATGTAAACTTTAAGTCGGAGACTTGTACATCGTCTAATTTGTGTTGCCATCAGGGAAAGGTTGTGTTTCTTCCCAATGAAGAGGCGTATCCGCAAGAATTAAAAGATTTGTTGTTTGGGTGAAAGTGAAATCCACGAACGCAAGCTGGCGCATGGTGCAGGCTGGGGGGTTGACGAGCGAAGCAAGCAGGGGACGAAGCCCCCTATTCTTATAATAATAAAAAAAAATAATAATCATATCTTTACTTAAATAGCAATAGTACGTATACTAAACACAAAATCATCCAGCTAATGGTAATTGCACCCCGAGTGAAGGGTTCTTGCTGTTTCCTAATGCTTTTCCTTCTTCCTTCTCTACAGATCAGATGACTGGCAGTCCCAGTGATGTCACTTCTGGGTCACAGATTCCTGACCCCACTCCTTCCTGTGTGGCTTTTGTGTCAGTCTGTGTTTTAACTCCGACCTGAAAACACTTCCATGAGATTTTGCTGTTTTTTTCACATCAGTTATATGAAATTTGGCTTTGAGGCTTCTTCATGTCTTATCTCACAATCTATAAATATTAAATAAAAAAATTTAAAACACATTTCAATTTCTTTGTTAAATCGATGTTATGTTATGTTAATGCTATCCAGTCTTTGTTCTATATTCCACAATTAAGCACATTTTATTTATTCTAAATTACTAACTACCTTCCAAATTTTGTAAATGTTAAGAAAAGCAGAATATAAAGTTATTGAGCTACAGTTGAGACAAGGAAAGTATTTTGTTGAAGTTAATTAAATGTTTCGTAACGTTAGAAGTATGTGTATTTTTTTTCAAAACCTGGCCAGATCTAATCAATAATATTTTAGAATAAGCTCTTAAAGCACAGAGGAAGCAATTATTTCATTTCTTTTCCATTCATCTCTATTGCCCTATTAAACTCATCAATTCAGGTATGTTTACAAGCATTAAGTTTTACCCCGTTGGCCATGCTCTCTCTCTCAGGGGTGGTGGTCGACTTGTTTTTCAATCTCAATCCTCCATCCATTATCCAACTCGGTATATCCTAACTACAGGGTCACGCTGGAGCCAATCCCAGCACGCAAGGCAGGAAACAAACCCCAGGCAGGGCACCAGCCCACCACAGGGCACACACGGGACAATTTAGGAACACCAATGCACCTAATCTGCATATCTTCGGACTGTGGGAGGAAACCCACACAGATACGGGGAGAACATACAAACTCCACGCAGGGAGGACCCGGGAAGCGAACCCGGGTCACCTAACTGCAAAGCAGCAGCGCTACCCACTGCGCCACCGTGCCACCTAATCTCAATCTTATTTTTTGTAAAAGTTGATCGATTTGTATGGAATGATTACAATAAAATTATTTAAAAAAAAAAGAAAAAAAAATAAGTATGTGTATTGGTAATGTGGAGTCTGGCTCATTGTTGATTTCATCAGACACAGATACCTAACAAGATCCTCAAACCATAGCTGTGTAACACAAACTAAGGGAAACACATTATGAAAGTGTGTTTCTTAGAAATGTACACATAATATTAAAAAAACAGTAAGAATATTCTTTATAAAAATGCATATTGTAGCTGCATTTATCCAAAATTACCAAAGTTCTGCAGCTTTTACTTTGCTTCATAGGATGACTCAAGTGTGATATATGATGAGATAATTCCACAGACAAATTATCTTCGTTTTAAAAGTTTTAGTAAAATTTCAAAGTAAAACAGTTCACACAGAAATGGAGAAGCAAATTTGATATAGCAAAGAAAAACGTTTTGTTTAAGGCTTATAAAGCTTGTTTCATTTCACTAAGTTTGGTCATACAGTCATACTTGAGGCATGTTGAACAAATTAATTAAGCACATTAGACACGGTCAGAAAACTGCATGCCATCTCCTATTTGCAAACACATCTAATAGTAAGACTGTTTCCCTAGCTGGCTTAATTAACACTATGTTCTTCAGATATAGCTAAGATAGTTCTATCTCATGTTAACTTATAGGGATGTCAAAGACTATACCATATCCTAGTAACTCCGAGAATCTGACATTCTGTAGAAAGTGAGCAAACACTGTATGCATTTAACATTACACATGAGCTTTCTAAGATTGGCTCTTACACATATATACGGTAATTCATTTCTTGCTGGTTGTAACTCACTCCAAAGTTAAATTGAAATTTTCTGGACAACACACATTGTTTGTAAACCTGAATAATTATACAAGTAACGTTTATTATGTCCTTTATTATTATTTTAATTTTTCTTTGTGCCATTGACTCCTTGAACAAACTTGTATGCACCGATAAATACAGTGAAATGACACGATCTCACACTCAAACAGAGCACCTTAATGGCTCTGCTTTATTGCCTAATTTGAATATTTATGGTGACAAAGGAAAGTTTTCTTTTTGCATGCTGCTGTTGCTGCCTACCTGAACTATTTAGGAAGTCACAGAGAGTTCTAAATGAAATGGATTCAGATAGAACTGTGTTTAAATTTTATTTTTTCCCAGAGAAATAAACAGATACATCAATAAAGTGCATTAACTTGCAGAAACATTGGTCTGAAGACACCGTATATTGCATATCTTATACACCATACATTATAAAATAGGTTTATTACAATATCCATCCATCCTTTTATTTCCTTTACCTTCCTAGAGAAGAGTTGCGGAGCCAATCCCAGCAATCCTCGGGTGCAAGTCAGGTGCAACACCTGGATGAAGCGCCAGTCTTTCACAGGGTTAATACAAACTCACATACACACATCCGTCAGGGCTGGCATGTCTTCGGACTGTGGGAGGAAACTCACAATGACATAGGGAGAACATGCAAACGCCACACAGGGAGCAGTTGGGATGCCAGTTCTGGTGTCCATGGGAGCCACACTAACACTGTGCCACCCTTGTTACAATATGTTACAGATAATAGATATCTATAACATAATAATAATAGCAATTCTTTACATTTATGTTTTCTCTCTACTCAAAGCACTTCAGTGAGTGGGGAGCACCTTCAATCACCACTAATGTGTAGCACCCGCCTGGATGATACAATGGCACCCATTTTCGTGCCAGTACGCTCACCACACATTAGCTGTTAGGTGGAGAAGTGATGAGAGAGAGAGAGTCAGTTAGAGACAGGGGGTGATTGGGGGCA
This sequence comes from Polypterus bichir lapradei, assembly GCA_026402145.1. Taxonomy (NCBI): domain Eukaryota; kingdom Metazoa; phylum Chordata; class Cladistia; order Polypteriformes; family Polypteridae; genus Polypterus; species Polypterus bichir. Next base: position 26,558,681 of record JANRMT010062829.1, read on the forward strand.
GAATGACTAGGCCGTGGTGGGCTTGTGGACTTGTTACTCACTTAAACCCCAGTAAGTATCTTTTTCTTGCTGTCTCTTCAGTTCTTCTTCATGTCTTTGTCTTTAGTCTTTGTTAGTTGTCTTTGTCGTCTTTTCCTGTTTCTTTTTTTTTCATTCCGCTATGTAGGCAGGTCTGCAAAATGGAAGGTGGCAAAGCAATTTCTGTCCATCTCATTTTCGTGGTTGTCGGCCTTGGTGCCAACACTCAAACTTTGCTTCCAGGCATTCAATAGAAGTAGAAGTACAATAGAAGTAGCACTATTGCAAAAGGCCAGAAAATGGAAGCAGAAATAATTATTTTCCCTTTCCTGTCTTCCTGCACTACCATTCTATTTTTTTCATTGTCTGTGTGTCCTTTTTTTATTGTATGGTAACTGCTACCTAAAAGTGTTGGCTAAAACCTCTCCAAAATCCAAGTGCCAGATCCAGCATCTCTCCTAAAACTGACCTGTGCTCTTTACTAAAGACCAGCTCACTTTTCTCCATTTTATTGCATGGAGATTCATAGGCTGTCTTTTTAAACAACTGGTCAGTCAGGTTTCGAATTACTGAACCTAAGTGTGTGTGCTTTTTAATTACTGCTGGCCCCAGCACAGCTGTTAGGACCCTCACATCCCTGTACATTCCTGGCTTCTTCCCTGAGCTTATAAAACTTCCTGCTGCACCATCTCCCATCCTTTGTTCTTTGGCTTGTCCTGTTTCATTCAAACCAAATCCTAAACTGGTGCACTTTCTTTCTAACTCAGCCTTTCTTGCACTAGCACATTCAGACCTTTCACACACAAGCACTTGAATTCCTTTCATTTCCATTGTTCCTTGTTTAAATTCCACACTTTCTTTATTCAGTATCCTTAAGCCATTATCCATTTCATGCCCTCTAGTCAACAATTGCCATTCACACTCACCAGCTTCTCTGCCTTCTATCTGATCTCTTTGTCCTAAATCAAATTTCAATGCAGCACTGGTTACCTTTCCTAACAGTGGCGAAATATCTATCAGTGTAGCATGTTCTTTAAATACTGGACAGACCTCAGAATCACCTGGAGATTGTGGTGCAATGGAGAATAACGGAAGAAAACATCCTTGTTGTTTTTCCTTCCTTTCATCTCTCTCCTTTTCCTTACACACACCTTCCCACTCTTTATCTGTGCACTCATCTGTCTCATGTAAGTCACCCACCCATGTTTTAGGGTTCCAGTCCGATCTGGTTACTATTGCTCTAACTTTCACCATGGGTGGTTTACATTTCTTTTTTCCACTGCTTTCACGGCTTTCCACTTCAGCAGTGGGTGTTCTACATGCTAACACTTCATAATTATCACACCAGCTGTTACATCTTTCAAAACTCTCATACAACATTCCATAACTTTTAGTCACTTTGCTATTTTCTTCCTCATCATGATCTTCCTTATTTCCAGTAATACAAGCTAGTAAATCTCTTATAACAGCAGCTGTCTTCTTTAAACCTGATCTCTGTTTTCTTGCTTTTAATCCTTCCAGCCCCCTTACATTTTGTGGCATGCTCAGCTCAGCTTCTGCTTTCTCTACCTGCACTACAGGTTTCCTAGTTTTAGCCTGCTTGCCCCTGCCACTCCACTGGAAGATGGCTGACTTTAAAATGAACTTAGGCATTTCTGAGTCTACAATTTTACTCTAATACAATTTGCCAAATTCGTTATGGGTTGGCCTACTTTTGCCCCTGTAAGCAAACATACACATACATGCACAAAGATCCTAAACGGATAAGTACCTTATGAATGACGAATGCATGTCCCATCACTCCCTAGCACTTTAATTAGGGACTCACTACCACCAGCACTAACAAACATGCAGGTGTCCTCGTGATACACATGAAGTCTCTACACTTTGTTGGTTATATTCCATTCAGCAACCAAACAATGTTTTACTTCCACCACATTTGTACACTGGGTGCCCTAAAATTCACATACATAAACAAACACATACATCAAAACAGTATTTGCAAACAGGGTGCAAAACATGGTTACCCCAAAATCCTACCGGACTACGCCAATTGTTTTATCTTGGTAGAGTAATATATATATTGCTCTGCTTTCCCCTATTGTATTATTAATATGTAGCCTTAGAATGCCTAATCTCACAGACTTACCACTGTATATAACTTATCCCCACCTTCCCTTCTATATCTATAACCTCAGGCAATTAGATGTAGTAAAAAGACAAGCAGGAGTTAAGTTACACATAAAATAATGTATTACTGATAATATTCATAAATAATAACAAAATGCAAAGTACATTTGAATATTGGCAACCATACAACCTGATTAAATGATGATGTGTAAGGTGTCAGGTGGCACACAGACTTGTAGTTACTTAAAATGTCTTTAGCTAAGGCATCATTGGTGCTCAGCTTTCAGCCACATGTCTGTTCAATATGTCTGCTGAGCTGTGCTCTTCATTGTGTTATCTTCATTAGTTCATGGTGTGATGATCTTTATCAGTTGTTAGCAAGAGAGATGCTTCTTTCATCATATGTTGGTTAGTAAGCAAGAGAATGTGAGGTTAAGCACGTACATTTACAGATGTTCTGTCCAACCCCTACAGCCAATAGGACATCATGGTACTTAAAGGCCTCTGAGACAAGCCAATTCCAAACAGCCATACCTCAGACCAATGGGGGAAATAGAACATCTTAACACCCCCCAAACCATATGTTAAAGTACACCTTAGCCTACTTGCGGCGGTAGAAAGACTTTAGCAAAGAAACACTCACCAAACTGGTTTAAGACACATCCCCCAAATCCTGTCGTACAATTAGTCGTAAACGGGGGGCAAACACGAATGCCTCTCACCAAAGTAACACTAAATTACATTGCTTTGCCTAAATTACAAATAAAGACATACAAAACATTTATCAAGTTATATGCAAAATTTTACATCACAACAATATTGAAAGATATCTCATTATATTCTAGTATTTTGCAAAATGCTTCATTTTCTTATGGGCTGTCCGTTGGATATTTTTACATCTACGGTCACATGCATGTGTTGGCCCAGCATAAAACAAATCTAAAAAGTTTATAACAAAGCTGTTGGGGTGCATATTGGTCAACATACAGTATGTGTGTCAGGAATCCACAGCTGAATTTCGAACCTGCTGTACTCCTTTATGGCTATGGTGGTCCATTTGGATGGTGACCACCATGAAAGTTAGTACAGCTGACCACATTAAAAAGCCTCCATGTCTGATGTGACATTCAATATGATTTATAGATTATTACCAGTAATGCTAATTAAATAAATAAGCAAACTTGTTTAATTGTACAGAACCCTTAAAGGGACATGAGCAAAAAAAAAAAGTTATTTCTTGTATGAATGCAAAAAGAAATTAAAATATTTGATTGTTTCACTTGTTGATCATTTAATTTACACTTTTCCAATGTCTGCTGCATATGTAGTCTGTTGGACTGTTATATCTGTGCTGCACTCATTTCACATAGAATATATATATATATTATACAGTGGTGTGAAAAACTATTTGCCCCCTTCCTGATTTCTTATTCTTTTGCATGTTTGTCACACAAAATGTTTCTGATCATCAAACACATGTAACCATTAGTCAAATATAACACAAGTAAACACAAAATGCAGTTTTTAAATGATGTTTTTTATTATTTAGGGAGAAAAAAAATCCAAACCTACATGGCCCTCATGTTGCGTTAGAGTTATTCGTTGAGTAATACGATTTCAGTCTATTTGGCTTTGAAATTAACACGCAAATACTTTTAAACTTACACTTTTACTGTAAAACTCCACTAAAAACTATTTTTTACTTAAATTTTCAATAATATTGCATTGAATTTTAATTCTGTGTTTGGACTTTCATCGTGACAACGCAACGTATAACTGCCCGTGATTGAATTTCATTTCTTTCTCTCTATTAAATAAAACAATTTTTTCTAATATTTGGCTCTCTCAAATTTGACAATTTGTTAATTGCAAAAGATATTCTAACGGGAAACTGTTAACGTTTTAATATGAATGGCATATCAAGATCTCCTTTGTTGTGTAATGTTACTTCTTTCTACAGTAATTTGGGTGGTGGAAGATATTCTTCCTGATATTGTAAGTTGACGTTTTCATCTTTCACGCGATCACCACCAACTGTTTCAGCAGAGTCTATTGATACACATTTAACCAATTTGCTGTGGAACCGATCAACATTTTTGCCGTTAATTCTCGGTGCCAGGATTGCCCGTGTACTCATTTTTTCTGTTGATAACTCTTTTGTGTTGAAATTCTTCAATAAGATTTGATGTTAAAATTTATAAGAGCTGAGAAAGCAGAAACTGTGTTTGTCAAAAGCATTCACACACATGAGAGGTGAGATTACCATGTGTGTGGTTGAATATGGTTGAGAGGAGGGCATATAGTAAATTAACAGTTTAAAACGCTCACCATTATTTGTTCAGTGGCTCAGTAGCTCCTACTACTGCATTATGGATTCAGGAATTTAGGTTCAGGAGCGAGCTGTCCAATGTCTGTGTGCAGCTGGACATTCATCTGCCATCTTCGCAGGCACTTAGTGACATTCTCAGATGAGCTCAAATGATGACTCTAAACTGGCTTGATTTAGAGAATTACATTCAGAATGGTGTCCTATCCCGGGTGGCCTGCCTTACTTCTGATGCTGCCTGGATAGGCTCATCATTAGTCAAAATGATGGGTTAATAAACTAAGCAAGTTGGGTGAGTGTGCCCTGCAGGGACTGGCACCTATTGCAGGTTTAGTATCACCTTGTGTCTGATACTGCAGGGGCAGACTTTAATTCTCTGCCACCTTAAAGAGTGCAGTAAGATATTTAGTAAATGAATGGATAGCAAGTCTACTCTGTCATTTTTGTCATATAAACCCGGTTAATACTTTTCCTCTACATCATGATATTCCAAATTGATTGAAACCTTTTCAAACCTGTTTACTTCAGAATCAATCAAGCACAGAGCAAAGAATAAGAAACTGATGTAACCGTTTTTGTCAGAAATTCCTTAATAAAACTTTGCAGAATCATTTTAGATTTTGTTTTTAAAGTTACAACTAAAAGAAGATTTAACTTAGTAACAGTAAGGTTAGTGCAACAAATCTGTCACTGTATACCATAGTCAAAAGTGACGGGCAACTCGTTCGAGGCATTGTCGTACTGCACATAACGGCCAGCAGAGGGCGCCAATGTTACATGCGATTAGTAGCAAGCAATAGAATGAACTTATCTTTAAACTTACAGAATTACTTTCGATTACAACGTGTATGTTATTATATTACAACCCCGTAACCAATAAGTTGTGAAGATGTGTAAATGTGTACATCAAAATAGAATGTGATGATCTGCAAATTATAGATGAAAGACAACGTATCAAGTTTCTTAGAATTAAAGATAGCAAGGGGTTCACCACTCTGTGAAAGACCGAGTGGGCAAATAATGCAACAATCTAAAATATAATGATCCTCATAGTAAATCTGCAAAGAATTTGGGGATTTCATCTTCTGCACTACATTTTATCATTAAAAGACTCAGAGAATCTGGAGAAATCTCTGTATACAAAGGGACAAAACCAATATTGGATGGTCGTGATCTTTGGTCCCCGATGCATTAAAAACAAACATGATTCTGCAGTGGAAGTCACCTCATGAGGTCAGGGACGCATCCGAAAGCCATTGTTTGTAAATACAGTTTGTCTCCACATTTACAAATGTAAATTAAAACTCTCTCATGCACAAAAGAAACCATCTATAAACATGATCCAGAAACATCGCCACCTTCTCTGGTCCCAAACTCATTTAAGATTGACTGAGGCAAAGTGGAAAACTGTCCTGTGGTCTGACGAATCAAGGTTTGAAATTCTATTTGGAAATCATAGACACTGCAACTTCAGGGCTAAAGAGGAGATGGGCCATCCAGCTTGATACCAGCGCACAGTTCAAAAGACAACATCCGTCATGTTATGGGGGTGTATTAATGCCCATGGCAGGGGCAGCTTGCAGATCTGGGATGACACCATTCAGGTTTTGAAGCAGGATATGCTGCCATCCAGATAACGTCTTTCTCAGGGAAGGTCTTACTTTTTTCAGCAGGACAGTGAAATGTGTTGCTGGCATCAGATTCTAAATAAGCATATATATAAAAATATGCAATTTCTCAGTTTCAATATTTAATATATTGTCTTTGTACTATTTGCAATTAAATGTAGGGGTTTACCTTATTTGAAAACCACTGCATTCTGTTTTTATTTACATTTTACACAGTGGCCAAACTTTTTTGGAAACATGCATGCATATTATATTATATTATATTATATTATATTATATTATATTATATTATATTATATTA
>JANRMT010062829.1:26573525-26586392 GCA_026402145.1 Polypterus bichir lapradei
TTTTCCACTTCTTTGCTTTAATAAACTCCTGGGTTGCTTTGGCTGTATGTTTTGGGTCATTGTCCATCTGTATCATGAAACGCCGCCCAATCAATCTGACTGCATTTAGTTGGATTTGAGCAGACAGTATGTCTCTGAACACCTCAGAATTCATTCGGCTGCTTCTGTCCTGTGTCACATCACCAATAAACACTAGTGTCCCAGTGCCACTGGCAGCCATGCACGCCCAAGCCATCACACTGCCTCCACCGTGTTTTACAGATGTTGTGGTATGCTTTGAATAATGAGCTGTTCCACGCCTTCTCCATACTTTTTTCTTGCCATCATTCTGGTAGAGGTTGATCTTGGTTTCATCTGTCCAAAGAATGTTTTTCCAGAACTGTGCTGGCTTTTTTAGATGTTCTTTAACAAGTCCAATCTAGCCTTTCTATTCTTGAGGCTTATGAGTGGCTTGCACCTTGCAGTGCACCCTCTGTATTTACTTTCATGCAGTCTTCTCTTTATGGTAGACTTGGATATCGATACGCCTACCCCCTGGAGAGTGTTGTTCACTTGGTTGGCTGTTGTGAAGGGGTTTCTCTTCACCATGGAAATGATTCTGCGATCATCCACCACTGTTGTCTTCCGTGGATGTCCAGGTCTTTTTGCGTTGCTGAGTTCACCAGTGCTTGCTTTCTTTCTCAGGATGTACCAAACTGTCGATTTTGCCACTCGTAATATTGTAGCAATTTCTTGGATGGTTTTTTTCTGTTTTCACAGCTTGAGGATGGCTTCTTTCACCTGCATGGTGAGCTCCTTTGACCGCATGTTGTCTGTTCACAGTAAAATCTTCCACATGCAAGCACCACACCTCAAATCAACTCCAGGCCTTTTATCTGCTTATTTGATAATGACATAACGACGGACTTGCCAACACCTGCCCACGAAATAGCCTTTGAGTCAATTGTCCAATTACTTTTGAGCCCCTGAAATGAAGGGATTGTGTTAAAAAAATGCTTTAGTTGCCTCACATTTTTATGCAATCGTTTTGTTCAACCACTGAATTAAAGCTGAAAGTCTGCACTTCAACTGCGTCTGAGTTGTTTCATTTAAAATTCATTGTGGTAATGTACAGAACCAAAATTAGAAGAAAGTTGTCTCTGTCCAAATATTTATGTACCTAACTGTATATATTTATATACATATACATATACTGTATATGCAGTGGAACCTTGGATTACAAGCATAATTCATTCCGGAAAACATGCTTGTAATCCAAAGCACTCGTATATCAAAGTGAATTTCCCTTAAGAAATAATGGAAACTCAGAGGATTCGTTCCACAACCCAAAACTATTCAGATAAAAATGATTAATAAAAAATATAAAGTAAAAATACATTAAACAAATTAACCTGCACTTTACCTTTGAAAAGAATTGTGGCTGGTGTGAGGGAGACGAGAGAGAGAGGAGGGTTATTGTGTGGACGACTTTCACTCTAACTAACAGAATCCCTGCTATCTGTTGGCTCACTGGAATCTTCTTCTTTTTTTGTGACTTTAACAAGGAACCTCTCCAATGACAGTTGCTTTTGCCTAAAGAGTCACTACACTTGGATACAAAAATAAAAAAAATGCTTTACGCACTGTAAGGTTTCTAAACTCTTTTGGGATTCCACCCAACTGGACAACACGCAGAAGAGCATCCCGAAGCAACCGCAGGCTCCCAGTGCTGTAGCAGTTCGCCGTAAAAACGAATCCGAAAAGTTCATGGACATGCTATAAGCGCCTGCCGTTGATGGGTGATACAAGGAACATTATAAATACACAGGGCACAGTATTACTTGGCCACTAACCTAGCCATGACCCTGCCTGACTGCTGTGTCTGTGTATAGGAGAGTGGCAGATCCCGCTACAATAAATAACCATGCCGGTCATGTTTCAAGCTGAATAAAAGCTGGTTTTGCTAGAGATTCAGCTTCGTGTTTTGGGGTGCAAGACAGGGACTCACACGTTACAGCACACTTACGTGGTCACAATGCTATAGTAAACAGTATACGCTCATACGGATGTTGACTATATGAGTGAGGCATGCCAACTGAGACCAAGAATGGGAAACGATTACCCACAATCCCGCAGCGAGAGAGAGAGAAGAACCATCAGCTCAGTTGTGATCACGTGACATTTGGCAGACAAAGAATATACGTACTACTCATATTGCAAGACCTCGCTCATTTATTAAGTTAAAATGTATTAAAATTTTAGCTCGTCTTGCAAAACACTCACAGACCAAGTTACTTGCAATCCAAGGTTTTACTGTATATATATATATATATATATATATATATATATAATAAAAAAAATCTTGAGACCAGACTTTTGCCAAGAGATTTTTTCAACTCCCGCCCTCCTCTCAACCATTTCCAGTTAAAGGTCCATGCCCACGATCCTCTCACCTCTCATTCATGTGAATGCTTTTGTCAGACACAGTTCCTGCACTCTCAGCTCTTATACATTTTTATGTTTTCCTCACTTTAAGTTCCCAATAAAAGAAGACTTATTATGTCCAAATCTTATTGAAGAATTTCATCCCGAAGGGTTATTGACAGAAGAAATGAGTATACAGGCAATCCTAGCACTGAGAAATCAAGAGAAGTCAAACAAATTAACGTGGAAATTGCCAATCGGTTACACGGCAAATTGGTTAGATGCATATCAATAGACTATGCTCAAACAGTTGGTGGTGATGTTGTGGAAGATGAAAACAGCTTACAATATCTCGTTGAATATCTTCAACCATTAACACCGTCCGTCCCCCTAGTATATATATATATAGAGAGAGAGATTTGGATATTTGATGCAGGCAGTGTGGTGTTGTGGTTGACTTTGGAGGTGGTGGGTTCAAATCCTGCTACTGACACCGTGTGACCCTGAGCAAGTCACTTAATAAATGTAACCAATTGAATCATAAATGTTGTAAGTCGCCTTGGATAAAGGTGTCAATTAAATAAATAAATGTAAATTATGTAGTTCCATGAAATAACCTCTGGATTGCAATATTAGAGATAAGTTTTCCTGCACAAATTATTAAACTGATTTCTCAATTATATCACAGGCAACAGGGGTGGATCAGATTGATAGTGAGAGAAACTGACTTGTTTAACGTCTTGTGTGGTGTGAGACAGGGGTGTGTTATCTCTCCTTACCTTTTCAATATATGTGCAAAAATGGTGATGAGAGAGGTGTTAAGAGGGATATGAGAAAGGATTTGAGATTGGAGGACATCTCATTAACAACGTGAGATATGCAAGTGACATTGTGTTGATAGCTATCTCAGAATTTGATTTACAAAAACTAGTAGACAGGGTAAATCAAGCTAGTGATAAAGCAAGTTTAATAATCAATGTCAAAAAAAACAAAATGATGGTGTCACTAAGAAAATGTCATTCAGTCAGAACAACTGTTGCAGAAAAGATACTGAAACAGGTAAAGTCTTTTGTTCACTCTTTAGTTGGGTTCAAAGATAAAATAAATTAGAATTTGTCACCAAGATATTAGAAGGAGATTGGCTATGGCTAGAAATGCACTGTAGGCTCTTAAAACATCTGCACATCACTGCAGGGACATCACAGTGGCAACGAAAGTTGGACAATTACAAACAGCTGTATGGCTGATTGCAAAATATGGATGTAAAGGGTGGACATAAAGGAAGGATAATCAGATTTTGAGATATGCTGTGTCAAAGGACAGTCAAAGGCTTTTCCCAAGGCCACTCCAGCGTTGTCTTGGTTGTATGCTTTGGGTCATTGTTGTGCTGAAATGTGAATCATCTACGCACTCTGGAACAGGTTTTCTATGAGGACCTGTCTGTATTTGGCTGCATTCATCTTGCTCTCAAATCTTACCAGTCTCTCTGTCCTTGTCACTAAGAAACAACCCCTAGGCACAATACTATCACCATCATACTTCACCGTAGGGATGGTATCAGACAGGTAATGAGCAGTGCCTGGTCTTTGCCAGATATAGTGCTTGGAATTTTGCCCAAAGAGTTCAATTTCTGTCTTGTCAAACCTTTTCCTCATGATCTCAGAGTCCTTTAAATGCTGTCCAGCAAACTCTAAGCAGGAGATATCCACTCTACCACTAATGCCTGACTAATGGCGTGCTGATGAGATGGTCATCCTTCTTACAGGTTCTTTCAGCAGAGGGTTCTTGGCCTTCTCCCTGATTAAGGCTTTTCATGCACATAGTCAATTTGGTTGAACACCCAACTCTTGGAGGTGTTCTGGTGCTTAATCCCAAACTTCACAATTATTGAGACCACTGTGCTCCTGGGAGTACTCAGATCTTTAGAACTGGTTTGATACCCTTGCCCTGAGTTGTGCCTCACCACAACTTGATCACAGAATGTCTACAGAAAGTTTCTTGAACTTCATAGTTTGGTCTTTGTCCTGACATGCAGTGTGAACTGTAGGACCTTATATACACAGGCGTGTGCCTTTCTAAACGATGTCTGATCAATCCAGTTTTACCACAGGTGGACTCCACTGAAGTTCTAGGCGCATCTCAAGTAGAATTAAAACAAACGAGATGCACCTGAGCACAATTTTGAGTGCCACAGTAAAGGGTCTGAACACTTACATGAATGAGAGATTTCAGTTTTTGATTTTAAGAAATTTGCAAACCTTTCCAAAAACATATTTTCACTTTGGCATTATGGGTTATTGAGTGTAGAACTGATGGGCCAAAACTGCATATGTATCCATTCAAAATAAATCTACAACACAATAAAGCATACAGAACGTTAGGAGGTCTGAATACTTTCTGAATCCACTGGATATGGGGTTTGCATATTCTCTACAGTCCACAAGCACTTGGGTTTTATTCAATTTGACATGCCCTGCCTTCTGTGGCCATCACTAAACACTTTCCATATATAACGGTAGCTGTGTCTTTTTTAACACTTTTGAAATATCAATGAATCCAGTAATGCCCAGAAACATGGTTGTTGCTTTTATACAACATGCAGTTTAATTAAAATTCTAATAAATGTGCAATAGGAGCAGGTAATAAAGTAAGTGCAACCTAGCAATGGTTATTTTTTGCATGATAAGACTGTAATGCAGGACCCAGAGCCTGTCCACGTTGTCAATTAGCTAACACATGTCCTGCAGCTCAGACGTATGAGACCTTAAGTTACATATTGATTAAAGTGATCATTTAAACTGTTTTTCATTATGTAAAACAGAAGGTAGAAAAGAGACTATTGGTTAAAAACACACTTACACATATCAAAAACATTATAAGATATACAAGGTAAAAAGTGATGACAGAGCCTAACGTGGATTATCTTACAGCAATTCGTAATGTGTGATGGTTTGCCAACATGTGAGTATGCCGCATTACTGATGCTGATTAAAAAGGCTCAATGAACAGAGTGTGATGTAGTGTTTGAGTTATAAGGGCAGAATGTAGGCTCAAGCTGTCATTAGCAGTGCTACTTAATTCCCAGTAGAGGGGTCAATAAGTACTGTATCTTCAAAGGGTTTAAATGTGTTCTTGTATTGCCTTGCCAACACTGTTTTCTGCAGATAATACAAAAACATACAATAGGTTTATTTTTTCAAGACTGTCTGCATGTCTTCAACCCATCTCAACAACAGTGAGGGCAAAGAATCAACCCTGGACATAGATGCCAGTCCACTGCATGCCATATTAAAAAAACACAGTGGAGGCTGCGATCCAGTATGAAAAGCAAATAGTTTGAAGCAATATTCTTCAGTATTCTGTAATTAATAATAATGAAGGCTCCTCCATTTATTATGATAAAAAATATATAATCTGTGTATATGATCTCTTTTAATTCCACGTCTGAAAAAGACGTCATTTATTTCCGAAAGTAGTGCTCATCAGTTGACTTATAAAACACGACAACGCTGCAGATTCCAGGCATCCTCAATTAATTGCGTCTTGTTTTTTTGTAATCTTATGTTGCGTTTTACAGACTAGTAGTCGTTGCAATCGCTGTCTCTCACTCCAATGTTCAGCATTACTTTTTCTATTCCGTTATGCTTCTTGCAAATTGGAAATGTTCTGAATATGGATGCAGATTTCTTGTAATACTCGGCAATATTTTGCGTCTACGCGTGCATATCCCAAGAACTCCAGCACGCGCAGTTCCTAAAGTAGATAAAATCGAATTCCACCCTGAATGTATCACCTCATAACCATTCCTTTCTCGTCCGCGCTTCTGACTCATCTACCACTCCGACACAATCAACGCGCCGCTTTCAGCACTACTGAGCGATACATCACCGTGCAATTTTCCCTCATGCTGTAAGGAGAGAAAACGTGTTGGCCACGCCCTCTTCTGTTATGATAGGCGAAACACAAGCACAGTCCTTTCCATTTCCTTCTATAATTGGCCAGAGGTACTGCCACTCTTTTGTTCTTATGGGCCACGCCTCTTTGCTTGAACTCAATGGGGAGGCTTGTCCTGGACTCACGGCGGGCGGCGCTCAGCTGCAGCGGCTCGCAGTTCCTATGGTTGCAGAGGCGCCGAGCGAGCACCGCTGTCGCATCCATCGGGTGACAATGCCCGAGTCCCATACCCAGGCTGCGCACCCAGCGACTGGTGTGCTGGGGAGCTAGAGGAACGTCCCGTATGCTCTGATGCGTTTCATTGTGTAGGTGCCCGCGCGCTCTTGAGGGAAGATGTTGAGTCGACTGATGAGCGGCAGCATCAGGAACCTGGAGCGTGAATACAGCTGCACCGTCCGACTGCTGGACGACACGGAATACACCTGCACGATTCAGGTCAGTGCGAGGCACGGTATTCCCTCCGAAGTAGTAAGAGTAACTTTTATAGACAGGCTGCGGAATGGTGGCTGAGGCTGGCCGCATTACGGCGGTGGTGCCAGCGGCGCGTGCCACTGAAGGGGAGGGGGTTATTGGAGCCAAATAATACGAACACGCAGGGTTCTAGGAATACTAACAATGGCGAGTGGAACTGGGGGTGGTGGCACGGAATTGAACTTGACACTTGGTCACGGGTCACACTGCAGCGGGACACTGGCTAATGTAGCCGTGGCGAGACGTGCTCCGCTGGTTTGCGTAGACCGGACGGACACTGAGCGTCTGGCATAGTGAGTGTCCTTCACGACTCCTCGCCGTTGTACCCCACATCAGAGACGGTATTGTTTCAGACAAGTACGATTGTCAACAGGGGCTGCAGGACAATGGACGAGCTCGCGATGCTCTCTGGTAATCATAAGCACAAAGCAGCACGCTGCTCTGGCACAGCAATCACTAGAAGATGATGCGATTACGAACAAAGAGAACTTCCTTGGGATGCTCGCCAGTGTGAGCAAACTCCAAACCGCATACAGTAAACGGGTCTAGCCTACAGAGGCAGATATCGTGTGATTGACTCCTCTTATCGATTTCTGGTGGCTCTTATGCATCACTCTGCAAGTTTGGAGACGTAGGACCCTGTCTGATTTTCCAAATAGTAACTCTTCATTGCAGCTTCATGAATACCACCCCGACAAAGAAACCGATGATGATTAGTGATGAGCAGACACAGAAAACGGGGGACAGGGTAAGCCGAATGCCGAGCACAGTGCTTAATGCAAGGATAATCTGAAATCGGACTCTAGTGCTGACCACGGAACAATTTATGGATGCTAGGTCATCATTTTAATTACATTATAATGCACCAACAATACATCAGAAAATTAGACTGGAATGACATTTGTGATCAGCTGTTTTTATTTGCATTCCTTAAATTGGAAGAAAAAATGATTCAGCGTTTAGAAGAATAACACAGCCTGTTATCTGGTGTTTTTCTAAACATTCAAGTTAAGTTATACTGTACTATGTTCATTCATTTTCATTTTATTTGTAGCTGATCAGAGCCAATTTTGGCAGCACTGAACACTAGCTAGAAGTCAACCCTGGACAACGCATCAGTCCATCACAAGTCAGACTCTCCACACTCAGGGAGACTCTAGTGACTGATTAAATAGTATGCCACTAATTATAAATGATTTAACCTTAAAATCTAAGTGATATGCTACATTTTTGTGCCAACCAACTAGTAAATATAATATTTCATTATTCATGCAGTGCCTTCGTTGCCAATGTGCTCAGTGAGTTTCATGGAGAAATATTCCTGGACTGAATGGCAGTCTTTTGCTGATTCACAGCTTTAGAATAGGATATAAAGTTTAAATGTCACCCACACTCTACTAAGCTAGTTTTTACCTTGACAGTATTTGTTTAAACTATTGTCTTTTGCCGACACACACACCAAGGCCGTATTAGAACATCTCGTAGACTGAATGCAAGTCAGTTGCAGGTGTGCTTCTTTTGGGACTCAGTGTGTTATCATGCACAGTGTTTTCTGCAAAATAAGTGAAAATTAAATGCAAATAATAACGTGTCATGAATAATTTGCTTTCACCAGAAAAAAATATTTTCTGGAATCTCATAGGGTAATTTTCTTGTTTAGAAAGGACAGTTAACTGATAGCTTCCAAAAAGCTCCATTAAGTGTGTATCGGTGTTTGCACAGCAGACACACTGGGTGTAACTAATTCATGCCAATGGTATTCACTGCCTCATGTTGCTCGGATCCTGGTTCAATTCTGGACTCAAGTGTGCTAATTTTGTAGATTTTTACAAGCTCTTTCTCTGTGTTTTTCTGATTTGATTTTGGATTCATCTAAGAGCTCCACATGATGTTAAGTGAAGAACTGTCCTGGTGTGAATGAGTGGGCTTGTGAGTGTACTCTGTAATGGACGGCCCTTTAGTTTAGGTTTTCTCCTGCCTTGTGCCTGCTGTTGCTAGACTGGGCTTGATCATCTTACAGTCAAACTCAGGCAATGGACACATGAAAAATGCAGCTCTTCACAAACCAAATTATGGCTCAGACACATTTTCTTTTTCCAAATATAAATTAATTCACTGTGGGGGGCAGCCCAGTATTAAAATCAGTGTAGCAAGTTAATTACATCTGAGCACGCTGTGTTCCTAATTTTATTGGAAAATAAAATATATGAGGAAGCATGTAATGCTGAAGTGTAGTACGGTAGATAAGTCCGCTTGGAAGCAATGTTCACGTAATAAATGTTTTGTTATTTAATTAAATGTATTTTCACATAGTTTGAAAAGTCAGTTTGAATTTTTCCTGATTATACTGAATCACAAAAAAGAATTCAATTTTGGACAGAATTTTAATGCAACTTTACAGAAAATTAGCCTTACAAATGTGCAAGGTTGTCTGAGCAGTAATGACCAAAGAACAACACTTTAATCGCAATGAGTGGAAGTAATGAGAAAATGTTATTAATAATGAGTTTTGAGAAGCACTTTGAAAATACAAGAATGAGTGGGCAACGAGATGTAAAATGGATTAGAAAGTGAAAGATCTCTACACAACTGATTGCCCAAGAAAAACTAATGACCATTAGGTTCTAACCGTAAGATGCTCAAGTCATTGTCTGAGTCAAAACAGATTAATTAGCAGGCAGCAGTATCTTATACAAAGGTGGTTAGTGAGCAAGAGTTTTCTGCTTTCAATGGAATACCCAGGCGGTAGATCATTTATGAGAGCAAAAGATCTTTTAAAATGTTAAGAAAAGACAATTTATAAATAAGCATAACGATGAACGCAGCGGAAACCAGAAATGTCGATGGTGGAAGTCTTAATGCTAAATTACTGCCCAGCTGTTTGTGCTCATATTTTTGTTTTTGTGTGGTTGTACATAAAAGTTAGTAGGCTTCCATTGGTGTGCAATAAAAATAATTACATGACATGACTGATGTCATTAAAATTATGAAAGGAATTATTTCAATGGATCCAGGCTGTTACTTTAAAATTAGTGTTACAGGAACACAGGGACACAGGAAACTTATTCAGGGTAAATTTTGCAGAAACCTTAGAAAGTTTCCATTGACACAAAAAGCCGTGGACACGTGGAATAAATTAGCAAGTAACGTGGTGGAGAGAATGGATTAGGGAACCTCCAAAACATGACTTGATTTTATTTTGGAGAAATTAGATGGATGCAATTGGTGATCTTTGTTGGGCCGAATGGCCAGCCATGTTTTTCTAATGTCTTTAATGTTCTGACTACACTCTATTCCTACTTTTTTACCTTTAGCGTTCATTTCAGATAATATACCCCTGAATAAATTTTAATGATTAAATTACACATTTATATAAAATAATGTTTTTTTTTTTTACTGTGCAGGTAAATATTTACAATGTGGTGTGTTTAATAGTAACATTTAGTAAGTTGTGCATATTAAGATGACTGATGTGGCCTAGATTAATTTTGCCAAATGTTTAGATGTACCATAAAAACTTACAAGTAAGCGTTCTGCTGATTGGTTGGTGTTGCATACAAGAAGTATGAGCTCTGCACTATCGCAAGGCAAGTATTCTGTGGAGAGGAAACTGAAATCTAATGTGACTGGCCTTCTTGTCTGACCATCAAATGTGGGTCCCTTGCGTTTTCAGGAGTGGATCCAAGCCTTTCATCCATCCAACTGTTGATTTTCTAGCCCAATTAGTCAGTCAGAGAAATATGACAGAATCGAGCTTAAAGTGACAACCGGTCCTGGGTGGGTCTCTTGTTCATCCCAGGGCACACTCATGTATTCCCGTACTCATTCATGCAGGGCCATTTTAGAGTTGATAATAAATCTAACTCTAAACTTTGAGATGTTGTGGTTAAACCAGAGTAGTGGACGGAAAGTGGAAACTTCATGTAAGGAGAGTACCAGCTAAGAATTCAACTGAGGACACTGTGGAGTACTAAACACTTCTCCACCATGCTGCCCCCATTTTGACATTTACATTTGTTTATTTAACTGATACTTCTGTCCAAAGCAAATCGCAGGTGTATATAGTACATTTTTTTTTCTTATCTCTAAAGATAAGCACAGACAGGTGACTTGACTTGCTTGATTATGGTCCTATAGTGAAACAGCAGTGTGTTAAACTTACAGCATATTAATTTATAGACCACTGTTTCACCTGTTAGGCCCTACTGCCCAAAGCCTGACCCTTCTTTCTAGTAATGCAATGATTTCGTTCTGGTGACTGCTTGTTCAGTTCAAGTCCGGTGTGATCAAATAGGTCCTAAACCTTTACCAAGGTAGAATTGTCACCCTCCAAAGCTCCTGTACCAATATTACACATTGTTGTCCTTTCAAGAGGCTCCCACAAACTTGCACATTGGCAAAATCATGCATGTCATAGTGAGAAAAATCTGTTGTCAAAGCATGTCACCATTTATTTGCTAGCAAGTCTCCTGATGGACTTAGGTCATGTAGACGTGTTCCACGACGCTGTGATCATCAAGCATTAGCAGTCAAACATTGATTTTTCTTTGTGAAAATTATTGCTTTCCTAGCTTTGAGACAGGGCCTGTACTGATGTTTTCAGTAAAAAAGCAGGCTTTGAACAGGAATCAAGATGTTATGAAGACTCTTCAGGTAGCATATTGGAAACTCAATAAACAATGAAATAATTGCAGGTTTTGAAATACAAGTTATACAGTAATAATAGCACATGTCATGTTTTAATAAAGTACAACCTTATTCTGAATATGTCTGGAATGCAGTTGTTAGATATAAAATGGGAATGAGTCTGAAACATTCCCTATGGATTTTGCTCAACAAATAACATTTAAGATGCCCCTTATAAAACCACTTGAACTTGAATTTGACATGACTCTGCCTCAGGAAGTCCCTGGCAAAATGTTTGCGTTCCTTGTGAGGTACTTCAATAAGCTGACTTGAAGGCTAAAGAGACACTCAGGGTTACTGCAGTCCTGGTGACATCATCAAAGCATCAAAACTGAATTTCTAAGGGCATTAAGACTGTGCAGCAGTACTGCTGTTTTAACCCCACATGAACAGACAGAAAAACTGTGTTTTTTTTCAAATGTTGAATGAAAAGTGGCAAAAGTGCATTGGCCTGCCGCGTGGTACCATGGATTTCAGTTTTACTTTTTCTTTTCCCATGACGTTTGATTGGTTCCAAGTAATTATTCTTTAAGGAATCAATTAGAATATTCCACTGCAAGAGAGCTCCTTTGCTCTTTTACAGAGTTCTCAGCTTCTTCCTTTCATAAAAGGTTTTTGATCAGCAGAATTAGTGAACCGTTCACCTGTGAAGAAGGAATATGAACAAATGTATCTTTTGTCCATTTATTTCAGGCTGCAAGTTGGGTTTCACTTGCTTCACTCATCCTTGCTCACAGTCACTTAGTCGGCCCTGACTCTTATGACTGTCTGTACAGATCAGTTAACCTGACCCAGAGGATTGACTAACGATACAGAGACCAAAATAAAGAAGTGTGCCCAAACCATTTAGCAGATTGCATGGTAACCACTGAGGAGCTAAGAGCAGAATGAGCTTCTAAAACTGTGGTGTACTGGGAGTCGGCTTAGATGCCACATGACATGGTCTTTGGCTACTGATTTTATCAGAAAGGCCTGTTATTTTTACTCAGGCTCAATTATGGGAGGCACTCTCAGTTCCCTTGAAGTACTGTAGCAGTGATGGAGAGAATTAAAACAAAACTGAGTGTCATTATGAACAATGCTGCACATCTTCTCTCTGACACACTGACACTGAGGACTTTCAGTCAGTGAATTATTCAGCGGAAGTGTGTCAGGAAACGCTATGGAGGACTCCTTTACACCAACAGTAATATGCATGTATGTATAATGCCTCACGGGGACTGGGGACAGCCAAGTCAGAAGTTTTCTTACTTTTTTCTAATGTTTTTAGTCATTCGGGTGTGTGTTCAGACAATAATCTATCTATCTATCTATCTATCTATCTATCTATCTATCTATCTATCTATCTATCTA
>JANRMT010062829.1:26587129-26603513 GCA_026402145.1 Polypterus bichir lapradei
TCTATCTATCTATCTATCTATCTATCTATCTATCTATCTATCTATCTATCTATCTATCTATCAGATTCCTGGGTAATGATTCTAACGCAATCGTGATTTTTTTGTGGATTGTGCATATTCTAATCATCTCTGGGTGTGATCTTCCCCGGCTGTTCTTGTTTTCTCTCCCATCTCAAAGAAGTCTGATTTAAATTCAGTAGTGACTCTCGGTTGGCTTGTTATGAGTGAATGAGTATGATTGTGCTTTTTCATAGGCTGGCACCTTATACAGGAGTGGATCTTGCTTTGTGCCCGATACTGCCAGGATAGACTTCTGCTCCAAAAGACTTTGAAATAGCTTAAGCAAATTCAGAAAATGAATGAATGGATGGATGGATGGATGGAATAATTATTAGTGACTTTGGGGTATTTGAATTCTAGCTGAGGGAGCTGGAGTCATTCTGCTGGTTGTTGCATTCAGTTTTACTACTTAATTGTAAAAGTTTAAAATATTTATTGGAGAACACAAAGAATCTTGAGCCTGGTCACTGTCTGTGTAGAGTTTTCATGTCTGCACGATAACTATGCATGTTTTCTTCTGAATACAATTGTTTATTCTCATATGCTGTATCTGCCTAGATTTATATTTTAAATTAATTGGTAGCTGAAAAATCTTCTGCATTTGAGTGTGGGTTTGTGTATGAGTGGGACCATTGATGGACTGGCATGCCATCCCAGGTTTGTTCTAGTTTTGTGCCAAGTGCTGACAGAATAGACTCCAGCATTATTATTATTACAAACTCTTCTTCTGTGTGTGTTTGTACCTTTACATATGTGGGAATTTCACAGTTCCCGTTAATTCATTTTGTAACCAGACTGACGACTGGCATATTTTACGCGTTGTAATAAAAATGTCCGTATTCCATTAAACATTTCACCTGTGATCATCACTTTGCTCTTACATTAACACTAAAGCTGCTAATAAAGGAGCCACCTTGCGCCAAGATAGATGTGCCGTACCTAATGATTTTTATTTATGATTCCTGACTCAACAATGGGAAGGATGGATTATTTCAAACTATTACCTACTTATTTGGATGGCATGGATCAGTGGTGGTTAGCATTGCTGCCTCACAGTTCTTGAGCTCAGATCTCAGCTCAGTGTGGATAAATTTCAGAAAATAAATGTTTTAAGTAACCTTGATATTTTATATCTTTTGTATATGTTTTTGTAGATCAATTTTAAATATTGCAGTCAGTCTCTTACCAATATGTTTATTTTATTTCTTATTTCTGATTCCTTTCGTGCACCCCTCAGAGGTTTATTGTAATAAATGAAACCATTATTTTATTTTGTTTCACACTTTTTTCTGTCACTTCACTTCCAAGTAGCTCAGGCTTTAGGAGGCAGCATGTTTGTGTTTGTACACTTTAGGTGATTCATTCAACACTAATTTTTCAATTTCAGGTTTATTTTCATATGCATGTATTACAATGACATTTTTACTTGCTTATCTCCCACGGACTAGTGACGATAGTGCAGTACCATCAGCAGACAAAAAATTTGTAGGCGATTTGTTAATGCTATCCAAAAATAAATCAAACTTCTCTTCCTGTTACAAAAGTTGTCGTGGCAGTGTACAGTAGTTCAAAAAACACTACATTCATCTGATTCGTCAATTTAGTATGTAAAATTCAACGCAGACACCCTAATGTATGTATTTATGCTGTATAATTCATTGAAAAAATCTTTCCAGGAGTTACACATGTATCTATTCTTCTGTTTTCAAAAATACATATTTCTGGTGGGTGGCATAGTGGTGCAGTGGTAGCACATATTTGCTCACTGTATGGAGACTGAGGAGACTAGGGTGTGCACCCCAGAAGTTGCATGTTCTGCCCGTGTCTGTGCGGGTTTCCTTTGGGTGCTCTGGTTTCCTGCTACTGTCCAAAGACATGCAGTTAAGGTGAATTGTCTCTGGTGAGTGTGGGTGTTCGCCCTATGATGGACTGGCACCCTGTTCAGGGTTTGTTCCTGTTTTGCGCCCGATTCCCAATGGGTTATGCCCCTGCAAACCTGGTCTAGATTAAGCAGGTTAGAAATGACGTATTCATGGCCAGGGTCACTGGGAGAATAGCCATGTTCTAGGAAAAAACACACCTGGAGAATTGATCTTAGAGAATCTAGACACCCAAATGTCACGTCAAGTTAGAGTCCACACACTCACCTAGTGGCGTGTCTTTAAATTGGAGGGGTAAACTGGAATTAGCAGAGGACACTGCTTTAAATGTGATTGAAGGCAGACAACGTTTAAAAATAGGAATATTAAGAATAGCACGAGGTGTGCTGGGTGACCACCACTACACCCCACTCACACATGCATTTTCATTTTGTAATTTGCAATTTATGGATCAGCTGAGTTGGACTTTTCAGGCATTTACCTGAGAGAGCGCAAAATGACTTGGCACTGTTGATTTTGTTAATAAGAAGAGCTTAATTTCCATTTTTATTCAAATTTGATATTAAAGTTCCCATTTCTTTTCAAATATTTGTGCCCAAATGAGAAAATATGTTAGCTTTTTAAATAAATTTTGTCCTTGACTTTCCTTCATTTGCAATATATCTAATTTAAACTTTTCTGTATACTGTGCTCATGTCAGCGTATGGTGCAAGAGCTGTCTAAAACCTCTCCAGAAGGGGCTCTGTATAATTTCTACCTAGTGGGGCCCAGTAACAGTTCTTACTTGCTTAAACAGTGTAGTAATATGACATGACACCCTGGCGGCTCTCAGTGAGGTTAGTAGATTACAAATTAAAAAGAAACGCAGAGTCGTAACTTGAGTGAGGGGCTATGCACATTGGTTCTGCACGGTCTGTAGTGTGTTTCAGGTGGAATTTGAGCTTTTGGGTAAGGGGTAATTGGCACAGATGTTCAGATGCTGTTATCTTGCAGACTCACATGAAGCATGAAGCTCGGAGTCAGTGGCACATTCTCACTTTTCACTCCAGCTTCCCACTTATGGCTTCACCAGAGTCAAAGTTTGGAACATGCTTTCTCCTTTTCCGCTGTTGGAACCAAGCACCGGAGACACCTTTGCAGCATAATAATGATAATATTAGTAATCATACATTTTATCTATATGGTGCCTTTCCCTTGCTTAAAGCGCTTCACAGAAATTCAGAAAGAAGCCCAGGGCATATACAGCATTGGATACAAATAACATCTGCATAAAATACTACATAAAAATAAATGCAGGATATACAGAGCATTGAAACAGGAATCATTAAGAATGAAATGTAAAAATATGAATACAACAAGAAAACCCTGAACAAATAACATCATTTGTGGTACAAACACAAATCTTCCTGGGCGTCTGGACAAAGAAAATAAGTGGAAAGAAGGGTGAGAGTGTCAGAGTAAGTTAAATGTCTTCCTCAACAAATGAATTTTAAGTCATGTTTTAAAAGGATAAATTGAGTCAGCTGATCTCGGTAATTTTGGAAGGTCATTCCAAAGTCTGGATGCTGTAGATCTGAAGGCTTTGTCATCCTTAGAGCACGGGTTGGTTTGGGGCACAACAAGAGTTAGTGAACCTTAGTGGGCACACAGGAACATGGAGTTGGAGGAGGGTGCTGATGTAGTTCGGTGCAAAGCCTTTTAAAGCTTTATAGGTTAGTAACAGAATTTTATATTGTAAGACACATGGAGCTAGGGATGACTGAGCAGGATGGGTGTGATGGGCCTGCTGTTGTGTGTCTAGGTAAGGACTCTTGCAGCAGAGTTTTGCACCAACTAAAGCTATGATAACAGATTAGAGGGGTCACCTGCCAGTATGGAGTTACAGTAGTTGATGCAGGATGTGAAATAAACTTGGGCAAGTTTCTCAGCATTAGAAAATGAGAGGAGTGAGTGAACACAATTTATGTTACGGAGGTGGAAGTAAGAAAGATTCTTAATGTGATGGATGCGGGTAGAGTTATAAAGGGAGGAATCAGAAATGACACCAGGATTCCATAAAAGTCTGATAAACAAGAGGAGACCATTCAGTCCATCAAGCTTGTTTGGTTGGCTAACAGCTAAGATGTCCCAAAATCTTACGCAGATGCATTTAGATAGATAGATAGATAGATAGATAGATAGATAGATAGATAGATAATGCTTGATTTGTCTGCAAGGGGAAATTAAGACTTTACAGAAGTTAAAGAAAAATATAAATACTGTAACGTAATGACATTCCCAACACACCTGAGCTTGGATAAGAGAGCTGTTGCCATGTAATTACAGGCTTGTAGGGTGGGAGTAAGATGACTCAGTCTGTGGTCAGATGTGCCCTCTGTCACAAAAGGACAAATTACCTTACCTGTATGATGAGGTCTCTTTTCATTTACCTAGCAGAATATGACTGACTGCCATTTTTTAAAATCATTATGAGATTCTGTTTCCGTTTTGTCAAGTTATTTGTAGTATTACTAGGGGGCTTTGCCCCCTGCTCGCTTCACTTGCCAACCCCCACGGCCTACGCTACACACCAGCCACTTTGCGTCTCTGCCACTCATGTATGTGGATTTCACTTTCACTAAACAACAAGTCTTGTAATTCTTGTCTCCAACTTAAAGTTTAATTTTGAACAATATATTTGATCTCTTTTCACTGTTCTGTTATTTCACCGAGTAATAATTTCTGTTTGTGCTAATGTGATCTTTAGTATAATTTTTTTGAGACTTTTGAATTTTAGTACTTTCATTATCTCTAACCTGCTCTGCATGTGTATCGTGCCAACGTTTTTGAATTCTTTACAACGTTCTACTTTGTCATCTATTCTTTGTCTTTTATTTTCGGCCCTGGGCGTGGTAAAATCTTTTGCCACAAAGTCTCGTCTTGCGGGAAGTGAAAGTATCTCTCTGAAAAAGTCACATCCTGTCCCAAGCTAAAAAATCTCATCATGTCACAGGATTTTTTTATTATAATAGAGAGATTTGGGTATTTTTTCATTTATTCCATGCCTGATTCACATCAATGACTTTTTGATCCATGATCACAATTTGTGTTTAGTTAATTTCACCCATTTCACATTGCATAGTTGATTTAATTTATTTTTTGTCTTTATTTAGGTTCACTACTGTTATACTAGCAATCTCTTTGTCTTTATAGGAGTTGCTTCACTTTTACATTGTACTTTTGCTACTTTTGCTATTCCCATAACCTCTTCTACTGACCAACTGTTTTTTATGTAGCACATTTCTATAGTGAATGCTTCTACAATTCATTTTATATGTACAAATGTCTACGTGTGTCTTTCACAATTTGAGTCCAGGCTGACCAAGTGACTTCCTCGTGGGGCACACAGAGTCAGGGGTGAGAATCGAGTTTAATAGTTTATGGCCTTTGCAACTTCTTCTTCTTACCAGTTAGCCTTATTAATAACTGTGTCAATTGTAGAAGGACAGCAATATGAAATATGTGAGAGGAGAACAAACTGTGTACAAAACAGCGATGCTGATAAACTGGACAGATCACTTTATAAGGATGCAATATGATGTGCTTTGTTTTTGGTGAGAGGCAAAGGGCTGACTGGGCTGTTAGCCTTAATAGAAAAGCATCCACATCTCCAGATCAGTACGAATAGTGTGTTAAGAGAGCACTGACTGGTGATGCCGTACACTAATGTCCTGCTTTCGGGGATAAAAGCAAAATGTGGGGTTCTGACTTTCTTTTTAGTTCACAAGTGTTGACATCTTTTTTTCTTCAAGAACTGTTTTTTGTTCGACATATCTAAGGCCTCTGTTAGGTTTCTTTTTGAATCTGAATCGGTGCTGTCTGAGTGAGAGCTCACAAGTGAGCTTTCCAGGTTTGGCTTATTCTTTCCAGCTGTCTCTATACGCGATACTCCTGTGTCTGTGATGTGATACCAGAATAAGTGGGTTTCATAATAGATGGAGGGATACTGTGTTCAGCAAGGGTCAAACCTGTGTTTGTGTAATGCATGTCATGGGTTGATGTGCGATAAACTTTTTGTCTTGTGTCTCTCCCTTGACCTCGGGTCGCCAGCATATTTGTATTCCTCTATGTAATGTAGATATTGTATAATAGCTTGTTGTTTTTATTGTTGTAGCCTATCCGCTGGGTGTATGAGTAACTCAGAGGGCCAGGAAGGTTATTCAAAAGAATTTATTAAGTGGTATACCTACATTTTGTCAGTCCTAATGGGTTTCTCATTCTAATTCCCTAACCATTTCCTAGATCTTGTGAGATTAAATTGATTAAAAGTCACAGGCATCATTAAAAACTGAAAATCCTAAAATACATACTGTAAGCTGGCAGGGTGAGGTTTACGTTCAAACCTGTGAAACACTAGAAAACGTACTGTAGCTTAAACCATTGATGGACAACAAACAGGAGGTGCTGAGCTAATCACGGCCAAATGCCACTGTCCATCTGATAGAACAGATCTGACAGAATGGGAATTTGCTCTGATTTTATTTTGCTGGGAATTAGGCAAGATGAAGAAAGTGGCATGATGGGAACAGAACGCCCAGGAGTTAATAGCCAGATCTGGGTCAAGTTTTCCCTCCCAGATATTTTATTTCCATGGAGTGCTGTAAGCCAGGTCCCTACAGGATTTGTTACATTACATCCCTGAATCTGAATTGTGAAATCCTCCCAGTCACTCCCTACTTTGTCATTGTCTCTAGATAACTCTGGGCAATCAGTGTGAAATTGAGCCATTGTCAAATGATCCACTGTCTAATTGTGGAATGTGTGTGTCTTTGAGGAGAAGGTGTATTTTAGCAGCTCTGGCACAATTGGGCAATATTTTGGCAGCTGCATTCAAGTAAAAACTGAAACTAGCAGAGACAGGTAACAGCACCTGAAGAAGGGTAATGATAAGAGCTTAAAATAGATTAAACGTCCATAAAATGGGGTTAATTGCCACATTCTCAATGCATTTTGATGACTGCCATTAATCTGGAAACTCATACAGGGGATGCAGGGTAGTTGAAGCACCCTATCTTAAAGGAACCTCACAAATGGCTACAGGCAGCCCTGATAACTGCTAAGCAAGAAGCGCTCTTCCTCAGAGTGTCAGTCTTGGTATCGTTTCTAAGCTCCACCTAGTGTTTATCAATGTTGAATTCTTCTTTCGTCTTGGAAATTTTATTTGCTTAGTTTTTTGACATGTGTTTTTTAAAGACATATCCTGCAGTCTTGTTTGCATTATAAAGGACCTTGTGATTATGTGAATGGTGCAAAATAAACAAAATAAATATTTGTTAATGGAAAAAGGAGATGTGATATAAACTAAAGTATTAGAAAAGTTAGAAGAGTAACAGCAAAAGTATTGTAAAATTTATGTCATGAATTCCTTAATAGCAGTATAGCTCAAGGTGTGATGAAGGTGTGATGGACAAACCCCAACTGTTTGCCATGGAGGGAGAGCCCATTTACAGAAGCCTACCATGTAGTACTTCCTGCACTGCCATAACCCAGAGAGTCTCATTTTCTTTGGAAAACAGGTTACTCTCACTTCAAAGCTTATTACCTGCACATTTAACTTCTTCTTTTCAAAGAATGTTTCATATCTTTAGAAGTATCAGCATTAGGTCAATGGAGGTAAGACTGAGCCATGCACAGTATTAGACATATTCCAATAGGCATTACAAATTATTCTTTATATGAGAAAGTGTGAGTAGCAAATTATTTAGATGGAATCACATGGGCCCAAGGTGAACCCCTCCCA
Source organism: Polypterus bichir lapradei (assembly GCA_026402145.1). Taxonomy (NCBI): domain Eukaryota; kingdom Metazoa; phylum Chordata; class Cladistia; order Polypteriformes; family Polypteridae; genus Polypterus; species Polypterus bichir. The sequence continues at coordinate 26,594,849 of JANRMT010062829.1, forward strand.
AAGCCTGTATTTTACAAGATGTAACTAGGCATTTATCTTCTGGCTTCTTAGCAATCAATTAAAGTAAATGTGTGTGGGTGCCTGCCTCTTGCACTTTAAGTCAGAAGCAACTGACCATTGTAGGAGACGGTACAACAAACAACGACACCAGCAGTTTTGGGATTATGCCCATCAAGAATATTCTTAGTGTGATTGTCTGAATTATCTCACATGGTCTGCAAGTCTTAGGGTGAACTGGAACCCCTTAGTTTAGATGGCCAGAGGGTAGTGGATCAGTGCAGGTTGTAACAAGTTGGCGCTCCTCTGTTGCTTTCAAATTAACAATATGTGTGGCAATGCAGGCATATTAAGCAGCCTTGGAGGTCATGTTGCATTTGGTGCTTTTGGACTCACTGAACTATTTGTATAACTGACAAGCAAATTTGATGAAGTGTTCTCTGTGTGTTTTAGCAGCAGTATAAATATCCTATAATGTTCCTTGTCCAGTTATCTCTCTTTTATTGCTAGCTTGATCCGTCTCCCAGTAATAGCACAAGCATAACTGGCAGACAGACCTGCAGGTATTGCACTGTGTGGTTTGTAAGAAGTTTTGTTACACTGTTGACCCTCTCTTATGTTTTACTGTGGCATCTGATATGCAAAGGTTGTAGGAAGCCTCACTTAATGTTTATCAAGTGAACTTTATCACATACTAGCAAAATACCCGCGCTTTGCAGTGGCGAAGTACTGCCTTCAAATTTTTATTAAGAAGAAAATTAAACCTTTTTAAACTGAGGGAAAATATGCCAATAATTATTTAAGGATCTCTTTGTATACCACATTGTGAGTTCGGCCCCCCGGTTGTAATATGACCAAGCTGTGTGCTGAGCCTACTCTTGAGCATGCAACGTACAGTTGGCCATGTGAACAGTAATCTTGTTTCAAATCTCACAGCTTGGATTGCTGCTGTCATAATCGGTTTGAGTTTCATGGTTTATTTCAGTTATGACAGTATTTGCAGGACTTGTGTTGAAGTGACATTCGGCAACTGTCAAGCGTTGTAAGCATACAACCGGTTTCACCAATAACTTCACATCTAGCTTTTGAGAGTTTAAACATCCATAAACATCAAAGTGTCCACTACTGAAATCGTCACCTGTGAATCTAAGATGTTTAAGAGGCATTGGCGGTTGTCGAAAGGTGTAAAATATTTGGCCATTTCGGTACACTTGAAAGCGACAACCGAACAATTCAGCAGCCGCCATCAACTCACATGCAGAACCATAGGTGAAGGGCTTAAGCATTTCACTCTTCTAGTGCTCCTGTGTAGTATAATTATCTCCTGTACCGTCATCAATCCACACCTTGAACCTGTCCCAGTCATTCAATACATAAGACACAATGTTCCTCCGGATATCAAGAGTGAGCCTGATATGGCCGTGCAATATGTAACAAAGAGAATGGAAAAGGTAGGTGCCATCTCCGGGCATGGAAACCACTCGGTAAGTGACAGTTCTTAGATCGATGGTGATCACCTTGATAGACATGTTAATGGGGGTACGGTTGGAATGATAAAGGAAATGGGTACCTGAACAATGTAAAGTAAGTCTAAAATACCTACACAATAACTATAATCGTAAGAAACGAACAATAAAACAGCGGAGAAGCCGTGGATTAAATAAAAAGGCTGTAGTTATCAGCAGGGAGACGCGAATCCCATGGCGAAGCAAGGAACGGAATGTAGAGACCAGAGCGACGGACGGCCTTATATAGGCAGGCAGCCAACAACGTGGGAGGCGTTGGGATGGGGGACCCAATGCTGCCTCACACAGTGACCAAGCTGCAGGCTATGGACGTATATATGTACGTAAGTAGGATTCAGTTAGCATTGGGAACCCGCGTACCAAATTTCTTGAAGATGGGCCCATAAGTAACAAAGACTGTTGAAAAGTTCAATATGGCGGCCGACAGTGGCATCATACCACCGAAATAAGTACGTACATTGGTTTCGGTTAGCGCAGGGAAGCCGCCTGCCAAATTTCGTGAAGATGGGGCCATAAATAAAAAAGTTCAACGTGGCGGACGTTGTTGACCGTTATGATCGTTACGCATAGAATTTCGAAATGAAACCTGCTTAACCTTTGTAAGTAAGCTATAAGGAATGAGCCTGCCAAATTTCAGCCTTCTATCTACACGGGAAGTTGGAGAATTAGTGACATTGGAAGGTTCAATATGGCGGCCAACAGTGGCATCATACCACTGAAATAAGTATGTACATCGGTTTTGGTTAGCGTAGGGAAGCCACCTACCAAATTTCGTGAAGATGGGGCCATAAATAAAAAAGTTCAACATGGCGAACGTTGTCAACCGTTATGACCGTTACGCGTAGAATTTCGAAATGAAACCTGCTTAACTTTTGTAAGTAAGCTGTAAGGAATGAGCCTGCCAAATTTCAGCCTTCTACCTACACGGGAAGTTGGAGAATTAGCAACGTTGGAAAGTTCAATGTGGTGGCTGACAGTGGCGTCATACCACTGAAATAAGTACGTACATTGGTTTCGGTTAGCGCTGGGAAGCCGCCTACCAAATTTCGTGAAGATGCGGCCATAAATAAGAAAGTTCAATATGCCGGACGTTGTTGACCTTATGACCGTTACGCGTAGAATTTCTAAATGAAACCTGCTTAACTTTTGTAAGTAAGCTGTAAGGAATAAGCCTGCCAAATTTCAGCCTTCTACCTACACGGGAAGTTGGAGAATTAGTGATGAGTCAGTCAGTCAGTCAGTCAGTCAGTGAGGGCTTTGCCTTTTATTAATATAGATATCACAAAGTTAGTTTAGCTTTACTGGTTACCTAGTGTAATGGCCTCAAAATAGACACATTTGGTTAATTTGGTTGAACTTGTTCTGTGGAATATTCTGTGGAATATAAAACTACTGCAGTTTCAGAAATGTTCAAAATTCTACATTGTGATGAGTGGAATGACTGATATTTGACAGAGTGATCATTCTAGCACACTAATAAAGCATATTAAGCAGCCCCATCTGTAGAGTAATTTATTGACTACGACTATTCAAAGCCTGCAACTCTGCTCTCATATTTCTTATCAATTTACAAGCAGGTTGACTGATTATTACTTTAAAGTTAATATGAAACAGTGATTTTATGTAGTAGTGTGGAAAGAGTGCAGAAATTTGGTAAGATTGTTGTAGACATTTTAGATTGCAGGATGTGCTCTCGAGGTATCCCTGAATTCAAAAAGAAGAAAAAATGACCAGAGAAACCAAAAATATGTTCTTATTAGAATTAAAGAAAAGGGGAGGAATGCTCAGAAGAGGTAAGTGTAGAAAAAAACTACAAAAGGGGATACAATCAGGTTATTGCCTGTCTGGGCCCACCTAAGTGGGTCATGCACCACTGTCTATCCAATGGGATGGCTCTCTTTCTCATCTCCTGTTAGTTGATACCTTGGAAACATCTTCTTTCTAGACTCCAAGTTCAGGTGGGGGCAGCTTAATACTTTTATTATTAGACCACCAATTCCAGAGTGAATTTCAGAAACCTTCTTGCCATATACTTAGAGCTCTTCCTGGTGGTCCCAGTTGTTCATGCAGTTCTCAGCTGCAACAAAAATGTAAAGGGCTCAGTACCTCCCAGTAGGGAGCTGGAGTTCATACATACCACTACTTACCTAGGTGCTCACCTCTGACAGATTGAGGGATTTCTAAGGTGGTTCCCTACTGAATGTCTTCCATTTTTATGGTCTAGGAGTAATCACATCCTGGGCCTCCTTTCTCTCCACTAGAGGCATTCTATTCTTGGTGGCCTGTTCTTCTACAGGCTGTTCTTCCAGGCTGGTTGAACTAGAGGTTGCTACCTGTCCTATCATTACAGCCCATGTGGAGAATGTGAGAGTGTGAAAATGTTAGTTGTATGTTGAATGGCAGTGGTGGACAAATTATGGTCATGTTTTGCATTTTTTATAAAGTGTCTTCCGTCTCCTCTCCCTGTTACATTTGTGCTTGCACCCAGAGCATGTAGGCCTAAATTAGACTAGGTTTGAAAATGCCTCTTAGAATAGAACAACAACAGGAGATGGAAGGAAATGGAAGGAGAGAAACAGACCATGCAAGAGCCTTTATGCTAAGACCCTAACTATGCCGTGTGGTTCATGTACTCTTATTGCAGCGTACTTATACGTGTTGTCAGTTCCTTTACACCTTTTTGTCTCTTTCCAGCATTTATATCATTGTGATCGATCATGCCTTTGAATTATCTTCTATTGCACTGTTTCTTAACTTACTTTGCAAACTTTGTGATTAAGGTGCTACAGAAGTATTAATTAACTGGATAACTTCCCACTAAACTGTAGTCCCCAAATTTTTAATTTCTATTCTGTATACCATAGCAGCCCGTTATATAAGGAATAATAAACTTGCTGACAAATGCCTCTGTCATGTCTTTGCCACCAGGGAGGCATCTTCATCACACTCGGTAAATTGCTAATGGTAAAGGTCTGAAATTTAGGCTGTGTGATGAAAATCAGCATATCAGAACATGAAGTTGATTGCTCCCATGGTAGGCTGGCCATGAAATATTCAACAAACAGTTCCATCCTTCAGCTCGTTTTGTTCACTTTGATTTTCGTAGTAACTCACAGTTAAAAAAATGGGGTGCAGCACTCATCGTTGTCCTTGGATCTCTTCTCCTGATGGCTTTCCTTGACTACCTCTGCTCCTCTGTGCATACAATGCTATACTCAATCCATCTTGTGACACCAATGGCTTCGTAAAATCCCTTGAGTTATGGCACTCTATGAAAAGTTGTCTAAAATTAAAAAAAGAGAGATTAATTGAGGACACACCTCATGAGGCAGCACATTTGCTCTCATATTAGATTTGCACTCATCCCAAACGATGATTGTTTCTTCATACAGAAGACAATTTTGTCTGTTACAGTTTTTAATGTGTTTTAGAATAGTTAGTATTCTTCCATTCATTTTCTAACCCGATAGCACAATAAAAATACAGATGAAAATGTTCTCTTTTAAGCAAGCAGGAAAGGTGGAACTGGCTACCTTTGATTTTTAAGAAAGAAGGCATCAGAAGGTCTTGTCTGAATCATGGTCTAGTAAATCTGGGTTATATACAAGGTTGTCTGATAGAGTAACCATGACCCAGATTAGCCGTGCAGATGTTCAGAGGCATAAGAACACACAGCCAAAACTGATACTTGGATTTATGTCATGTGTTTAATTTTTTACGTGCTGAAGAGAGAAAGCAGAATGCGCTCATCACAATCGGAAAGCATGATAGCTTAGCGATTAAGGTACTGGAAAGTAAACTACAAGGTTACCGTTTTAATCCCTGTGTGTCCTTAAATATGAAATTTAACCTGCCAATGCCCCAGTTTCAGAAATATGAAATGAGTTTCTGTATGCCATTGTGATTTAAAAAAAAAAACATTAGTTATATATATTTACACGTGAACCTAGCAGAACCTCACAGCTTCTAAATGTCACTGAACATTTGGGCGGTATGTGCCTGCTTTAATTCTGTTTCACCTTCACAAATGTCTTGTGATCAAAAGTATAATCATACACTAAAAACCATATAAGCATAATAGATATGAGAAAGTAAAGGCTTTTTGGTTCATACAAGCATACCTAGTACTGGCTGATTAAGTCTTGATTTACTGTATATGGTGTTGTCTCATCATAACGGAACAAAAGAAAAATAAGATCACTGTTATTTGCCAGGGGAAAAATAAAGTGAGGCTGTAAAGAGCACATCATCTCTGTTCCAGGCTGTTCAAAAACTGTAAATCCAAGCCCTTCTTATAAAGGTCAGTGTGTGTTCCCTTTGCACATCTTCATCATTATCGAAGAATCACCAACTGCCATGACCCAGACTTTCATCAGTTTCATCCTATTAGTGCTGTTACAGTTCCCTGTTTCCTGAATGTGAAACTATAAACATTTGACTTTGCTTCTGTCCTCCAGGTATTTAAAGACCCCTAAAGGATATCAACTTGTTGTCCTTCATTTTCCCTTGTAATGATGTCCCATTAACCAGAATATTAGCTGTATTGGCCGTTTTGACACCTGTTAGTTGAGTCAATCTCTCTTCTCTACTGTGGTAAGCAGAGCTGCACATTGGTCACACAAGCGGGTTGTACAGCTTCAGCGTTACCTCCTTTGATTTATATTCATTATTCACTGCTGTGGAGCCTCATCTTAGTATTCTCAATGACCTTCCTACCCCTTTCACTCCTCACAGAACACAATCACGTTAGATTTCTTTTGAGCAATGAAAGTGTGAAAGACCTTTAGACAGATCTTCAAAGCTCAATCTCACAAATAATGTGCTATCTTGATTTGTCATTGTAGGAGCAAAGTCAGTCAAGTCTTACTTCCTCCAGCACTTTGAGGTGGTCAGAAGGCTTCTTTGCCCTAGTGGGCAGGCAAACGGCCAGAAGTAGCTCCATCACCTACATTTTGTCGAACTACTAAGTAGCGATGCTTTTGGATCCCTCCAGAGTCTTAACCTTGTTTATTAGAACCCACTACATCACCACAGTTCACATCTACAAAGGGTGCAGGATTGCAGCCTATCATTTGAATGTTCCTCTAAGCTGATTTAAAGTACAGATCATTTTTGTTTCCAGTAATTTAGTTTTGTTTCATGACCTAACCTCTAAGCCAACAGGTGCAGTGCCGGTGAAGTCACCAACAGGCACAGTAAAGCCTCTCATTACTGCTGTAAAGTACAATTCTTAGAGAAGTATATCATTAAGGGAACCTTAGAGTCGTGGTTTTATATACCCATAGCAGGTTGCTCCACCATTATTCCAGACTCCTTTCAAGCTCTAGCACTTTCATTTCATATGAAAACAGTAGGTCTCACATTGCTGGCTTTTCTACTCATTTGCTAGCTGGCTAACAACCCTCTGCCACATGTCATCTAATTTCTGATGGATTTCAGCTTAAATGAAAGTTTTTTAGCGTGGGTGATATATCGATTTCAGTTTTTTGTGTTTTTTGTCATTTGATTTTGTGGCGTCCTTTGTTCCCTTTTCATTAATTCTTAGACATCTGCTTTCTTACATTTTTTGTGATAAGCCATTAGAAGTATTTTAACTTTTTACGTACTAAACATTTTGTGCTTTCTTCTTGAAGCCGTCTCCTGCTTTCATCCAATACTCATTAGTGCCACAGAGGTCAGCAATCAGACACCATGTATAAAAAGGTCCTAAGGGTGAGCGTTTGACTGGAAACTTCTCCAGAGGAGCAGATTATTTTTAGCGGCAAAAGAACACACACCTGTTCGGTGTTGGCCAAACTGGACATGCAGGATTATACTTTGTCAGGAATTAAAATAAAATGTTACTGTTTTCATTTTATTTTTTATTATTTTTGTTTTTTCGTAATATTAAGTTGCATAGTTATGGTGTCATCAGGTGTTGCTTTTAGAGGCTCTGTTGCTTTGATGCCATTCATCACTAAGAGGCGCAGCATACGAGGGTATAGGGGCATGTTCACATGGTCCTGATGGCCACCATACATGAAGGAAAGTCACATACTCAGAAATGATCTACATATGGTGAAAATAAAAAAAAAATGCCTCATCAGCAATTTGTTGTGAACTGGGAGTCCTTAAGCACAAAGTCCCAAACACACTTCCAAAAATGCCCAGTAGATGGTGATATCACTGTCAGACGCCAGCTAGTAATAATGGTAAACACGGAGTCTTTATAAAATAAAAGATTTATTCGTAACACAGTGCAAAATAACAAAAGCAGGCTGCTTAGAGCACAGAAAGCAATCCAAATCGAATAAGTCCCAATACAGGTTCCAAGTCATGGTCATAAATGAGCAAACAGGTCGAAAATCCAATAATTCACAAAAAGCACAGAACAAGGCTCAAGAACTCACCAACACCAGAGTCGATTCACAATGAACTGCCAGGAACTCTGAAAGACCCTCTGTATTTATAGGGCAGCTTGTATACATTGTGACCTCCAGGGGACGCACCGCTCCCCAAATACCTGACATGACAGACACAGACACAAGTGCAGCAACACGCATGTTTATTTAGACAGGGAAACGTTTCCTCCCTGTACAACCGGTGTCAGAGCTTGGTCCGCATTGCCGACAGTAAGTCGAGCCCGTTTCCAGTGAGACTTGGACTTCGCCAGGGATGCCCTTTGTCACCGATTCTGTTCATAACTTTTATGGACAGAATTTCTAGGCGCAGCCAGGGTGTTGAAGGGGTCCGGTTTGGTGGACTCAGGATTGGGTCACTGCTTTTTGCAGATGATGTTGACCTGTTTGCTTCATCAGGCCGTGATCTTCAGCTCTCTCTGGAACAGTTCACAGCTGAATGTGAAGCGGCTGGGATGAGAATCAGCACCTCCAAATCCGAGACCATGGTCCTCAGCCGGAAAATGGTGGAGTACCCTCTTAGGGTTGGGGATGGGATCCTGCCCCAAGTGGAGGAGTTCAAGTATCTTGGGGTCTTGTTCACGAGTGAGGGAAGAATGGACCGTGAGATTGACAGGCGGATCGGTGCGGCATCCGCAGTGATGCGGGCTCTGCATCGGTCTGTCGTGGTGAAAAAAGAGCTGAGCCGCAAGGCAAAGCTCTCAATTTACCAGTCGATCTACGTTCCTACCCTCACCTATGGTC
>JANRMT010062829.1:26603613-26646264 GCA_026402145.1 Polypterus bichir lapradei
GAGACTTGGACTTCGCCAGGGATGCCCTTTGTCACCGATTCTGTTCATAACTTTTATGGACAGAATTTCTAGGCGCAGCCAGGGTGTTGAAGGGGTCCGGTTTGGTGGACTCAGGATTGGGTCACTGCTTTTTGCAGATGATGTTGACCTGTTTGCTTCATCAGGCAGTGATCTTCAGCTCTCTCTGGAATGGTTCGCAGCTGAATGTGAAGCGGCTGGGATGAGAATCAGCACCTCCAAATCCGAGACCATGGTCCTCAGCCGGAAAATGGTGGAGTGCCCTCTTAGGGTTGGGGATGGGATCCTGCCCCAAGTGGAGGAGTTCAAGTATCTCGGGGTCTTGTTCACGAGTGAGGGAAGAATGGACCGTGAGATTGACAGGCGGATCCGTGCGGCATCCGCAGTGATGCGGGCTCTGCATCGGTCTGTCGTAGTGAAAAAAGAGCTGAGCCGCAAGGCAAAGCTCTCAATTTACCAGTCGATCTACGTTCCTACCCTCACCTATGGTCATGAGCTATGGGTAGTGACCGAAAGAACGAAATCGCGAATACAAGCGGCTGAAATGCGTTTCCTCCGCAGAGTGTCTGGGCTTTCCCTTAAAGATAGGGTGAGAAGCTCAGTCATCTGGGAGGGGCTCAGAGTAGAGCCGCTGCTCCTCCGCATCGAGAGGAGTCAGATGAGGTGGCTCGGGCATCTGATCAGGATGCCTCCTGGACGCCTCCCTGGTGGGGTGTTCCGGGCACGTCCAACTGGGAGGAGGCCCCAGAGAAGACCCAGGACACGCTGGAGGGACTATGTCTCCCGGCTGGCCTGGGAACGCCTTGGGATTCTCTCGGAAGAGCTGGAAGAAGTGGCCGGGGAGAGGGAAGTCTGGGCCTCTCTGCTTAATCTGCTACCCCCGCGACCCAACCCCAGATAAGTGGAAGAGGATGGGTGGATGGATGGAAACGTTTCCCAAATTGTTCCCATCAGCAGCACAGTTCAAAAAACACAATATAAGATACAGCCCTTTTCTCTCTTCTCTCTCAGTCTTTCCACCTCCACTCCTCCTTCAACAAGCTTCATCCACCTCCTCCCGACTCCGGTTCATCTCTGCGAAAGCAGCTGTCTCCTTTTTAAGCCGCACCCGGGAGCATTCCAGGTGGCTCGTTTTGGAGGTCTGGAATTACTCCAAGGTGTGGTGGAATCCCAAAGTGGGGGTCTGCAGCTCCCACAGCTCCCCCTGGTGGCATCCATGGAACCCAACAGGGCTGATCTGACAAATAGTAAATCCCATACAGCCCTGTGGGAATTCGAGGCACCATTGCAACCAGGGGGGGTGCTGCCAAGTAGCGGTTCGGGGGAGATTGCGCTTTTCAAAAGCCATCTCCCCCTGTCCTTCCTTTAAGGAGGCATCCCAGTCTGGTAAAGACGCCGGCCATCCGTCACAACACAGACAAAACCAAAAATAAAGAAAGATGCACAGAATCCAAAATGAACAGAAGACACATTACCCATGAATTTGAACTCTAGCAGAAGGAGGAACCCTGGCTGAGACATGACACAATTTCATTTAAGGAATAGTTTAGGTTTTCTACTTTTGCTGGTAAAGAGAGTAAAGAGAGTTTTGTTTTGCCCTTTTGTTGTTTCTTTTGTATTATGATCCTTGTTACAGTTTGACTTGTTTAAGCCATGTATCCTGCCCAATGTTATGAAAGAAAAAAATTAATTTTAATCTGTACTTTCACTTGGAATTGATCTAAAAGGGCACGACATACAAATAGGCCATACTTTAGTTTAATATATTTTACATAATATTCCAAAATATTACTCCTATAATACTATAATACTCCTGCCTTATTCATTTCAGTTTTGCAGGTCATCAGACCTGGAAAGACATTGGGTATAAAGCAGATGCCCACACACACACTCAAACGTGACCAATTTACAATTACCAACTAAACTAAATTTGGATGTGGGAGGAAAGCCAGAGGTCAGCTTATGCAGAGATGGTGAGAATGTGCAAACTGTGCAGTGACAGCAATGAGCCATGGCATTCAAACTCAGGACACTAACTACTGTGCCACTGTACCATAGTTTAACTCTTCCTAATTATAAGTAGCTAGATAATGACAATATACATCTCAGCAGTGCAAGCAGCGGTGCAGGTAAGCACACACTCTTGGATGGAGTTGTAACTGACAAATTCATAGGGACACACATGTCATTGCTGCAGTTACACAGTAATTACATTATAAAGCCCTCCTCATAGTAATTTTACTTGACAGTAAGCTGTATACCTGCTTCATAATGCTGTCTGAGAAGCTCCCATTGTGGTGTATCCCAGCATTCTGTGCAAGTCCCTTCTGTCTCTCCTTTAGCTGCTTGTGAATCAGCATGGGCAAATATAGGAAAAACTGATTTAAGAAATGATGGGGTGGGGGTGGGGGGTGTTTGTGTCCTTTCAAAAGGAGGATTAGCTGAATTTTAATCAGCTGAATTTATATTTAGCCATGCATTTATTTACAAAGGCAATGAAGTGCAGCCATCGATCATTTCAATCTGGAACCTGCAGTCCAGGTTGAATAGCATAACATATTTGATGCAATCTGTGGATTTCTTCTATCGTTCTGTTATGCTGCGTCACCTGAACAGTGGGGGGTTAATAGACTTCACACCGAGGAGGCAATTCGCTGTGTTCTTAAGGCGCGTGGATATGGATTTGCTGGCTCAAAACTTCACTGGTGTGTTGGCGCAATCTTCTGTACTGATCATTATTGCTCTCTGGGGATGCTGCTCAATTAATCATGGAGAGGAGTGAGAGAGAGGGAGAGAGCCTCACCCCTACTTAACTTCCTTTTCATTCATCACCCCCCCTTCCCTAAGTGCCCGCCTCCTGTCTGTCATGACTGGATATTGAGAGGCTCCACACATCTACAGGTCATTGTCTCAATGCAGTGTGAGGACCGCATGGCGATGATCTCACCCCGCATGGAACGGTGCGACAGGCAGGCTGTCTTTGTTTAAAGCAAACTGCATTACAGGGTAAGGGCCGGAACCTAAGGTGAAACCCTTTTGCACTACTTGAGCATAGGGAAGGCCTGACTTGAGCTATCCAGAATCTGTTGAGTAAACTGGTGTTAATTAGCAGCCAGTAGCTGTTCAGGGCATTCAGATTGGATTTCCTTAATTCCTTATCCTACTCTGAGATAGTCCAGCTTTATTGGGAGCCTGTGGTCCTTCATCTTCACTGTAGACATTTGCCAGTTGATGGTTCGTCTGGTTTGTGTGCTGTAAAAGATTTCTTGTACTCTTCCCCCATCCTCCCCCCTCCCACTGCCACAGTGACCATGACTTGAGTGGCCCTATTGTTCTGCCAGTGTCCTCAGTACTTTGTCCAGGCTCCCCTCCCCCTGTCTATTGGTAGAATTTGATCATTGCCCAATCGAAAAGGGCTTCCTGTGTCTTGGAAATTGTTCTTGATGCTTGAGTCTAGCAGCTTTTTTCCCAGACTGAGGATCCTTGACTGTTAGTCTGTTTTCTGCAGTGACATCATCTTTTAAGAGTATTTGCGTGATAAGATGTGTGCCCTTCCACAGTGTGTGGCAGGAATTGTTATGATTAGAAAATGCCACTTCTATCATAAGCTTGATGATAAGCTCTTTTTTCTGCAGATTCACAGACAGGATTGTTACATGGCTCTGGTGATTTTCCAGGAATGTGTGCTTGAAGAGCCAGCAAGGTGTCACTTATTAGGTGTCTCTTCATAAAAGCCCTGAGTTATAAAGCCGCACATTCATACAGGCTTTCTATCACTTCAGGGCTTATCTGCATCTCATCTTTGTAGAGCACCAGGCGTCAACAGTAAAATGGAGTGGACACGTCTAATCAGTGATAAAAAACTGGAGTCTCCATGGTTATTGTGAGAGAAAGACCAGGAGATAAAAAGACGAAACAGAATTAGCGTCAGTGCCAGATAGAAGGTCAAAACTAGGAGATCAAAAAATATATATTGAGCAAACAAGCCACTGAGGTGAACCAAAATTCAATTTCACAGTCAAAAAATAGATTAAAAAGTTGTAACAAACCTGGGACATCTCCTACCTGAAAAGAGAAACTAAGAGATTTTTTGACTGATGCTGCGGTCATACTTAACAGTGTGGCTTCAAAAATGAGAAATTGTAGTCATGTGACACATATGTAATAAAATGAAGAAAAAAGAATCCCAAATGATAAAAATCCATAAAATTAACATGTATTATGACAGTATGGTCTTGAGGCAAGGAAGTCAAAATTTATATGTTGGCTTCTTGACAGAAAGAACCTAGCAAGAGGTGTCCATTAAAGGTGATTTAGGATAGATAGATAGATAGATAGATAGATAGATAGATAGATAGATAGATAGATAGATAGATAGATAGATAGATAGGACTGAAGAGCACAATATAATAAATAGATAGATAGATAGATAGATAGATAGATAGATAGATAGATACTTAATGATAGGTACTTTATAGGCCCATAGTTATTAATATCATCTAGATATATAAAAAAAACTACATTGAAGCTAAGCTGGAAAATAAATAGTAAATACAATAAATGAGTTAATAGTTTATTTAAATTAAAACATTAAAATATATGAAAATAGCAAAAATATATTTTGCAGTCTGTTGACATCAGGTCAATAAGACATGTAGTTGTTCTGCCTGGAGAACCAATGGTGGAATTAGCCTTGTGCTTAAGGTGTTCAGCAGAGTGTCATGTACAGGATGTGAGACAATCTTCATGACAGTCAGCAGCTCAGTCAACCTCCTTCTCTGTGCTCCTCCTTCCAGAGAGTCTAGGCTAGACCCAGAACAGAGCAAACCAACCTTCTGGATTCACTTCTGTTGGCAGCTCTTGTTTTCATGTTAACATTCCACATTGGAAAGGAGTGCCACTGACACCATAAGCCAATAAAACATATCACACCCGTAGCTGAGATGCTCAATGATTAGCCTCATCGGAATGGTCTTAGAGTTAGAGTAAACAACTAGAAGCTGGTCCAACAGTTATCTGAGCAGGTGGTCCTCATACTTGATATACTGTACAAGAGGAGCTTTGACTATTAATTGCTAGAAATATTTAACCTTCTTCTTCATCATATGCAGGATCAACAAAAAAGCTGCCAGGGTAGGTTGGTTTTGATTTCATGGAGAAAACAAGTGAAAAGCATCCTTTGTTTATGTTTCTGGTGGGAAGAGTAGGATATTTCACTTTAGGACATGCCTTTATGCTAATTTACCACAAAATGACTTTATTAGTTGTTGCGGTATTTCACTCACAATCAAAGGAGTCGAGGGGGTTGAACAGATTAATAGTTACATGGGCATATGTTTAGAAATAAATTTGCTATACTGTAAGTATTCCAGTGATTTAGGGGAGTGTGTTGAACTTGTTACAGGGATATTTATTTCTTGTCATGTTTCAGCCAGGATTCCTCCCCTGGCTGGGGTTCAAAGTCTTGATGCATGTCTTTTGTGTTCATTATTGTGCCATTTATTTTTGTTAATGCTGCTTTTGTTGATTATGTGCATTATTCTTTGTTTTTGATCCTGTCTATAAACTGCCTATGTTAGGTTCCATGTGTTTTGTGGGTGATCCCCCAAGTAGGTGGGGCCACCTGCCAGTCACAGCCAGAAAACTGCCCTCAGCCTTATACATTTGGGGGGTCTTTCCCAGTTCCTGGTGGTTCATTTCCAATGTGCTGGGCAGTTGAAGAGTGCTTGTTTCATTGATATATTGGATTTTTGGATTTTTTAACCTTATTGCTCTGTATTAACTACATTTCTGGATATTTCTGGACTTGCTTGTAAAGTGTTTTAGGGCAATTCCTTTGCTTCTTGTGTTTCATGGAGCTTCTTTCTTAATTATGGGCATTTTGAGAATAAACTTTTATTTTATTAAAGTTCTGGTGCTGACCCTTATTGCTAGCTGGGGTTTGATGGTAATACCCACTCTTGTGGGCATTTTTGGAAGTGTTCTTTGGAACTTACTGGAATTCATGTGCTTTGGGACTTCTAGTCCTTAACAATTCTCCCTGGCATTTTAAATGAATACGAAGCTTGGGGATTTAGGGTGAAATAGGGCTTATCAAGGGGTATCTGCAATTGGCTTTTTGGGTAGTCAAGAAGCTTCTCTAGTTTGAATGGCTACCCTTTGCCAGCTGTAAGAAAGAGGACAGTGTCTTGTGTCAGGAATTAGAATGTCCAGATGAAAAGGTTAAGGGCAACAAAAAGAAACAAAATGAAACAAGAGACTCAAGGATCTTGCCTTAGGTAATCAAAATATGTAACAGTTGCCAAAGTACTGTAGACCTTCTCGGTGAGCTATGTTGTAACGATTTGGGTTCTTATTTTAGTAAAGTTGTGTACTTCCATGATACGGTCATATTCTTTTAGGCTTGCTTTTGATAATTCAAAAAAATCACCAGAAGTCCCAAAAAAGTTATAAGTGTCAATTACTCCTTTAGAAAATACAAAGATAAAGCAATAGAGGACCAAGTGTTAAATTTAGGAAGGAGTACAAAAATATATACAGTGATTACAGTTGTGAAACACATTTATGACTTCTACCGTTTTACAATACACTTTTTTTTGCTTTTCAATCTATTATTATTTTTTTAACAACTGACAGGATAAGTACACATCTCTTTATTATATAAAAAAATCTTGCGGACGAGACAAGACTTTTTCAGAGATGAGATGAGACATTTTCAGAGAGATAATTTCACGTCCTGAGAGATCAGACTTTGTGCCAAGAGATGAATTAAAAACCTAACAGGTCCAAGTGGGGGTGGAAATAAAAGACAAACAGTAGAAGAAGAAAATACAAAGAGTAGATGACAAAGTAGCATGTCGTAAAGAGGTTCAAAAACAGCATGATACACATACAGAGCAGGTTAGAGATTATGAAAGTACTAAAATTCGAAAGTCTCAAAAAACTGATAGTAGAGATCGCATTAGTGCTAACAAATGGAAATTATTACTCGGTGAAATAATGGAACAGTGAAAAGAAATTGAATATATGGATATAAGTGATATGACAGAAGTATGTAGATATTGTTTGGCTTTAAAGTTTAAGTTGGAGACTTGTAGATCGTCTGATTTGTGTTGCCATCAGGGAAAAGTAGTGTTTCTTCCCAATGAAGAGGCCTATCTGCGAGAATTAAAAGATTTGTTTTTTGGTGAAAGTGAAATCCACATATGCGAGCGGCAAAGATGCGAAGTGGCTGGTGTGTAGTGCAGGCCAGGGGGTTGGCAAGCGAAGCGAGCAGGGGGCGAAGCCCACTAGTATTCAGTATGCTCCTATTTCTTTTCTAATATTCTCCATTAAAGTGAATAACCTTGTGCCGGTGACTTAAAGGACATGTAACAATCTGAATCCTGAACTCGCAGCCACATTTACAGTATCCAAGTCATCACTACCGAGCCTGTTCCTAACGAAATGCATCTTTGAGGACACCAAAGAGGTGAAAATTGGAGGTAACAATCTCTGAGCTGTAGGTGAATGAGAAAGAACAATCCACATGTGTTCTGCAATGACATAATGTGTTTTCAATGCAGTCATGCATTGTTTTGTCAAAGAAAGATTACCTCAATATTTTATTAGGTTATTCTGTTCTTAACACACTTTTGCATTTCTTTAACAGTCTGAACATATAGCCCTCTGGTAACAGTTTGACCATGTGCCATAATGTTTATTAAAAATCATCCCTTCTGTATTCCAGAAACGATGGACATGACTTACCCTGCCCTTAAACTTCTTCAGAGGAGGAGTTGAATAAAATCATTCCATTGACTTTTTTGGTATCTGCTTCAAAGTGTCATCCTCAGTGATAAACTATGATTTGCCCTCAACTTCATTAAAAGGTGACAGATCTTAACATGTCTTTGTTCAATGGTTTGTGATCAGTGGTAAGTCTTTGTAGGAACCAACATGCACACATCTTTAAATATCCTAAGGCAATTGTTCTTAAACCATTTTTTTCTCACAACCCAATTTTGCCTTTTGTGTGTCTTCATGACACACAATTGCAGTGGAGCCTCATCCAGGGCATTAATCCCTCTAGTGGAACTGCTGCTGATCTTGTCCTCGGGGTTGGACCCCCTTTGGGGAACTCCACTGATGGTCCACTTTGGAGAATCGCCGCTGATCATTGTCCTGGGGTCCCCCCATACAATGGATGACATCGTTATCTGGGGGGATTGCTGGAGACCCATCACAAGGCAAACTGTCTGCATCCCTTTCTCATTCAGTAAAATTTTAATTCACCTCTCAATGCAATCCAAGTTCAGATGCCAAAGTTTAGGAAACAGGCATCAATAAAGTTCCTCACACTTTGTATGTATACTGAGAACACGGGTCCAAGCTTTCATATTGTAATCCATTGGTCCTCTTGGACAAGTTCATTTGCACATTGAAGCATTGCCAGAGCAATTGCTGTTGTTGGCCAGCCAGAACAAGGTGAAGCCAAGAGTGCTTTTATCAAAGGCATTGTCCTTGTAGTCATTTTAATTGGCTATGACCTCTCATTACTGGTTCCTTCTCCACTACTTAAATGTAGTAGCAGCCATTACAAAACATTCTCAGACCTTCTTAATCTGAGTCAGAGTCACAGAAGGCAGAATCCTATCCTAGAAGCAATGGTTACAGTGCAGGAAACATCCTTAAACAAAGTACTAGTCTATCACAGGGCCCACTTACACATACCCACCCTCATACTCACACAGGGTCAATCTAGGAATGACAAAAAATATATCCAGTAGAATTTGTGGAATTGTGAAACGAAAATGCAAGTATCTGGAGGAAAACCCACACTGACATGGAGGGAATGTACAGACCCAGTGTTACGTCAGTAGTCCATTGTTTAATGAGTGTTCAGTTATAAACAGGAATTTTCATGCTCTGTTCTTATAAATAGTGCAAGGTAGACCTGACTTATTGGACCAACACATGAATATACAGTATGAACTTGTCATTAGTAGTGCTAGCTGCTCTTTACCCCCTTCCTGTCAGTTGTAATCAACACGTCGGAGCAGGAGGTACACAGTAGTGTTGCACAGCACATTATTATTTAATTTTTGACAAATGAAGGAGTCATTCTAGCTCAGATTTATTCGAGACTTAAAAAACAGTTTGGGGATGAGTTTCTCTCTCTCTCATTCAAGAGTGTATGATTGGTGCAAGTCATTCAGAGAGGTACTGTCATCTCTTCTGTCCACTTAAGGAATTTTTAGGAGGGAAGAAATTCAAGCTGAATGAGGAGGTTATTGACGCTGTGCAAGAATGGGTCAACATGCAGTCAAAAGACTTCTACTCTTTGGGGATTAAGAAGCTTCCTGAGCATTGGAACAAGTGTATTGCAGTGGCAGGAGACTACATAGAAAAATAGCATGTAAGTCATTTCATTGTATTCAATAAGTAAAGCATAGCTCATAAATTCCTGTTTATATTTGAACGCCCCACGTACATGTCATCACACATCTCCAAATGTGCATGCTCTATCTAACAGAATGTTATGCGACACTTAAATAACAAGCAGGACTTTTCAGATGGTTTCAAATGCAAACTCCAAGCAGTTTTCCTATAACCATCTGTTACTTGTAGGCCGAGGACCTACTTGTGTCACATATACAGTTCATCTAACCTGTGTACCACAATATACTTTAGTGTATTTTATCAGTTATATTGTATTTCGGCCAAAGCAGCTTAGCTGTATTAGTGCTAATAAAAAAACATAAAAGTTACAAATCACGAATACAAGCGGCTGAAGTGAGTTTTCCCCGCAGGGTGTCTGGGCTTTCCCTTAAAGATAGGGTGAGAAGCTCAGTCATCCGGGAGGAGCTCAGAGTAGAGCCACTGATCCTCTGCATTGAGAGGAGTCAGATGAGATAGCTCGGGCATCTGATCAGGATGCCTCCTGGACTTCTCCCTGGTGAGGTGTTCCGGGCACGTCTAACCAGGAAGAGGCCCCGGGGAAGACCCAGGACACGCTGGAGGGACTATGTCTCTCGACTGGCCTGGGAACACCTTGGAATTCACCCGGAAGAGCTAGAAGAAGTGGCCACGGAGAGGGAAGTCAGGGTATCTCTGCTCAAGCTGCTGCCCCCGCGACCCAATCTCGGATAAGCAGAAGAGGATGGATGGATGGATGAAAAGTCACAAATCCTCCAACCGGGTGTTGAAGATTGACTTAAATCAGGGAATACAGAAAAATGAATCTGTTCAGGATTATTACCTGCCCTGTACCTACTGCTGCCAGGATAGGTACAGGGCACGATGCTGTACTGGTTTAAGGGTGTTTAAGCTTGTGTATTTGTGTAAATCATATCGATATGTAAAGTCACTGCAGGTTCAACAGAGCTTTTTTTTGTTGCCATGTGGGTTTTAATTTGTTTCAGTCTGTGTTTTTTTTTTTTGTTTTTTTTTTTGCTTTCCGGCCTTGGCAGTTACAAGATAGCCACGGTCTGTACAGTCTGGAAGTCTGCTTACAGATGGGATGCCACTAATCTGTCCTCCAGGGTAACAATTCTTCCCCAAGCCAGCCTCCCTCAGGCTGTTATATGACTCAAACAGAGTCAGAATATGTACCTCAGCACTAGTATCTTGGAATATAACAACGTTAAACATTTCCTTTTTAACTGGATGGTTGATTTTGCTTTGTCCTGCACAGCACATACACTACTTGATACTGCTAGAAGAGAATTAAGGTTATTTGAGAATCCGGAGTGTCAGGGCTGGATTTTAAGGGACTTACCACTAACTGTCTCTTGAGGACATGAGGGTTTGGTGGGGGGGGGGGGGGGTGGATGCTTTACTCTCTTGAACAAAACTGGCTGTGGACATTGTCAGACTGTGACTATCCTTACAAGGTCAGGTGAAAGGTTGATCTAGAAATGCTGATTATTTTTTTTTCCATTGTTATGCTGTAGCAAATGACAAATGAAGCCAAATAGATGCATTGTGTAGCGTTTAAACATAACCAGGGGATGGAGCTGCTGAATAGGAACCTGAGCATGTATAAACATTCAAAGAGCCTTACTTCAGATGGCATGAAAAGCTACCCAGGATGCTTTTTCCCTCGCTGGCCTTTTGTCACCCTGCCTGCGTGCTTTGCAGATGTTGGTTCCCGCCTACTGGCTTTCTTCTTTCTAAGTGACTCACTTATAAATGGTTATGGAACGTGAATGTGAGCAGGTAGTTGATTGTCTCTGTGCCTAAAATGCATTGCATTCTGGTCAGGTATCCCAGGTTTAGAGATAGAGTGAGCCTGTGAGAGATATAGAGAAAGAGAGAGAGAGAGAGAAGAGAGAGAGAGACTGCGGCATTCGTTTAGTACCGGTCAGAGGCAGTGGCATTTCTATAAATTCATTTAAGTTTCTGTGATTTGCCAAGTGAGCAATTGCAGGAAGGTCATTTTCATATCCAGCAGTAGCCCAGAGGCAGAGCATTTCTTTGACCAGTGCTGCAGGTGCCTCGGCTATCCCACTGCAGTATGAGGCCATGTATTCCTGTATTAAAAGCTAATATTGGATCTGAAGAGTAGCAGTTGCAGAGTTGGTTTGTATTAAAATTTGGTTCTATATGGTCTGTGGGCTTAGATCTATGGCCAGTCTTTAAAATAAAGTGCTATTGAGTGAGAGCAGAATTTCTCTGTCAGTGATGCAGAGCACTTTTCATAATGAGCACCATCACAAATCAGCTCACATGTCAAACGGAAACAATATGATATACTGTAATACCAAGAGAAAATGAATTAACAAATTTTGCACGTTTTATATATAGGTGTGTGTGTGTGTGCACGTACGCACATGTGTATGTGTGTGCGTGTATGTGTGAAACAGAAACAAGATAAATACTTGGGTGATGAGCTCTTTCCCCCTTTAATTCTGCTTTTCCTTTGTCTTTGGATTGCAGAAGATTGCTCATGCAGGCTGTGTTGACCATGCTCCAATCTGTCTCTTCCTTTCCTCTCTCTCAGAATTGTGGAGAGTCTATCACTAACCCCAGTTCAACATGCTAGCAAGCAATGTGCAAGGAAGCCATTGATTATTTAGCCTGAGGATAGAATATAGGGAATAAAGAGGTTTCCTCATCCCTCGAAGGAGAATTGATAGATATGCCAGAATTCGAATAAGAAATTCTGCCTTCCTGGCTTTTTGACAACTTTTTGTGTTGTGACTTTCGAGTACTTTTCATCTCCTGATCCAGTGCCAGGCTGTCAGTATTTTGGCCTGCCATGTTTTATCTGCAGGAATAAGATGTTATTTTATGTTGGTTTCTGTTTTTATAGTTATTTTTTATTATGGAGAATTGATTTTTAGGGGTTTCTAATTTTTGTTTATTTTGAATAATTTTTAAAATTTTGCCCATAATGGCCAGTGGCACATGGGGCAAAGTTCCTCCACTGCTGGCAGTCTTCTGCTGTCTTCCTTATTTCATTTTGGTTTTTACCGTTGGCTGTCATTTCGGCTTCCACTGAACATCGCCACGTATTTCTGGGTCTTCCTCTCTTTCTCTCCTCTTCAGGTTTCCAATGCAGGGCAGTCTTAGTGAAGGATTCCTTTTCTTGCCTAATAAAACAATCAATCCATCTTCACTGTATTCTTATAATTATTGTACCCATGCTGTCCATTTTACATTGCTGTAGGTGATCTCTATTGTAAAGAGTGTGTCTCCAGAAGATCCGTAGCGTCCTCTGAGGGCTTTTAGTGTGAAATGAAGACAGATTCGTTAGACCCCACTCTGTCGTCCACTAGTGTTCAGCTCCATACAGGAAGTTTGATTCTGAATAAGTTTATTTTTTATTTCGTCATGGATTGTTCTTTTATTTATGTGACATGAGAGATGCATCACAAGACTGTGATTGTCGCATTTGTGAAGTTAAAGAAGTCATGGAGGCAAAATCCCTTGCTGGATGAGCTGCAAAAGACATCAACGTACAGTACAGGCCAAAAGTTTGGACACACCTCCTCATTCAATGTGTTTTCTTTATTTTCATGACCATTTACAGCACTCCATCACTCTCCTTCTTGGTCAAATAGCCCTTACACGGCCTGGAGGTGTGTTTGGGGTCATTGTCCTGTTGAAAAATAAATGATCGTCCAACTAACCTGACTTCTGCACAACACAACTGCTGGTCCCAACCCCATTGATAAAGCAAGAAATTCCACTAAATAACCCTGATAAGGCACACCTGTGAAGTGAAAACCATTTCAGGTGACTACCTGTTGAAGCTCATCGAGAGAATGCCAAGAGTGTGCAAAGCAGTAATCAGAGCAAAGGGTGGCTATTTTGAAGAAACTAGAATATAAAACATGTTCTCAGTTATTTCACCTTTTTTTCTTAAGTAAATAACTCCACATGTGTTCATTCATAGTTTTGATGCCTTCAGTCATGAAAATAAAGAAAACACATTGAATGAGGAGGTGTGTCCAAACTTTTGGCCTGTACTGTAGTTAGCTTTCTTTCAAGTAGGGCGTGTAATGGTTTTGTTTTGGTTTTGAACTGCTTTTTGCTTTCAACATCTGATTCTGGTTTGCCCCTTGAGTTTTGTTTACCTGAGTACCTTATTTGGTTTGGGTAACCCACATAGACCTACTCTTATTTACTACATCATCAGGCAGAGCAGACAGACTGTGTTTGTTGCCATCTTTTAATAATGGCTATGTGAATTTGTCACAAACCACACACACTTGATGCCACTCACCACTTCCATGTGGAGAGCAACAGGTGCCTTTAGCAACAGCAATATAACAGCACCCATGAAATCAGCACACAAAGTGGTGTTACCCGTGAAGAAAAATGACTACCTAAATGTCAATGTGGTAGCATCAGCAAAGAAATGTTAAATATAAATAAGTCTCAAAATAACAAAATCCAAAAGGTAAAACTGACAAATGATAATTCAGAATATCCTGACATTTACTGCCTGTGTGTGTATTCATCATGCCCCCTTTTTATTGAAGAATCCTTCACTAACAATACTACTAACAAGCACAATAAATAGTCCAACTTCCAATTATCCTAATAAATGGGGCTTACCTTCTCACAATCTATCCTTCCTTCTTCCTGCCAAAATCCGTTATCCAAGACTCCAACCAAATTCAGGTTCTCTGTCAGTTGAATCTTTAGGCCTAAACTAAAGAATACTACTGGGTACAAGCAGGGATCACTTCTGGTGCCATGGAAAACATTTAGAAGCTCTGGCACCAGTTCTGAAGAGTACCCTATAGTGGTATCAGGTGTTTCTGCTCTTTCAGACCATAACTATGAATGGATGATCTCCAGGCAGGTTGAGAAATCAACACACATTGAATAATAGATCCATAGCCCCTTCTTGGGGCATCTCCTATAGATACATGGAACCTCTGTTGTCTGTAAAGTCTTGACAGACTATACTGATATTAAACAGTGCCCCTTGATGCCATCTATATGTGGCACTAACTTGGTCACCTTCACAGTATGTATATAGTGCATTTGGCTCAACTGTTTAACTGCCATTCAACTGTAAGGCTGCCTTTATTTGATGTTATTTTTAAAAACAAATTTTGCCTTCTCCATTCAGATGCCTGTCTTCAGGAGTCAACACTGCTATAGGTATTGCATACTTTGTAGGCCCAAAATGTAGGTGGCATTGGAATTTTGTAGGACTGTAGGCACATCATGGTGATATTTTGCCTCTGTGGACTATTTATAAATGGCTTGATGTTTTCATATGTGACTGAGTGGGCATCCCAGAAGTAAAACAATTCGAGAAGTCTGTATAGTTGTTGGTGAAAGGAATGTTGAATGAGTTAACTTGCTTGCAGTTAATGAAGCAGTCAAAACTGAAACCTGAACCTGGTTGTAAGTTTTAAGAGTGCTTGTGCCTGAAAGCAAAAACCTACCAGAACTTCTACAGCTACAGTATATACTTGAAGGAATGGGCACATTATAATCTCAGCAACAGTTTTAAAAGATTGAATGCTGCTTGGAGAAGTAAAATTCACAGAGCATGAGTTGCAATCACTAAGAGGAAATGTGGAAGCACAGCTGCAGTCACAAAGAATGGTGAACTAAAAGAGCCTGCTGTGATGAGCAAAATAAAAAGCATACAGTAATGCAGTGACAGGCTGGAATTATGTAAACACAGTAGGCTTCATATTATATCACAATACATAAAATTCTCATTTGTCTTAAATAAAATAAGCAATTCAATGCATTGTTTATCAGTTCAATTCGTATCTCCTTTGTATTCATTTGTATCCGTTGCCTCCATATTCTTGCACATCTTACAGCTTCATAAAAATGTTTCCATTTTATTTTTTGATTTGTTCAATTATATTTCTGATATCTTCATTGTGTAAAGAGGGTCACATACATTAATGTCCAAGTAGGATTAGTTCCTTGACAAAGGCAATCCCCTTACATTTCACAATACCCCTTTAAAATTTAACCTACCAGGTACTCACACTGAAGTCAGTAGGCCGTTTGGGAGAGTATGGGGGGTCATGAGGTTGCTGAAAAGGGGTATGTGGCACTGCCGTTATCTATACAAAAGGACGAAAGTCCAAGTCTTTAGAGTTCTGGTGCTTCCTGTCGTGCTATATGGTTGTGAGACATGGACTCTATCCAGTGACCTGAGATGAAGACTGGACTCCTTTGGTACTGTGTCTCTCCGGAAAATCCTTGGGTACCACTGGCTTGACTTTGTGTCAAATGAGTGGTTGCTCATGGAGACCCGAATGAGGCACATTACCTGCATTGTGAGGGAGCGTCAGTTACGGCACTACGGAAATGTGGCGCGATTCCCCGAGGTCCAGCGCGTAGGATCCTCATTGTTGGGGACCCGAGTGGCTAAACCAGGCCAAAGGGTCGCCAAGGGGTCACCTGGCAGATAGAGGGTCATTTCCGGAGGGTGGGACTGGACCGCATGTCTGCCAGTGGGGTTGCCTTCTGGGATCCCGAGCTGTTTTGTTGTGTGGTGGGTGCGGCAATGGCATGCTCCCCAACTTGACTTGACTTGGGCTCACACTGCAAAAATTCAATCCATTAACCAATCCAGTTAATCCTGTTACCTACATTATATATATTATGAATGAAATTTAAAATTGTCAGTTTTTACCAAACTTTAAACCAAACTATAAAGAGAGATCTTAGATGAGATCTTAGAATGCTCACTCTGCAGTTTTCACCTTGTCCCATCAAACTGTCAAATGTTTGGATACTTCAAAGATGCTTCAAGTGACTGCTATTTTTGCGAGTTAAAATCTTGGAAATGATTTTGTTATGGTCAGAAAGACAATGTGGTAGGGCAGCTTAGAGTTTGTCTGATCCTGAACAAGGATGTATAGATGGGTCCTCTTTGAAAAAAACAAAGTTTGAAAATATATAAAAAAATCAGTATATTCTTTAAAGAGAACATTTGAAATACACACAAGAACCAACACACGCAGTCTATGGAAATTGCACTGTACCCAGCTCAGCCAACCCTCAGTCCCACTATATCAGCCCTTGGGTTTGCTTTGTGCGCATCAATTGCCTTTATGCTTTTATATAAGTCATGAGCATCCACAGTTTTTGTACTTCTACAGGAGATCCTGGAACCACATCCCTGCGTATAAGGTGGGCTGACCTGTAGTTAGCTTGCAAAAATATCTTCTGCTCACTGGCCCAAAATGTTGAGGGAAGACTCTCTTTTGCATTCATGGATGAATGAATGTGGGGGAAAGGCATAGATTCTCTTTTATTCTGGGGTCCTGGTTAATGTAACTGCTGCCCTGGTCATGATGTCTGAGGCTTGTTTTAATGCAAAAGTAATTTGAACAATTTGAAATCATTTCAATACCAGTTTCAGTTTCACTCTGCTTATTCTAATGAAAATCATGGTGCCAATGCACTGAGCTGGCTTGACCAGGCCCCCCTATCCTTACCAACCCCAGAGAATTTCATGATGCTCCTAAGCCAGTTTAGATAGATAGATAGATAGATAGATAGATAGATAGATAGATAGATAGATAGATAGATCATAGGAAGACATCCCTCGCAGGGCTGGCCGCTCCGAATCATGATTCGTCACTGGGGTGGGGTGGGGGGGGGGAGTACTGTGAGATATGCCTGGCCATTCATCCCGGCCAATACCCCCAGGCCGCTAGATGGAGCCCTCCTTGCAGCTTAGAGGTGCCCCGAATGCCAGCAGGGAATCATGGACAGTGGAGTCATAATACACAGCCCTGCTGGATACCATGGGGGCCACCAGGAGTCGCTGCAGGGAGGCCCAGGGATTTATATTTTCCGCACAGCCCGGAAGTACTTCCAAGTCATGGGAATGGAAGAAATTATATACTTCCGGGCTAAAGAAAAGTTTTTGCCTGACCCGGAAGTGATAGAAAGTCACACGGTACAAACACTTCCGGGTCAAGGACTATAAAGGACTGTGGGAAATCCCAGACGGACGAGCTGAGTTGGTAGGCGGGGTGGCTAAGCGTCTGGGAGTTTGGAGGATTGTTCATTGTGATTGGTTTATTGTTTATTGGAGAATTGTGGAGAGGAGCGTGCTTTGTGCACTTTATTATTATAATAAATATCATTATTGGACTTTTACCTGGTGTCTGACGGGTGGTCTGAGGGTACAAGGATGCGAGACAGCCCTAATCTGTCACAAGTGTTAGGATGGAAGTTAAGGTTAGTGTTTATCCACATTGTTCATGGCATAAAGTTTACAGCTAGTGTAGCACATTTTCTTCAACACATACCTAACTAACAGTTTAACTAGTGTATTTTTAATTTTTTTCAACAAACTGCACATATATACTACAAGAAAAATTACAACCAATAACATCAAGTTATTTGAAAAATAGCTTCTCACACTGCCCTCCACTATTGCTGTTCAATGTTTATTTTCTATCAATGTGTATGAAACGTCTGTCCTAAATGTGCTGTCCTAAAACTTTACCAACATCATGGTGATGTGGCTTTGGAAAAGGATGTGGTGTTTTTTTTCTCCAAGGTACTCCCATATCAGAGGCTGAGCCCAGCCCACCCTATCGGGAACTTCATTTGGGCCTCTTGTAGTTATGATCTTAGTCTTTTGTATTATGTAGAGCTTGTAACTACAGTTGATGATAGAGATGTAGACTAACCCCGTAATTGAAAGCTTTGCCCAAGGACTTGATCCCTGCTTCACCACCATACTCCAGTGCAACATTGTCAAGTATACACTTTCATTTGTCCATCTCATGATTACTTCTTCTGTCTCTCATGAAGAGCACCCTGAGGTACTTGGACTACACCTCTTGCTACAACTGCTTATCTGTTGCCTGAAGAGAATAAGACACTCTTTCACAAGAGGACCATGACCTCAGATTTGATGGGGGCTAATTCTGATCCCATCTACATCACACTTAGCTTCTAACCACTTCAGTGCTCACCAGAGTTAACAATCTTATGAGGCCAAGAGGAAAACATTATCTGCAAACAGCTGAGATGCAGTACTTAGGTTCCCAAACTGGGTACTTACAGTACCAGTCTTAATTGTACCTTGACATCCTTCCAAAGAAGATCGTAAACATTCGATGGGCCAAAATGTCTCAGCCTTGTATCAGGAATGCAAGCGCAGGCTTCACTTTGGAAGTACATGGGCCAAATGGTATGCAGTATTGGCCGTGGAACCCCAATCCCATGGAACAACTTTTCCAGTGAGCACTGGCAGCCGGGAAAGTCTGGCAAAATGTTTACAGGAAAATCTTTTGAAGAGTGAATTATTTGTAGCCTGTTATGGAAGTAATGCAAGTATCTCTGTGTCTGCGCTGGAAAGACTTGGCTGAAGATTGGACTTATTTTAGTTTTAAAAGATGTACAGTCCAGGTCAAGAGATCAATGCTTAGACCATGGTCAAGCATAGCTTCAACAAAGTAACAGTTCTCAGCAGGATCTTCTCTCACTTTCCTAAACAACTATTGTATTTTATTGATATTCATTTATTAGAACCCATTTGACATATGAGGTTTCAACCTCGTCAATATCCTGAGCAAGTCACTGAATTTTCTTGTGCTTACAATGTACATATTTGGATATGATTGTACAAACTACTGTTAATTTGTAATTTACTTTGGTTCAATATATCATTTAAGTAAATGTAATCTAAAACTATGGAGCCACAAGTGGTGACCTGGGTATCAGTATAAGTGTAAAACATGTAGTTATGACCCAAGGACACCACATTGATGTTGAAAAGATATGGGCAAAAAGCAGAGGCTCAAAAGATACAGCATGGGACAGAGTTTCTAGGCAACTGTTTTTTAAATCCAGTGACAACATTCTGCTTTCAAACCAAATGACTGGACCACATCTAGGAAATTATAGGTGTTGTCTCCTCCAACAAAGCTCTCGAAAGTTCTTTCGCTCATGTTGCAGTTAATTGCAAGCAGCAGCATCAGCATCAGATGTTACTTGAAATGTTTCTCTTCTGGACTAATTTGAAGATGGCTGTGGCATTCCATGCACCTTAATAATATTAATATTTTTAATTGTTTTTTAATTAACAGAAAGGAAATTAAAGAAAATAACACTTTATTATGAAGCTGTTTCTTCCATGGGCCCCCAGGGGTCTTCTGCACAACATGTTAAGAACCCTTACACATAAGAATGTTGTCAGTGCTGAGAGGAGTCAGAAGATTCAAATGGCTGTTAATCATTTAGATGTTTGATTAGTATTACAAGTTCCACAACATCCGCTATGACTTGCAGGTGGTGTCCCAGAAAGTTAATGTCATTTCGATTTGTTTTAATACTTTGTAGATTTCCACTCCTCTGTATGTTTGAGTTCAGGTGGCTCCTGCAACGGTTAGTTTCTGTTTAATCACATGATGCTCAAATAAATGGGAATGATCAGAGAAGAAAATCTGAAATCCCTGGGTTTTTCCTACATATTTCCTGTTGTACTTTATGTACTTGCATGTAGTGTTCACTTACAGCTCTAAATATGTCCTCGGGAGTGGATTTGCTTGTGCCCTACAGTGGATCAGTGTCTGTGCTTGTGGCACTGTGTTTTAGAATTGTGGGCAAGAGGGATAACCACCCCAATGAGAAGACAGAGAGAGAGAGGGTTTAGGAGCACACGCTGATAAAGCGCATGACAAACCAACTCAGGATCCCAGATTAGGACCCAAGTGCTGCCATGCAACGGGAGATACCTCAGCACCACACTAGTTCAGATGGAATGGAAGACAGGCAAATGTTTAAGCAAAGCCAAGAGAGGCAGCAGGGTTGGTTTCTCTGCTTTTTCTGTTAACATTTCCATGGGCTTCCTATACTCATACCTGCATTGTGTTTTCACTCATTGTTCTGGGTTAGAGGAACACACAGAGGTTCACTTCTCTCAACAGCTTTTTTTTCAGGACAATTTGCAAAGCAAACATTGTTCCAATACTGTTGTACCAGGCCACTTACATGATCACGAGGTAGGTACCAATAGTAGTAATTGTAGTAAAACTAAAAACTATACTGAACAATTACGGCATCATATAAATCAATTGAAAATATTTAGGAAGGCCGGGAAGAGCTTGCAAATATGTTGGCATCCAGTCAGAATATAAAACAATACACTCAATGTACTTAAGAGGCAAAATGGTGATACATCTTTGCTCAATTTCCAACAACTCTCTCTAGGGCATTTTGGAGTTGGCAGGCAATGGTAAATGTAGAAAGCATAAAACAACACGTTTAATTAAGAAAGGGCTTTAATTAAAGGAGGAATAGACTTCACATTAAGAAATTGTTGTGAGTAAAATCAAGCAGCCACAGGCTGAGCCCCCAGGACTGAAATCAGGAACCTTCTACTCCAGTGTTCAAATCTGTAACCCGATAAGCTATGAACTATTCTAATTATGGCAGTATGCGTGCTGAGGTTATATGTTTGTGGCCAGTACCATTCAGTAGCATCCCATCTGTTTAATTCAGGGGCAGGCTTGGAAATTAATGAAATTAGTTGTATGAATGAGATCTCAAGTAAATGCAACTGAAAGGTGGTTTCTGTGCAGGGTTGTTGGGGTCACGTTTCCATGAGAGGGAGAAGAGCTAGAGGGGCTATGTCATTCAGGAGGTGTTTGAAGAAGGTTTTAAAACTAGGATGGCCTGGTCATCTCAAATGTTGGACCTGTACACCTTATCAGATAAGGGGAGTAGAAATGATGATGATGAAAATTATATTTGTATTAATTTTAGCTGTATATGGCAGCTTTTTGGTAAGTACCAACACCAGAAGTGTTCTATAGTGGAAAGAGTTTTTAGTTCTTAGAAAAATATGTACTAACTGCTATATTAAGGGCTGAATACAGCAGTCAGTCAATGAAAACATTACGCTGATAGAACATCGCTGTTTAAAACAGATCGTTAGATACACACAGCTACCACTTTGATTGAGGGAAGAAAAATATTGGGGTGTCAGCTGGGTTGCCCTGTTTAATATAATGATCCCTTATGTACAGAAAGAACACAAGTTCTTTGTGCAATGGCACAAAAACAAAACGAAACAGTAGGCAATGGTTGCCGTTGAAATAGATTAATGCTCCTCAGTAGAGTGGGTCTGGCATAGCTGAACTCAGTCTTGCCGTCGTCTCTAGTCTAAGTGATACCCCATCTTCTGGGGATGGTTGGCTTTTATAGGATGCTGACAAGCCTGGAAGGTGATCCTTTGATACACATGTTTGACACCACATGAAAAACATCTGACCAGAGATGGTCCTGTGATCAGAAACAAATGTTCGATACTGTACACAGATGGGTTCCAACAGAATTATACTAATGATGGCACCACCATTATATAGGAAAATGTCTGAGTCTGTGGATCCATTGTTCCTGGTACAAAGTAAGCAAAGTGTTTTGCAGTTGTGTGATGCGTTTGTAGGGCACAAACTGGTCCCACAGAGGTGAACGAAGCAAGATTTGAGTGACATAGGATATCCAAATAACTAAAATCATCAAATGTACCCATCAGACAGTGGCCTCTATTAGGTGGATAATCCTTTGTGCCACAAGGCCAGGAAAGTCCTGAAATAGACATGCAAACTTGTCATTGACTGTGGACTGATGAAACACTACATCTCACTATACTTGAGTATGTTTTGGATGAGATGAAATGAGTTTTTCATAGTAGTGATTAGAACAACACTTGCAGTAATTTGCAAAAACTATGGAACAAAATAACGTTGACACAGGCCAGTATTCCCATGCCACAGTCTGAACACCTTGCTGAGTCCGTGCCCTTCCCAGCTTGGGAAATTCTGTAGACAAATGTCAGACCATTTTTCCTTTTTTTAAACAGGTAAATTGAAAATCCATCTGTTCTGTGAATATCTGTCTAATTAATTGAGAAAAACTTACTTTGCTCTTTGATCTTTCATACTGTTGGTTGATTTGTGATTACATTACGTTTAATCACGTTATCAACTGTTAATCAATGCTTATAAATGTATGAGTTATTAAATCTTTTCACTTATGACAATCAACTTTTGTTACCTGTCTTATTACACTTGCTGAACAAACAGACTATAACCTAATGATACTGAATTATGTTTACCTCTTTTGTAAGTCACTTTGGATAAAAGCATCTTCCATGCAAATAAGTGTAAATGTAAATATATCTAAAAAAAGTGGACTTAGAAAATACTCTCAGATGAAACTTAGTTTAATCCAGTTTCAGTTGTAAAATTATCTTGAAAGCTGCCATGGCAAACAGGTAACTTTAGTATCAAATCGTTCTAGAGCCTGAGTAAAGGAGTTGAAATCGAATGAACCATAAGGGAGAGTGTTTGCATCGGGCAAACCTCCTAGGGTTGACATTACATTTGGAGTCAACTTGGTTGATATTCTGTGCCATATCAAACAAAGGTTCTGTCAGTGTATTTCCAGACAAGCAATAAATGCTTAGGAGTGCATAATAAGCTATTAATGGAATTCCAGAATGTCTTACATGTACTCTGGAAACTGGAAACTTGAAGGCCAGACATTGTCATGCTGGAAATCTCACCCTCTGGGAAATACATTTTCCATGGATTTACAGAATTTCCTTTGCATAACCATTTTGCTATCAACCAACTTTAAAGTGGGCTTTTGTAGGCAATGGCTTCTCACACCATGACATCCACTGTTTTGCTATTGTGCTGTTTGTGAGTGCTGTCTGGATTGTGCTTTTGCCCATTTCATTTCATTATGTTCGTTCAGTGATCATTAGCCCCAAGGGAGAATAGAGGATAAGTGCTGAAGTTGACCCACAGTAGTGCAGCCTATGACTGTGCCCAATTACGGTTCATTATTGAGAGAGTCACTATCAGATGTCATAATGGAACTCGGAATGAAGTGCTGCTACTATGAGTTATCAGATGTTTGCTCTGTGGCCTTAATTAGCAATCCATTGGAACTCACATACATTTTTAGATTCTGTTTTGAGATGACCAAAGTTCAACTTTACCCAGTTCTCACCCTGGTGTGGCAGTGTTCTTTGTGGCAGTGATGGATGTTCACACCTGGCAATGCTGATCTTTCTTCAATGTTTTTAAGCAATCTTGACCTCTGATATACAGTGAGGCATATTCTTTGTTATAAAGTGTAAATGACTGTAAAGTGGTAAGATACAACTTATAGCAGAGAGTAATATTTATCTTTGCACTATTATGATATTAAAAATCTTTTGTCATGTCACTAAGCTGGTTTCCAGTTGTTGTTTGCCTCTCCTCTGTTCTTCTCTCGCCTAAGGCCTGTCCCTCTGTCTCTTTCATTGACTTTTCTTCGCATCACCCAGCTCATATTTCTTTTTCAGTTTTTTTTTCTGAGACGGTTGCCAAACTGGGTTTTTTTTCTTACTGACAATCTGTTGTTTTTTAGGAACGAGCCAGCTTTTTTTCACTGACACATGTATTAAATTATGCTATGAATATATAAATTCTCTAGGCTTTCAGAAGTATTTATTTCAAAATTTCAGATTGTCAGCAGTCCTAGAATCTGTTGCACCTACAATGAATATTGCTAGACATCAGGAGCCTTTAGCATTGTGTTTAGTTTCCATGTAAGTCAAAATCAATTGTCAGTATGCATTTAAATTAGCAACATTGTAATTATTTAATTTTTCATCTCATCTGACTGAGGAATAGTGTTGATTATTTTGAATATGCAGAAATAGTGAGTGCTAATGATGCTGGCATATTATTATCATCTAGGTCTTCTAAATTCTCAGAGGCATTGATAAAGTTGATCTAGCAGAATTCCTTCAACTTAATGGTGAATCATGTACTGGAGGACTCCAGTGGAAAGTAATGGGGAGTACATTTAGGACTGAAGCCAGGAAACACTAGGAGAGTTACTCGGAGAGTTGAGTGAAAGTGGAACACACCATTGAGAATTGTACGGTGCCCTCCATAATGTTTGGCACAAAGACACATTTTTCCTTGATTTATCCCACTGCACTCGGGTCCCAATCCAGGTGGTTCACTGTGTGGTGGGTGTGTGCTATCAGCGCATGCTGCCAACCTCGCTCTCTCTTTCTCTCTGTCTGTCCCACTGCTCCACATTTTAGTATTCCAATTAAGACAATTCAGACATTGCAGACTTTCATTTAAGTGTATTTCCATACTTTCGGGCACACCATGTAGAAATGACAACACTTTTTATACATGGCCCTCCACTTCAGGGCACCATAATGTACATTTTAGGGTTCCATTTCTAAGGATGGGGACACCTTGATGACGGTGCACCCAAATACCATCATAGCATACTGAGAAAAGAAACAGAAAGAGAAAGGCAAAGACATAGCAGCAGCCAATCAAAATAATTGTCATTGTTATTAACATGATAATATGAACAGCCACAGCAGCAACGTTTACAAGAAAGTGGTAAAGTATTGAGTTTGCTGCCATGATTTAAATTGTGAAGTAAGTATTGGCAGGTACAACATTATTAAGACCTTCAGTTCAATTAAACTGGCTTGAGAAAGCTATATTATCATTGTTAACTATAGCTAAAGGCTGTGCCTCTCACAGTAATTTTATTTGTCCTGAGAATTTCGTGAAGATCTACCACTTGTGATCAGATTGCACACTTAAGAGTAGAAGCATTTGTAAAGTAAAGGAAAGATAAGCTGTTTACAACTGTATACTATATGTAAAAGAACAATTGAAAAGTTGGTTCTCAACTTAACTGGAAGCCAGTGTTGTAGTTTAAGAACTGAAAAGGTGTGTTCTTACTTCCTAATTCTAGTTATGATGTCTGTTGCTGTGTTTTGACTAAACTGTAACTCAGCAATCCACAGCTTTGAATAACCTACCACAACAATAGTGCATCACTGATTAATGCCCTGACGTTTGTGTATCGTACACACTAAAAAACACCTTGATTTTGCATTATTTGTGAGCTGAAGAAAGAAGATTCAAATGTGATAAGTAACTTGCTAAATGTAACACTTAAAATTTGTGTGTATAAAAATCTGATATGGTCTGTAGATAGCTTACAATGTATGTACAGTATAATGTATGAAAGTACCAAAATACACGCAAAATGCCATACCACTGAAGTGCGTTTTAGTCTGACGTAAAGTCAGATCTAATTAAAGAAATGTAATTAGTATTTTTATGTAACTTAACATATTAATTATTTTGTCTTAAGATTTTGGTCTAATAATAAATAAAGCCATCTTTAACTATGTGAATTTTGCATTCATTTCTTTACTCATTGTTTCATTTAAGATATTCAAAATTAAAGGAGAAGAAGTAGACACCCTCACCTTCACTCATGCAGCTAGGATGGTCTTGAGGTCAACACCCTGGCACAAACTAAACGTGCTGAGCTAAAACTTGAAGTAGGGAAACCTTGCTTTTAAAACAAAAAGTAAGTACCTACCTCAAACAAAAAGATATTCTGGTAACTTAACAAAGGTCTACAATATAATAAATGCTTCATTGAAATTAGAATTTAGCTGCTGTGACTACTGCATTTGAAAATGTTTAACTTTAAAAGCTTAAAGGTTAACCTTTGTTTTAAACTCATAATTCACAAAAGTCCCTCTTTCAGCGTCCTAATTGTGTATTCCAAATTTTGTGAACTTCTGTGAAGCTTAGCTGTTTTTCGTATTGGCTTTAATAAATTTAAATGTTAAAAGTTGAAAGCTGAATAGTTGGATTTCACCCAAAACCTTTTTAGCTCCTAAGACTAATGATTGCAAGTTGTCAACACGATTTCTTAAGAATCATGTCATTTGTTCTCGAGTGACAATATCCACAAAAGTTTGACAACTGACTCGTGAACACTCAAACACATGGACATACATCTTTCCATACTGAAAAATCATTATCAGGATATCAAAACATATTTTTCCATAGAAAACTTGAAGTTGATTTTTTAATGAAAACAATATTTCCATATAAAATTTTCTTCTTATTTCAGCTGATCCTGTTAGGGTTGCCACAGCGGATCATCTTCTTCCATATCTTCCTGTTCTCTGCATCTTCCTCCATTACACCCACCACCTGCATGTCCTCTCTCACCACATCCATAAACCTTCTCTTAGGCCGTCCTTTTTTCCTCTTACCAGCTCTATCCTTAGCATCCTTCTCCCAATATACCCAGCATCTCTCCTCTGTACATGTCCAAACCAACGCAATCTGATCTCTCTGACTTTGTCTAGATAATCTTGTTGACTACTATAACTCATCTCTTCATTCAGCATTAGATAAAACAGCTCCTTTAAAACATAAGGAGGTTTCCTTTAAGCGTTCAGCTCCTTGGTATAATTCAGAATTGCGATCTATGAAAGCAGCTGGCCGATGCCTTGAGAAAATGTCACATAAGACTGGCCTCACCGTGCACATCCAGGCTTTCTCTGACCACCAAAGAGCTTACAGAGAAGCACTAACTGCTGCCAAGAACACTCACTATGGCAGAATAATAGAAAGAGGCCACGATAACCCAAGGGTTTTGTTTTCTGTAGTTAATAAAATGCTCGAACCCGCATCTGGCCCAACTAACTCTTCTACTGAAGTCTGTGAGGAATTCCTCCACTTTTTCCGTAACAAAATTAAAGATCTAAATAATTCAACTAACATAAATACATCATCTGTTTATATCTCTCCCTGTTTTTCCACTCCATCCAGCTCCTTCTCTAAGTTCTCACCAGTTACATTTGCGTTTGTTAATAACCTGCGTTGTAAGATGAGGCCGAATACTTGTGTACTGGACCCCATCCCCAGCACACTACTTAAATCCTGCCTTCATGCCATAATCCCGACTGCTACAACAATCATAAACTCATCCCTTGACACTGGCTCTGTGCCGCTCACTTTTAAAATCGCTTCTGTAACCCCCATGTTAACAAAGTCTGGTCTTGATGCTGACGATC
The DNA here is from genome assembly GCA_026402145.1 of Polypterus bichir lapradei. Lineage (NCBI taxonomy): Eukaryota > Metazoa > Chordata > Cladistia > Polypteriformes > Polypteridae > Polypterus > Polypterus bichir. The sequence continues at coordinate 26,630,999 of JANRMT010062829.1, forward strand.
TTAACAATTTTCGGCCTATTTCCCATTTACCTTTCCTGTCAAAAGTTCTTGAGCATGTTGTAGCCTCCCAGCTCACCAACTACTTAACCACTAATAACTTGATGGAACCCTTTCAATCTGGTTTCAGGGCACGGCACAGCTGTGAAACCGCTCTGCTATGGGTAACCAATGATTTGCTTATGGCAGCAGACTCTGGACAAACCAGCATATTAATTCTGTTAGACCTCGGTGCAGCATTTGACACTCAGGTCAGACATGACATTCTACTGTCCAGAATTGAGATAATGCTGGGTATCTCTGGCACTGCCCTCCACTGGTTCAAGTCCTATCTGACTGATAGGCAAGAGTTTGTTAGTCTTGGCAACAGAAGATCCAGCTCTGCGCCAGTCACACAAGGAGTTCCTCAGGGCTCTGTCCTCGGCCCTCTTCTCTTCTGTATTTATATACTTCCCCTTGGCCATATTATCCATAGCTATGGACTGGGTTATCATTTTTATGCAGACGATACTCCACTCTACTTCAATGTTAAAAGTGGAACCTCATCAGAGCTTTCTCAGCTCACAACCTGCCTCAGTGAAATTAAAACCTGGATGGAGCAGAACTCTTTAAAACTAAATTGCAACAAAACTGAACTCCTGCATGTTGGGACTAAAATGCAACTTAATAAAATTAACTCATTCCCAGTCCATCTTGGCGGTGATCTCATCAGACCTGCCTCTACTGCAAAGAATCTTGGTGTCATTTTTGATTCCTCCCTTTCTTATTCCGCCCACATAAGTCACATTAAGAAACTTTCTTACTTTCACCTCTGTAACATATCACATGTTCACTCCTTCCTCTCCTTTTCTAATGCTGAGAAACTTGTCTATACTTTTATCACATCCCGCATCGATTATTGCAACTCGCTGCTGGCAGGTGCCCCTTCTAATCTTATATCACAGCTCCAGCTTATTCAAAACTCAGCTGCAAGAGTCCTTACTTGAACCAGCAGCAGCGAGCACGTCACACCCATCCTGCTTCACCTTCGCTGGCTCCCCGTGTCTTACAGAATTGAATATAAAATCCTACTAATAACCTACAAAGCCTTAAATAACCTCGCGCCAAACTACATCAGTGACCTTCTCCATCACTATGTGCCTGCCCGCCCACTAAGGTCCTCTGATTCTGGTAATCTTGTTGTGCCCCACACTAATCTACACTCCATGGGTGACAGGGCCTTCAGCTGTATAGCACCCAGACTCTGGAATGACCTACCGAAATTAATCAGATCAGCTGACTCCATGAATTCTTTTAAAAAACAACTCAGAACTCATCTGTTCAGGAAGGCTTTTAGCTCTACCTGACTTATTACCCTTCTCTCAGTTTACCTCTCTGTCAAGATGCTCATGTAACCTGTATGTGTGTGCAGACCATAAATTATGTTGTCTGTTATGCTTTTCTTCTTTTTTTCTCTGAATTCACTGTGGTAATATTCTTTATTTATTTATTTGGTTTTTACAATGCTATATACTGTATACCCTGCCGTTCTTTCTTATATTCTGTAAGTGCCTTGAGCATGGGAAAGGCGCTATATAAATAAAATGTATTATTATTATTATTATTATTATTATTATTTGTCTCCCAACCATGCAACTTGAGCTGACCCTCTAATGTACTCATTTCTAATCCTATCCATCCTCGTCACACGCAGTGCAAATCTTAGCATCTTTAACTCTGCCACCTCCAGCTCTGTCTCCTGCTTTCTGGTCATTGCCACCATCTCCAACCCATATACCAAAGCTGGTCTCACTACCATCCTGTAGACCTTCCCTTATATAAAATATGAAGAAAATAACAAATGGCACCAGACTTGCCTTTCTCTTTGCCCTCTTATCCTCCTCTCACAGAACGTCTGTTTTTTTTCTAATTTAGGAACAAATAATTTTCTCTGAAGCACTGTTCTGCCTCACTAAAGCATTTAATTAATGTCATGATTGAAAGAGTATTATTTGGTTTTAAACATGGATGGTTATTATCAGCATATAAATGAAAGTTGGTAAAGTGTTTCCAAATAACACCAACTAATAGCAGCATACAAAGCGAAAAAAGCATTGGCCCTAGACATGAGTCCTGAAGGACACCATATGTAACTGCAGACAGCAAAGACGGAATACTGACATGTCATATCAATTTCTAATCAGCTTAATCCAGACCAGGGTCACGGGAACAAACCACGGACAGAGCATCAGTCCATCATCGGGCGAACACTCACACATACACACACCAACACACACACACACACCAAACAAACTCGCACGGGCCAATTTAGCATTGCCAATCCACATAACTTGCATTCTGTCTGTGAACATTAATTTGATGTGGGTCAAGCTGTGGCTTATGATTATAAATCTTAGGTGTTTCTCTGATATATAAGATCCATTGTATTCCTGATTGAGCAGACTTTTTAAATTTTGTAATTTTGTTTATGTTTAATTGTCACATTATAAAGCTACTTCTATTAGATATAGATTTGGAACAAATAAAGGAAAAGAAAATCAATTTGAAAAGTATGAACAAACCCAACTAAGTATAGTCCTTGACATTTGGTCAGTAATGTGAAGCCCATGCAGTAGGTTAAGAGACTTGAGGGTCAGAGTCAGGCAGAGTGGGCTCATCTCCCAAGTGCATGGAGTGTACTCATAATAATCCTCTACTCACTTTTATCATTCTTGTCTTCTCCAGCAAGCCTTGAAGTGTTAACAGGTGTCATCAGTTTGTCAGACTGAATGAGTGCTATGGAAATGCTGTACAAATGTCAATTGACCTGGGACGGGTTTAAGTGGTCATACACTGCAGTCCAGGGTTTTAGATGAAATATAACAGGCCCATTATAACATTGCAGCCTGCCAATACATTATAGAAATACTTTGACTTAATTAAACGTTTTGTTCTGGAGACTGGAAAACACTCTGTTGAATCATCACTTGTGGAGCAGTATTTTTCTTGGGGCTTTACAGTTAATACTGAGGCATTTCAAATCAGTTGAACTCGCCTGCCTTTTATGCCATGTTCTTTTATAGAGAACATTGTTCTCTTTCTTTGGTTTCATTTTCTGAAACCTTCTTTTGTTTCATTTGATGCAAAGATCGAATCCTTATCCTCAACCCCAGTGCTTGTTTCTTTTCTTTGGTCAGAGGTTTTGGTGTAAAGACTAAGGTCAAGCACTAGATAACCAGAATGCATCGATCGGCTTTCCACAAGGGCTGTCCAGAAATATTGGCTACTCTGATGCACCATTTGTGCATCTTAATCATTGAGCCTTTGGCTGTAGAATGATTAAGTGCTGTACTTCTTTGAAGGCATTATACTTTTTGATCGTGTTCCATGGTTGATAATCAATAAATGAATACTCTACCTGAAAATAATATATTTTTTATGTTACTTACCTCATGTAGTTTGTAATGATGTTAGAGAAACGTTTTCAGTCTCAATGGACATAACAAAGTTTCTGATTGAATGGGACCCAATAGTGACCAATGCTCGACAACAACAATAAAAACGTCCATGAAAAAACGTTACTCGTGTTGTATAATATACATATCAAGTCATCCAGCTGCATGCTCACAATGTGCAAAACACATGCATTTTTGCTAAGACAAATAAATAAGTCTGTAAACTGAAAGTAGTTCACACACAAGAAGCCCCCTACATGAGATCACATGTTTAAATTAAGAACATGACTAATCAGTGAATGAGGGAGTGAGGCAGGTCTTCAGTTCAAAAGCACAACCCTATTTTTATTTATGCTTTATTATGTTATGTTTTTGGTACTCTTTGTGGTTTGTCACCATTCTTTCTTTTTTGTCCATTAAAAATCTTTCTGGGCCATCAGTACAAGCTACATGGGGTAAGTAACATATAAAAAAATGTAGTTTTTCGGTGGAGTACTCCTTCAAGAAACAAATTCCAATTTTTATTTTTTATATAGCACCTTCCAACAGTAAACACATCTGTAGTTGCATCTCCACTATAAAGATATTGTGTGACTGTTTTCATGTATTTTTTGTAAGTGGGGCGTAGATAGATTATCTGATCTGGTTAGAGTCACCAATGAGGTGGTGGGCGTAGAACCAGCAGCCTTAAAACGTAAGGCCTAGTGCTTGACACTTCCCTCATTAGTCTGAGGTGTGTATGTGAGTGGGTTGTGAACAAATGTTGAGCACACATTCTATAAATACTGTCACCCACAGCAAGGCACGTAATGGAGTCCATATGTTTTTGCCCTCTACTGCCATACTACTTGACCTGCACAGGGATGGTCCCAAATTAAAATACCCATCCATTTTCTGTAGCCACTTATCCAGTACAGGGCTATCATCCAGAGTTTATCCCAGCAGCATCAAATATAAGGCAGAGCCACCTGCTAGAGGTTGCGTCAGTGTCTGGTAGTGCACACTAATGCACACACACACACACACACAATTTAGACTTGACAATTAACATTGATGTGGCAAAAAAAAAGAGCACCCGGAGAACAGGCATTTAGCAAAGCTCACAAGTGAGGCTGTTATAGGAGGCTATGGTCACATTAATCTTCAAAGAGGGTCTGCAGCCCCTGTAAGCAGATTTCTTTCAAATGACTTGAGCTTAATTTAGAATGCAAGTAGGATGTATCATCGTCTGGCGGCCCTGCTTATCAGCTTCTATGATAATACACCAGTGATGAAATTCTGTTAGAAATGGCTGCTTGATTATTAGGGTCCCTTTAAAAAAATTTGGTTCTCTTAATCCATGTGAAGAACTAAGCTCCTGCCAGTTTTATCCCTCCTGTCACACTGGTGCAAAAATATATTCATCAGCTCTGGTTATGTTGATGGTTCAGCTGTACTTTTCTGAAAACCCAGCTTTCTTAAATCCCAATGTGTTTGTCAAGGAAAATTAACTTAAGCTGTTCAAGTGATGAATGTGCTAATCTTTGTCAGTATGTCATAGTACCTTCCTGGAGCTCAGATGGAGACTGTGTAAAATGGGGGTAATTTCCTTTTGAAACCCCTGAGATTCACATAAATATGCGATTATCTTTTAGAACCAAAGAGTGAACCTCCCTTTTCTTTATATTCACGTATTCTGAAATTTGCAGATGACTATCATTGTGAGTCTTCTACAAGATAAGCAGGACAGCCATAGCCCTGTTGTTGATGAGTTTGGTGAATGGTGTGATTGTTCTTATTTACAGCTAAATTTCTCTTACATAAGGAATATGGTTGTAGATCTCAGGTTCTTTCCTCCTTCCGCTGTCTTAACTTAAATCAAAGAGGACAGTGGAGATGGCACTACAAATATCTAGGGACAGTCATTGATAACAGGCCAAACTTTGATCTTAACACAGAACAAATCTGTAACAAAGGGCAGACACGGCTTTTGTTTCTTAGGAAACTCAATAGTTTTTAAAGTGGACAAAACCATAATGACACTTTTTTTTATAAGTCCTTTAATAATAATAATTGTCTACATTAATATAGCACTTTTCTTACTACTCAAAGCACTTTACACAGTGAGTAGGGAGCCACTTCAACCATCACTAATGTGTGGCATCCACCTGGATTATGCGACGGCAGCCATTTTTGCATCAGTACGTTCACCACACATTAGCTCTTAGGTGGTGAAGGGGTGAGAGGTATTTAGCCAGTTATGATTACAAATGTTTAGGGGACCAGAATAATTAGGTTGTGGTGGGCAATTTTGACAGGACATTGGGATACACCCTTCTCTTTATGAAGGATGCCCAGGAGTGGAATATAAACCAAAGGACATTATGCCCAGTTTATATAATGCACTAGTGAGACCACAGCTGGAGTGTTGCGTACAGTTCTGGTCACCACACTACAAGAAGTACATAACAGCACTTGAAGCCGTGCACAGGAGAGCAACCAGGAGCATCCCAGAACTTAAGGTCATGTCGTATTCTGACAGACTCAGAGGATTAGACCTCTTCAGTCTCAAGCAGAGGAGACTGCATGGGTGCCTTTTATGACCACAGAGAGTCAGGACCTCGATTTTACGTCTCATCTGAAGGACAACACCATTTTTACAGCTCAGTTTACCTGTCACTGCACTGCGGCGTTGGTATCCAACTTCAGAGCACAGGGTAAATGTGCCCTTCTGGCCTCACCAACTCCTCTTCCAGCAGCAACCCAAGCTTTTCCTGGTTGGTCTCCCATCCAAGTACTGGCTCAGGCATTCTTAGATTCAAGAGGATTACCTGTTCTCAAGTGCGGGTGGTATGACAGCTGTAAGCAAGAGCAGACATGGCTTTTCTTTGTTAGGAAACCTAATAGTTTTTAATGTGGACAAAACCATAATGACATTTTTTATAAGTCCTTTATTAATTCCATTGTCATTTTCACTTTTATTTGTTGTTTTGCCAACTTATGCATTGAGAATATAAACCATCTTATCGGGCAGCATGATGGTAGTGGTAGCACAATGGTAGCACTGCTGCTTAGCAGTAAGGAGACCAGGGTTTAAGTGCCGGGGTCCTCTCTGTGTGTATTTTGCATGTTCTCTTTGTGTCTGCACGGGCTTCTTCCCAACTGTCCAAAGACATGTAGGTTAGGTAAGCTGGTGACACTAAATTGGCCTGTGTGTGTTCACCCTACAATGGACTAGTGCCCTGTCCATGGTTTGTTCTTGCTTTGTGCCTCATGCTAGCAGGGATCAGCTCCAGCAACCCCACAACCATCTTCAGGTTATTGGTTCACAGCAGACATCTGTAATTGAACTATATTACCAACAGGTTAGACAGATGGCTGACTCAATTCTGTCAAACAGTAGTCCTCCTCTTTTCTGTAAATTTCAGCTGCTGCCATCAGACTACAGATTTAGGTTTCTGAGGGTAAAGAGCAACCGATTTAAGAAGTCTTTTATTCCCAGAGCTCTAAGAATTTTCCTTGTAGGGATGTGGCTTAATGTTAAATTCTGAATTATTATGATGTTGTGTACTGTTAAAGGTGATTATTCATCTTTGTACTAATCTTGAGTATGTGTGCTTATGATGACACTAGTAGTCAGCTGTTGTGTCTTTCCTTATTTTCTTGTATCTGTGTAACTGTTTCCTATGTTTTTGTACTGTCCAGCTGCAAACAAATTTCACTCTGGGATAATAAAGTCTAACTAACTTAATCTACCTACCTAATGATGTAAGTGTGTATCCTTGCTAGTTGGCAGTGCATGGCAGGGCATGTGGATTCTCGTTAAACCAGCAGTTGCAGTCTTATGTTGTGGGGCAAGTGTTTAAGTCAGTGTATACTTCTAACATTATAATAGAAGGGATCATTGGAATAATAAGAGATAATGCTAATGTGAGGGAAAGGTACTAAGGAATGCAAATAAATTGAAAAATTCAAGGAAGAAAACATTTCGTTTTGCACTCAAAATGACTACCAATTCAGTGGTTTCCTATTTCAGCAAGACTTAATATATATTTTGTTCTCTCTTTAATCTACATTCTTCACTTTTCCCATTAATTTTCCTCTGAACCTGTGAACAATCACTGTTCTTAAAACCTGCGTAACACAATTGGAGCAATTACATGTGCTTCAATAACCTGATTATTCACAGAAACCTGATTTCTAAAATGCCATGTAAACCCTTGTTCTGGCTGAAGAAACTGGGTTATTAGCCTCTGAGAAACCTGGTTAACAGAGGTAAATTTCCCTGCGAATAATCCAATTATTTTCTGATGTAAACCCTTAACCGGGTTACTGTTAAGGATTTTGTAGTCTGTGCATGTCCATTACACTGCTTCAGCCCGTGCATGTGTTTGCTTCACACACGCTTTCAGCTGCCACGGTTAGAAACGTCCACAAAGATACACTTCCAGAGGCAAATATTTGGGTGATCACATTATTCCTTCTCCTGGCTGAAATAATTTGTCTCAATATTTCAGAAATACTGCGGTGGGTTGGCGCCCTGCCCAGGATTGGTTCCTGCCTTGCGCCCTGTGTTGGCTAGGATTGGCTCCAGCAGACCTCCCGTGACCCTGTGTTCAGATTCAACGGGTAGGAAAATGGATGGATGGATGGATTTCAGAAATAAATTTACGTTGATAAACTGAAGTGCTAAGCTGAACAATAAAATCTTGAGAGCTGTAGGGTGGCATGTTAAAAGTAATAAGTGTTACATAGTCCGATTACTTTTTAAAGTAACTAGGGTGCTCTGCCTCCTGCTCACTTCGCTCGCCAACCCCCGGCTCTGCCGCTTGCATATGGGGAAGCGGATGTACACTTTAAACAGATTGTTATTTTCATGGGAATTGTTACACATGCGTAATAAAACTAACTATTTTATATTACAGTGAGTAATTAACCATAGTAAAAAATAGTAAAACATAATAAATTGAAAGAAAATTATGTTTCATGTTACTTTAGAGATATTCGTTGCGTTATGCATTTTTGTTCTGTTTGGCTTTCAAATTAACATGCAAAAACTTTTTAAACTTACACTTTAACTGTAAAACTTCAGTAAAAACAGTATTTGGAAGTAACTTTTCTTCAATATTGCATTGAATTTTGATTCTGTGTTTGGACTTACAGTACATCGTGACAGCGCAGCGTATAACTGCCTGTGAGTGAATATTGTTTCTTTAATAAACCGACTTTTTTGAATGTTTGTCTCTGTGATTTGTTAATTGTCATAGCAAAAGCTATTCTAACGGGAAACTGTAAACGTTTTATTACGAATGGCATATCAAGATCTCCTTTGTTGTCTAATATTATCTGCGGAAGATGTACTACATTATCTTTCTTGTCGCCTGTTAAAATTTTACATTTTAGAATTGTTCGACCAATTTTCAATACAACTAATCTTGTTCAATTGCATAGCCCATTACTCATACATAAATTACGCAATAACATTACGATACATCCTTCTTTCAACAGTAATTCGGCCAGTGGAAGACCAGATGGTGTTAACGGTTGTAGATATTCTATGGGATATTGTAAGTTGATTTTTTCATCATCCGCACCATCACCACCAACTTTTTCAGCATAGTATTTAATACGCATTTAACCAATTTGCCCTCTAACCGATCAACAATTTTCGCGTTAAACTGTATAACTTCATCGTTTCTCGGTGCTAGGTTGCCCGTGTACTCATTTCTTCTGTTGATAACCCTTCGGGATAAAATTCTTCAATAAGATTTGGTCATAATAAGTCTTATTTTATTGGGAACTTAAGGTGAGGAAAATGTAAAAATTTATAAGAGCTGAGAGCGTAAGAACTGTGTCTTAACAAAAGCATTCACATGAATAAGACATGGGCCATTGACCGGAAATGGTTTAGAAGAGGACAGCATCCTCTCTACCAGCATGATCAAATCTCTTGGCAATAGTCTTGTCTCATCTCAAGATTTTCTTTTGTAATAGAGAGACAAGTGCCTTTACTTATCTTATTGAAGTAAAGGCACTTGCAATATTATTACTTCAGCAGTCCTGGGTGTAAGACAAGAAGCACACATACTGGGTCCTTTGCAGGGCTAAGTCACATAAACATGCAGAAAAGATTTTGCTGTGTGCAATCCTGTAACAGAAACGTATGAATAAAGCGTCAAATTGACTAAACATATTTAAAGAACACAAGAGAATTATCAAACATATAATGCTTATTTTCTGATTCACGGTGGCTGATGATGACGTTTAACACTATTTTGCACAGTTTAATGATGCTGCAACATTTTTACAAAGGAAACTCCAGAAGATTACTTGCACATGTAAAAGTGGATTTTTAAGTAAACGGGTTTCTGCCTTAACCAAGTTATTTACCTTAATCCCGTTATGTGTGTGCATGTAAACACTGAGGATCACATTCACTGCAAAAGAATACTGCAAAATAAACCTTATGATTGCCAGCTAGGGAGGCCTCCTGCATTTCAGATGCTGAGATTCATGAATAGGGTCAGGCACACTTTTAACAGCTAATAAGCCAAATTAAGATTTCAATTTTTGCCGTAGTAGGTAGGAGTTTGAGATGGAGCACAGGTTTTACCCACCCCTCTTTGCCCAGGGTTCTTCAGATTGCCTCTCGCTTTGGATATGTGCATATTCTATAAGAAAGCAGGAAAAAAAGAGTCCATAATCTCCAATTAAAAGAATCATTTGAGCATAAGTATGCCCCTTTAGCTTTAGGGCGAGTCCATGAACTGTATGAGTACATATGTGTGGACCCCCTGCATTGATGGTTAAGGTGAGGTGCATCCTTCAACATCCCAGGTTTCTTTCTTTTCCCTGCCTTTATTGCTGTTCTTCATTTGTGTTTGTGGGGCTCTTTTTTGCCCATATAGGGGGCACTGCCCAATATTTCTTGCAGCTCATCCATAACAAGATTTAAAAATACAAATTAATAAGCAAGCAGTGTGTTTCTCAGTGTTGTAGCGGCCTCAAGATTATACTTCAATAAGTTGTGCAAGTATAAATTAAGTGAATAGATTGTCAATACGTCCTCAAGAAAAGAATCAATAACAGCCGTCTGCCTGCATTCCTGTGAGTGAACAGCATTGCTCTCAGCTGGGATGCCATGGCCCTCACTGCCAACTGGGAGTGATGTGTGCTTATAACCTCTATTTATATAATAAAAGCTGAAATAGAGAGCAAATGTCCTCAAGGGGCTAATTAAAGAAAAAGTCATTGAGTGGCAATTGGACAACAGGTTATTTTTGTTAGCTGTAGAAAACAGCTTTAAATTAGGGGCCTCCAAGTTCATATTAAAGCCGCAATTCCCTCTACTTCACCTCATTGTGTCGTTCTGTGAATTTTAAATGGTCTCAAATGGCAAGGGCAGGGGGTTCAGAGTTAAACTTTTCACTTAATCGAACAGTGTTGTCTTGTGAATTCATTTTTTGGAGACCATTTTCACTTGGTGATGTTACCACACCTTAGATGCCTCATGCTACCCATGCCAGAATCTCAAGGGGATTTGGATGAGCAGCTCATTTTTGGAAGCACAGCACTCTCAAATTTCATTTTTTTTATCTCTTAACCTGTGTTATTTTCCTTCTGGGCACCTCTTGGTAAATCCAGCACTGTATCACAATACATTTTGGGAACACCTGCATGGCCTACAGGTAATGGAAAGTAATTCTCATAATATTAGAGGTCACATGTAGGTTTGGATGTCATGTCCGGAGTAACAAGCTTGCCCATATTTCTGTTGCGTCGGGTTTACTGTCAGAGTGCCGCTCCCTTTGTTCTTCTGCTCTCACATTCACACGCTTAGCTTCAAGGAGGTTTGGAAGCCTGCTGTGTTTCTTTTTTTTTTAATGTTTTCTTGGTGGAGCACTCGGACCACTGGAAGTTTGGCTAAATGTCCTTGGTAACAAACTGCCCCAGAGGCAATCCTGAGGGCATCTCCTGGACAACAGAAGTCTTTACACAAAAGCAGGAGTGGGGTAACTTCTATTGCTATGGTGATTCCCAAGCAACCAGCATGAAATGTGGGCCACTGGTGACGGCTTTGACTCCTTCCTGGAGGACCACAAAAAAGAGAGAGCGTGTGTAACACGGAGATGAAAGGCGGATCAGGCTTTTGGAGTTGGCTGCTTTTGATAAATGCTTTTTCAGTTCCAAACTACCCTGTACAATACCTGAACTGGGGTGGCATGCCTAAAGTCAGCCCATTACTGCATTGCCTTACTAGTGTTTTTAAGCAGTCTGGGACTCTTAAGTTTAACATTTTGTTACCTTAACTCTGGACAATTTTATAGTTGGTAATCTGAATCATTTTCATTTACTGTGAACTTCAGGTTTTAGTATTAGTATTACTGATGTTATTTGTTAACTGAAAATGTTGAAATCTTTGTGGAAGGACTGCTCAGTTCAGCCCTTGCCTCTACTGAGGACCTAAATGGTAAACATATTTTTGGGCCCCCATCTCTGTCACCTTTTTTAACTTTGTGGATTAAGGTCTCCCACTGGCTGCAACAGTTGTCTTAAAAAGAAATTTAAAAAATAACAGATGCAGATATACTGATTTTAAAATCTTATGTTAAACCTACATCCACCCATTCATTTTCTGTAGCCGCTTGTTCTTTTTCAGAGTCACAGAGAGCAGGAGCCTATCATAGCAGTGATGGAGACAAAGCAGGAACAAAGCCTGGGTAGCACAGAAGACCATTACAGGTCCCATTCACACACACAGCAGAACCTAGTCTCTTTTGGCAGGTAACCTAAACAGCATATCTGTGGAATATGAAAGGAAGCCAGAATAGTTGGTGCAGGCCCATGTGAACTCCACATAGACAATGGTCAGGGCAGGTTTTAAGTTCAGATCCCTGAAGCTTTGAGGCAACAATGCTAATCGATTCTGTGATAAATGATTATCTTTATTTGATTTTCATGGGAAGTACATAAAGCGTACACACTGTGACTGGTTAGTCATTTGGGAAAAGGTTGTTAGGACAGAAGGAGCATTAAGATGGGCTATTATTGTAAAGCTGGTGTGACACTAAACAGGATCGTATTTTGGGTTCATCTACTCCCACCCTTGAAGATTAACACATACACACACACACACAGATTCACACACATAGAGATCCTATCCTATCTCGGGTGGTTCCAGTTACCAGTCACCCCACAATATTCCACATAGGATTTAATTCACATGCATACCTATAGAGATACTAGACAGACAGAGTATCAACTGCAAGAGTCTCTGTTCAGGGATCGACTATCATGAGCTCTAAAAAAACATACAGGTATCATGGTGGCACACATAAAAGTGCAACTCTTTTGGTTTATGCCACTTACTAACCAAACAAGGTCTTTTATCACAGTTCTAATTATTGAGGAGTGACCTCAATTAGCCTTGATAAACCTTCTGGTTAAGACAGTAACCAGTCTACCCACACTTGGTACCCTTTTATTATTTCAATCAATCTAGATAAAAGACAAAGTATACAAATATAAAAACATTTAACATATAACAATATGAAATAGAAGAAAATATAATCGAAAATAAAATGGTAGCAATGTCTGGATAAAAATAGTCTTAGAAAAGCTTACTGAAAATCACAAATGTCGAGGAGTGGATGTCGTCCTGGACGGTGTGGTTGAGTGAAGTACTGCAAGTTTCACAGATAAATATTGGGGTACCAAGCTGGTTGACCCTTTTTAATTCAGCTCACAAAATAATGAAAAGTGCCGCTATGTGTGCCAGTACAATGTTCGAAAGAATCAAAATAAGAAAGCCATCTGGCAAAGTAATTTGTCCAGTTCTGGTCATGGTGGAGGGAGCTCCATCCTGCGGTGCAGTTTGTCTCAGACTAAATGCCTCCTTCCAGCAGCTGTAGGCTTTATAGGCGGGGGGCCGAAAGTGGTGGAGTCAGTTGCCCTCACTGGGTGTCTTCACACTGCTGTGAACAAAAAAGGAGAAGGTGAGTGCGAGCACCCAGAGGGTGAGGGTTAGACATACAAGCGTGACAACAGCTTTTGATTTAACAATCAGTGTTTTTTATGGATGAAATGGTCACACGTGTCTCTGTCTCTAACGTCGCTTCCTCTGTTCCTGTTCTGTCATCGTCTTTCATCTTTGGTCACTAGGACAAGCTATATTTATGTTAATATGCACATGTGACATTGCACACATTTGATTGGCTAACTTGTTCTGATGACAAATGACTCTAATCAAAGTGTTTGATTCTTTAAATACCTCTTTATTTCTTCCTTTCTCAAGGTGTAATGTAATTCAGTAATTCCAAGTCCAAAGGTGACCATCCATTGCCAGGTTATAAATTAGTTAATCAGATTCTGTGGCATTTGTACTTATTTCCCATTCCCAGTTCATAAACTAATTTGAAAAAGAAATTGACTGGAACAGATGCATAAATTACTAGTATAACACAGGAAGAATGTACAAGAAGTGGCGCATGCAATAGCTGTAATTAAAGTCCTGTAAATTCAGTGCATCCTGATTTGTTTGAACAAAATAATTGAAACTTAATATAATCAGTCCACAGTTCAAAAACTGAAGAATTTCCACACCAGGGCAGTTGGAGTGGGACAGGGTTCTAAAGAAAAAGGGACTTGAACATTAAAATGGTGGCCCCTTCTAATGCAGTGTTGGTAAACAATGGCCAAAAACAGATGCTGATTTGTTTAAGTGGAAAGTGTTTCACAAAAGGAGATTATTCATAGGTGATATGGGAGTATAGAATTTCCCGGGTGAATTCACATAAACAATAAAGTAGGACTTAGGCGCCATGGGAGCAGATTATAAGAACCCTGCTGTATTACTGACAGCAGCAGAAGGCTAAAGGGTCTTCTTATTTAACGGGCCTTTCAAGCATGTATCAAACGAGCAGGGTGAGGTGACAAGAGTGTGTTTTTGCCTGGTCGTCCCAAAACATTCAGGGCTACCCCTGACTCCTTCCCACTCCTTCAGAATTCTGTGTTGGGGCAAGGTAGGCAGGACTTATTTAGAACACATATTGTCTTGGTTGCCACCCTGAAACAGCCATATATGGAATATGCTAATCAACCTCATACATATGCAATCGTGATGCTGCATTGGATGATAGAGTAGTTTCCCACCTGACGTATCGAGACATTGGCACTTGCATGCATATGGCATTGTAGCACATCTCCTTTACACTCTGGGATTTGGGGATAGGCGTAACATGCCAACATCTGAGTGGGTAGCCAGTATCACCTGGCACATGTAATGTTACAATGAATAGTACAGGACATATGAAAAACCGAGAGTTCAGCTAGTTACCTTACCAACAAGCCAGCCAGTATGTACAATTAATCCTATGTAAATTAATCATAGGTTAACCCAGGCCACCAAGCCACGATGTTTGTCAGTCTCATCTTGGCATCACTGACGATTTGTACGTTAATGGACTGTAATAGTTTAAGGTTAGCAATATGAATAAAGTCAATTGCCCAAGTTATTTCAGGGAAACTGGACACTGCTACAAATTGCCCTTTTATGTTGGCCCATACACCTACACCATATGAAATATGAATAAGAGATTTTGGTTTTTGATTTTTAATACTTTTTTCAAGCCTTTCTAAAATGTGTTAATGATAAGCAAAAATGTCAAATTTATCCATTTAAAATTAAATCAATCTACAAAACACAAAAACGTGTACAGAAAGTTAAGGGGTCAGAGTACTTTCTGAATTCATTGTATGTCTCCAGTACACAATAATTCTAAAAGTAATAATTGAATTAAAAGAAAAATAATATCTATCTATCTATCTATCTATCTATCTATCTATCTATCTATCTAT